>JAUMJM010000018.1:6652500-7400000 GCA_033558235.1 Neomorphus geoffroyi
CCTGCAGGTTGCTGAGCACAGCATTTTCCACCCCAGCAAGCGTCTCACTGCCCAGTGTTACACACCGCCTCGTTCCCTGTTGCTGGTGGCAGCCGAGGTTGCATGCTGCCCAGGTGGCCTGTGTCCCCTGTCCCTCCTGCCTCATCTCTGGGGGACACCCATGTGCCAGGCTGGATGCAAGCACGGTGTCACCCTCAGGTCCGGTCACTGGCCCGCACAGATGAGGCACGGGGGCTGCTGTGGCTGCTGGAGGAGGAGGCGCTGCAGCCGGGCGGCAACGAGGACACGTTGTTGGAGCGACTCTTCTCCTATTACGGCCCCCAGGAAGGGGGTAAGAAAGGTCAGGGGGGGGTCTGGCACCGTGGGGCCGTGTGTTAGCAAAGCACCGGTCCCATGCCCATTGGTGCCACGTCTGCCCGCAGGGCACAGCCCACTGCTCCCCAGTGACAAGCCCCGACACTTCCTACTGGGCCACAGCTCAGGGACCAGCTGGGTAGAGTATGATGCCACAGGTTGGCTCAACCACGTCAAGCACAACCCGGCCTCCCAAAATGCCTCCGTGCTGCTGCAGGAGTCGCAGAAGTGAGTGAGGTCCTGGGGCAGGAGGGCACACTGGGAGGGGAGAGGTGATTTTTGGGGTTGACATCCCCTCCGTGCTCCACAGGAAGGTCATCAGCAGCCTGTTTGCTGGCCGTGGTGGGTCGGCGCTGGTGCTGTCAGGCTCGGTGGCGGGGCTGGAGGGGGGCTCCCAGCTGGCCCTGCGCCGTGCCACCAGCATGCGCAAGACCTTCACCACTGGCGTGGCCGCCGTCAAGAAGAAGTCCCTTTGCATCCAGATCAAGCTGCAAGTGGTGAGTGAGGAGGTGCCAAAGGAGGTCCCTGGATCTGGCTGCATGTGGCACCGCTGCATGGCACCCGCTCACCCCACTCTTCCATGCCTGCAGGATGCCCTCATCGACAGCATCAAGAAGTCCAAGCTCCACTTTGTGCACTGCTTCCTGCCCAAGGCGGCGGGGGGTGGTGGGGACCCCCGGGCTCTGCCGTGCCGGCGGGTGAGTGGCAGTGAGCTGGAGCTACCGGCGGAGCACTGCGAGGCCGGGCTGATGCAGCTGGATGTACCCCTCCTGCGCGCACAGCTCCGCGGCTCTCGCCTGCTCGATGCCCTTCGCATGTACCGCCAAGGTGAGTTGTGCCACAGGCACCCCTGGCACCCAAGGACGGGAGGTAAGCCAGGACTGTGGCACGCGTCCCCACTGTGGGGGTCCTGGCTGCATCTCCTCCCTGGGGAGCCAGGGATCCTGTTTGGCGCATGCCAGCATCCCCCCAGGGTGGTCCTCTCCCCATCCCACCCCCACCGTGAGGCTGTTATCTGCGCCAGGGACAGGCATGGCCTTAATTGGGTGTCTCTGCTGGTGCCGCCGGCTCCTGGCAGCATTCCTGCTGGCAGCCAGCCGCTGTCCTGCTGGGACGAGGGACTCCGGGTCGTGCTCAGCAAAGCATTTATCGATACACGTGGCCGGCCGCCCAGCCGAGGTTTTATTGCCTGGAGGCCGGACCCGTCCTGCCGCAATCGGAAATCAATGCAGCTCACACACCTCCTGGATCGATGGCTGTGGCCAGCCAGGGTCAGCATCCCCGTCAATACCCCGTCGTTAATTAAGACGTGGAGGCTGGGCACGGTGAGCCCGATGCAGGAGTTGGCTCAGAGCGGAGCCAGAGCAGGACCTGTTTGCTTACACAGGCAACACACGTGTCCCTGTGCTCCCCCCGAGGTGGAGTGTGCCTGCTTTCTCCTTATATCTCAGCCAAAATTGCTGGAGGACGTGGTCAAGGAAAACCTCCCGGGCACGGTCACTGCCCCCTGGCCATGCCCAGTGCCTGGGGGAGCTTTTGCCACGGAGAGTGATGCCATCAGCTTTCCCAAAAGATGGGCCCCAAGGAGTTAGGGCGTGCCGGGCTGTGCCCCCCATCCCCTGGGCATCCCGGTTGTCCCCACAGCCGCACTGTCTCTCGTTTTCCCCAGGGTACCCAGACCACATGGTGTTTGCGGAGTTCAGGCGGCGCTTTGATGTCCTGGCCCCACACCTGACCAAGAAACATGGGCGCAACTACATTGTAGTGGACGAGAAGCGGGTACGTGCTCCATGCTGGGACCGGTGCTGTGGTTTGGGATCCCCTGCACCCTGGGGTGCTGCAGCCTGGCACTGACTCCTTTCTCTCCCCACAGGCGGTGGAGGAGCTCCTGGAGTCGCTGGACCTGGAGAAGAGCAGCTACCACATGGGCTTGAGCCGGGTATGACGCCAGATGCCAGCTGTGGGTGCTGGCGGTGGCACAGGGCATGGGTGGGTGGCACAGCTCGGCACAGCGTGGTGGGGCAACACAAGGGCAGTACTGTTTGCTCCCACCTACAGCATTCCGCTTGCTTGGGAGTAAAACCCTCACGGTGGGACAAGACCAGTAGCTGCAGAGGGCAAAGCCGCATCCCTGGCAGCAGAAGGGTGGCCGGAGGGTGGCACGGGTGGCTGGAGGGATGCCGGCACCCATTGGCCTCTCACTCTGCTCCCCTCCTGCAGGTGTTTTTCCGAGCTGGGTCTCTGGCCAGGCTGGAGGAGCAGCGGGATGCACAGACCAGCAGGAACATCACCCTCTTCCAGGCAGCTTGCAGGGGCTTCCTGGCACGGCAGCAGTTTAAGAAGAGGAAGGTTTGTCCCTGCACCTCTCCCCTCCCTGCTGCGCCACACAATTTCGCCTAAAATGGGCAGCGCAGCCTTTCTGGCTCCCTGGGCCAGCGCCTCCTCCTCCTCCCTTCTCCCCCCCTGCGCCTGAGGAGCCGTGGGGGGCCCAAGGGAACCGGGGGGCCAGGGGGAGCCGGCGGGGAAGGCGCTGGGCATTACCGCGGTGGGATGAGGCCACATGTTGGCTCCCACTTTTGTTATTAAAGAGAGCGTAAAGTAAGCATCTCGCCTTCCGCAAGATTAGCGTTTGGAGAGGCTGGAGGGAATCAACCAGTAGCCAAGCCAGGCGCAATTAGCCCAAATGCTAACAAAGGGGAGCGTGCCGGGGTGCTGGCAGGGGTGCTGAGCCCCTGCCTGCCCCACTTGTGGCACCCTGAGCTGACGCCATACCCCGTGCAGATCCAAGATTTGGCCATTCGGTGCGTGCAGAAGAACATCAAGAAGAACAAGGGAGTGAAAGACTGGCCCTGGTGGAAGCTCTTCACCACCGTGCGGCCTCTCATCGAGGTGCAGCTCACCGAGGAGCAGATACGCGGCAAAGACGTAAGTATCTCTGTGCCAGCAAGGGCTGGATGGGGCAGGGTGAGCATGAGGGAGTGTTGGGCTTGGGCAGAGCTCCACGGTGGGGAAGGATGCAGGAGCCCAAGGAAGGGTGGGATGCAGGAACCCACAGCAGGGTGGGGTGCAGGATCCCTTAGTGGGGTGGGATGCAGGATCCTGTGGCAGGGTGAGATGAAGGAGCCCACAGTGGGGTGGGATGGGATGAAGGAACCCACAGCGGGGTGGGAAGCAGAAGCCCGAGGAAGAATGGGATGCAGGAGCCTAGGGAAGGGTGGGCTGCAGGATCTGGCAGCGGGATGGGATGCAGGAGCCCATGATACGGTGAGATGACGGCTGCCCTGAGCCCCACTAGCACCAGGCTCGAGTTGCGAATTGCTCCCTAATTTGCGAATCAGCATGTCATTAGCATCCCGAGAGCCGGCTGTTGCATGAGTCCAATTACAAGGCGTGGAGAATGGAAATGTAACTGTGTGCCGAGAGGCATATGCGGGGGCTCTGCACTATGCTGGCAACCAGACACTCGTGCCCCACCAAGCCTGCCCTGCATGGAGCTGAGCTGCTGCCTGGCTCAGCTTTCACCCCAACCTGCTGAGCACGGGCGCCAGGGGTGGGGGCACCTCCTGCTCCTCCCAAGCCTGTACTGGGACCAGGGGAGGGGAAAGAAAGAAGTGCTTGAAGCTGGCAGCCAGGCACGCTGCCGCGGTGCTAGCTGGTGGGCCCTGGGCATCCCAGTGGGCTCCCTCCCTCCCCACCTGGCATAGGTGCACCCAAACACTTCAGTGAGCTGCCAGTGGATGGGTTTGCTCCCATCCCCTCTTCTGGGGGCTGCGGGGACCCCTCTCCAGCTTTGCTGGGACTGCCTGGTGTTTAAACACCATTTATGGGGTTGGAGTCGGCAGGGCTGCGGAGCAGGTTGGGGAAAGTCCCTGCCCAGCCTTTGGCAGGGGAGAGCAGCCCCCGCCTCGGGGAGCCCCCGCCCTGCCCACCCAGCACTGAGGGGGGAGCAGAGGGAGTGCGGAGACCTGCCAGGCTCCTGCCTGCCAACCTCTTCTCTTTGCGCCTGCCCCCTCCCTCACCGCCTGCTCTGTTGCAGGAAGAGATCCAGCAGTTGAAGAGCAAACTCGAGAAGGTGGAGAAGGAGCGTAACGAGCTCCGGCTCAACAGCGACCGCCTGGAGAGCAGAGTAGGTCCTTGTGGGTGCCGGGGGGTGGGTGCCGTGCAGTGCTGACATGCCCCAGCGCCTGCCCCAGCCCACGGCCCTGCTCCCATCCCCCAGATCACAGAGCTGACGTCGGAGCTGACAGACGAGCGAAACACCGGCGAGTCGGCTTCCCAGCTGCTGGACGCCGAGACGGCCGAGAGGCTGCGGGCTGAGAAGGAGATGAAGGACCTGCAGGTACACGCTCCTCTTCCCGTCCTTGTGGCGTCTTCTGGCCCCACCTGGCTCTCACCGCAACCATGTCCCCTCCTAGGCAAAGTACGATGCGCTGAAGAAGCAGATGGAGTCAATGGAGATGGAGGTGATGGAGGCTCGGCTCATCCGGGCAGCTGAGCTCAACGGGGAGCTTGATGATGATGATGATTCAGGTACCATCCTGCCTCTAATGCTCACTGCCAGGCCACCCTGGGGTGCCCCACGTTCATGGCACTGTACCCCGCTCGCCACACCAGCGTCGCTCACCCATGGGGCTCTGTACCACTCTGTGCAGCCCCTCGTGACCCTGTTTCCTTACACAGGTGGTGAGTGGCGGCTGAAATACGAGCGGGCAGTGCGGGAGATCGACTTCACCAAGAAACGGCTGCAGCAGGAGTTGGAGGACAAGCTGGAAGTGGAGCAGCAGGGCAAGAGGCAGCTGGAGCGCAAGGTGAGTGGTGTTGAGCCTCGGGGACCCCCTAGTCTCTCCATGGGCAGGGGATGGGCAGCCACTGCCTTCTCAGAGCTGAAGGACCGTGTGGCCAGGGCAGTGGGGACTTGGCAGGCTCCACCTTGTCCACCTTGCCCATTCCTGCCCGCAGCTGACAGACCTGCAGGCGGACAGCGAGGAGAGCCAGCGGGTGCTCCAGCAGCTGAAAAAGAAATGCCAGCGCCTGGCTGCAGAGCTGCAGGACACCAAGCTGCACCTCGAGGGCCAGCAGGGACGCAACCACGACCTCGAGAAGAAGCAGCGGAGGTGGGGACTGTCTGCTGGCAGTGGAGGGAATGTGGGGAGAATGGCACCCTCGCTGCTCAGCGAGCCTTTTGCAAAGTGGCATTACCATTTTAGCAGGGATTTGGGCACTTCACCAGCTCCTGCTTGGCTGAGGTGTCTCCAGCGGGATAGGAATGCCTGGGTCAGATGTGTTCATTGCTGGGAGGAGGAACCCGATGCCTTATGGGGGGGCCTGGAGCTTAGTGAACCCCTCATGTGGGGCTGTGCCCCATGGTGGATGCTGCTTTTGCCCTGCACCTCTGCTTGGCACTCGCTCTCATCCCAGCCCCTCTCCCAGCCCCAAAGTTTGCTAACGTTATTAAGCAGCAGGGACGCTTTCATCTCATTATGGTAATGATCACACACACAAATACAGCGAGAGAATCCAATCTAATTAATTTCAATTTCCGCGGATTGGAGTCTGTGCTAATGCAGCTGTTTATTACCCAGTGCGAGGGAAAATGGGGATTAGCTGCCGAGGTGTTTAACGCAGGTCACAAACTTAAGCACAGGGTTGTTTTCTAAGCCCCAAAGGCAGGGATTTCAGAGCAAACCCAGCTGATCCCATCCCAGGGGTATGGGGAGAGGCTGCTGCCCAGCTCCAGGCTGCACTGAGCACTCCCCTGCCTGGGGCTCGTGTCCCCTCTGGGGATGGGACCGATGCCATCCCATGTGGGACTAAAGCACTGGGCTGGGGCTGGCAGAGTCAAGCTGTGGCAAGAGCCCATCTCTGCGCGAGACCCCGCCGTGCGTTACAGCCCTTCTGTGTCCTGCAGCCCCTCCCGCTTGGAGGATGTGATGTCCCCAACTGCCTCTCTGTAGCCAAGCCCTTGCCATTAGCAGCCACGGTCCCTTCTGGCACATGCTGGCCCTGCGGGGTGGCTGGTGGAGCTGCTGGGCTCTGCGCTGCTGGGCGCTGCGCTCTCCATTAGCTGAGTGAAGGCATTGGGAGGAGATTCTCCAAGTGGCTTCATGTCACCATGCTGGCCATTAAGGACTCATCAAGAGCGTGTTTCAAACGAGCACCCAGCAGCGTGCTGCCCTCCCCAGTGCCCGCTGCTGCGGGATGGGGATGCTCGGCATCGTGCTGGTAGCATGGTGCTGGGTTCCTGTCGCAGGGTGCTGAGTGCCCTCCCCGCTCTCCTGGCACAGGTTCGACAGCGAGCTCTCGCAGGCACACGAGGAGGCGCAGCGCGAGAGGCTGCAGCGGGAGAAGCTGAGCCGCGAGAAGGATGTGCTGGTGGCTGAAGTCTTTGGCCTCAAGCAGCTGCTGGAAGTGAGCGGCCGCCAGTCCCCTCCCCAGTTCCCCAGCGCAGGTATCCCTGGCTCACAGTGACCCCCGTGTCTTGGCAGGACAAGGACTCAGACATCGCGGGACTGACGCAGAAGGCAGAGGCGCTGGAGGCTGAGCTGCAGGACATCTCCTCCCAGGAGTCGAAGGACGAAGCGTCCCTGGCCAAGGTGAAGAAGCAGCTGCGGGATCTGGAAGCGAAGGTCAAAGATCAGGAGGAGGAACTGGATGAGCAGGCTGGGACCATTCAGATGCTGGAGCAGGTACAGCGGGGAGGGGCGAGGTTTCTGGGTGGGGTGGTTTCGTGCAGGTCTGTTATTACCTGGGCTGGGCTTGCCTGGGAAGTGGAGGCGGTCGCCCTCAGCCCGGCGTTGGGCCGGGCATCGCAGCTGCTGACGCGGCTCCTGGTTCCTCCGTGCCATGGCCCGGGAGGTCACTGCAGGGCGGGCAGCCCAGCCGGCCTCAGACCGGGAGGTTTTCTGGGTGAGCGGCGCCTGGGGAGCGGCGAGAGGGGGTCCCCGTGTCCCCTTTGCTCTGACTACTTCTCCCCAATTTGCAGGCCAAGCTGCGGCTGGAGATGGAGATGGAGCGACTGCGGCAGACGCACGCCAAGGAGGTGGAGAGCCGTGACGAGGAGGTGGAGGAGATTCGGCAGTCGTGCCAGAAGAAGGTAGGGCTCAACTGTGGTCCCTCTGCCCAGAGGGAGCCAGGATGTTTCCCTGTGCCCCAGCTGGGTGCTGGGAGCTGCCAACTGGGCACCATCAAGCAGCATCCAGCTCTCTTGTATCCGGCCACAGCCCGGTTCTGCTGGCCCAGCAGGTCCAACTGGTCCCTCTACCACCTGAGACAGCACATGCTGGGCTTTGTGCCGTTGGTTGCACAAACACCTGGCCACTGGGGTCACCTGGCATCCCTGGTGTGTGGGGACACCTGAGGCAGGGGGTCCTGGCCTCTTCCTGCCACCCTGACCGGCTGCCTGGGCTGTCCCCCAGCTGAAGCAGATGGAGGTGCAGCTGGAGGAGGAGTATGAGGACAAGCAGAAGGTGCTGAGAGAGAAACGGGAGCTGGAGAGCAAGTTATCTGCCGTCAGTGAGCAGGTAAGGCGTGGGGCAGCCGGGCAGATGCCTCACTTTGAGGACCCCTGTGGTGGGGTTGGTGCTGCCAGGTGCAATGCCCTGCCACTGTCCCCCCCCCCGCCGCAGGCCAACCAGCGGGACTTTGAGACGGAGAAGCGCCTGCGCCGGGACCTGAAGAGGACAAAGGCGCTGCTGGCTGATGCTCAGATCATGCTGGACCATCTGAAGAACAATGCACCGAGCAAGAGGGAGATCGCCCAGCTCAAAAACCAGGTGTGCATCCAGACCCCTCCAAAACCCCTTGAGGGATGTGGGGTGTCTCTGTCCCCCAGCTGGGCACTGAACCACGTCTCCACAGCTGGAGGAGTCGGAGTTCACTTGCGCAGCTGCCGTCAAGGCCCGGAAGTCGATGGAGGTGGAGATTGAAGACCTGCACCTGCAGATCGATGACCTCGCCAAGGCCAAGGCAGGGGTAAGTGTTTTTGAGGGGCGATGCACCCTGCTGGGGTACACCCCACCTGCAACCCACAGGACATGCTGGCAGGGCGACCCCACACCATGCTGGGTGGTTTTGGGGGGAGGTTCCCTGGTCTTGGAGGGCAGGAGGAGACACAGGTGGCTTCTCCCAGCTGGAGGAACAGCTGAGTCGGCTGCAGCGGGAGAAGAATGAGGTGCAGAGTCGTCTGGAGGAGGACCAGGAGGACATGAATGAGCTGATGAAGAAGCACAAAGCGGCTGTGGCCCAGGTGAGGGCGGATCAGCAGCCGTGGCACCCTTGTCCCCCACATAATACCCCTCTTAGAGCTGGCACAATAGAGTCCCCACTGACCCTGGTGTATCCCACAGGCATCCCGGGACCTGGCGCAGATGAATGACCTCCAGGCACAACTGGAGGAGGTCAACAAGGAGAAGCAGGAGCTGCAGGAGAAGGTGGGAGCACCAACATCAGGCATGAGCATGCACCTCAAGTGAAGCTGGGAGGGACAGAGTGGCACCCAGAAACCCACTGCCTGCACTTTGGGGGGCCACCCTGCACCCTGAGGTGCAGACCAGTCCCACGGGGAGCTCTCTGTTGGGACGAGAGAAACGTGGGCAGCAGGTCCACTCCAGGGTGGTGTGGCTTGGGGCCAGGGAGGTTGTGGTTGATGCTGAAACTGTCCCCTACCCTGCAGCTGCAAGCCCTGCAGAGCCAGCTGGAATTCCTGGAGCAATCCATGGTGGACAAGTCGCTGGTGAGCCGGCAGGAGGCCAAAATCCGTGAGCTGGAGACCAGGCTGGAGTTCGAGCGGACACAAGTCAAGCGCCTGGAGGTCAGTGCTGGGCTCTCCCTCTGCTCTGTCTCGGACAAGAGAGACTTTTTTCCAGTGAGGGTGGGGGGGGCCCTGGCCCAGGGTGCCCAGAGCAGTGGTGGCTGCCCCATCCCTGGAGGTGTTCCAGGCCAGGTCAGATGGGGCTCGGAGCCCCCTGATCCAGTGGGAGGTGTCCCTGCCCAGGGCAGGGGGTGGGACTGGGTGGGCTTTGAGGTTCCTTCCAACCCAACCCATTCCATGATTCCATGACCAGGATACAATGGGACCATAATAGGAAGCTGCCCAGGGAGTCTGCCGAGCGCATGCCCCATATCCACTCCCCAGGATGCCCCATCCTGCCCGCAGCCCTAGCCTGGAAAGAAAACCTCCCTGCAAGCACCCGTAACAGTGATCCAGCGCCCAGCAAAGTGCTGCTGTTTCCCTGCATTGACTTGGGGAAATTATAGACTCTCCCAGCTCCGCTAAACGCAGCCTGCTTTATATTCTGCCGCTGCAGCTCTGCCGGGGAGTCGAGCAGCTTAGCTCTCCTCTTAATATTTTCCTAGCTGTTATTTCCCTTCCCCGCTCTCTCTGCCAGGGCCATAAATATGCAGCGGCTGCCTCAGCGGCTGGGGGAGAATGGGAGCTATTTTTTCCCTACGTTACACGCTGTAATTACTTCACACACAGTTAAATCTATTTTTCCAATTCGGCAAAGCCCTTGCGGGTTGTTCTGCCCCTTCCTTGGCCCTAGAGGGGAGGTTTCTCCTCCATCTCCTTGTGTAAATTCATGGAGATGGGATCCATCCTTGTGAGCCTTCGGTGGGTCTTGCTGCAGGGTGGGGGGGTCCATGGGGGGATCTGGGGTGACCCCACGCCTGCTGCTCCGCAGAGTTTGGCCACGCGATTGAAGGAGAACATGGAGAAGCTGACAGAAGAGCGGGATCAACGTGCGGCTGCTGAGAACCGGGAGAAGGAGCAGAACAAGCGGCTGCAGCGGCAGCTCCGCGACGTCAAGGAGGAGATGGGTGAGCTGGCCAAGAAGGAGGCGGAGGCCAGCCGCAAGAAGCATGAGCTGGTGAGGCACCCGTGACGGGGCCGGGCAGGGGGACAGGGGCTTTCTTCGAGGTACCCAGCTCAATCCTGTCCTTCCCTGCAGGAGATGGACTTGGAGAGCCTGGAAGCTGCCAACCAGAGCCTGCAGTCGGACCTGAAGCTGGCCTTCAAGCGCATTGGGGACCTGCAGGCAGCCATCGAGGATGAGATGGAGAGTGACAGCAACGAGGACCTCATCAACAGGTGAGATCGCCTTGGCCTGGCTCCTGCGTGAGGCACGTCACCGGGGCTCACCGCTTCTCCTCGTCATGTCTGAAATGCCACGGGGACCCCTTGGCTCTGCCTGGCCCTGGCAGGAGGCCGTCTGTCCGTCCATCAATGCATTGTGCACACCTTCATCTGACCATCCATGGATTGTGCACCTGTGCATCCATGCACTGTGCGCTCGTGCACATGTGCATCAGTCTGTGCACCTGTATGTCCATCCCTTCCTTCACCTGCAGCCCCCGTGCAGCTTCACCTGCTTGTGGAGGTGCCTGAAATGTAGCCAGGGCTGTGCAAGCTGGCTAAAAACACCCCGGGGAGCCCCAGGAGCCAGGGCAGCACAGGCTGGCAGGAAGTTTGGGATCCAGTCCAGACTGGGATGCTGGGATCCAGCCCGGCCCAGGACACTGGGATCCAGTCCAGCCCAAGATGCTGGGATTCAACCCAACCTGGGATGCTGGGATCCAGCCTAGGATTCTGGGATCCAACCCAACCTGGGACGCTGGGATCCAACCCAGTATACTGGGATCCAGCTGGGTGCAGCCCCGCACCGTGGCTGCAGGGCAGCCTCACCTCCCTCCCCTGCCCCTTCCCCACCATTTAATTTGCCCCCCATTCAATTTGCCCCCCATTCCTTCCCCACTCACTTGGTCTTTTAGTTTTCCTTTCATTTGATTTCCTTTCTGTTGTGTTTCTCCCCCCTCCCAACCCCTCCAACCCCTCCCAGTTTGCAGGACATGGTGGCAAAGTATCAGAAAAGAAAGAGTAAACTGTGAGGAGCTCCACTTTCCTTCCTTCCCTCCCCTAACCCCCACCTCACCCCCGCGGGCCGGGGCCCCGCATGCCGCTGGCCCACCTCCGCATGCCCTAACAGCACCCACGCACGGCACGTAACCGCATCCCGCGCAGCGGGGAACAAGGGACAAGCCCTTTTGGGCCAGGGTGGGGGATGATGCTCTACCGTGGCTGAAGATGATGGTGGCAGCGTGGGGTGGTGACGGCAGTCCCGCCGCCATGTGCGATTAATACCCACCACCGCGGTCCGGTTGCTCCCCTGAGAGCCAGGGTCTGCTTAACTAACGGCACGTTTGACATGGAGTTTAATTCTTGTGGTTATAAAACCTTTGCCGCCCCAGGAGTGTGTTTATGGGGCTTGTTGGGGGGTGGGTTTTGTTGTCATTCTGTGCTTTTTGTTGTTTTTCTTTCCGAGCCGAGCGGTGCCTGGCTGTGTTGCAGGGGAGGGAGGCGCACGTGATGGAGTGCGGCTCCTTGCTTTGAATTCAACGAGGAGGATTCATATTCAGGGTCTATCCCAGCCCGTCCCCTGTGCCGTCTGCCGCCATCCCCAGGCAGGGAATAAGCCCAAAGCCGGGTGGATAAAACGGCTGTTTAAGATGATATGATATATCCCTTCCCCGGCAGCGGCTCGGTGGGAACCCTCAGCGGGGTGAGGAGAGAGGGGGCCATGCCACTTCGATTTCCTGATAGATCCCGCCGGTGCTGCCATAACCCTAATGAAAGCAGTAAGCAGTTAGGTATTAAGGGAGATTTATGCAGGGATGCTTTTAACGTGGAGGAATGGATTTTGCAATGCATACGGCACCTTCTTTCTCAAGGCAATCAATATGGTTACGAACGGCTGTTATAAATTAGATGGTTTAAGCCAGATAGGGCTTTTTTTACACCGGGACGTAAATCAGGGGCTCGCTGGCACGGCAGGGCTGTAAATCTGCCCGCCCTGCTCCTGTGCCCGCCTTGCCGGAGTCGTTTCT
Source organism: Neomorphus geoffroyi (assembly GCA_033558235.1). Lineage (NCBI taxonomy): Eukaryota > Metazoa > Chordata > Aves > Cuculiformes > Neomorphidae > Neomorphus > Neomorphus geoffroyi. Next base: position 6,664,735 of record JAUMJM010000018.1, read on the forward strand.
GTTCTGCCTGCTAAACTCCTGTTTACCCAGGGCCATCAACATCGCTCTTCCTCACTGTAATTTTGCACTCGACGGTGGCCTATAAAATGAACCCACTTATTTCCTTCCCAGCCCCAGAGCTGGAAATCTCCTGTGTTTCTGGAGCTGTGCCCTGCCTGCTGCCCCGATGCCAGCCCCGCTGCCGTGCAGTGGTGGCGGGAACACTCTGGGCAGTGGGTGCAGGAGCCTCTTGGCCAGACAAGGGGGTAGTTTTGGGGGTTCAGGGGTTGCATGGCACAGCTGAGCTTTGGGGAGCCTCTAGCACGGTAGTTGAGCCATGTGCATGCAGGTTGTACCATGGGAGATGGAGCAGGATGACGGGATGGGGTTCTGCCCATGCCAGGGTGTGCAGGCAGTGGGTGCCAGGGGTGGTTCAGTACCCACCAGTGCAATTTTATCCATGATCTCACTGCTCCACGCTCACCTCTTTCTTTCTTCTGGCTCAACTCGCTCCTCTGGCAGTGATGGTGACTCAGATGTGGACTCAGAGCTGGAGGAGCGCGTGGATGGGGTGAAGTCCTGGCTCTCCAAGAACAAAGGCTCCTCCAAAGCACTCTCAGATGACGGCAGCCTGAAGGGCAGCAGGTGGGTGCAGCGCTGGGCACAGGGCTGGCTGGGAGAGGATGGGGTGGGTTGAGCCAGGACACAGCCAGGGCACAGAGTGGGCAGCCATGGGACGTGGCACTGTGGGTGCTGCGCTGCTGCCTGGTGCTTGCATGGCCAGCCAGGTTCGTGCTACTGGGTGGCTCAGTCTCTACTGGGGATACACATCCCCATGTCCAGAGGGACCTCCCTGGTCACCCTCCCCAGCATCCCACCCGCAGCACCACCATGGTGCAGGGATCCACCCTGGAGGCACCTGGGCATCCACAACCCCCACCCCACCTGTCTCCGTGGGGGTGCTGGGCTCCAGCCCTGTGCATCCTCATCCCCTCTGCTCCAGGGCTGAATGCTCCCTCCATCCTCCCCTCATTCACAGCTCCACCACATCCTTTCCCACACCTCTTGGCTGCCACGCAGAAGCCGGGGGACAAGCCCAGAGCACAAGGCCAGTGTGGGGCTGGGACACACAGCCCCACTCCCTGGGGAAAGCGCTTGCCTGCTGAGCGCAGAGCGCTTTCTTCCAAACCCAATTTCCTAGCAGAGCTCCGAGAGTCCCAAGGGGCTCCCCCTCCTCTGCCAAGCAGCAGGGAAAGATCTGAGCCGTTTTTTCTTAATTGGTTTAATTTATTCAGCGGTGCAGATGTAAAACATTTTGTTATTGGAGATAATTCCACATTTTCTGAAGTCGGGAATCAAACACAGCGGCTCCAGGTAGCCGACAATGAAATAAATTGAACGCAACACTTTAAAGGGGAATCAAAGTGCCAAGCTAGAACAATTCCCCCATTTACATGACATTTTTCCACGATGCTGTTTCCCACTGACGCAAATTACGGAGCCTGCCTCGCCGCCGCACGTCCCCCACCTCACCCGCTCATCTCCATCTCTCTCTTGTCTCCCCGGTGCATGCGCGGGGCTGCGGTGCCGCGGGCACAGGTCAGCCCTGACGGAGGGTCCCGAGGGCGAGGAGCGGCCAGTGTCCGTGTTGAGCTGCCTCAGCTATAGGAAGCGCCCAGGCCTCAAGGATTCCATAGGCGGCTGTGGGGATGAGCAGACGCTCTTCAGCGCGCTCAGTGAGCGAACGCCTTCTCCCGAGCGCGCTGCCCGCAAGGCAGCCCGGGGTGGTGACACTGAGGACCGGGTGGCCGTCATCGCCCGCGCCTTCGCTGATGCCAGCAACCGGGCTCGGGAAGGGCTGGGCAAGCGTTGGTCCCTCTCAGCTGCCGACGGCGAGAAAGCCTCCGTCGCCTCCGCCCCAGTGAGCCGGGCATCATCTGCCTCCTGGCGCGGGCTGGAGGATGGGGATGAGGGGGACGAGGGGTGCTCGTTGCTGAGCTTTGCCCTCTCCAGCCCTGGGAGCTTGCGGAGCCGGCGCGGGGGACCTGAAGGTCGCCCCGAATCACGGCTCTCCCTGGCCCACAGTCGCCTGGATGAGGCGGACGAGGGGTCCCGCGGGCAGCCCCTCCTGGGGCGCAGCTTCTCTGTGCCCCCCCGACCCCGTAGTGCTGCTTCTGATGAGGGGGGTCATGGGGATGCCCGCCCGGTCGGGCACCGCTCCTACCTTGACCCTGACCTGGAAGCTGCCATCCAGGAGGTGCTGAGCTACCGCCCGCTGCGGGCCAGGGGCTGCTCCAGCCCCGAGGCCGACTCAGGGGACGACAGCCGGAGTGTGCGGAGTATGCGGAGTGTGCGGAGTGCAGCCCCCCTGGGCACCACCGATCGCCCCTCTGGCAACCTCCGCCGCTCTGCATCCGCCCTCGACTTCTCCCGGCACACCAGCCAGCGACACAGCAGCTCGGGCTCCTCCGAGGAAGAGGAAGAGCGGAAGAAGAAGAGTGCCAAGAAGCATGCCAAGAAAGCCAAGAAGAAATCCAAGAAGAAGAAGAAGAAGAAGAAGCAGAAGTCATCATCTGACTCGGGTTCCTCCTCCGAGTCCGATTCCTCCTCCGGCTCCACCAGCTCCTACCGCAGCACCTCCAGTGTCAAGAAAGGCCCACGGGCAGCAGGGAACGAGGAGCCAAGACGCCCTGCCCGGGGCAAGAAGGAGGAGAAACAGCACAAGAAGCAGGTCGACAGCCTGATGATGAAGTACCTGTACCGACCCGAGAGCGACTGAGGCAGGAGGTGGGAGTGGTGTGTGCCGTGCAGCATGAACCTCCCCGTGTGCCACTAACTGCTCGCCCTAACCCTCGCCCAGCTCCGGGCATGGAGCCCACCTCCACCGGGCATCCTGGAATGCAGCATGTCATTGTGCCCACAGTGCCCATGGGCACAGGGAGCATCCCTGGCGTGGCCGCAGCAGGACCAGCACCTGCCAGAATGCAGCGTGTTTGGGATTAGCAGCACACAGGACATGGGGAAGCGCTAATCCCTTCCCTCTGCCCAGCCACTGGCCAGGATGTGGCTGAGTTGATTCCTTCAGGAAATTTAAGGGTTTGCCAGGCAGTGTGGCTTTCCCACTCTCCTGGGAGATTCGCTGCACTGGGGATGGCGTCGGATCCCAGACGTGGTGGGAGGAGTGGGACGGGTACTAACACGCACCCACTGCAGTGTGTGAGCGCCGGGGGCAGCTGGGGCTTGGAGGTGTTTCTCAGGGTGGCCGCATCCTGCTGCCCTTTGCTGTGAAAGGGAATTGAGGTGAGAACCTCACCCTGCAAGGCTCTGGGGCTCTGCACCCTGTTTGAGGGCAGAGGAGATGTGCACCAGGGTGGTGATTTGGGGGGCAGGTTCGATCCTTTCCAGTGGCTTCAATAGGAGAAGGGTTGGAGGAGGGGGAAAAAAAGCCTTTTGGAACCGTGGTGCTGCCCTGTCCCAGGACCAGGGAAGACATCGCAGCGGGGAAACACGGGCTGCAGCGTGACCAGGACCCTTGAGTGGTGACACCTTTCTCTGAGCGCGTGCCGCTGGGTGCCCGCGGGGGCTGCAGCCACCGGGCAAGCTTGGCTCAGCCCCACTGCAGACCAAGGGCTCGGTTCAGCCCGGCGAGGAGTCACTCGTGATGGGTTGTGCCCCAAATGGCTCAGAGATGATAAAAAAGATAGCGATCGAGGCTCCATCCAGATGGCAACTCCTGGTGCAGCTGGAGGGGAGATGTTCCCAGCAGCCAAGCCCTGCTGCAGCGTTGCTGGGGCACGGAGCACCCCAGTTCCCCCAGTAACCCCATTCTCTCCCACACAGCCCCCCATGCTCCCGGCACCTCTTTGCCTACGACAGATGGGACGAGGAGCAGGACCCCGGAGAGAGCACGCGCCGCAGCTCCCCCAGTGCCAGCGAGGCGGACAGCCGGACCGCTGAGACCCCCGCCTAGCCACCCACCACCCTTCATCGCCCCAGAAACACTCAGCTCCACGGGGCCGCCCCGGACAGCCGGTATTCTGGGAGGGGGGGACACCCAGCCGCCCCCCAGCCCTGGCCGCGGGGGGAGCAGCCCGGCCGGCTCGCTGGCTGCAGCCCCCACCCCGCTCCCACCCCAGTGGGCAGCTCCGGTGTCCTGGGTTTATTCCTCAGTGCCTGCTGGCTCCTTATTTTATAACTTAAACACATCCCCCCCACCCCAGGCACCCCCTCGTCCTCTTAAGCCCCTTTTAGTTGAGCCAAAGACGTCTCTCGCTGGCCGGGCCCTGGGGAGTAGCCGCCCCGCAGCTGGGAAGGGGGCGTGGGGATGGGGTCCCGCACACCCCTTGGGTTGTTTTCACACCCCCCTGGCTCCCCACCCCTGCCTGGTTGGTTTGCACTAGCCCAGCTGTGCATCTCCCCTTAACCCCTTTACTTTCAGTATGAAAATAAACATCGTTTCTGGCTGGTGATGCCGCCTGCTGCCTGCTCCGTGCACGAGGAGGGGGATCGCTGTGTTTTGGGGGGGGGTCTTTGCATGGTAGTGGGGTCTGATGGGGCAGATGCAGTCCCAGCGAGGATGCAGGGCTGCATGGAGGGGCCAAGGCTGGCACCTTCCCCAAGCCCACTGCACCCATGGATGCTGGGGAGGGGAGGGGGGAGATGGCCCGTGTAGGTGCCAGCACTGAATCATTTATCAATCTTCATAAATATGCAAATGAGCTGCGGGGATGGGAGCCCTCTGCCTGCCGGCGTTAATTATTTAACGCGGAGGAGATGATGATGTGCATCGCTGGCCGCCTGTGCGGCGTGTGCCTTGGCCTTGGCTCTGGCATCCGCCAGCCCGTGCCGGGTGCTGCCCCCTGCCTCCCTCCAGCCCCAAGGACCCCTTGCACCCCTGGGACCCTCCCACCCCTGGGACCCCAGCGAACCAGGTCATCGATCCCTTTCTTCACCATCTCTTGGAAACAAATGGGCCAAGTCAGCGCTTGCTGCCATAAAGCCACGCTGCGCTAATGCGGTTTCATTAAGTGGGAGCGATCTAATGATAATAAAATGGCACATTTAACATTAAAACATTTAACTTGACTCCTAAGCAAGTGTGTCTCTCCACGCTGTTCCAGCTCCATCTTCATGAGGCTGACAAAGCTCCTTAATTTGTTTCCAGGGAGCGGGTGCTTGGCAGAGATGGCTTGGCACTGTGCAGCATGGGGGATGCCAGGATGCAGAGTGCCAGGATGCTGGCATGTGGGGATGTAGGAGTATGGGGGGGGGGGTCTGATGTAGGGGTGCAGGGTACCAGGATGCTGGCATGTAGGGATGCAGAGTTGTCAGGATGCAGGGGTGTAAGGATTCTTGGATGTAGGGATGTGAGGATGGAAGGGTGCTGGGATGCAGGCAGTAGGGAAGCAGGACTATGGGAATGCCAAGGTGCTGGAATGTGGGGATCTGGGATGGTAGAATATGGGGGTGTGGAGAGGCAGGGTAGCTGTGGTGTGGGGTTGAGAGATGCTGGAGACGGAAATACGTGTGGGGATGCTGGCGCACAGGGATGGTAAGGGCACAGGGATGCAGGGATGCAGCTGCAGGCACAGCTGGTGCCCTGTACCTACAGCGCAGCCCGGACGACCCCAGGGAAGCGGGTGATGGCGAAGGGGGCCGTGCTGTGGGACGGCTCCTCACCCAGGCTGAGCTCGCACAGCAGCTTCCCCACCACTGGTGCCAGTTTGAACCCATGCCCTGCAGGGAGGAGAGGGTGGCTGGGAGGGCACAGCCACCCCTGGGGCTCTGGCCAGCTCTGCGCAGTCAGGTGCCCTCACCTACCTGAGAAGCCAGCCCCGATGATGATGTTGCTGAACTTGGGGTGCCGATCTACGATGAAGTCTCCATCCGGGGTGTTCTGGGGAAGCCACAGTGTGAGGGTGCAGGGCTTAGGGTCCTCTCAGGATGGGGAAGGACCACCTTGGGGTGGGGAGGGGTTGGAATCCCGGACACCTGGGTCCTGCAGGAGGTCTCACCGTGTAGAGGCAGTTCTCCACCACGGCTGGCTGGGGCTCCAGCCCGGGCAGGTAGCGGCTGATGAAGCTGCTCAGAAGGGCAACACTGGGACGCGGGGTGCCTGAGGGGACCCGATCCCGCTCCTCAGGGTCAATGGGACTGCCATGGTGGTAGCACACCTGGGGAGCAGCAGGTCAGGGGGGGCTGGCCAGGGGGGTCTCCCCCCCACCACCATTGCTCTGCCCTCCTTACCTTGACGAGCCCTGGGTACTCGAGGGCGGGCAGCCCATAGATGCTGTGGGGTGCTTGGCTCAGCCCCAGGGTGATGAAGCAGGGACTGATCCTGCCTGTGCTGAGGCTTCCTGGCTCCTTCTCCTTCCAGTAGCAGACGTCGATGCGCAGGGGCTGGGATCACTGTGTTAGTCCTGGCCATGGCGGTGCCACCCTGCGGTGCCACCCACTCTTACCTGCAGAGGTAGGCGGAGGCCTAGGGGTGCCACCAGGGCACCAGTCCAAGCTCCGGCAGCGATGATGAGCCGGGGGGCTCGGTACACGCCGGCAGTGGTGGTGACGGTGACCATGGCCCCAGGTTCAATGCACAGCACCTTCTCGCCATCCCGCAGGGTGCCCCCGTGCCGGCGAAAGACATCCTAGGTGGGGACGGTGGCAGGAGGTGGCTACAGGGACAGAGCTGGGATACCCCCATTCCATCCCCTTGGCAGCACCCACCTGTACTGCCCGCAGCGCCCGGTCAGCGAAGAGCACCCCACCAGTGCCATCCCACACGGCCACCTCGCCAGGATGGAGACGGAGGCCGGGGAAGCGCTGGGTCAGTGTCACGGTGTCAAGGACCTGGGTGGCACCCAGGCTGCGCCGGCAGCACTCCAGCTCCGAGTTGTCCGCTGGTCCCAGCAACACCAGTCCCGTCCGCCTGTGCCCTAGCATCCACATGAGCTTTCCCCTTCCTACACAACCCCCCCACCTTGCTTTGCCCCGGGGGGAAACTGAGGCACAGCAGCAGCGGTGATGCCTGGGGTGTGTTTCACCCTGGTGCTGGCACTTTCCTCGCTGGGTGATGCGGGCAGGGTGAGTGGGGTGATGCACGGGGAGGGTCTGGACACCAGCATTGCACTCACCCCCCCACCCCAAAATACAACAAGCGCCAGCATCGCATTTCCCCCCCCCCCGCCAGACCCAGTAAGCGCTGACCCTGGCAGCAGGGGATCGTTTAGTTGCTCATTTCCTTAATGGTGCTTCCTTCATGGAGCCCCATAAATTATCTGGAGCCACTGGCAGCCTGCCAGGATGGCCTCATCCTGCCCAGCGCTGCACCCCGATGCAACAGTAGCTGCAGCCTCCACCCTGCAGGGAAGGGACAGTGCCCATGGGGTCTGCATCCTCGCCTCATCACCTGTAGAGGCTGGTGCCAGCCTCGGCCTCCAGGCGCTGCCAGAGTTGGAAGCTGTCGGGCATCATGCGGGCGTAATGTGCCTGGGGGTAAGCGCTGCGCGTGATGCGGCTCTGCCCGTGCGAGCTGCCCCGCGAGTGGGGCAGGATGAACTGTGGGGCAGAGGGGGGGACATGAGGGTGACTGCAGCCACTGGCACCCCATGACCCTGCTGGTCCCACATGCGCTGGCGCTGTGCCACAGCGGGCATCTGGGGAAACAGCCCACGGTGCTGATGGCAGCACTGGGAAACTGCAGGACATGGGGGTCCTGGTGCTGGGGAGATTGGGGTCCTGGCGCCGGGGACATGGGAGTCCTGGCACTGGGGACATGGGGGTCCTGGCACTGGGGACGTGGGGGTCCTGATACTGGGGACTTGGGGGTCCTGGTGCTGGGGACGTGGGGGTCCTGATACTGGGGACATGGGGGTCCTAGTGCTGGGGATGTGGGGGTCCTGATACTGGGGACATGGGGGTCCTAGTGCTGGGGACTTGGGGGTCCTGGTACTGGGGACACGGGGGTCCTGGCACTGGGGACACAGGTGTCCTGGAACTGGGAACATAAGGGTCCTGGTGCTGGGGACACAGGGTTGCTGTCACTGGGGACCAGAGGTGCCAGCGGTGGCTCTGCTCCGTGCAGAGGGCAGCCAGGCCTGCTGTGGGATGGGGACGCCGCAGGGCTGGGGACATGGTGAGAGGGGACAAGTCAGGGCTGGGGACACTGGTACCTGCTCCAGCAGGAGGGTGTCCCTGTGCCGCTGGGCCAGGTGGTAGGCGGCGAAGGAGCCCTGGATTCCAGCCCCGATGACGATGGCATCGTAGGTGGCCTGGTGGGGCTGGTTGGGGGCAACCATGTCCGTCCTCGTCCCTGTCCCCACGGGCAGCGGGGAGCCAAGCCAAGGGGAGGGACAGGGCAGAGTCCAGCCAAGCCGAGCAGGCGGCGGAGCCTTGGCCACCCTCCAGCTCCCATGGGGCCAGGCGAGGGCATCCCCGTTCCCTGCCAGCGCTGGTGCCCAGTCTTGGCAGGGGCGGTGGCTCCTAGGGCAGCGATGGCAGAGCTGGGGGCACAGCCCCCTTCTTCCCCAGCCACCCCCATCGCTGCTGGCTGGTTTTGTCCTGGCTCAGCTCCCAGCACCCTCTGCCCACCCTGGCCTTAGCACGGGACAGAGACCACCACGACCAGCCCCAAATCCCAGGGGAACACGAGGCACCACGTCTGCCCCATCCCCTTCACCCCCCCATCCCCCAGCGAGATCAGGGCAAGAGGGTGGGATAAATGTGATGGAAAATTGTTTCCAATAACCCCATTTTTCCCTCCTCGCTGGTCACTGTGGCTCCTGCTGCGATGGGACGCGAGGCTCCGTACCGCTCCCATTTGTGTGCCAATGGGAAAACCCCCACTTGCTCCGAGGAAAAGAGTTTCATTTTCCTCTGGCGCAATTTATTACGGCCATAAAGTATTTTGTTGCCATCTTTTGTTGTTGGTGGTGGTTTTTTTAGCAGGTGATTTAGGGCTCGCTGAAGCAGCCGGGATGCGGCGCCAAGCCCCGTGTCCCACAAACTGCAGGGCATTTTCCAAGCCTGCAAAGTTTTGGGGTGCAATTTGGGGTTTTGGGGTCCCCCCCAGTGATGCTTTGAAGTGGAGGGGGGGGATAATGCAGGCAGGGACTGGATTTGCCCACCGCCGTGGCTGCCTGACAGCTAATTAAGGGGATTAATTTACTCTGGCTTTCCTGGTGTAAAAGGCATTACTTACTGGTTAATTGTCGTTATTATGAAATGTTAAATATCATTATTTATTTTTGCTGCTCGCTTCCAGTGATGGATGAAGCAACAACGACCATGGGAGACCCACACTCAGCCCAAGGGGAAAGTCCCCCTTAACCAGAGATACCCCCCGACACATATAAAGGGAAACCCAGCAGCTAACAGCGATGGAGAGGTGAGAAGAGGTGGATGGGGAGCACAGGCAAAGGTTGAAACCCCCCCACCCCAAGCCCCTCATCCACGTGGCTGCCCAGGAGCACTAACGTGGTGAGTCCGTGCCACTCTCAGCATCACCGCGATGCCCGGGGCTCTGCAGCGTGTGGTGCCCCATTAAATCAGCACATCCTCCCTTGCCTTTGATGTTACAAATAGTTCACCAATTTCCCCAGGTTTCAGCTGGCTTTTTTTTTTTCCGCTTTGAACAGCCCCTTTACCTGCTCTGCCTTTTTTTTTTTTGCTGAGAAGATGAAGAATAATTAATTATCTGTGAAACATTAAATGGCAAAAATGAACTCCTCTCTTGCTAACAGCGTGTTAATAGATCGGGCTGGAAAAGCCTCACTCGTGCCGCTACAAAGCCAGGGAGGCCGTGGGTGGCAGGCAGAGATGCTCACTGGTGCTTCAGGGGGTGGGTGTGCTCCGGCGGGTGGGACACCCCCAGTGACTGTCCCCAGGGCTTGGTGGGACCCCTCAAGCCATCACTGTCATTGCACAGATCCCCCCACCCAGGGCTGAGCCCAGGCACCGGGCAGGTCCAGACCCCAAAATCCAGCTGCAAGGGCTCGTGTTACATTGGGGTGAGGTTTTTTGGTATCCCCCCCCTAAACCCTGCATCGGGGGATGGAGAACACGGTCTCCTGCATCCCTGCCATCATCCTCTTGACCTGAACTTGTTTAAATTAACTGGCTGCAATGCTCCTGGCAGGAAGAAATCAGTTTCCTAAAGCACTTGGTGCCGGTCAGGAGAGCTGCACCCAGAGCACAGCAAAGATGAAACACCTGGCTGTGAGGGCTGACTTGGACCCAGGTTTCCCTGATGATGAGCCCAGACACATTTGGGGCTATTTAGGGATGGGGAAGGGTTTTTGGTTACTTGGGGTTGGGGTCCTGGAGTGTGCAGCATGGGGGTGGTTATGATGAGATGGGCACCCATGGGTGGATGGATGGATGGATGGATGGATGGATGGATGGATGGATGGCAGGCAGGCAAAGTTCAGGGCTGGCATGGGGGGAGGAGGGGGGGAAGTTGCAGTGAAGGTTTGGGGAACAACAGGGTGCAGGCTGTGGGAGCTGCCCCAGTGCAGACCCAGGTGGGGCTGGAAAATTGGGAATGAGGAGCTTTGGCCAAGCCAGGTGGGGCTCAGCAGGGTCTTGCTGCTGGCTGAGCTCTGCACCAGGTGCACCCACTGCACTCTGGGATGGTGGCTGAAATCCCCCAAAAGCCCGTCATCATCCACACCAGTGCTGCCTGCTGGGCCGTGCCGGCCTCATCCTCCAGGAAGTGCAAATCAGCACTTAAAAAAGAATTAGGGAGCAATGTGGCTCCCCAGGGAGCTGAGGCAGCGCGGCTCCAGGGAGTTCAGCATCGTCACTGCCCAGCCACAGCGTGTGGGCTCCAGCAGCGCTCGCTCTCGTTTGCCTCCCTGGCCTTTGCCATCCCTGATGCTTTGAAGGCATCTGCAAAGGGCTTGTTTGCTTTATGTCAAACGCAACAGCCGCCGAAGGCAGCCCCTCATTAGCAGTCCAGGTACGTGCCTGGGGAAGCGTTGGGAGGATTAAAATTATTTGAATATCGTAATATTAGAAACTTCAGTTTGGCCTCAAAATGCTCATCTTCCCAGCCCTACCAGGGCTTTGGTGCATTAAACATTGATGGAGCTACTGGCAGATCAAAGTTTGGGGGTTTAATGCTGGAAGTGCTTTCTGGGAGCGCCGGCTGCCCCCCGCCTGCACCGCAGCACCCCCCGGGACGAGCAGGACTACAGCCGTGGGGCTGGTGGTGCACAGCCCGTGCTGTGAAGCTGATCACAGCTCTTTAATCCCTGCGCCGTGGGGCTGGTGGTGCACAGGCGGTGCCATGGGGCTGATCGTGGCTCTTTCTTCCCTTTGCATTGGGACTGGCAGTTCCCAGCCCGTGCCGTGGGGCTGGCAGTGGCTCTTTTGTCCCTGTGCCGTGGGGCTGGTGGTGCACAGCCCTTGCCATGGGGTTTGGCTGCAGCTCTTTCCACCCCATGTCAAGCCATGCCAAGCTGCGCAGCGTGTGGTTTGCCGTTCCCCACAGCCAAAGCAGTGCGTGTCAGAAAAGCAGGGCCCAGGATTTAAAATAAAACCTCGCATGGCGATGGTTGCGTGGGCCGTGTTTGCAGCCGGGGCTGGCCGGGCTGCGGGGGATCCGTGTCGCACACAGCATCAGCATGGAGAGGCGAAGCCATCTGGGCTTTCGTGGAGACAGGGAGGGGGTTATTAAACAAAGAGCTATTTTTTTTTGTTATTTTTAACACACACGAGAGCCGCCCAGCAGCCAGCGCAGAGCCGTGCGTTGCCGGTGCCAATGCCATCTGGCTGTCCCCCACCCTCCTGGGGGAGCGAGACCCAGAGCCAGGGTGCTGAGGATGGGGGTGTCAACACCTCGCTGTGGGGAATAAGGGACCCCCAGCTTTGTGCAGTGCCCAGCTGTGAGGGCTGATTTGGGCCCTGCTTGGGGAGTGACCAGCTCAGCCCCAACTGGGGCTATTTAGGGATGGGGACGGGCAGCTGGGGAGTGTCCCCTGCTGCTGGGGGCTGTGTGTAGCTGCGCTGGAGTCCTAAAGGATGCATCACGGGGGACTGGCAATGGGAGGGAAGCAGAGTATGATGGGATGGCCACCAAGAGCCTTTCCCGCATCCCTCGGTGACTTCCCAGCCTCGGGGGGTGGCCGGAATTTGGAGGCGGGGTGTGTGTGAGAGAGATTTCCCTCCCCCAGCCTTTAGCTCCCAGCATTTGCAGCCGCCGCACTCGGAGACTTACGGCGAGGGGCGGGGGGTGGCAGAGAGGAGCACACCCACCACCCCATCACACACACCCCCCACACCCCCCGCCCTGGGATTGGCGTGCGCCGCACTCGGAGCATTACGCGAGGGGGTGGGGTAGGGGGAGAGCTTCCATTTCTCACCCCCTCCCCACCCCCCTCCAAATCAGGCCCGGGATTGGTGGGCGCCGCACTCGCAGCATTACGGGAGCACCCCCCCCCCCCACTCCGGCCTGGGATTTTCTGTGCGCCGCACTCGGAGCGTTACGGCGCGGGGGGGGGGGAGTGTGGAGACAGAGCCCCCCACCCGCCCGCCCGGATTGGCGCGCGCCGCGCTCGGAGCGTTACGGCGCGGCCGTGCCCGCAGCGCGGAGCTGTCCGCGGTGCTGACCGCCGCCGGCCATGGGCTCGCTGCCGCCGCCGCCCGCGCTGCTCCTGCCGCTCCTCGCCGCGCTGCTCCGCGCACCGGCACACGGTAAGGACCCCTCCATCGCCCCCCATCCCAATCACCCCGTACACACCGCTACCGGCAGCCCCAGCCCCGCTCCATCGCTGCCAAACTTTGCCAACTTGCACTCACCCGCATTGTACCGGGGGGGGGGTACCCCCTCATCTCCCCTCGGTGAACCGAGAATCCCGCCCCCCCCCCTCCTCGTTATACGCCCCCCCACCCCAACCCCCGCCCCGGTGGCGCGGGGAATGGGATCAGAGCGGTTTGCAGCCGGGCTGGTGCAACGCCGCCCCCGGAGGACTCCGGCGACAGTCCCTCTGCCGGCGTTACCGGCGGGGGGAGGGAGGCACCGTACCACCCGCGGAACCCGCTCCCCCGATCGCCGAGCCCTCTGAGCCACCCCCGGCCGGCTACGCCCAGCAGCAGGCTGTCAGCCGGTCCCTCCGTGCGGTCCCCACCGTGGGGTTTGGGGGCATCGGGGACCGGGCCTCTTCCCTCACACCCCCTCGCTTGGGGTGACCCCTCCAGCTCTGGGGGGGGCACTGGGGAAACGCAGGGATGGCTGGTGTTGGTCCTTCCCAAAGAGAGCAGCCAACACCCATCTTAGCTCCTTGGCTCAACCACCCATGGGGCACGGACAGCCCCGCCAGCCTTGATGCCTTGCAACTACATTTCCTCAAAAAACAGATTTGTGAAGCCACCAAGGCTTGGGTTGCCCTGGTCCACTGCAGTCATGCCATGGTGGGCAGCGTGCACAGAGTGAGGATCGGGTGGGGGTCCCAGTGGGATGCAGGCAGCGGGACGCAGGCTGCCGGCGCGGTGCGGCTCAGCTCAGCTGAGCTGCAGGCAGCAGCCGTGTGGGGAGTTACATAAACTCCCCATCTGGCAACCGAGCTGGGGAAGGGCACTGTGGCCCTGTGCCCGCTGCTATTCCTGTCTTGCTTTGCCACCCGAGGCTGCTGCCACAGCCCTCTTGCTTGGAGGGGGCATAGGGGACCCTCTGCAGGGCAGCAAGCAGCGTAAGGCCACGACATCTCCATCGCCTGCCTTGCTGGGGAGCAGTGGGGATGGAGAGGGGTCTGTGTCCCCAGTTCTGTCCTGGGACTGGGACCCAGGGCAAGTCAGGCTTCTCCCGAAGGGAGGCTGGCGCTCACCATGTCAGTTTAATGATTTCTAATGAGCAATTACCTCTAGTCAGTCCCCTAATTTCTGCATATCAATAAAGTTAATTAAACTCTGCATGTACATTTCGCAGTGTTAGAGGTGGGGATGCCCTGCTCAGTGCTGAGCTCTTCCCAGGACTGGGAGCTGTCGGTTCTTGTCCAGCCCTGTGCCCCAATATAGATCGTCACCAATGCTAGCAGCTGCCCGTGGGGGTCCCCCTCTGCTCTTCCTCCCCCAGCAGGCAGGGCTCCCAGCACCCTGATTTCCGTGCAGGACTGCCATGCTTGGTGTCATTGTGGCCTTGACTTGGCATCGATGGGCTGATGAGTGATGAAGATGTGCTGTGGGGATGGGGATCTCAGATCCTTCCCCCAGGCTGGAGGGATTGGCAGTGCCCTCTGGGTGTTGGCAATGCAGGGCCTGATCCTGTCTCTCTTTGTCACCCTGTGCAGTGACCTGCAGGCCTGTCCCAGCCGCTGGGCAGCTCCATCCCTGCCCTGTGGGTGGCCACAGAGGTTTGCCCCAGCAGAAAGTAGAGTCTAGGCCCCATGGCACTGGTGCAGCCAGAGGGTACAGTGCTTGGCACAGCTTCATCCACCATGCCCCCTCTCCCCAGCTCCCCAAAGCCATTATAGACTTGACTTTCTCGGAGGGGGCTCATCTTTGCCACGCTGAAGGGAGCTCCTTGTAATCTGGGGTCACCGAGCGATGGGGAGTAGTGTGAGTCATGGTGGGGACAAGGAGCCTGGCTGTGCCCCCATGAGCTGTGTGGTGCAATCCAGCACCAGCTGGATACACCACGGTGATGCCGGATGATGCTTCTGGGGGACACAACGTCCCTGGGGATGCAGATGCTGGTCAGGGTCCTGGTGCGAGGAAGGGGACTGAGGGAGGAAGCAGGCGTCTGCTACATTAATTAACAACATGCATGCTCACCCCCTGCGTGCCTCGGAGGAGTTCATCACTCCACGCTGCCGTGCTGCCAGACCAGGATTATCTGGATAATGCTCTTAAGCCAGAGGGTGGGAGGGCAGGACTGCCCCGTGGGGATGCAGAGCGCAGGCTGGGGCAGCTGCCTCCACCATCCCCCCCTGGGATCTTCGTTGCTGCAGGGCCAGCATCCATCCATCCGGGATGGCATTGGCACACAGTGCTGCACCAGGCAAGGCTGCCAGACCTGGGCATCGCGCAGCCGCCGGGCAGAGCTGGAGCAGCAGGATCACGGGGGGAATAGGGTGCAAAGGCGCCTGGGCAAGGGCACAGCAAGGGCACCCCCCACTCCTGATGCACAGAAGTGCAGGGACCCGCCAGTGGTGCCGATGGTACCCCCAGACTGGCGCAGGGCTCGCCAGGACTGGGTTTCCCAGCGTACAGCCCTGTGGCGGGGAGGGGAGCAGGGCTGACCCCAGGCTGCTGAGCCCCCCGCGAGGGCAGGCAGGCCCCGGGGGAGGCAGATGAAGTTGTGTCTCCGGCAGCTCTGGCGCGAGAGGATAATTTCGCCTCCAATCAATTCTTTAAATGCACACAATTGAAAGATTGCGTTTGAAAGCTGCCTATAACCAGGGAGGTAATGGATTCCCTCTAGTCATAAGGATCATCTCTTCCTCCGGCAGCATCCCTTCCTCTCGCTGCCAGGGAGATGGGGCCAGCCAGGGCACCGGCATCTCTCCCACCATCCTTGAGGGGGCAAAGGGGCTACCTGGATCCGTCGGAGGCACCTGGGGGTGTTTCGATTTGCCTGGCTTACTGCCAGCTTGCCCCACACTGGGACCCAGCACCACTCGTTGCATCCTCCAGGGTGTTGGAGGGTGGCAGTTGGCTGGAGTTGAGGAAGTGCTCAATCCTCTGTCTGCAGGAGAGGTGGCAGGAGCCGGCCCGCACGCGTGCCGTGCCAGCAGAGGTTATTACATATATAATTTAAATGCAGTAACAAGCTGTGCTGAAGGGATCAAATATTAATCAGCCACGAGAGCGCTGCTGTGACCCTGTGAAAAATGGAGCGAGGTGTTTGAAATGCCAGATCAGCCAGCGCTGGGCAATGTACAGGGGCCGTGCCAGGGCAGGGTGGGTGCCGGAGGTCCCCAACTGCCCTGGAGGGGTAGCGGGAGCCCTTGGTGGCCTCCAAAACTGGGTGGTTCATCCTACACAAAGAGCAGTGAAGGGGTAGGGTGCAGAGTTTGCTGGCAAAGGGATGCTCGCTTTGAATACCCAGGGTGGCAAAGGTTGGCACTGGGGGCTGGTGGGATGCTGGCTCTGGTGGGAGCAGGCAGTGATGCTCCACGCTTCCCGCTCGGTGGGAGGGAATGGTGTCTGCGGGGATGATGACATGGCTGAGCAGCCCAACAGAGAGCCTGACAAGCAGCTCTCGCTCGCCTCCTGCAACCAGATTTCAATTATTGTCACCGGCAGTGGACGGAGGCAAGGGGAGCTGGGAGGGCAGCGTGTCTCTGCTCTCCCTGCCCTGCTCTGGGCAGGCACTCCCAGCACCCAGGGGTGCCCCAGGGTGGTGAACTTGGTCACAGGGGAGTCTGGGGCTGGCAGCCTGTTGTAGGCACCCTGGGGTGGCACAGGGCGGGTGCACAGCCTGGCAATGGGGGCTCCACCCTGGGGGATGCTGATGCAGGGCTAGGGGATGCTGAGCGTGGGGAGGGGGACATGACATCGCGCGGCTCCAATGCTCGGGTTCAGAATAGCAGCAGACATGCAATTTATCACCACTGCCGCTCAGGGAAATTGCTGTACAAACGCATTATCTCCGCAGGGAGAGCGGGGGAAGTGGGATTAGAAGGGCTGTGGATGGTGGGAAGAGAATGGGGGCACTGCTTTCACTCCACAGCACCCACCGGGTGGGGAGGGAGGAAGGAAAGCCCCAGGGATGGGCATGCTGGTGCCCGCCATGCTCTGCCCTCAGGCCTGCCCGGTGTCGGCGATGCTCAGGGCTCGGCGTTTGGTATGTCAGCCGGCGCTTGGCCGCCACCGCCGTGATGCTCCAGGGAACCGATTGCGGCGACATGTGACATGTGTCAGCGGGTAAATGACTGTTCAATTCAAGGAGAATCGCAAAACATACAAGGTCAAACGCTTCCCCGCCAGCGCCGCCATGAATATTAAAGACAGGCTCCTCTGGCAGCCACCGGGGCTGGCAGCCACACTCGCCAGTGGTGTTCCTGCTCGGTTTGCCATGGGCATCTGGGATAACTGGTGGTGTCGGAGTGGAGGAGGCCACAGGACAGCAGGACATGGATGCCAGCTGGTGCCAATGGGGTGCCCAGCTTGCCATGCTGGGTGTTACTGGGGTGTGCTGGAAGCTGGTGGGTTGGCTGCATGGCAGTGGGGGTGGCTGAGTGGATCAGGGAGTGGAGTGCTGCCTGCACCCACCCATCCCTATCTGCCCTCTTAAACCTCCCACCCATCCCCACCTGTGCTCTTACGCCTCCCACCCACACCTGCCTGCACTCTTACCCCTCCCACCCATCCCTACCTGCACTCTTACACCTCCCACTCATCTCCACCTGCGCTCTTACACCTCCCACCCATCCCTGCCCGCATCCTGGCACTGCCTGTACTCTCACACTGCCACTCACCACCTGCACCCACCCTCACTCTCTGCCTGCTCCTGCCCACAACGCCGTCCCACCTAGAGGCAGGCAGGAGGGTCCCCCTTACCCCTTGCTGGGGGTCCGCATCCCCAGGGCCACCAGGACAGGGGGTAGAGAGGGGAGACTGGCATCAACTGGGCACGTTTCTCCTCCTGTGTCCGCTGTGGCGGCTGAGGGAGGTGGGATGGCAGGGCTGGGGGTGGGTGAGCGTGAGGCCGACAGTCTGACAGCTCATTCATCACGGCCGCTGGCCACGGGGGCAAAGCCAGATTGGATTTTAAATTGGAAAATAAACCTGGACTCCTGTGAGCACCAACCCCTGCTTCCCCCCTTCACCAGTGACCCGGCCACCTGCACCCCCTCCTTGCCCAGGCTGCCAACCCCCTCCTACAGATGAGGAAACTGAGGCACCAAGCAGCACCATGCCAAGGGGCTGTGATGCTCCTGGGGCAGCCGAGGGTCCTGTTCTGTCCCCTCCACTGAGCCGGGCACTGTGTTATTGCTTTCGCAGCGGGCGGCATCGATCGGTGCTCCCCGGGAGGCCGTGTGCCGCCTTATTTATTTATTTGCGACAGCAGGCGGCATTGATTCCTGCCGGGGAGGGGGGGCAGATTAGTCTCCAACGTCTCCCCAGCTCCGGACCGCCGTTAATAGACTCCCGCCCTGCAAAGCCGATGTGAGGGATTAGGACCCCAGCCTGGCTGCGGCTGCGGGCACGTGCCCCGCATGCCGAGTGGCTTTGGTGTGCACACGCCTGGTGGGCACTCGATGGTCCCTTTGCAAGGGTCTGTGCCCACCCCGAGCTCTGGGGGATTCCCTTCTCAGTGCTGGGGCTTAGATGGGGGGTGCTGGGTAGCAGGATCCCGTGTCCTGGTCACCCTGGGGATGCGGGAGGGACACAGCTGTGGCACGGTCACTGGAGACAAGCTGCTTAGAGACATCTGTGGAGGCTCTAATCTTGCAGGGCTCGAAGGGCATAGATGGCAATATCTGGGCACAAGTGGCAACATCTGGGCACCTGCTGCCTTCCCACGCTGTCCTGCATCACCCAAGACCATCCCCAGTCCCAAGCATCCCTTGGTGCTGGGAGCATCCTGTGGTACCCAGAGCACCGTGCAGAGCCCAGGGCAGCGCCAAGTGCCCAGGTGCTGCCCAGCCCAAGGTGTCACAGCGCCCAGGTGGGACCTGCTCTAGGAGCCTTGTTGTCGGGTCCAGCCTCACCCAGCGGCCCCGATGGGCATCACTGTGCTCTCCAGCATCCCAGGCAGCTGAGATCACGGACAGGAGGGTGTAGGGGGCCAGGGTGGGTGTCTCTGCCCCAGCCTTTGCTGTGCAGGGCCCAGCCCCGAGCACTAATTTGCTATTAAAGCCTAAAAGAGATTTTGGTGCCCTTCAGTATAAACTCATTAACTTTTATGTTCTAATAAATGGATCCTATTACAAAATAATTCTGGCCTTGCCAGGGGGGCAAAGGAACCTTTTGGAGCTGGTGCAGCCTGGCACTCGTCTCCCTGCCATGCTGCTGCGCCAGGGCATCGTCACCATCCCAGGGTGGGTGGCCCAGTGGTGGGGATGCCCATCAGCACCCAGTGCCTCCCCCCATGCCGCTCGCCCAATCTAATGTTGCTTAATTGTCCCTTAAAAGTGGCAGTCACAGAGTAATTAATCTTCGCGGGGCCCTGCCCTGCTACGGATCGGTATAATTACCCAGTAATTGGCAGTATCGTGTCATCAGCGCCTGTGCACAGCGGCGAGACGTGCCCGTGTGCTATCACAGCCTCACGCCCTGCCATGCAGGGATGCTGGGTGCCACGGTGGCATCCCCTTGCCATGGCACGGTGGGCCTGAGGGGCTGTGCCCCTCTGGGAGTGGGGAGCATGCGGTGCCAGATCCGACAGGGAGCGATGCTCGGTGGCTCATTAGGGCTGATTATATTATTGAGTTTGTGGTTTAAAGGCTGTAAACGGCTGAGGCGGGGATTTGCCCAGGGACCGATGCACGGCAGGGTCGGGGGGGGGGTCATGGTGAGGGGCTCCGTTTGGCTGCAGGTGGGGAACATCAGAGGGAAGGGAGTCCCTGGCAGATTGACCTTGCGTGGGGACAGCCTGGCTGGCAGGTGGGTGGACAGGAGCTGAGTTCTCACAGACTCATTGCACTGGTGGCCTGGAGCTGGGAACCAGCATTCAGGCTCCGGTGGCATTGCCAGTGCAGCCGGTCCCAGCAGCCGTGGCAATCACCTGCATGTTCCAGTACAGAAAGGGGCTGGAAGAAAGGTGGGGAGGGGTTTTATGGTGGAGCTCAGGGACAGGACAAGGGGCAACAATTTTCAGATGAAAGAGGGGAGAATGAGATGAGACCTCAGGAAGAAATGTTTTGCTGTGAGGGTGGGGAGGCCCTGGCCCAGGGTGCCCAGAGCAGTGGTGGCTGCCCCATCCCTGGAGGTGTTCCAGGCCAGGTTGGATGGGGCTTGGAGCCCCCTGAGCCAGTGGAAGGTGTCCCTGCCCATGATAAGAGGTGGGACTGGATGGGCTTTGATGTCCCTTCCAACCCAAACCATTTCTGTGGTTCTATTCTATGATTCTGTGTCTGCACTGTGGGGATGTGGGATCCTGGGGGTCTCTCAGGACACGATGATCACCTCCACAGAGAGGGACATGCGGAGGGACCAGGGAGATTCAACTCCATGGCTGTCTCCACCAGGGCTGGGTCACATGGTGAAGTGTTGGTCCCCGGTGCAGCACAGGTCCACGCCAGCATCGCTCCTCGCTGTGGTATCCATCTGCAGCGCTGCATCCACCCCTGGTGCCACATCAGTCCACGTCCAAGGGTTGGTGTAGGGTGTCACATCGGGTACCTGAAGAAGCACTGGTCCCTGGTGCATCACCAGTCCCCACTGCTGCATCAGTCCACGACGCAGCATTGGTCCATGGTGCATCACTGGTCCAGAATGAAGCGTTGGTCCCCAGTGTAGGCTGATGTCTATGATGCAGCACCAATCCATGGGTCCCCAGCACCCCACGTTCTCTCCTCTCAGGTTTCAACGGGCTGGCGAGGAAGGCTGGAGACAGCGCTGAGGCCGAGGGGGAGCCGACGGCGCTGCCCACACCGGCGGAGCGGGAGGCAGAGGCTCGCTTTGTGAGCACGGCGCCCACGCTGAAGCTCCTCAACCACCACCCGCTGCTGGAGGACCTGCTGCATGAAGCCTTCCTGAAGAAGGACTACCTGGCCCAGGCGCCATTCCTGCCTCTCGGCCCCGGTCCCCTCCTGCCCGCTGATGCCCTCCAACCAGACCCCGGCCCCCCAGCCCCCGAGCCCCCACCACGCACCCCTGCCCTGCCCAGGGCTGCCTTCCCCACTGACCCACTGACCACGCCAGCAGGGCATCCAGGGCCATGGGGGGAAGCGTGGGGGGCCATGCCGGGTGCCAACCCTTCATGGTCCCCTGCCTCAGTGACAGAATCGAGCCCCACATCCCCCTACCAGGCATCCGCCACCCCCAACACATCCCTGGGACCCCACACCAGGGCCACCATGTTCCCCAGGGATGAGGAAGGGGCCACCACCACCTCCACCATCACCACCACCACGGTCACCACGCTGCAAGGGCCAGGTAAGTGCTGGGAAGAGAGCTGGGGGGAGCCAGGGTGACGTGGAGCTGAAGTGCAGTCTCCTCTGTCACCAGTCCCCTGCAACCGGACGCTGGCGGGCCCCGAGGGCTGGCTGGTGTCCCCAGAGCCAGCCAATGTCCCCTATGACGGCAGCCTGGACTGCACCTACACCATCTCTGTCTACCCTGGCTATGGCGTGGAGCTCAAGGTGAGCCGGGGAGTGCGGGTGGGATGGGGTACCAAGTGCCCACAGGCAAGCGTGGCCTGTCCCCTGCTCCATGGTGGCTGAGTGGCCTTGTGGGGTGCAGCAAGCACATGGTCTCGTCCCTGTCCTTGTCCCTGAGCCAGCAGAGCTGGCCCATGGTGCCAATGGATGGGCTGGTGGGATGCTCTGTGCCCTCCAGCTGCCGCGGCTGGCACCCATCATGGAAGGGGCAATGTAGGACTTAACTACCAAAGCACTGAGGAAGGAGGTGGAAGCAGCACCGGCAGGTGCCACACCACAGCGCAGAGCCAGGAGAACCTCACACCCACCTGCCAGGAGCAGAGGCAGCTGTGAGACAGCCGCGTGCCACTCCCATCAGCAGCACGTGACCATGCGTCCCCAGCACTGCCTGTGCCACCACCGCCACTCACCGAAAGCGTGGGGTGAACCAGCGGCAGCAGCTCCATCGTCAGCACTCGCTCGTGCTGCTGCTAATCACCGCGCAGCGCTGCTTAATTAACATCATTAATAGCAAATTGCTCCGGAGGGCTGGAGCGCATGCCTGGCTGTTGGCATGGGTCGGCTGTGCCGCGGAGCTGCTGGCTGTGCCGTGGCGCTCTTTGTGCCGCAGGATGATTTATGGCACTGCTGACCATGTTTGAAAGGCCCTGACCAAGTTTGGAAGACGCTGCCCTGCGCAGACACGCTCCAGTGTGCTATCGACTGCGGGCAAGGAGCAGCTCCAAGAGAGGTGCTGGCATGCTACTGAGGTGGTGGTGACACCTGGCCATCCCTGCAGGTCCAGAACATCAGCCTGGTGGACGGGGAGACGCTGACGGTGGAGAGCGCGGGAGGCTTGGAGCCCACCCTCCTGGCCAACGAGTCCTTCCTGCTGCGGGGCCAGGTCATCCGCAGCCCCGCCAACCTCCTCACCCTCCGCTTCCAGAGCCCCCGGCCCCCCAGCCCCGGCTCCTACCGCTTCCACTACCAAGGTATGGGGCAGCATCCACCACCGGCACAGACCCTCCTAGGGTTCCCCGGGGACCCCCCTGCCGCCGGCGTGGTGCTAATTCAGAGCGTGGTGATGCACAGCGGAGTTTATCCGTGCCGTTGTCGGGTTAAGCGGGCAGCGACCAGGAGAAGAATACTAATGGAGAGCTAATTGGCGTGAGCAATTACGGGCTCATTTAGCATCACTACTGGCAGCCATAGGTAGTGTCACCCAACCCTGCAGCACCCAGGTGCTCCTGGGGAGGTGGGTGCTGATGAGGGGTGTCCTGGGGTCTCGGAGAGGGTCTGTAACACCATTACCTGCCCCCAGCCTACCTGCTGAGCTGCCCCTTCCCGGCACGGCCGGCCTTTGGGGAGATCTCAGTCAGCAGCCTGCATCCCGGTGGAGATGCCCGCTTCCGCTGCGCTGCTGGCTACCAGCTGCAAGGTGCTCACCAGCTCATCTGCCGCAACGCCACCCGGCCCTTCTGGAGCGCCCGTGAGCCACTCTGCCTCGGTAAGAACCAGCACCAAGGGGTGCAGCATGGCTGGCATGGCATGGTCGGCCACTGATGGACTCTCTCCCACAGCGGCATGTGGTGGGGTGATCCGGAATGCCACGGTGGGACGCATCATCTCACCTGGCTTCCCCGGGAACTACAGCAACAACCTGACATGTCACTGGCTGCTGGAGGCACCCGCTGGCCACCGCCTGCATCTCCACTTCGAGAAAGTCTCGTTGGCTGAGGACGATGACAGGTTTGACCCTGGGCAGGGGGATATGGGAGGTTGGGCGCACTCTTGGGCAGGCCTGCACTAGGTACACGGTGGGTTCAAGGATGGGTGTCATTGATTCAAGGACACGTGTCATTGGCCAGGCCCAAGGGTGGGCATTGTTGGCCTTGTGTGAAGATGGGTGCCATTGGCCACATTTAAGAAAGATACCATTGGCCAAGCCCAAGGAGAGGTGACATTCATCCTGTTCAAGGATTGGTTCTGTTGGCCATACTCAAGGGTAGGAATGGTTGGCCATGTCTGAGGATGGGTGCACTGGCCATATCCAAGGATAGTTATTGCTGGCCATGTTCAAGGATGGGTGTCATTGGCCATGCCTAAGCGTGGGCACTGTTGGCCATTGGCCACGTTCAAGGACAGGTGCTGTTGGCCATGCTTAAGGAAGATAACATTGGCCATGCCCAAGGATGGGTGCTACTCATCATACTCAAAGCCGGGTGCTGTTGGCCATTGCTGGGATTGGGTGCTATCATCCGTGCCCAAGGATGGGTGCTGTTGGCCATGGCTGGGTGCTGCTGGCAATGGCTGGTGCAGCACCCTGCCTATGCCTCAGCAGGCTCATCATCCGCAATGGCAACAATGTGGAGGCGCCACCGGTGTACGACTCTTATGAAGTAGAGTACTTGCCCATCGAGGGGCTGCTCAGTACCGGGCGACACTTCTTCGTGGAGCTCACCACCGACAGCAGTGGGGCCGCTGCGGGCATGGCACTGCGCTATGAGGGTAGGGGGCCAGGGCATAGGGGGGCACCAGGGCATCCCCACACCCACCTGGCCCCCACAGACCTTTGCCCCTGTGCCTGCAGCCTTTGAGCAGGGGCATTGCTACGAGCCCTTCGTCAAGTACGGGAACTTCACGGCCAGTGACCCCCGGTACCCTGTGGGCACCACAGTGGAGTTCAGCTGTGACCCCGGCTACACACTGGAGCAGGGCTCCACCATCATCGAGTGCGTCGACCCCAGTGACCCGCAGTGGAATGAGACAGAGCCAGCATGCCGTGGTGGGCACTGGAGACAGGGGTTCAGTGGGTGCTGGAATTGGGGGTTGCCATGGGTGTTGGAGATGGGGGTTGCTGGAGCTGGGATTGGGCCATAATGGATGGTGGAGTCACCATCCCAAGGTCCATGCTGGAGCTGAGGGGCACAGTGGGAGCCAGAACCAATAAGGATGGTGGGTGCTGGAGCTGGGGATGGGCTACAATGGATGCTGGAGCCACCATGCCATGGTGGGTCCTGGAGCTGGACCCAATGGGGATAGTGAGTGCTGGAGCTGGGGTGCTGGAGCTGGAGGGCTGTGGTGGGTGCTGCGGCAGGTGCCCCCACAATGGTGCCAAGCCTGGCATGCACCCACAGCGGTGTGCAGTGGGGAGCTGACAGACGTGGCCGGCGTGGTGCTGTCACCCAACTGGCCGGAGGCGTACGGCAAGGGCCAGGACTGCATCTGGGGGCTGCACGTGGAGGAGGACAAGCGTGTCATGCTGGACATCCGCGTGTGAGTGTGGGGGCAAGCGGGGACAGAGGGACCAGGAGGTCCCTGTGTCCCCCACTCTCACGGCCCCACCACCCCAGGCTGCGACTGGGCGCAGGAGATGTGCTGACCTTTTATGATGGAGACGACCTCACCGCGCGCATCCTGGGCCAGTACACGGGCGCCCGCGGCCGCTTCAAGCTCTACGCCTCCACCGCCGACGTCACCGTCCAGTTCCAGTCTGACCCTGGCGCTGGCGCCTTTGCCTATCGGCAAGGCTTCGTCATCCACTTCTCCGGT
This sequence comes from Neomorphus geoffroyi, assembly GCA_033558235.1. Lineage (NCBI taxonomy): Eukaryota > Metazoa > Chordata > Aves > Cuculiformes > Neomorphidae > Neomorphus > Neomorphus geoffroyi. The sequence goes on from JAUMJM010000018.1 coordinate 6,689,508, forward strand.
GAGCCCTGTCACAAGACCATCCATGTCCCAAGTGTCTCCATCACCCTGCTCACCCTGCTTTCCCCACAGAGGTCCCCCGTAACGACACCTGCCCCGAGCTGCCAGACATCGCCAATGGCTGGAAGACATCCTCACAACCGGAGCTGCTCCACGGCACCGTGGTCACCTTCCATTGCTACCCTGGTTTTCAGTTGACTGGCACCGACCTCCTGATGTGCCACTGGGACCTGACATGGAGTGCTGACCTGCCCACCTGCGAGCGGGGTGAGCAGCACCCACCAGTGTCCTCCATACCCCACAACATATCTCCAGTGGCTGTCGTCACCACTGGTTTCTCCCATCCACAGTGACCACCTGCCGGGACCCCGGGGACGCCGAGCACAGCCGCAGGGTGGTCTCCAGCCCTAAATTCCCGGTGGGAGCCACCGTGCAGTACATCTGTGATAAGGGCTACATCTTGGCGGGCGCTGGGACCCTCACCTGCCATGACCGTGCCGCAGGGGGACCCAAGTGGAGTGACCGTCTCCCAAAGTGCATCCGTGAGTTGAGTACCCCCTAGTCGGGCACATCCCCTGAACCACTGGCAGACACTGATGCCACCACGGCCCTGTCCCACAGCGGAGACGTACGAGCCTTGTCACAACCCCGGCGTGCCAGCGGGTGGGCGGCAGAGCCCCGAGCGCAGGTTGTACCCAGCAGGAGCCACCTTACACTTCTCCTGCACCGCTGGCCGGGCGCTGCTGGGCGAGGGCAGCCTGCGCTGCCTACCTGGGCACCCCTCACGCTGGAGCGGCTCCCCCCCCATCTGCAAGGCGGGTGAGTGGGGACTACCAGCACCCCACCAGCACCACTTGGCGCCCCGCTTCTCGTTATTGATGATACCTTGTTTCTTCTCTTCTTCAGCCTCCTATGATGAGTTTTACAGCAACCGCAACCTGGATGGTGAGGGCAAGGGGTCACCTGGGGGACTGGGGTGGGGATGGACACCCCAGGGTGCAGCCAATGTGGTGTTCCCCCTTGGTGAGCCCCTGCTCTCCTGGGCAGCCGTGGCAAAGGCTGTGCCCTCGGGGACGGCACTGGAGGGCACCAACGTCGCCATCGCCGTCTTCCTGCCCGTGCTGGTGGTGGCCCTGCTCATCGGGGGTATTTATCTCTACTTCTCCAAGTGAGTGGCTGGGTGTCCTCCATCCTCCCATGGGGTCCCCCCAGCCCCACAGCTGCCCCAGCTGCCCTCTCCCTGTAGGCTCCAGGGGAAGCCGGCCCTGCAGCTGCCCCTTGCTGGCTCCCACCCCTACGACCACATCACGGTGGAGTCAGCTTTCGACAACCCCACCTACGAGACAGGAGTAAGTACTGGTCCCCACACCCCTTCCCGGGTGGGGCTGGGCATCCTGTGGTCTTGCACGCCATGGGCCATGTGTGCCAGGGACTGTACGTGGGGTGGGATAGGTGTGGGATGGGGTCAGGTACTCCAGGGACCAGGCAAGGGATAGGCCACCCATCCAGGGACCACGCATACTATGGACTATCTACCAAGGACGATTCATGGAATGGGACATCCATCCAGACACCGATCACAGGATGGCCATCGATCTAGGGTTGGGATGTGCATCCAGAGACCACACATGAGCTGGAGCATCCATTCCAAGGACCACGCAATAGACAGGACATCCATTCAGCACCCACACATGGGATGAGCTGCCCATCTAGGCATCACACCTCTGGGATATCTATCCAGGGACCATGCACAGGATAGACATCCAGCTAGGGACCATACACCACCTAGGACATCCATCCAGGGACCATGCACAGGGTGAACACCCACCCAGGGACCATGGATAGGGTGCAACATCCATCTAGGGACCACATATCACCTAGGACATCCATCCAGGGACTATGCACAGGATGGACATCCATCCAGGGACTATGCACAGGATGGACATCCATCCAGAGACCATGCATGGGAAGGGACATGCACCCCCAGGGCCACCTGTGATCTGGGATGTGTCCCCAGGGCCCTATGGGTGGAATATGCCCTGTCATTGTCCCAAGCACCCCATCCCACTGTCCAGTGTCCAACCCCTCGCAGTCTGTTTTCTTTGCAGGACACGAGGGAATATGAGGTGTCCATCTAGGCATGGGAGAACTTGGGTGCTACAGTCACCCCTGGGGGCCCTCCCCGTGCCTGCTGGCCCCTGGCACGGGCCGGGCCCCCCTCTCCCAGGGGGATTCAAGCCAAGCGCTCAGTGGGACCGACCTGGGCACTGGCAACCCCCTTGTCACCCCCAACTCCCTAGACCCCCGTGGGGTCTCCCCAAACCCCACTGGCATCCAGCCCCCACCCTGGGCTGTCAGGGTGATGAGCGAGTGAGGGTCCCCATCTTGCCCCCCCCCCCCAAGGGGCGTAGCAGCCCCCAGAGCCACCACCATGGAGGGGGAGGACCCCCCAGGTAAGGACAGGGCACCCCGGGGCTGCAGTGGGGAGGGGGCAGATCCCCGGAGGGAGGAGAGGGGGGAAGTCCTGGGTGGCCATGGGGGTGCCCCACCTCAACACAGGGCTTCCTCCCCCCTGCACTCCCGTGTCCCCCGCTGCCACAAAGGGACGCGTCCCCACCCCCCGTGCCCCGAGCATGCTGCGTGTCCCCCCCACGCCCCCGCTTGCCTCACCCTCCCCGGGGCGATTCCCCTCCCCGCCACCGGCGTGTCCCCCCCCCCCCCCCCGCATTCCGGCACCCCAGCAGGCTGGCAGCCTGGGGTGATGGGAGGCGGAGGCAGGGGGGCACCAGGAGGTGCCCATCTTGGAGAGGTGCCCCCTTACCCCTAGAGATGCCTCCCCGGTCTTGAGAGGTGCCCCCCGGTCTGGAGAGATGCCCCCCCCCCCCCCCCCGCGATCTCGAGAGGTGCCACCCACCCTGGAGAGGTGCCATCTCCCCCTCCCCCTCCCCTCCCCCCCCCGGTGCCTCCCCAACCCAAGAGGCACCCCTGGTCTGGATGTCCCCCCAACCCTGGAGAGGTGCCCCCCCATCTTTTGGGTGTTTCATTAATAAAAACTGGTGTTTTAGAAGCGGTGGCGTCTCTCTAAGCGGGGAGGGGGTTATGACCTCCCCTGCATCCCTGCTGCCCCCCCCCAAGCCGAACCCCACACTGCCCCTAAGCTAAAAGGCTTCGTGGCCCTTTAAGGGGCGTGGCCTCCGCTGCGGTGACGTCACACGCTGTGCGTCGTGCACGCCGCGCGCCCCCTGCCGGCCCGCCCTTGCCCTGCGTCCCGACGTCACCAGAGGCTGCATCTCGCCCCCCTCCCCTCGCTGCGGAACGTGACGGCAGCCACGCGCCTGCGCGCCATCCCGCTATAGCGCCTGCGCAAGAAGGAGGAGGGGCCAGGCGGGCGTGGGGTTGTGCCGTATTGCGCATGCGCAGTGGTCTCGGTGTGGGGCGGGCGGGGGTGAGCCGAGAACGGGTGGAAGGGGGCGTTGCCAGCGTTGCCCATGCGCAGAGGTCGCGGGGAGGGAGGGAGAGCGGGTGAAAAGAGGGCGGTGCCTGATTTGTGCGCGCGCAATGGCCGAGATGGGTGAGAGGGTTGCTGTGCCGCTTTGCGCATGCGCAGTGGCCAAACTGAGATACGCAAGCGGGGATGGTTGCGCATGCGCAGTGTCCGTGCATCGAGGCGCGGCGACGAGAGAGAGCGGGTGGGAGCGTTGCCAGCGATGCATATGCGCTGTGGCCTGGGCGCGGGAGGGGGGGAAGACGGTGAGGGAGGGGAGAGGTGCCGCCTTGCGCATACGCAGTGACGCGGAGAGGAACAGTGGGTCAATGAGGCTGGCGCTGGTGGGACAGCGCTTTGGGAGTTGCGCATGCGCAGTGGCCTTAGGCCATCGCGGGTGGCACCGCACGCAGCTGGACTGCGCATGCACCATGGCGATGGCGCTGGGCGGAAGGGGAGATGAGACCGACTGAAGGAGGAGGTGTTGCCAGCTTTGCGCATGCGCAGTGGTCAAGGGACGAAATACGAGAGCAGGGCGGCTGCGTATGCGCAGTGCCCGCGGGGAGGAAGCTGGTGGGACGGCGCGCAGGTGGTTGTGCATGCGCACTGGCGGCGTACCGGGTGAGCGGTGCCGAGTGCAGGAGAGCTGCGCATGCGCAGTAGAGGAGGCGGGCGGGAGGCGAGTGGGACCGAGCCCAGAGGGGCTGCGCATGCGCAGTGTCGGCAGCGGCGGGCGAGGGGCGGGTGCTGTGCGCGTGCGCAGTGGCCGGGCGGGCGGCGGGCGCGGGGCTGTAGGTGCGCGCAGGCGCCGGGTCTCGGGGCGCCGCCTCTGTGTGTGCGTGCGCGGTGCGTGTGCGCGGGGCCGCGCCGCCCCCTCCCGCCTCACTCACCCCCCCCTTTACTCGGCATGGCAGCGGGCGCGGGGCCCCCCGCCGCCGGGCCCGGCTGCAGGCGGAGGAGGACGGGCAGCCAGGCGCAGCGGCCCGTGGGCTGAGGCCCCGCCGCCCCCCCCCACGTCCTCCTCCTCGACGCGGAGCCGTTGAGGGGAATCCCCCCCTCTTCACCTCCCCGCTCGCAAGGCGAGGGGGGCTCTCGGGGCCGCTCCCGGGCTGGATGAATGTGGGAGAAGATGGAGACCAAGACGATCGTCTACGACCTGGACACCTCCGGGGGGCTCATGGAGGTGAGGCCTGGGGCTGTGGAGCTGGGGGGCAAGTAGGGGGGTGGGAATGGCAAGATATCCCCCCCTTCCCAGAGCCCCGTGTCCATACAAGGAAGCGCGGAGGGGTGGAAGCGGCTGGGCCAAGCCCTGGGGCGAGCTCAGGCCCCGTGTCCTCCTGGGCCCTGTGTGCCCTCCCCCACCCCCGGGTGCTGTGTCCCCCACAAAGCCCAGTGTCGTCTCCCCAAGCCCCGGGGCCACACTCCCCTGGCGGGCAGATTGGGGTAAGAGTCCGTCCTAGCCCCTGAGAGCCATCTTCTGTGTGTGTCTGTCCCTCCGTGTGCAGCAAATCCAAGCCCTCCTGGCTCCCCCCAAGAGTGAAGATGGGGAAAAGAAGAGCAGGAGGCCCGAGAAGGAGCCCAGGCGAAGTGGCAGGGCCACTAACCACGATAGCTGCGATAGCTGCAAGGAAGGAGGGGATCTGCTGTGCTGCGATCACTGCCCCGCCGCTTTCCACCTCCAGTGCTGGTAAGGCTCGGTGCTATCTCCATCCGGATCTGGTTTTCCTGGCCAAGGCAGCACCTTCCTTCCAGCAGCTCCCGTTTCCCGTTAGCTCCCTGCTTTGCCCTGGGAGGGGGGAACGCAGGGCCGGGTGTAGCAGGCAGGAACAAAAAAAAGAGGTGCAGACCCCTCTCAGGTCCAGCCCCTCAAGACTAATCCACAGCAGGCGAGGTGAAAAGCCCCCTTGCTGCTTACTTTGGGGGGTGGGGGTCTGCCACTGTCCCTTCTTTTTGTGCTGAGCAGCGGCCGAGAGGAGGAGCGAGGCTGCTGGCTGCGTGGCCTGGCTGGTTTGGTGCTGCCCCTGCCCGGCCTTCCTCCCCGCTCCGAGTGGATAACTTCCCCTCCTCACCCCTTTCCAAGGGTGCTGTGCTTTGGGGGGGCCTCCAGAGGGTCCTGGCTGGAGGGGGAGCGGGAAGTGGTGGTGGCGTCCCCGCGCCAGGCCTGACGTTCCCAGCGCTTCCGTGCTGCTGCAGCTGCTGGGAATAATGGAGGTTGCTGTCTCTGTGTCTCCCTGCCTCACTGTTTACAATATGGCGACCTTCCTTTAAATTATATTTTTATTCTCAGCGCCATTTTGGCTGCATATATGACTTCCAAACCCTCGTAGCACTCCCCTGGTATCTCAAACGGGAAAATACTTTCCTTGTGCAAATCCAGGCCTCCAGACTTTAAAATTGGCCGGGTTTATTCCTTTCCCTCCTTTTTCCTCCTCCCTTCCTCCTGACTCTTCAGACCCACTGGTCTCCTCCGTGAGAGCGATTGCTGTGAGCTGAGGGGCAGCCGGGTCCTCTTGCTGGGAGATGTGTGGCTTTTTTGATGAAGGCAGATATTTCTGCATGCAAATCTGGGTGCCGTGTGGGAGTCGAGGTGCGTGTGCAGGCAGTGGCAAAGCTGTGGTCGGTAGAGGCTGCAGTGGGGAAGGACTCTGGCTGCCTTCCCTCACAGCTTCTCAAGCCCTCGGCACAAAGCACCTTAACTTTCCACCCCAAAGTTTTTCTCCTTTCTGCACCGGGAGCCCAGATGCACTCGCGGCCACTTTACCCCAATTTCCCCCTTCAACAGTTGACACAGGCAGGCGGTTTGTGTTAAATTAGCGCAGCTAGAGTGGATAATGGAGTGGAGGAGGGAGTGGGGCAAGTTAAACAGCTGGAGCTTGGGCGTACAGAGTATTCTTCCTTAGGGGAGATTTTTTAACCACATTCCTTTCTCCCTTTCATGCTTTGGAGCTTTGTTTGCCACCCTGTTACAGCTGTCTCCTCTTTGCTGGGTTTTTTTTCCTTACTGTTGTGTTTTTTTGGATTCTTTTGCTCGGTGGTTGTACTGCGTTTATATGCTAATTGCAGGTCTCTGAACACTTATTAAACTGATTGCTGATACCAAGAAAACTGACTGTGCGGTCACGGTTCTGTAGGGAGTGTCCCGTTAGCAGCGTGTAGCCAGACGAACCGACAATGCCGTAGCGTGCAGCCATGACATCATCCCTTCTACCCTGAGGAAGTGTTACTGGTGGTAGTGCAGGAGGACAGTTACTAGGAGGACACTAATTGTTTTAATTTTTGTTGGTGAGGTTTAATTTAAGAAGTTTTTTATTCTCCTAGTTGCTTAAAACTCAATGTTTGCTTTCAGATGCTGCCCAATGCATCCTGAGCCTTCTCTTAGTGAGATGGGCGCTCTAGCTGGAACTCCACGTTTTGAGGTGGAAGAGCAGTGACTTACGCAGTAGAGTTTCCTGGTTGACTGTGAATCCGAGTTAAACCAAATCGTAAATGAGACCGCTTTGTGTGTGGCTAAATCTGGATTAATTTCATGGCTCATTTTTGCAAGTTTCTTGTAGTTACAGAGTGGGAAATGATTGTGTCAATCAGATATCTGTAAAGCCTTGGCTGTACTCGAGTTAGTTGCATTATAATTATAGAAAAAATGTTGGGCTAACTAGTCACCCTTCAGGACAAAAATGGAAGGGGGAGTTCTGATTATGCAGCTGACTGCAGCTGGTTGGGCTTCGCATGAAGCCTGTGGCTTGGCCCAAGTTTTGCCCCCTTGCTCATGCCCCTCTGTCCCACGCTCACCCGAGGCCTTCAGGAGAACCAGGTTGTTTCAAAAGGATGCTCAGGTTCTGTTTTTGTGTTTTCTTCCCTTTACCTCCTACACCTTCCTTAAAGTAAACTTCCGTTCTGGATATAACCCTTGGCATAAAAGCAGCAGTCGCAGCTTCCTTTCTGCCTCCTTTTTTTTTATTCAAAGAATAGCAGCTGTAATGCAATGCTGTTTTAAGTCATTTGAATAGCGGTTTAAATATGCTGCTGAGACATACAGGCTGAATTGTGTTGGCAGCTTACTTGTTCTTTATTGTCAGCTTTAGTATCAGGTTGCATTTATTATTAATATAGCAAAAAAAAAAAAAAAGAGTAGCAACTCTAAACTGGTTTAGGATTTGTAATCAGTCAATCAAAGCTGGACAGGGGAGGCCATATTCTAAAAGAAAAGGAATGACAAGGGTGTGATCAGCCCAAGTCACGCACTAGGCTGGAGACAGACCCGGGAGTTAACCCAGCTCAGTGGCCCATAAACTAGTTTTCTTTCTTCCTGCGTAGAGCAGGCTCCTCTGTGTCGCGTTGTTTAAATCTGCAGGGAGCAAGCTGGCTTCATTAGGTAAGTGTGTGGTTCTCAAACTTCAACAGTTTGCTTTAACTTCGATTCGGTACCTCAGCCTGTTGTCTTCTGCAGAAAACAGAAGGCGCTCGGCCAAAACCCCAAAACTTTCCGAGTCTGATAGTGTTACACGGCTCTGATGGTAAATAACAAGTCGTGTTGATGTGCTGTCTGTGGAACGACTGCTCTCCTGAATCAATGTGGGTGGAAGTGACTTCCTGATTCATCCGTCAGGGTGTCAGCTCTTCTCACAACTCCATTTCAGAGCCACCAGCATGGTGTGAAACTCCTGCAGGTACTGTTGGAGTCCATGGAGCAGGAGGGTTACCAGCCTGGCTGGTGGGAGGGATACAGGAAACAGCAAATTCCCTGCCAGATACTTGATTTCAACATACTTGGATTAATATCATGGTCAGGTAACTTCAGGTTTGAATTTCCAGAGAGGTTTTTTTCTATCCCTAATATTTCCTGAAAACAGGACAGGATTTTGAGCTCTTGAGTCTGGTTTTGGTTGCACTGCTTGCCCATAACCCCAAGGCTTAGGGTAGCGGTGCAGCCCACGCTTTCATTCTGATGTTCTCCCTTAACCCAGGCCCTTGGGAGTGGTGTGCGCTCCTTCTTTACATGATTGAAAACCAATTTTCCTGTCCTTCTGCTATTCTTCCCCGATTATATCCTTCTGGCTATGTGGCTGTTAGAATTCCCTGTATTTTCTTGAGCTCGTTGTCGACTCGGTTCTCATTTAAGTTGATTTGCAAAGTGTCTGATGTTGCAAATTCATTACAGCCTCGCTGAAGGATTAGAAAGATCCCTGGGAGAGGAAAAGTTTAGTTAGCGAGCTGGGGGAGGGGAGTGACAACAGGAGGGAGAACTAACACAGAACAGTTTTGTGCGTGTTTGTTTTTTAAAGTCTCACTGCCCGGGTTTCTGGTTGGAGGAGACTAAAATCACCAACCTCGCTGAGCGCTGCTGTTCAAGCCCCTCTTATAAACGGCTGGGAGGCACTGCTGGCATAGCAAAGTGACCCCAAAGCTGACCAGCTGCCCAGTACGGTGAACAGACAGTCACGGGGTTGTGGCACTGCCCAGCAAAAAAGGCTTCCCTTGGCTGCTGGATCCCCCCATGACGGCGCTGGAAGAGTCGTGCTACGTCCCTACCTGCTAGCAGCTCCATCAGACTCTTTGCAATGCTCGCCTCTTCGTTGTTTATATTTGGAGTGGTTGGCTCCATTTCCTCTCTACTTTGGCAAACCAAAAGCAGTGTTGTCGAAGAACTGGAGTTAAGAGCTGGAAAGAGAAGCAGACGAAGCTAAACTAGCCTGAGTTTTGCATATTTTCTATGAGTCATCTCGGTGAAGTGGTTTGCGCAAAGAACAGAAAAAAGTTGTGTTGACTGGTAGGACATCAATAACATTTTCCCACCTTATTCAGGTCTGACATGCCCTGCCTTTTCTTGATATTTGGACTGGCTTTGGGCTTTTTAACATAAATATCCAGTGAGGGGAGGTCCTTCCCTTAATGGGCAGCTTCGGCTGCCTGGGGTGGGTTCAGGTGGAACTTTCAATGGTCTGAAGCATCTGCCACCAGGAGGAGGAGCAGGGTGAGGAAGAGCAGGATGTCGGGAAAGGTGTTGGAGAGGCATCTGCAGGCCTAACAGTGAACCACAGAGGAGCAAGGTTTCAGTATATGGAATTACGTATATAGGTGTGACTCTTAAGCACTGGCACATCTGACAGCTTCAAAAAAAGCTTGTGGTTTAACTGCAGAAAATTTTTATTTTGAGACTTCGTTTTCTTTTTTACTTTAAATGACTGGCAAATAGCTACTTCAAAGTTCCTTAATTGCATTTTGGAGATCAGGGAGTAACCTGTTCTGCTCCAAACATTAAATGTATTAACTGATAGTTTGGTAAAACAATGTACTTTTTTAAAAAAGCGACTGTTTTTATTGTTCTTTATCTTTAGTTATGATATTTTGGTAGTGTTGGTGCCAGCTTAGTCTGGATCCAGAAGGAAACAGTGGCACTGGCTTGGTTTCTGAGTGCAGAGGGTCACTGCGCATGTGTCCACAGAGCTGGTAACACGATCGGTCTTGGCAGTTCTGTTCAGCAGAGTTGTACCATCGAGATCTTTCCCTCTCCTTATTTTGCCTGAAATCTCTCAATGCAAAGGCAGATAAGGTCAGGCTAATTCTACAAACTTAAACTGAGGGCACCAGAAAACCATTCACAGTAAGAATTTGATGAACTAATCTGATCTGGGGACTTGTAAGCCACAATTCTCACCTGTGTGTGCATGCGTTGCTTGTGTTAAACTGAGCATGAGCAGATTTTGCAGTGTGGGCAAGAGCTGGGCATTCGGATCGAGCTGTGGATTGCTGCTGCTGCTCTCAACATAGGAGCAAGGCATTTGGATTCTGTAAGAGTCAACATTTACTGCTTAACGTACTCCTTGTCTTCAGACTAGCATTGTGTGAAACACGCGTCATAATCTGACGCTGTTAAAAAGGGCACCAGTATGAGACTGTTAATAAGGAAAGTTTTCTGCTGTTTTGTCCCTTTTGCTTGGGAAAATGCCAATTTTATGTTGACTAGGACTTGTGGGACTGAGAACTTTTTTCTGTGCTGCTATGGGGTCCATTTCTGAGTTGCCTCCTGAAGAAGTTCAGTAGGATGCAGTGGCTCGCATGGAGGTGGAGTGCAGGGCTTTGTTCCTGCTGCTCTGGAGCTGGTCTTTCCTGGTATGTCAGACCTGCAGGCATGACTCATGGGAGCCTTTCAAAACGTGGAAAGGCCTTCCCAGAGGAATTCCAGTTCCTCCAGGCATTTGCAAAGGAAATTCTTAATTGGATTAGATTCATAACACTAATCTGCTAATGATTGTTTGTTATGGAGATCTTAGCACTGTCTTGTAAATATATTCACCTTCTTTTAGCTCCTTGTGTCTTTTTTGTCGTCTACAAACTCAGTGCTGTTTCAGTGCTTAGCTGTCTATGGATCTTATAGTTCAGAATGGGAGGATTGTGTTTGTTACACAAAATCATGTAATGCTGTTGTCATTCTCCTCTCTCTCCATTCCTCAGTGTCGCTGTAGGGGTGGTAAATGGGAGCCAGTCGTCATGAGCGCGTCCGGCATTCCGCTGTACTTCCCTGGGTGAAGGACATCTCAGATGGGCGGTGCTCCCACACCCTCCTCGGCTACAGAGCTCTGTGTTTGTAGCAAGAATCAGGACCAAACATGCATTTCAACCCCCCCTAAAACTGACCTTTATGACTCAGGTTGTAGGTGCTGTGCTGATGGTGTGAGGAACACCCACATAGCGGGCAGGGCTCCTGGTGTTTCCCTGTGCAAGACAGACTGAGTCAGTTTGAGATTTCAGTTGTAGCGTCGATCACAGAAACAGGTTTTCTGCATAGTAAAGGCACTAACGTGAACGCTTATGTTTATTGACCACACAAGAGGCTGTTAAACTGTTTTTGTTGCTGGACTGACTCACTGGTAAGTGCCAGGTTCTCAAGTTTTTTCTCTGCTCCAGGGCCCTTGTTAATCCTCTAGTCAGTAGCAAGCATTTAGAATCAGCTGTGAAGAAAGCAAGTTGCTTCCAGAGTAGGAAAGAGGTGCATCATCCTGGAAGTAAGTGTTGCAAAGTCTGAATGTCTAGGGAGTGCTGCCTGTGGTGGCATAAATCACATCTGAGGAGGATGTACCTGGGTTTTTTTAACCAGTCAGGAAGTAAACTCAGGCTTGTGGAAATGCTAATTTATCCGAGAGTAGAATGTGGCTTTGTTACAGAGGTGTGAAGTGTTGGATTTGAAAGAAATGTGTGTAAGCAAAAAGCGTCTTGCCACGTCAGGTTACTGGCTAAACTTGTGATTTTGTGACACAGTCGGATTGTCGGAGCTAGCTTTTTCTTCTTACAGCAGTCGATTTACGCTGCCTCCAGCTTCACTGCTTGCTAGATGTCTGCCCAGCTTCCTGGAAGGAATGCTGCAGTATCCAGTAACTGTGAGCTGAGTAAAAATAGTGTTGTACCTTCTTATTAACGAAGGGGTTGACAGATACCTGTTGTAGCGCAATTACATATGTTTTAGGTATGGAGTAAATGCTCTCTATAGCCAAAAATGAAGAAGAAACAGTTGTATAAATCATTCCTCCAGTTGGTGTGTCGCATCTCGAGGACAAAAGGCAAAGAGCATCTCAGCCAGCTGAGGGAAATATAGCGCCTGAACCTGTCTAACCAATTTCTGCTGACGTCTGCTCTGCACGAGTCACTTGAAGTGAACTAGATGGAGCTGGAGATCGCCGACTTTGAACCTGCAGAACGCAGTGGCCCGAGGATGCAATTTAGCAGGCTGAAAACCCCATGCTGCATTTCTGGCAAGCACTGGCAATTGGTGTGAAACACCTGCCTGTGCAGCTTCTGACTCTGGGCAGAACTTCCCAGTGAACTCTGTCTAGAATACTGACAGGAGCAGGATTTGAAGGTGATCCAGAAAAGACAGAAAAGAATTATACCCTGCTTTAAGGGGGTTTTTTGTGGATTTTCTGTTGCTGCTCTTTTCCTTCTCCTCCCCAGTGTTCTTGGGAGAGCCTAGTCCACACGCAGATGTCAGAATTATGCTTTACTTGTGCCTGTGTGAAGACAAATTCATGCTTTTGCTTTTATGAGGCTGTCCTTTATCCTCTTCTGATGTGCTGCTTTCCTTTTTTCCACCTTATTGCGCCTGTCCTTTCACCCCTGTCTCCTTTGAACACATTCAGTATGGCTAGGGCTGAATGTGTTCCCTTCTTGGAAACCTCTCAGACCCGTGTTTTGATTATTTTTTTTCCCCAGCAGAGATGTCTCTTCATTTATTGTCCTTTAAAGACAAAATTGGATGGAGTGATTCTTGCTAGAGCAGTGTTGTTCCTCACCTCTCTTTTCCCTGAGTTTGCCCTACGTGTCATCCTGCTTTGAGGACATGACTTCTAATCTGTTAAGAACACGGCGCTGTAAAGATCTGAACGCTCAATAATGAATGTGGACTATGAATTCAGGCTATTGTTACTATTGTCTGCGGTACAGGCGTGAGTGATGCATGGGAAAGAAACAGGAGTCAGGATGTGCACAGTGCCTGAATTTCTGGGTCTGACCCATATTTTCCAAAGTCAACAAGTCTTCCTTTTGACTTCTGTGATTTCTGCTTGTAAAATACAAAGCTGGACTCTTCCCTATATATGTCCCGAATATCAGAGTTCTTAACCAAATTAATTGGAAAACACACACACACACCCCCCCCCCCCAGATTCTCACTGTGGTGCAGGTGTTGGGCACTCTTACATTTGTTTATTTATTTATGTGAGTGTATACTTGAGGTTTTATCTCTATATGGAAATTCAATATCTTAAAAAATACTTCCTTTAATTTTTTGTCAGGCGTTAACGAAGGTAATAACTGATGTGGTATGTGGGGAATGGTCCCTGCGGGCCAGGTTCTTTCTATAAATAGCAGTAACTAATTACATCAGGTGATCACATGTTTACATGCAGCTTTATCCAGTTTATTGGACTCTCCTGCTCGTCATATTAGAGACAAAAAAAGTTCTACTTCGTCATGTTGGAGGAAGCTTTTCTGAGTCCCCGTAAGTCTTGGATTTGTCTGGAGGGGGAGGAGGCTGGGCCGTGGGGACAGCAGGAAGGGAAGCCGAGTAAGGTGCCTCTGTGGGTTTGTACTTGACTCTCTCTTCCCAGGATGAGACAGGAGTGGCTGGAGAAAGGATACAAGGCTTCCCAAGATTCGGATTCACAGTGCACCAGTGCTTTGGCCTGTGAAACGGCTCCTGGTTCGTCAGCCGTGGTAAAACTGCTGGCAGTGCCTGGAACCACTGCCCAGCGTATGTTCTGCTCTTGCAGTGCTGAGGACAGATTGGTTTAGAAGGTAGAAGGCAGCACATGGTGAAGGAAACTCGGGGATGTGGCACACCTGGCCATTTCACTTCTTAAACTCTTAGCAGTTCGAGGCTTCCTCTGCTCTTGCACTGATGCGAGGATGAGTCACGCTAGCACGCCTTTGTCTTTCCTTGCACACATCTTGTTTCTAGCCATTTAATGGTGTTTTAATCCTGCTTCTGTTCTTTCTCTGATGCTGAACCCTTATTTCTAACTCTGGAAAGATGCACGCTAAGCAGATGCAGTGTTCCGGATGATGAGATAATTGGTGAAACGGTCATTTCGGTTCCCTTCCTTGCCTGGTGGCAGGCAAACTAACCGCTTACTGACCTGTCCAGTGATGTCCAGGTCTTCTTGCTGGATGTTACTAATTTAGAACTCCTTAGATGTGTGCCCACAACTTTCACTTCAGTGTAAGCAAGGTTAGGCTGGCTGCTCTCAAACTTACTTTCACTGGTGCCCTCAGGAAGAGGAATTGCACCACAGATAATAGTGGCTGATGCTCTGCAATTAATGTGAATTGCACTGCTGGCTTTGAGTAGGTAAAACTTATAAAATGTGTGAGCCTAATCAAGACTAGGAAGTTCCTGAAGCTCTGTTAAGCGTTAATGTGATCAGGTTGTGCTTGTAGGTCTCTGAAGAACGAAAATTATGCCTGGCTTACCTGGAGTTTAGTGATTTCTGCTTTGATGCTTGAGAAATCATCGGCTTCATCAGGAAAATCAATCTCCTGAGTGTCGCAAGTTTATCCATGTTGATGAACAGAACTTGTAGACCTTCGCTGTGCAGTTTGTGCTGAGGAATAATCCAGACACTGCTGGAATAGAGAGAGCTGACAGCATTTCTAATAGCTGCCTTTCCAGTAATGAAGTCTGAATTCTGTCTTCGGAAAAGAGTGAACTCTTGTGCAGAGAGTTGCAATAGGAAGGTAAAAGAGTTGCGACGGGGAGGGACTTGAAAGAGGCTGCTGCTGCTAGCTTGCTTTATTGGGGTGTTATTACACGTAAGGTGGAGGCTCCCAGCGCTGGGTTCCAGGTGTCCTCCTGGGGGGGCTCCAGAGCAGCCGTGAACAGAAACATGTCCCTTGAGCGCAGTAAAACTCTTTGTAAGAGCTGAATTTGTAAATGATGCAACTTGCTCCGTTTCTCAATGGGCTGCTTGTGAAGCACTGACAGTGAGGTTGGTTTCCTGGTTTGTTTTAGCGGCGGCTGCTGTTGAGGCCCTGCTGTAGGAAGCCAGGGAGCCTTGTTCTTTGTGAATCTGGTAGAACAGCTGTAGCTCTATCCATCATTGGGATAAATAGGAGTCCAATAGAAGAGCCGAAAGCCTTCTTCCTTTGACTGGCAAACATAGCCAGCATCCTTCATTAGAAACCTCTCCTTGAGTCTTGGTAAGTTAATTAGAAGATTTCTAAGAAGGAATAATGTTCTTGCCTATATTTTCTCATGGGGTTACTATTTTCCCCTGCACAAAGGAAAAATATCTTGAAGTCCAGTTGTTACAAACACCTCACATTAAAGGTGAGTTGTCCAAGAAAGCTTTGTCAGGCACTGGTTTGTTCTCCTGCTGCTGTTGCCCCAGTCTGGTAGCTTCCTGCAGCCTGGAGGGTCCAGAGCCTGCACTCGGCAGTGTCAACTTGCCTGTGACATGAGATGGCCGCCAGGAATGTGTGTGTAAATAACTCCATGTTTGCTTATAACGGATTCCTTTGAGAGCTACAGCTCAGTTGGTCTTGAAGAAGGTGCTATTCCTTTGAGCATTTGTTTACTTATTTATTAAGGTCAGCAAAGTGAAGAGTAAATACAGGATTCAGATTAACACGGGCATCTGATGGAGAGCTCCAGAGTGTGAAGCTGGAAAACTAAGTGGCTTCATGCTATTGTTTGCTTGATAAAAACTCCCAATCTACAAATGATTCTTGAAGATTTTTTTGTCTTCATAATAGCCATTTAAATTTTATGTAAGGGAGACTTTGCGTAATGTTCTGACCATGGGAGCTAGTCCAATTGTTTACAAGAGCAAGTCTCGACGACACAAATCTGGTAGGAATTCCGGGAGACGCTACTTCTTTAGAAAAAGCCCTGAGCCTGGTCCTTCTGGGACATGACTCGTATTGGTGCAGAGCCTTTTGAATAGACAGGGATAAACATCTTTAATTTTCGGAGTCTTTGTATGAGTTGGTCTTCCGGGTGCTTTTATAGGTACTAACCTTGAAAGTCAGACTCATTTTTTTGAAGCTGTCTTTGTCTTACATTCAGAAATGTATGTGTTCTGCTGAGCAGATTCAATTTGGGTCACACCAAGCCTTCCAGGTAAAATAGCACTTGGCCACCACCCTTGCCTACGATGACAAAGGGAGAACTTTCTGAAGCATAGGTTCAGCGGAATCGCACAGAACAGTACGACTGCTTGGTGTGTAGTTGAAAGGAGATGTGTTGTAACCGAAGATAAAGTTGGTGCTGTACAATTCCAGGTCCTGTTGGCAGCAAGCACTAACGGCTGGAGATCTGCATGCTAATGAAGCTATGAAAGATAGGAAGAAAGCAGCCGCGTCGTTCCTGCCAAAGTGTTAATTCTTACCTTGGTTATGAAGATCAAGTATCTTGTTCCGATTTAAAAATCAGTTTCTCTTATGCTTGCAGTAAAAGGTTGAAGAATGTGGTCATAACTACTCAATTAAAACGGCATTTTTTAGCGCTTCCCTGGCTTTATGCTGAGACCCAGGCACTGCTCTCTGCTTGCAGAGAGGCCGGCGGTGCAGGAGCAGCATTCATCAGTCTTTGTTAGTGCAGCGGGCCGCCTTGATGAACAGTTCATTAACCAGGAGAAGCAGAATCAGTCTTTTAATACACTTGCTCTAGCAGTTAGGCCCTGACAGCAAGCAGAAAACTCGGGAGGCTAGTCTGAGAGCTAAAACCTCGCTGCCGGTCTGAAACTAATCTTTCCCCCTCCTTCCGCTCATTAAAATGCTTCTCTGAGCTGTCGTTTTGGAGTACTGTGTATGTGGGATCTCATGGCTGTCGAGCAGATAATTCAAACATAGCAGACAGGACAATAGCATTCACACTGATGGAGAAACCTGTTCTCACTCTTCTAGACACCTCTCAAGATTCACCGTGGTATTAATTGTTTCATTGTAGAATGCGTAAGATTGAGGTAATAGTTAAAACAAATAACCGGAGGCATCTGGCAGCGCGTGGATCCCTGGCACGCCGCGTGCACGCTGGAATGGGGCAGACGTGTTTCCAGCAGTTCAGGCACGTTTGTCGGGAGCTTCAGAGGGCTAAAATTCACTACAAAAAAATCAATGTCTGTAGGTTTTCTTCCCCTGGGGTGCTGGGAGGGGAGGGGGGAATGGGCTGGATGAATCTGTACTGACTAGCTGCGGATCTAAGAGCTTGGTTTCTAGCAGGAGTAAAACCTGAGCTATTGCAGGATCCACATCAGGACTCGGAATGGATTTGTGCTACAGCAGGCACAGGGATCATCTGTTACTCCTCATTCCACCCCCCTTCCTTGCTCCTATCAGCAAAAGATTTGTTTGGGGCAGGGGGAAGTTGCTGCCTCAGCCAAGCGTTTTGAGACTGCATGTAAAGCAGGCAGCAGTTGAGGCTTTGCTCTCATCTAGAGCCTGATCTCTTGTTCCTCCAAGTCCTCCAGGAAATGAGAAACATAAGCTGCAGGTATGTTTGTGCGTATTTGCAGAGTGCTGCGTTTCTGGAGCGCCTGGAACCCAGAGGCCTCTGAAACCCTGCACTCCTCCTCAAAATGGCTGCCAGATGTGTTGGCTCTGCGAATCCCCTGGAGCCTGACACCAGAAATGCTGAGGTTCTTACCAATTTGGTTCTTGCTGCGTTCTTCCTTCAGTCTTCCAGGCACAGTGTTAGACGGAGCGTGACCCTGGGTGGCTGCGGTACCTGCGGAGGCTTTCTGTCGGCACGCTGGCGTGCTCAGGGCAGGGCTCGCCGGGACTCTGGTTAAACAAAGGAAGCGTGTTTGTTTTTACAGCTCCAACTTGGGAGCCTAGGCTGGGATCCTGTGCCATTTCCCTGTGCTAGCAGCGAGATTCTTCATGAAGACGGCGTCTCCCTTTGCTGCACAGCACAGCAATTACGGGCCAACAAATATCTTATCCTCTCTGGCTTGTCAGTGCTGGAGACATTTTAAAGCGTAGCCTGAATTTGGTTTGATGTTTGTCTGTAGGTGTAATAAACGGTGTAAAGACTCCTGAATTGAACCACAGTCCAGCTGCCCACTTTCCTGTGTCTTCTTGGGCCAGTTGTGCAAGCTTGCCAGTGTGTCTGCACTACTATTTCATCCCCTTGTAACTCAGTCATTCCCAGCTGGATTCCTGGGAGTGCATTTCACAGAATCACGGAACAGTTTGGTTCAGAAGGGACCTCAAAGCCCATCCAGTTCCAACCCCTCTGCCATGGGCAAGGACACCTGCCACTGGATCAGGAAGCTCAAAGCCCCATCCAACCTGGCCTTGAACACCTCCAGGGATGGGGCAGCCACCACTGCTCTGGGCAACCTGGGCCAGGGCCTCCCCACCCTCACAGGAGAACATTTCTCCCCAATATCTCATCTCAATCTCCCCTCTTTCAGCTGAAAACCGTTGCCCCTTGTCCTATTCTTGCACTCTCTGATCAAGAGCCCTTCTCCAGGCTGAACAACCCCAACTCTCTCACCCTGTCCTCATACAGGAGGTGCTCCAGGCCTCAGATCATCTTTGTGGCCTCCTCTCGACTTGCTCCAACAGATCCACATCCTTCCTGTGCTTTCCCAGTCAGTGGGAAATGGAGCTTTCAGGTCCCGCGATAGTGCATCCAAGTATTCAGTGCAGGAGAGCAGAGTTGCTGTGCAGCATCAGGAGGCAAAATGTTTACAGTCTTATCCTAAAGCCACACTGCATCATCACTGGCTCCTTTTCTGACTGCATATGCTTCTGCAACAGTCATCAGCTGTTTGTTGAAGTAAATCTTAATGATAAAGAGGTGCTGGAAAGTACTTGAGCTGGTAGTAGGATCTGTAAGGGAAATGTATCATCTAACATATGCTGCTCTGCCTTTGAGGAAAAGTGTTTCTCAAAATAGTCCTTCTTAGTCCTTTATCTATCTAATTTGCTTTGGTTTATTTCTAGCATCCAAATGAGAATGTCATTTTGATGTGATACAGCTTTTATAGTAAGCGCAGATCCATATGTGTAGGATGTATCTTGCACTTCATAGCCAAGGCAAGCTGTATGTGGTGACACTTCTAAGAGTATTTGGGTTGCCTCAAGATAGAAAGTGGTTTCCACCATTAAGTGTGCCCAGGGTGAAGCACATAAGAAGAGGTGGGTAGGCTTCATGGCAGGGGGTGGAAGAGCCAAGATATCTGACTGTGCTTGCTGTATGGGAATCTGTGCAGTCTTAACTTGGAGTAATCGAGTCATTTAAGGAGGGTATGTGTTGCACACAAGTGAGTCTTCCATTTGTCTTCACTAATCAATTTGAAGACTGTCTTCTGAAACCACGGAGCGTGCTGCTTCGTGGAGATGGGTTGGATGTCATGGTAGACCAGCTTCTTGGGAGTGTGCTGCTATCTGGGGCGCATCACCGTAAAGGGAAGGAGGAAGTGCCTGGGAGCAGAACCTGCAGAGCTACCCTGTCTCGGGCTGCACATACGTGAGAAGAGGTGTTCTGGAAATAACAGTAAAGCATTGCTTTGTGTTTCTCTTGTAGCAACCCTCCGCTCAGTGAGGAAATGCTGCCGCCAGGGGAGTGGATGTGTCACCGCTGCACTGTACGCCGCAAGGTAAAACCTCTTGTAACAGACATGCTCCCTGCCCTTCCAACTGTCCGTCTGAAATATGAATCCTGTGGTTTATACCTTCCTCTCCCCTTAACGTGTATGTCTGCACCATCAGAGCTACTCTTTGTGCTCGCAGCTGCAAAAAGCTTTGTTAGTTTTCTTTAAGCCTGTTCCTAAGGGGTCTTGATGAGACCCTCCGGGTAGGAACCAAAACTGAAATGCCTGCTGTGTTCTTGTCAAGCTATGCCTTTTAAACTGTTTTCCTTTCCCCTACACTTGGAAAGGACGGAGAGCTGAGGCACAGAGGGCAGGGGAATGGCTCCGGTGCTCAAGGAGGTGAGCTTGTCTACAGGTGAAACAAGCATCACGTTAACACAGTTCTGGCATCAGGGCTGTGACTCTGGTTAATGTGTGTGTTTTAGAAGTGTGACTTCACAGCAGTTGCACATCAGCAGAGGGTGAAATCACAGTGAGTTATGATTTCCGGGGCTGTTGAACCGGATGGGGAGGAGATGATTGGGCAAGATTGTGGCTTGTCTTTTTTTTCCCTTGATGCTCTTTCTCTAGGAAGCTGTCTTGCACAATGTAAACATCTCATTGCTCTGACTGTAAGACTGTGTAGCAGAGGGTTTAGAAACTGCACCAAACTATCTAGCAACTGTTCCCTTGAAGTGACACCCAAAACAGATTGGAAGAAAACTGTGTACTCAGCCTTTTGTTCCTAAAGCGATTGCCTTGTTATGTTTCCAGGGCACTGCTCAGCCATCTGCCAACAGTCAAAATGAAGGTCGCACATTTAAAAAATAAGAATGAAATAAATAAAAACAGAGAGAAAAGCAAAAAATCCCTAACTTCTCTATATTAAAAACATTTTTCTCCTTTTGCAGGCCATTGTAGTAATTGAGTAGCTTGGTTCATCCATATTGGCGATGCTGCCAGGCACTGGAGCAGTGCACGGTTGCCCGTACTGAGCCATGCAACATCCCCTTCTGTTGCAAACTGGATCTCACAGTGATTGCAATGTATTGTTTTCCTCTGCTGCAGTTCTGCCTGCCCACCTTGTTCAAGATTCCTGTTGTCAGGAGATAGAAAAGTGTTGTTTGTATATTGTGCTTGTATTCTCCAGCTGACCTCCTCCTTCCATAATGGGTTTGGATGCTCTGCCAGGGTTAAGAGACTGCATTGACAGTGAATAGTCTGCCATGGTATTTCTCAGTTTTGGCTAGCAAAGTAAACAATTGTCTGATTTATCAAGTATTTAGGACTAGATGCTGTGAAACATTGTCCTGACCTGGATGCTGACATCGCTGTCCCGAAATTAGAGAGAAGTGCTAATTTTCTTCCCCTTGCTTGGTGCCCTTCAGCTGTTTTGTCATCTGTACAGTTAGCTGCAATCAAATTGTTTTTGCTAGGTCAAGGCTTTAATGACTTCACGGGGAAGCTGTACTAAGTGGCTCAAGCCTTTTCAGATGCAGTTTGTCTTCGATTGCATATTTGTCAAGGTTGATGTGCTTTGTTTGTGGCCTCCATGATAAGCCTACCTATTCATGTCGTGCAGAAGCGAGAACAGAAGAAAGAGCTGGGGCAGGTAAATGGATTGGTGGACAAATCTGGGAAAAGGACCACCTCCCCCACCAGTGACGCAGACCTGTTGGACAGGTCTAGCAGCAGCATCAGGGCTAATGCGCATGCCAGGATCTTGGAAAGGAGAGCAAGCCGGCCTGGCACTCCTACATCCAATGCCAGCACCGAGACCCCCAACTCGGAACAGAATGATGTCGATGAGGACATAATTGACGTGGATGATGACTCTGCCATTGCAGAAATGGACTGTGGGCAGCCCCAGCTGAAGCGACCCTTTGAGCTTCTTATTGCTGCTGCCATGGAAAGGAACCCAACGCAGTTCCAGTTGCCGAACGAACTGACCTGCACCACGGCACTTCCAGGTGAGCCATGGCTTGTCTACTGTTGAAGATGTCCACAGCTGCATCCTGCTGCCATCTTGCCCCTTTCCCCTTATGACTCTGCAGTAGCTGTGGCTCTGGCAATGTTCACGGGGGAAACCAGAGGGTACCGAAGTACCCCTGGTCCTCCAGCTGTCCAGCAGCAACTGGACTCTTCCAGGTGCGAGCTGTGAGGACACTGCGCCTCCATCAGCACCTGTGATAGAGGCTTTGCTGTTGTCACCTTAGTTTAGGTCAGCTATCTGAAGAAGAAAGTTCTAGTTGTTATAATACTTGGGTTTGATTTATGATGTGATAATCTAACAACAAAGTAATGTATGTAGGATGTTGCTGAAATGATTAGGTACAAAATACACCTGCCTTTACAGACAGTCTTGTCACTTAAGGCTAGATTTAGTGGTTGATAAGGGTTCCTTAAGCAGCTCTTTTTGTCTTTTCTGTTTGCCTCTACCCAAGATGATTATGTGTGTCTTCCAAAAAGCAAATCTCTGCAGTGTGGGTAACCCAAAATCTTTTCAAATTTACTTTCAGGTACAAGTAAGAGGAGGAGAAAGGAAGAAACCACAGGAAAGAATGTCAAGAAAGCACAACATGAGTTAGACCACAATGGTTTGGTTCCCTTGCCGGTGAAAGTCTGCTTCACATGCAACAGGTACTTGACTCTTCCAAGGAAGCTGTTTGGTGTGGCTGCACCTTTCAAAGGAACAAAGTTCTTGCTGAAAAAAATAGGTGACCTGTTCCCGTTCTCCTTCATTACTTGCTTACAGCCCTCTAAACAAATGGGAAAATAATCATCTTTGCTAAATAACAAATGTTTAACCATGGTGAGTGCAGGTGTGGCTTCTGCAGCCCTGTGTGGCTGTAAAGGGTTTTAAAATGTAGCCTGAAGAGAGCGAGCCATCTTGCCTTTAGTATTCCTCTGCTGAGACAAATTCTAAAGTGATGGCAGTTTAGAAAACGGAGATATTTGTCTACGGTTCATGAAGGAAGTATGTGAGGAGGTGACCTTTAGGAAATAGAAACCCACTGAGAGCGCTGTAAGCCCAAAGTAAATCAGTATATTGTGCTGAAATAGTAGATCTGAAAATAGTACAAAATACTGCCATTTTAATAACTGCATAAAAGCCACACAGATAAATCACAGTTCTCTGAAAATGAAAAACCGTATTTCTGGAACCCAGTCAGAGTGAGTTTCTGGAAGCAGGCTGGAGGCTCAGGTGGGCTTTTGTGGAGCACAGCTGATGACTTGGTCCTGAAGTGAAGAGTTCTGTAAAGCCTGGGAAATCAGGTGTAGAGGCTTACTACAGTTTGAGGTTCCTTCTGAGAACATCTCGTTGAAGTGAATGTCCCAGATTCACACAAGATTCATCTGAGCAAAACTAACAGTCTTGATGAAATTTCTTTTTGATCTCTGAATTTTACTCTAAACGAAGCCACTCAGAACTAATGCACAAGGCCAACTTTGATAGGTTGCTTATATGAATCAGCCAGGGGTTACAGCTTTCCAGCCAGGGCATCTCTTCTGCCAGAGGAACTCTTTTGCACCGAGAAACCCTCATGTGCACGGGCAGGTCCTGCTGTTTTGAGTGGGTTTTGCAGATCAAGTTTCAAATCAGAAGCCTAATTTTAGATGCAAATAACACCATGTACGGGAATCAGTGGGGAAAGGTAAGCTGGAGTGGTCAGCTGAGCTTGCCTGGGAATTCAGTTCAGGCTCTGTTTTCTGTACGCGAAATAAGATGTGACTCTCTTTGCAGGAGTTGCAGAGTGGCACCTCTCATTCAGTGTGATTATTGCCCACTCCTGTTCCACATGGATTGTCTGGAGCCACCGCTTACTGCCATGCCTCTGGGTAGATGGATGTGCCCAAATCACATAGAACACGTGGTGGTAAGCAGGACTATGATTGCAGTATGGTAACCGGATGCTGGAGTGGAACCTGGCAGGTCCATTAAAGGACAAAGTACAACAAATCTAAAACAGCTTCTGAGCTCTTATTGCTCCCTGTAACGCTTGTAAAGCTCCTGCTGCAAGCAACGCGCTCTCCAAAGGAATATGATGCTGCTATCTGCAATAAAATATAAAGAAGGGGGGACTCCTTCATGTAACTGAAGCTGACAGCTCAGATTGTGGCTCACTGACAGCTTGTCTGGTTTTCAGACTGAACTCTTAAGATCTAGATGAGCTTCCAGAACCATGATACAAAGCAGCACAGTGCTACAAACAGGGGAAGTAATTCTTTGCATGCTTAACCCAAAAAACTTTCATTCCAAGAGGGAGTTTTCATTTGCGGAAAAAGCAGCGTACTTGAGACTAAATACTCAGGAAACAGGGAGCTGAAACAAAGGGCCTGTGCCCAGACAAACTGCTTCTGAGAGCATTGACGCTGCTTAGTAGGCCTCTAAATGCTTTTGTATTCATCTCCAGCAATGTACCCTTTAACAGAAATGCTTAGTGCTGCAGGAAACAAATAGTCTAAAGCTGAGGTGATGCTGTACTGCCAGTGCTACGAGGCATTATGAAAGTCTTAGGGTACACTAGAGTGACCTGCAGATCCCTAACTCCTGTGGCATTATCTGATCACCCAGCTGAACCAGAAGAACTTGACCCTGAGTAATCGGTGCCGAGTATTTGACCGGTTCCAGGACACCATATCTCAGCACGTTGTCAAAGTGGATTTCTTAAACCGAATCCATAAGAAACATCCTCCGAATCGCAGAGTTCTTCAATCAGTAAAAAGAAAAGGTTTGAAGGTACGTGTAAACAAATAGGTGTCAGTGGAACTCCCTGTATACTAATTCTAGTTTGGAAGGGAAACCAGCACATCCCGTAAGGATCACCTTTGGGGGCAGGAGGATGTGTGGATGTGTTGGTGAGAGGTCTGGCAGCCAGCAATTGCTTTTCACTACATGTGGGATTTAAGCAACTCCTTTTTTCCACCTACCATAAGGCTCAGCTCTTACAAATAAGCCTTTAAATCTAGCACAAGCATAGAAAGTACAATGCAAAACCTGCTGAAGGTGGCCCTGCAAGTCAGAATTGGGACTGTTGTGTTAAAGCCCGAGGAGTATTTGCTGCTAGAATGCCGTACACCTTTCCCTTACTGGGCCTTTTTGCATGACTCCTTTTATGCTGTAGCCACCACATTGTACTGAAGTCATACCTGACCTAAGGGAATAAAACCTATCAATTTGAGCGTGGCTGCATCAATTTGAAGTACTCAATCCTTGAATGCATTGTCTATGGGGTTCCTTTGGGTCAGGAAGCAGCAAACACAAAGCGTGGTGCTGGTTAGGCACTTTGTTTAACCAGTCATTCTTGAGTAATTGTTCTCATGTGTGATCTTCTTTCTCTACAATGTAGGTTCCTGACGCTATAAAGTCCCAATATCGGCTTCCACCCCCGTTACTTGCGCCTGCAGCGATTAGAGATGGCGAGCTGATCTGTAACGGGATCCCTGAGGAACCCTTGCAGAAGCACCTTTTGAACACTGAGCACTTAGCCAGCCAGACAGAACAACAGGAGGTAAATGAAGTCAAATGCTTGGACTCTGCGTCTGTAGTTGCTTTGATACAAAGATCCTCTTCCATTTCAATTGTGATCAGAGCAGTTGTCTAGGAAACCAGTCTCCGAATCATCTCTGAAGGTGATAGCTTGTCTTGTCTCTGACACCCTTGCCAATTAAAACTTAATTTTTGGCTTTCCAGGTGAAACGTAGAGCTCCTCATTTGACATTTGAGGGAAGTGGTGAAATAATCTTCTGGCCTTAAGAGTAGCATCAAGGGCTTTTTGTCTAGATGTCATTTTTATTTCCTAGCTGAGGGGAGACACTTTCTGCTTTGATTATGTAAGGCTGCTCTCTGACACGTTTATTTGTGTGTTAACATCACATTCCTGGGCTGCTTTTTATTGCTGATAGAATTTGACTTCTAAGTCAAGGTCAAATGAGTGTTTCAATCCTGTATGAAACTTTTGCCAGACCCACAATGCAAGGGCGTGTTGCTTTGCAGTCAAGTCCTCCTGTTAGCTCAGACGGGGTTCCCTTCCATGTGGCAGATGTACGTTCATCATGGAGCTTAAAACTTGGAATAAAACTTTCGGTCTTCCTCTACCTTGTGTAAAGGAAAGGTGCTCTCCAGCCCAGCTTTGGCAGGTGATTCCCTGTAGTGTGAGGTAGATCAGCATTTCTTTCCAGCCTGCTAAAGACCGAGCTGGAGAGTTGTGTTTGGATAGAAGCTTATATTAGTGAAAGATATGTTTGTAATGAGTTGAGGAGTGGCAACATTTAACAAGTGAAGTGAAGGAAGAGTTTGGGGCAAGGAAATGCAGCTGCTGCCTTCTCCCTCCTTTAATCCCAGCTCCTTTGTGTACTGTCCCCAGTACTGAGTCTTGATTGTGCTTTTGTACCTCTGGGCAAAGTTTCCTCCTGATTCTAGATGAGCATCAGAGCAGATACTGTAGTTCCAGGCTGCGTCTGCACAGTCAGCGCACCATGAGGCACCTGAAGTTCTTCAAACTGGGTGAACGATGGAGTTGATGAATACTGAGGTTTGGAGCACTGTCTGCTCATGGAGCTAACCTGCGCTTTTTTTCTTCTTCCCAGTGGCTCTGTAGTGTTGTTGCGCTCCAGTGCAGCATATTGAAACATTTATCTGCTAAGCAGATGACTTCGCTTTGGGACTCTGAACAAACAGAGAAGGCTGATATTAAGCCTGTTATTGTGGCAGACGGCTCACTCGCCAACCCCTACCAGGCAGCTGACAAGGCACCCACACCTTCCCTCTATTCCATGTCATCCTGCACCTCAGGGATTACCACCCAGAATTCCTTGAGCTCCTCACAATCCCAGCAGACTTTGTCACAGGAAGATGTCAACTGCAGCTCTTGTATAGATAAATCCAAGAAGGTGTCTTCTTGCGGGACTTCAAATGGGCCGACAGCCTCTGACATCAAAGTAAACGGTCCTCATTTCTACAGCGTTTCATCCGAGTCTTCAGCACAGTTGACTGACTCCCAGAGACTCATCGGATCTGGGAACACAATACCCATTTTGTCTCATCGGCAAACGTGGCCTCGGCCCCTCACACCTCCGGCGACTTGTGGACTGCTGAATCACACCATTGGAACCATTGTCAAAACGGAGAACGTGGCAGGACCTGTTTCTTGTGCACAGAGGAGTTCTGTGCCCGTCACAAGTATGCCTACGTCCATATCGAGCTCCTGTGCCAGCCTGGAGACCACCAGCACTTTGCAAAGAAAGAATGTGCAGACACAGATAGGACCTCCGCTGATGGCAGACCTGCGATCTGTGGGCTCCCCTCTGACCGCCACGAGGGCTCTCACCCCTCCGCAGGCTCCAGGAGATGGGATCTCTGCTGTGGGGTCCACAAACAGATTCTGTTCACCAGCACCACCTTCAGGTACATGCTGTGCAGCTGGTCCTGGCCCCCTGGGCTGGGAAAGGGGGCGGGATAAATGTTATTCTTAAGCTCTAGCTGTCTGCCCTGATTTAACTGGAAGCTGGGGTTTCCCTGGAGAACCGAGAGAAGTTTGTCACATCTCCTGTCTTGTGTCCCTTCATGGGAGCCATGGGATGTATTGTGGCTGGCTGCATATACCTGAGAGGGGAACTCTGTCCTGAGGAGCAGGATAGTAGATCAGTTTAGTTCTGGGAAGCAGCAGTAGTTCTAGTCAGTTGGCTCTGTTTCAGTTTCAACGACGTGCCTCTGTGATGCTACATTAAAACTACTGATCTGGTTTAAAGCCCTGGTTTCATTGCAAAGCGTTCCTGCTCACTGGAGCAGCTGCCTGGCATCTCACCCCATGATCTCTGTACATGGCGACTGTTCTGAGGATGGTTGTGTCCCCTAAAACAGATGTGTTTGAATCTTCGGTTGCACAGCCTTGATCTTGGAGAATTGAAAGCCTGGGAAGCTGTAGAACATTTAGTGTCTGCTAGCCTGTTAACAGAAGGTAGTAATGGGCTGGATGTATCATCTCTATCCTGGGATGTACCCAAACAACTTGCTTTTAAAGTGCTTCTACCCATTCTTCAGTATAAAAACATCATGTCAGGGGTGTTGATAGCTGAAAGTCAGGGTTACTGCCCATAACTTAAATTTTGCTAGAATAAGATTTTGCTTAAAGCGTTCTCCTTTTCCCTTCCGCCTCACCAGCTCAACACTCAAACCAGTAACCCCTTTGTGCAGGCTGCATTTGAAGCCGTCGCTGAAGAGCATGCGACAGAGCTGTCTGTCCCTTCTCTTGCAGATCCTGGCTGCTCTGTGGCAGGCGGGTGTGGATTGGCTCAGACTGGGTGATTGCAAGCACCAGCAGCAAGAGCTATTTATTATTCCTTTTAAAATTCCTTATTGAGTAGTTTTGGAGCTTTACCTCCTGTTTGGAAGCAGTCTCCAGAGTACCTGGCCTCCTTGCTTACTACTGAACGAATCTGTTTACTCTAGGGCTGCAGTTTGGCCGTGCCCTGCTTAGAAATGCAAGGCCAGGAGAAGTTTTGGTAGAGGAAATGAGACCATTTCGTAGAAAACCTCTTTATTGTGGTTTGAAGAGCACTGCAAACCCTGATACCATTTTGCAGTTACTTAAGATGCTAAAAAATTGCTTTTGGTTGAAGTTTGGGTTCTACAAAATGCAGATTAAAACATTGGTTCAGTGCAGTGTCTCTGGAGACAGGTGTAAATCTTTAGATTTTCCATCTATGCATATATATAAGCTTATAACAAATTATAGTCTGCAAAGTGGGTGCAAATTTTGTTGCCAAGTACAAAAATCCGAATAATTCATGACTTTGCCATAAAATTTCAGGCTTACAGTAGTTCTGAGCAAACCAACTCAAGAAGATCTGGTATCAACAATGCATTAAAGGGGTTTTGTTTCCTGGCATTTGCAGTTGCCTCTTTCAGCCACGTGGCCACTGCCAAAGCAGTAGGATTTTATTCTGTAAATAATAAAATCTACTTATGACCATCACATTCTTGCCAGACGTGAAGTACAGCCCAAGCTTGATCGTGGTGAAGAAATACTGATGTGGCAGTTGTGGGGTTTATGCGTGTTCAGACCTAGGCAAGCTATTTGGCAAATGTCTCTGGATTTAGTGAGCTCTTCAGACTCCTGGAGACCTGATGCACACCTTTCCAGTCTCTGTAGGTTGTAGGGGGTAGGAGCTTAAATGTACAGGTGCAGAATTCCTCCCTAACCAGAGCACCATGCAGGAACTGGCAGTTCCTCCGTGTTGGAGGCACACGCTGCTGCTCTTTGAGCAGGAGAAGCCTAACGGCCACCAATCCAGCCTTTTTCAGAGCCTGACTATAGGCCAAATGAAGTCATTTAGAGCAGCTTGGAAACAAAGTGCAGCCTGAGGGCTGGGTGCATGTCTGGCGACCATCTCAGTGATATCTCTTCTCTGCACGTCTTTCTCTGTAGATGGTAAGGTCAGTCCCAGCACCTTATCCATAGGAAGCGCTTTAATGCTACCCTCATCGCTCACTTCAAACTCTGCAGCTATGCTGGACCTCACCAGTTCCCTGAAAGCGTTTATGGATGGCGGTGAGTATTTAGTTCATTATCAGTCTCTGCCAGCCCTGTGTGTTTGCTTCCCTAGCGCATTCGGTCTCCGCTTGAGGAAAAGCTCCAGAGATAAAGGAGGGTTGCAGTCAGGTGAGGTTGGGGTGGGTATACATTACCTTAAACATGTCACATGCCTCCCTCCTTGTGGTGTTGCCAAGGCAGCAAGGCTGATGAAGTGCCTGAAGCATTTCTGGGGAACCATCACAAAGCTGTTGCACATGGGCTGCTTTCCAGGTAGAATTCACATGCAGAAACCTGCAGCTCTGCCATGTTGTGGTGCAAGCTGCAATCCAGAGCTCTTCCCGACGGGCATAAAGTCCAGCAGCAATAGATCTTGTAGTCAAGCAGTCACCTGGGCGATGATGCTCTAAAGGGGTCAGTTAATTCTCTGATTTATTTCGGCTTCTGTCAGTCTTCTAGACCGGCCAGGTTTTTATTTTCCTTTTGTTGCACTTGGCACGAAATGCCAGACCTTAGTGGAGTGACTTCAGGAGGAGGAGATTGCTGCACAGCAATCATTAGGAGCATAGCGAGGCTGTTGCCAGAGATGACTTCTGCATCTGAAGAGCAGCCCTTCTGGCTTTGCTAGTGTGACCCTCTTTTCATGGGTGAACCCCAGCTACTCAGCCTGCCCAGACTCCCTCTCTGCGACCAGGAAAGGCCGCTCCAGCTCTGCTTCTTCTGCTTGCTGCTGTCACTGATGTGGAGAAGGCTCTTGGAAGAAGTTAGCCAGCCTGTGTGTTGCCAGAAAGCAGACCTCTGTAGGGCTTTACAAATAGAAATACTTCAAAGCTGTCAGCAACGGATCTGCTTTAAAGCTCAGTAGTAATATTGTCTGAATTGCCCTGTTTGGTTTAGGTGTCCCTGCTACAAAAGCACCTGGCTCAGGAACGAGCCTGTAGCAGCTTCAAAGGTGATTGCAGTTTTCCTCTGTGATGTAGGGTGAGACTTCCTAAGTAGATAATGAAGCTTCATGAGCAGGACCCAAGCTGCTGCCCAAAGAGTCGCAGTCTCCATCTCTGCAGACCTGTTGATTCTGAGCCAAACCAGCAGATATTCGACTTATTAGTCCTTGTTCCCCTAAACTTCTGCTTGCTGCCTCGATTGTAGCTCTCTGGCCATCGCTGGGGCTATCGTTGCACGCTGCTCACAGGAGATGATATAACGGAATAGTTCACCTATTATATGTAAGATTCTTGATATTGCAAAATCTGTCAAGTCTTTGCTGTTGAAGCAAATGGAGAGTTTGAAAGTGGGACAATTAAATCCAGTGCAGCTCAGATTGCGCCCTTTCCATGAATAACTTACTAATTGCTTTTTGTTTATTAACAGAGATTGAGATAAATATGCTGGATGAGCAGCTGATCAAGTTTCTGGCCTTGCAGAGAATACATCAGCTCTTTCCTTCCAAAGCTCAGTCTCTAGCGAGCAGTGTCAGTCCCCATCAGCAATCTCCTGTGGGAAACCACATCGAAGGTAAGAGCAGCCCTAGAATAGCTGGGTTATGTTGAGCCACAGCTTTTGGGCACTCCCTTGCCTCTTCATTGAAGGAGATCACTCTCCTCTTCTGGTATCTCTCTGATGCTGCCTTTCACATTTCTTTCCTCTCATCCACCCCCACTCTGGATTTCCACTGGCTGAAAACTCCTGCAGGTCCCTTCATGTAATTATTAACAAATTATGGCAATGAAAACACACCTTCAGGAACCTCTGGGTTTTTACTGGAAATCTTTCATGAAGGTGTGTTTTATTCATCTTAGAATCAGCAAGAGATGGGAAGGTTCAGCTGCTTTGGTTTTCCCTCGCCTCTGAGATGGCCAAGAGAAATTATGGGAATTACTGCTCTCTCTTTATGGAGAAGTTACTTGAGATGAGCACACAAACAGGAGGAACTGAGGCACAGAATACACGTGTGACTTCATTGCCAGTTGAGAATAATGTCCCTGTCAAGCTGAAATGCTAAAAATAATAGAAAACAACTTGTACTTCTGTTGGAAATCTTTGGATTCCCAAGCTTTGGCTTTATTTATGGTCACTGGTATTGGCATGCTAACACCTAACACTACAGGGCTTCCTCCACATGCAGCCAGTCTGTTTAATCTGCTTTCCAAGCACTCACTGGACAGCCTTGTTGTGGGAAAGGTTGTCTGCTCCCCCTCTGCTAGGCCTGGGGGTAAGTATCCCAGATGAGATCTTTAGAAGTCTGCTATCAGTCAGTGACCACCTTCTGAAACTCTGCTTGCCTGCTCACTTGCATCGCAGCATTCTCTAAATGCTTTGTCAATCTTCCTTCGAACGCTGCTGTAGGACACTGCACCAGGCTGGGATGTGAGCTGCTTTCCTAGCTACTCTGAACAGAGCAGTTCTGGAAATTCTTCAGCAGCCTGCCCTTTGAAAGGCGGATTGGTGCTGTCTTAACCCATCGCCCTTTTTGGGCAGGAACTGCATCCAGCTGAGTGTTTAGCATTGCTGATGAAGTACTAGAACGTTTAGTGAGCCCAGTTGAGCCAGCAGAGCCAGAGAGCTGGAAGAGCTTGTGCAGGGCAGCTGGGCAGAGCTGGGAACTTACACGTTTCGGCTGTGTTGAGTGCTGCACGTCCAGTGATGCCACTCAGTGTGGCCAATGTTCTTCACGTAGGCGGCTCTGCAAAGACTCTCGTAATCCTTGTGTTCTGTTCTTTGGTTTCACATTCTTGGTGTAAAACTGCCTTGCAGATGTACTATCAGGAGAGGCCTGAACTCTGCATACAAGGCTTATCTCCAAGACAGCTGTGAAATCCTGGCAAGGCCTGTGTGGTCCCCCAGAGTTTGATATCTGTTACACAGAAGGTGATTTTCTGCCCAGTTAACGTAGGCGTGTGCAAATATGTGTTTTGCACTTGGCTGCTAGGGAGCTGCTCTGGAGGCTCAGCCCTGGACCAGCTATTGTCCAGCATGCCGTAGGGACCAGCCTGTGGATAAAGGAGTCCACTTGGAAAATCTCCCTGTCCTGGGAGCCGAGTTGGTCCCTGGACAAGTCCTGTTCAAGCCGTGTGGTTTTTTCCTGCGGCTTCACTAGAGGTGAAATCACAGCTGCTAAGTTGGTGACATTCACCAGCACCATTTTTTTTGAAGTGGCACTTTGACAACAAGGCTCAGCTCTTTGATTACCCAAAGCAGAAGAGATTAAGAAAGAAGCTGGTGTTCGTTAGGAGACTTGTGCTTTCCTCAGCGTGGCTGCATTGTGCACACTCAGTATTAACGTTCCCCCAGTTGCACAGCTTGTGTGGGTGACTGGAAAGAGTAATTTTCCCTGCCTGGCAAAAAGATGTTTAATGCACAAACATTCCTAGAGGGTTGTGAATTGGAGTTTAGGCCAAAGCTTGACTGCATCCTCCTTCAGATCTGTGTTTTTTGGAGAGTCTAGCACTGGGGACAATGGGGTCAAGCAGCCCTTGTAGCTGATAACATTGTTCAAGTGATTTCTTTTTATCTTGCAGCGCAAAGAAAGGAAGTGCAAGCCCGGGCAGTGTTCTATCCTCTGATGGGCTTGGGAGGTGCAGTCAATATGTGCTATCGTACCCTCTACATTGGGACAGGTGAGTTGCTTTTTCCTGCTCTGACCTTTCGGAATCAGGGTTGTTCTCCTGTGGTGTTTGCCAAGTGGGTGTTAAAAGAAAACAGATGCATTGTCGCTGCTTGTACTGGAATTCTTCACTACCAAGGAATGTGGAAATTCCCAGTCCACTTGAATCTTTGTGCAGTTGTGCCTTTGTAGCCCGGTCGGTATCAAAGTTAGCGGAATGGGTCTCATGGAGATTTAATGTCTGACTGATGGAGAGAAGGGCTGCAGTTTGCTTGCAGGTTTTGCTTCTTTTTGCTCAGATTCTTCTGGTGCTCTGGGTAGACCCAGTAGCTCATGGAGCTGCCGGCCTTCCCTTCCCCCACTGAAACTTTGTTCGGTGGTGCTGGTGGTGCTGGTGGTGGCTTATCACAGCATTATTCATGCAGTCCTGGGAGCAGGGACAAAGGCAGTTGCTCCCCTGTTGTTTTGCTAATTGAAGTTTAATTCTGTCTGTTGTTCTCTGCTGCCTGACAGGTTTTTTTTTTTCTCTGAAATGAACTGAGCCTGTTTTGTCCTCCCCATTGACAGGAGCTGATATGGATGTGTGCCTTACAAGCTATGGTCACTGTAACTATGTGTCTGGCAAACATGCCTGCATATTCTACGATGAGGTGAGTGTCTGAGTAGGGTGGGGTTTATGTATTTTTATTATTCGGCGTGTACGGCCTGTGGGAGCTGGAGATGCAGGCAGCAGGTTGTCTTTGTGTGGTGCTCCTTTGTGGACTACAAAGTAGGAGCCAGGGCTGTGAATGGTTTCACTCCAGTGAAGGCTGCGTCAGCGTTTTCTGTCAAACCCTTTTTCTGAAGCACCGAGCTCTGCCAGCGTGATTTCTCTGAGCTAACTGCTTGTGGACAAAGGCTGACCACAAGGAAGCACTGTCACTGCCGGTGTCTAGAGAAAGAAGGAGTCATAGAAACAATTCGATATTTTTTGATCCAGCTGTGTCGTTAATAAAAGCTAAACTCTATGTGTCTACATCAAATCTCAGCTGGAACAAAGCAGGGAACTGCTCTGAGTCTCCTGCTTTCAGGTGTAAGGGTGGTGCAAAGTGCTCACGCCATCTGCAGGACTCTGTATCAATTATTTATTTAATTACTGTTCCAGTTAAGCTCTCAGCATAAACAGGGGTCCACAGTTGCTCCTTGACTGTAGCCTAGAGATTAGCTTATTCTTGAAGTAAATAGCCTTGCGGCTCTGCCAGTAGAAGCGCCACTGGAGATGTCTCTTAGCATGGAAACAGTCTTTGAAGCAAGGTAGTGTCTTTTGTATCACCATTTGTCAACCAGCAACTGAGCAGCATCCAGGATTACCCCACAGCCAGCTTTATCCGCTCCTCCGGTGCACTACAAGCTACAGAGCACACTCAGTAATGGGATCCAGACCGTAAATCTGCGTGGAAGCATCTCCTCACAGTGGTCAATCCTAAATCAGGCTCTAGGCGCTGAACTTCATCCATGCTCCGGCAGGCCTTCTATGGCTGTGGTCGCTCCGGAGGGAGAATTCCCCCTCCTTGGCGCTCTCTGCTGTTCATGCTGCTGCCCATAGGCAGCTCACGCCTGGCCTTTGTCTCTGCTGTCTAGCAGGTTACTTGAAATTTTACTCTGCTGTGCACGGGGAGTTTTTGTAACTTAATTAAAGCACTATAGTCCCTGGGGGACAAGGTCTTCAGCCCTCAGACGATTTCTTGTGAGCTAACCTCAAATCTCCTCCACTCTGTCAACATCCTCTGCAAAGCTTAGTTGAGCGTGACGCTGCTTGTGCAACACCGTGTGTCACGGTAATGTCTCCTGGCATCCCAGTGTCTGTAAAAGGCCTGTGAATCCCACACTGCCCCTGTCCTGCAGCTGCTGCAGCACGTTGGCGTCCCTCTTGCCATCTTGTGTCTGCATTCCAAAGCACAGCTCTTCCCTAGGCACAGGTCTGCAGCCCAGTCTGTGTGTGTGTAGCGTGCTTGTTAAATAGTACGCTTGCTTTGTGAGAATCAGCTTGAAATCCCTATGTCCTAAAGATCCACTGGTCCGAGTGCAGTAGGTAAAACTCACTTCTCACCAAAGCTGCCTTGGCCCTCCTTCCAGCTCTTGCTGGAAAGCTGGCTGTTCTGCGGGCACAAGCCATGTGCGAGGGTCCGGCTGGTGGTCTCTGAAACTGGAGGATATTTCAACTGCTCTCATTTAACCATCGGCAGTGGTAGGGAGAGAGAGGTTGTGTTTCAGTGCCCTGAAGGGGTAGAAGCCTTTCTGACTGGATGTCTCAATTCCCTCCTCTTCCTTCTTTGCAGAATACGAAACATTATGAGCTGTTGAACTACAGTGAGCATGGGACAACCGTGGACAACGTTCTGTATTCGTGTGACTTCTCAGAGAAGATGGCACCCACTCCTCCCAGCAGTATTGTTGCCAAAGTGCAGAGTGTGATAAGTGAGTGTCAAGCCGGTGCCATGTGATGCCACAGGGAGCTGAGAGGGGGACAGCAGTGGGTGCAAATCCATCCCTTCTTGGTGCCCCTTGCTGTGCAGCTGTCGCTGCACCTCTTGCAAAAGGAGGAGTCTCCACAGGCCTCAGCCTGACTTACACAAGACCTTCCTCTGCTTGGGGAGCGCCTCAGCCTGCCGACTGTTGCGCTGTTAATCCCACTCCTGCCTCTGGTGTTCCAGGTCTCTGCCTGGCATTGGCTCTGGCTGATGCGCTCCAGTTTGGAACTGGGTTGAGGGTTTTTCCCATGCATGTCCTCCCCTCGCAGGCTGTGAGTGAGCTATCGCGGCTGTGTTGCAGACATCCCATCCCCCCATGGCTCACTCCTGCTCTCCATCTGATCAGCTTCCTCTTCTTTTTTGGCTGCCAAAATAGATACGCGAATGCCTCTTCCTCTTCAGGGCTGTGAGGAGATTCCCATGTCATTTTATCTTCATGCCCAGAGGATCTTAACCCTGCAGCCCCTCAGCAGAGTCGTGTTGATGAAAACCTGTGCTGGTTTAACCCACTTGACTCTTACATGAATTCTTTTCCTTTTCCAGAACGACATAAAA
Source organism: Neomorphus geoffroyi (assembly GCA_033558235.1). Lineage (NCBI taxonomy): Eukaryota > Metazoa > Chordata > Aves > Cuculiformes > Neomorphidae > Neomorphus > Neomorphus geoffroyi. The sequence goes on from JAUMJM010000018.1 coordinate 6,725,264, forward strand.
GCAGAAAACAGGAAGAGGAGCCGCCTGAAGAAGCCGCTGTGATGAATTCACAGGCACAAGGGCAGCATCGGAAACCCTGTAACTGCAAAGCCAGCAGCTCCAGCTTAATCGGAGGCAGCGGGGCTGGCTGGGAGGGGACGGCCCTGCTGCACCACGGCAGTTACATCAAGCTGGGCTGCCTGCAGTTTGTGTTCAGCATCACTGAATTTGCGACCAAACAGCCCAAGGGGGACACTGCCTTAGTACAAGACATGGACTTGGAGGAGAAGCTTTCTCTGAAACCCCACCAGGTGCCCGTGCTGCGGTCCAACTCCGTTCCCTAGGAATTTTAGGAAGAGAGCTTTTGGAGTAAGGACAAAGGCCCTCAAAGACTCTTGCAATGCAAAAATGTACAAACCGAGGTGGGATTTTCTATGTCGGCCCAGAGACTGTTCACACGCCGTTTGCATGAAATGAAGAACGTTTAACTTTTTTTAATTTTTCTTTTTTTGCTCAAGTTTTAGGGGCATTTGCACATATATTTGTACTATACATTTCATTTTAAAAGGAAAACTGCAGCGAGAGCAGAACATGTCAGAGCGAGGGGCGACCGCCGTCTGACTCAAGGACTCTCTCTGACAGATCGTTCCCGTGCAGTTGTAAAATAATCAGAAACTTGTTCTATTTTGTGCCAGTGACAATAGTTTTATATTAAAAGAGAAATACAGTTTTCATACAGCAAATCTATACAATATCATTGTTTTATTTAATGTAAAGAAGCGCTCTTCTTCCAACAGTTATTTTTTCCCATCCCTCCCTGCTATGGTTGCACTACAAGTAGCTACTGTGTATTACAGGCAGTGAGAAACGAGTTCTTTTCCTGGTGTCCATCCTATTTTTATTTCAAATAAGGAAAAGCGTTGGATTCTGTGTAAATACATCAGTGATGGCATTTTTTCAATGTTTTAAAGCTGTGTACAGTGCTACATGTGGTATGACGTTCCTCAAATTGTCTATTGTAGCAGATCGTTTGTCGTAACCTGTCTGTCTCTTTTGTTTATAAGCCACCTCCCCGCAGCAGGACAGCTAGCGCCACTGTACATAGTAATTGTAACGTTTTAGACTTTACAGAAACTTTCCTGTATTCTGTATATAAAAACAAAATACTTCACATTCTGTTTTCTGACTGTCTTGTCTTCGCTCCTGTCACCACAACCCGGAGCTTCCCCAGAGTCGCTGACTGCAGAAGGGGAAGGGGCTGTGTCTGGATGGAGTCAGCCTGGGGTCTTGCCTGGGGATGTGGGAGGAGGCTGGTGGTCCAGGGAGTGACTGGGAGGTCACAGACTCATGGAATGGTTTGGGTTGGAAGGGACCTCAAAGCCCATCCAGTTCCAACCCCCCTGCCATGAGCAGGGACACCTCCCAGTGGATTGAGGAGCACCTCAAAACACTATCCAACCTGGCTTTGAACACTTCCAGGGATGGAGACTCCACCACTGCCTTTGGCAGCCTCTACCAGTGCTTCACTGTCCTTTCAGTAAAGAAATTTTTTCCCAATATCCAGTCTAAACCTCCCCTGGTGCAACTTGAGGCCATTTCTACTCATCCTATTGCTTGTTAGTTGGGAGAAGAGACAGAGAAGAGATCAGCACCTGCTTTCCTTGTAGTCTTCTTTCCGGAACTGCAGAGAGCAATGAGGTCTCACCTCAGCCTCCTCCAGACTAAACAGCCTCAGGTTATCATAGAACGCTTTGGGTTGGAAGGGACCTTAAAGATCATCCAGTTCCATGGGCAGGGACACCTCCCACTGGAGCAGGGGGCTCCAAGCCCCATCCAACCTGGCCTTGAACACCTCCAGGGATGGGGCAGCCACCGCTGCTCTGGGCAACCTCGGCCAGGGCCTCCCCCCCCTCACAGCAAAACATTTCTCCCTAAGATCTCATCTCACTCTCCCCTCTTTCAGCTGAAAACCGTTCCCCCTCATCCTGTCCCTGCACTCCCTGACCCAGAGCCCCCCCCTCAGCTTTCCTGGAGCCCCTTTCAGCACTGGGAGCCTGGGTTGAACACCCCCAGCTCCTCGCATGGGAGGTTCTCCATCCCTTTGAGTATCTCCAATAGATGCACGTGTTGGGGCTTCCAGAACTGGATGCAGGTGTCCAGTTGGGGGGCTTTTAAGGTCACTTCCAACCCAAACCACGAAGCACCGAGGCAAGGGGCAACGCCGCTCCTTGCGCAACCGGAGCGCAAGGAGCGGCGTTGCCCCTTGCCCCGGTGCTTCCTGCAGCCCCGGTGGGGGCGGGACACACCGGGACACGATGGGGTGGGCGCTGCTGGGTGTGGGGCTGCTGCTGGCTCTGTACACGCTGCTCCGGCACGGGCTCCGCCCGGTCCCGCCGCCACGGAACCGCCCCGAGCTGCGCGGCTGCACCGCGATCGTCACCGGTGAGGGGGGGGGAGGGGATGCAGGATACCGGAAGGGACTGGGGAGGGGGGACACCGGGATAGCGAGGGGAGCACTGGGGGGGCACCGGGAAGAGATGGGATGAGAGGGAACCGGGAGAGAGATGTGGACCGAAGAGGGGGGGGGACAGGGGGGTGACTGGGAAAGGGATGGGAGTGACCGGGACACCGGGAGGAGACTGGCGGGGACGTAGAGGGCACCGGGAGGCGGGGGACAGGGAGACCAAAGGGGGATTGGGAGGGACCCCGAGGGGGTGGAGGATCGGAGAGGACTGGAGGGGAGCGGAAGGGATCCGAGGGGAACGGAGGGAAACCGGAGTGGGACATGGGAGGCATCGGGATGGGGGGAACAGGGGGAGCAGGGGGGACCGGAGGGGCCTGGGGAGGGGACCGGGACACCGGGAGGGCACTGGGAGGGGAAGAGCGGGGCGAGGGGGGAACATGCCGGGGCACCGTGCCGGGCTCTGCGCTGAGCGGCTCCGGCGCAGGCGGCAGCGGAGGCCTCGGGGCGGCCACGGCGCGGGAGCTGGCGCGGAGCGGGGCCCGCGTGGTGCTGGCGGCTCGGAACCCCGTAAAGGGGGAGGCGGCCGCGCACAGCATCCGCACGGTGAGCGGGGGGGGAACCCCCGTGGGACCCGCGGGACACCCCTGAGGGACCCCTGTGAGACAGCTCCATGGGACCCCTGGGAAACGGCTCCAGGAACCCCCCATGGGAGCCCCAGAACACCCCTGAGGGACACCCGAGGGACCCCGGGACACTTCCATGGGACATCCCCCCTCAGCATCCTAGGGGCACCCCTGAGTCACCTCCTTGGAACACTCGTGGACATCGCACAGACACCCCCAGGGAACCCTCATGGGCACCCCTAGGCACTCCCTGGGCATCGCATGGGCATCCCCAGGACACCCCATGAGCACCTCCAGGACATCATGGCACATATCCCCCCAGCACCCCAGGGGCATCCTGGAGACACCTCCATGGGCCATACCCAAGCACCTCAGGGTCCCCCAGGAGACCCCCAGGACACCCAGAGCACCTCTGGTCACAGGCACACTGCACAACAGGGGCTGCACGGGCACCCTCACCCACTCCCACAACTCAGTGCAGCCCTAGGACACCCTGCAGCCCCCCCCCAGGCACGGTGCCCCCACACTGGCCCTGCCCTAGGCTGCACTGTGCCCGCAGGAGACCGGGAACGCTGAGGTGCGGTTCATGCAACTGGACCTGGCCAGCCTGCGCTCGGTGCGTGCCTTTGCCAGCACTTTCCTGCGCCAGGAGCCCCACCTGCACCTCCTCATCAACAACGCAGGTGAGTGCTGGGACCCCCCTTGCAGCCTCCGAGCACCCACCTTGCGCTGCCACTGCTTCTTTTGCAGGAGGGAGCACTGGGACCCCCTGCACCCCCCGAGCACCCACTGTGTGCTGCCGCTGTTCCTTTGTAGGGGTGAGCGCCGGGGGCAGGACAGAGGACGGCTTCAGCCTCCCGTTCCAGGTGAACCACCTTGGCCATTTCCTGCTGACCCAGCTGCTGCTGGAGCGGCTGCAGAGCTGCGCACCCAGCCGCGTCGTCATCGTCGCCTCCAGCGCCCACTGCGCCGGCCGCCTGCGCCTCGACACCCTGGGCCAGCCACCCCCGGGGCTGTTCTCCACCTTCCAGGACTACTGCGACAGCAAGCTGGCCAACGTGCTGCACGCCCGCGAGCTGGCCACGCGGCTGCAGGACACGCAGGTGACATGCTACGCCGTGCACCCAGGTAGGGACACGGAGCTGGGAACGGGTGGGACAGGGTGTTCTGTGCATCCCTGTGTGGGGGGTGTCCTCTGCATGGGGTGTGCTCTGCAGGGAGCAGGGCTGTCTGGGCAGGGTGTGCTTCTTGCACGGTGTAGCAGAGAAGAGAATTCCTGCACGCGGAGCATCCCCTTGCATGGAATATTCTTTGTGTGGTGTCTGCCTTTCCATGGAGCGTCCCTTTCCATGGAGCATCCTTTTCCATGGAGCATCCTTTTCCATGGCATGTCCCTTTCCACAGAGCGTCACTTTCCATGGAGCATCCCTTTGAGCAGTGTCCCCTGCACCGTGTGTCCATTTCCATGGAGTGCAGGGACGGGATGAGGGGAAATGGTTTTCAAGAGGGGAGACTGAGATGAGATCTTAGGCAGAAATGTTTTGCTGTGAGGGTGGGGAGGCCCTGGCCCAGGTTGCCCAGAGCAGTGGTGGCTGCCCCATCCCTGGAGGTGTTCCAGGCCAGGTTGGATGGGGCTTGGAGCCCCCTGATCCAGTGGGAGGTGTCCCTGCCCAGGGCAGGGGGTGGCACTGGATGGGCTTTGAGGTCCCTTCCACCCCAAACCATTCCATGATTCTATGATGACCTCGGACCGTTTAGTCTGGACAGGAGGAGGCTGAGGGGAGGCCATGATTCTATGATCCTTTGGTACTATGTCCCTTTGCACCGTGTGCCTCTTTCCGTGGAGCATCCCTTGCCCAGAGCCCACATTCCTCATGGATCATCTCACAGCCCTGAGCCTCCTGCCAGTGGCCGTGTCACCAGGCCAACTCCTGCCACGGCCACCTCAGAGCAACCGGCCTCTGCGTGGGCCCTTCCCTGCCGGGATCCGGGCTGTGATACGGCCGCTTCCCTTCACCCCAGGGTTCGTCAACACGGAGCTGTTCCGCCACGCGCCGCTCTGGCTGAAGCCGCTCTTGGTGCCGCTGGCCTGGCTCTTCTTCCTCGATGCCTCGGAGGGTGCCCGCACCGCACTGCACTGCGCCATGCAGCCGGGCCTCGAGTGCTTCAGCGGCCGCTACTTCTCCGACTGCCGCCCACAGCAGCCGTGGCCGCCGGCCCGCGACGACCGCCTGGCCCTTGCACTCTGGGAGGCCAGCGAGCGGCTGGTGGGGTTGGGGGGCACCGGGGGGAGCCCCCTGCTGCCCCCCATGGATTCTGGGCAATAAAAGTGATTGGTGGTGAACGGGAGGAGCACGCCCGCTCCTGCGCCGCAGGCAGGATGGAGCCCTTGGAGGAGGCAGAACGTGGCTGGTGCCGGGCCTGGCATCCCCTGTGGCACAGCCCTATGGCACAGTCCCTGTGGCACAATTCCTACGGCACAGCCCTACAGCGCAACCCTATGGCACAGTCCTATGGCACAATCCCTACAGCACAACTTTATGGCACAGTCCTTATGACACAGCCCTACAGCACAACCCCTGTGGCACAGTCCCTATGGCACAGTCCCTATGGCACGGTCCCTGTGGCACAGCCCCTACGTGAGGCAGTGGCCGTGTTTGTGGTCAGGCCTGGCCGTGCGGGTATGGCCCCTGTGCGGTGTCCCCGTGCACCCCCTCACCTTGCACACTCACCTGCACGCTGCCGTGCACACACACTTGGCTTTGCACACGCACTGCAGTCACCTCCCCTTGCACACACGTGCAGAGCCCTCCTGTGCTGCAGTTCACAAACTCCACCTTGCACACGCTGCGGGGCAGAAGCCTCACCTTGTACATGCATGGACACTCCCCCACGCTGCAGTGCACACACCCCCTGCCTTGCACATGCACCCCATGCACACTCACACAGGTACTTCAGTGCACATACATCCCTGCCTTGCACACTCACACGCAGCCTCCCTGCAGTGCACACTCACTTCTTACATGCCCCCCTTGCACACCCTTCCACAATCACTGCATGCACAACTACACACGCCCTGCCTAAGCACCCCTTACACACACGCACACACCCTTGCAGTCACCTCTTGCACGTGTCCCCCTTGCACACCCATGCACTCACTGCTTGCACAGCCATCTACACCCTTGCACTCTCTGCTTGCACGTGCACGCTCTTGCACACTTAAACACTCTTGCACTCTCTGCAGACTCACTGCTTGCTCACACCTACACACGTCCTTACAGGCTCACCACTTACACGTGCACACACCATTGCACACCTACATGCCCTTGCATGTGCACCCCTTGCACACTCACCTCTTACACACACACACCCTTACACATCTACACATGCCCTTGCACACTCACCCCTTGCACACTCACCCCTTGCACACCTACGCACCCCATTGCACACGCACTGCGTGCACGCGCCCCCCCTTGCACGCGCCGCTCCCCACCCCAAAGGCCGGCGCGCGCCCCCTGTTCCCGCACGCGGACTCGCCGCATCCAAGATGGCGGCGGCCCTAGCCCCGCCCCCGGGGTGTGGCGCGGCCCTGACCTCACCAACACGGCGGCGCCCGCGGGACGCGCCCTGCGAGAGGAGGGGCGGGGGGGTGGGAGGGGGAGGAGGAGGAGGTGGTGGTGGTATCGGACACAGGGCGGGCGGTGCTGCGGGCACCATGGGGAACTGCCACACGGTGGGGCCCAACGAGGCGCTGGTGGTGTCAGGTACGGCCCGAGCCCCGCGGGGTCCCTTCATGGGGAGGGGGCTCCTGCTGGGGTCCCTGTCATGGGAGGAGGGGGCTCCTGCTGGGGTCCCTGTCATGGGAGGAGGGGGCTGTGTCTGAGAGAACTGGGGAAGACGGGTCTGTGTCCTCAGAGGGGGCTTTGGGGCCTGGAAGGTGCCCCCTCCCTGTCATGGAGGGGCTCTGGGGCAATGGAGAGGGTCCCTGCTTCAGGGGCGAGTATGTGGTGTGCAGGGTGCCCTGTGATTTGGGGAGGTGGGAGCTCCTGAGGGCCCCTTGGATGTTGGGGGGCCCTTCTTGAGGAGGCATTGGGGGGGGGCTGAGGGAGTTGGGTGGGTGTCTTTGTCATGGGGTCTGCTAAGGGGGGGGCCCTGGGGTGTCTTGGCTATGAGGGGACCCTCGGGTTGGAGGGATCCCTGCCGCGGGGTCTGATGTTTTGGAAGCCCATCTCTTCAGAAGCAGCTTTAGGGCTCTGGGAGGTGCCCTGAAGGTGGGTCCCTGTCATGGAGGGGCCTTGCTTTGAGGGAGAGTCTGCGGTTTGGAGGTGCCTGCTGCAGGGTGCCCTGTGATTTAACGGGGGGGGGGGACACCCCTGAAGGAGCCCTGAAATCTTATGGAGGGGGGTGTCCTTCTTTGGGGGGGCACAGGGAGGGAGGGTCTCTCTCATGAGGGGAGTCATTTTGGAGGTTTGCTGCTGTGGGTGGGCACTGGGTTGTCCCTGCAAGCAGGCATCCTGGGACAGCGGGCAGCTCCTGATCTGGAGACCCCTGGACTTCGGGGTGGGGTCCCTGCAGTTCAGGGAGCGGTGGGTGAGATGGTGGTGTCGTGTCACACCCTGGTGCTGCCACAGGTTTTGAATGATATCAGACAGTGGCACCAGCAAGGCTTGCGGGGCTCTGGGCCTCTGCCAACAGCATTCGGCTTGGATTGCCAAGAGGCCACCCTTTCCCCAGGGGCCAGGTTGGTTTTCCTGGGGAAGGAGAGCTGGGTGTGAGAATCCCACTGGGACAGAGAGGGCAGCTTGGAGCAGGGCACCCCTCCCCTTGTCCCTGGGGTACCTTCCTCATCCATCATATCCTACTGCTACTTTGGCACCTGGTCTTTCAGTGGTGCTGGCACTGGATGCAGCTGATGCCCATCAGATATGGGTAATGGTGAGATGTTTGCAAATCAGCAGTGAAATCACCTGAGCCTAATTCAACCTGTGGCTGCTTCACTTCTCTGCCGGAGCTCCGGAGTGTGCTCTGGAATAGGCCAGGCTGCACGGACAGGGTGTACTCGCCATTAGGTGAGGTAATGGCCTGCTGTAAGGGCTGAATGCTTCACTCTGCCTGACAGCCTGCGGCCAAGTGCGTGGCAATAACCAGCATGGATGCAGATCATAGAATCATAGAACTACCCGGGTTATAAAGGACCCAAAAGTTTAATTGAGTCCAACTTCTACCCCTGCATAGGACACTCCCCACATTCACACCGCGTGACTGAGGGCATTGTCCAAATGCTTCTTGAGTGCTGGCAGGTCAGGTGCTGTGACTGCTTCCCTGAGGAGCTGTTCCAGAGCTCCACCACTCACTGGGTGAAGAACCTCTTCCTAATATCCAGTCTAGCCCTCCCCTGGCATCTCCCTGCCATTCCCTTTAGTCCTGTCATAGGTTGTAAGAGAGAAGAGAGCAGCACCTGTTTCACCTCCCTCCCTTGTGAGAAGGCAGTGAACAGCTGTGAGATCCCCTCTGAGTCTCCTCCAGGCTGAACAGACCAAGTGACTTCAGCTGTTCCTCATACGACATCCCCTCTAGACCCTTCACCAGCCTCGTGGCCTCCTTAGACCCTCTCCAATAGTGTTGTGTCCTTTTTATACTTGCGGTGCCCAAAAGTGCACACAGTACTTGAGGTGGGGCCTCACCAGTGCAGAGCAGAGCGGGACAATCCCCTCCCTTGACCGGCTGGCAATGCTGTGCTTGGTGCATCCCAGGACACAGTTGTCCCAGGTGTGGAACTCAGCACTTGCCCTTGTTAAATTTCATGCTATTGGTGATTTTCCAGCTCTCCAATCTGTCAAGATCCCTCTGCAGGGCCTCTTTGCCCCCAGGAGTGTCAACGGCTCCCCCCAGCTTTGTGTCATCAGTAAAATTTGTCAATAAACCTTCAAGTCCTTCATCCAGGTCATTTATATATCAAGATATTGAAGAGCACTGGCCCCAGGATGGATTCCTGTGGGACCCCACTAGTGGCTGGGCGCCAGCCTGGTGTAAGTCCATTCACTATGACTCTTTGAGCCAAATCCATCAGCCAATTGCACACCCATTGTATTGTGTGTTTATCCAGCTGTATTCTGGACATTTTGTTTATGAAAACACTGTGAGAGACAGATGTTGGTCATTTCATGTGTCCTCAATCATGTTGCATTCTTTCTGTTAGCACTAAACCAGTTTTGTGGAAGCGCTGTGATTCCCAGACCTAAACTTACTTGGGAGGAAACGCGTGTGAATGTCAGGGACATGCTTGAATCACAACTCTGTTGTGCACGTGAAACTGTGTTGTTAGGTTTTTGGAGCCCAGCCCTCCAGCGGGCTGTGGTGCTTGCTTCTGGCCGGTCTGTTGTGAGTTCATCTCTCTTGGATAACAGACCTGTGACGGGAATTATGGAGGAGGTGCCAGAAGCAGGCTGCAGTTCTGGAAACAAATATTCCCGCTGTGGCACCTGCTTCTAAGGAGCCACAAACCATTCCCACCCTACCTGGAGCAGCAGTATTTCTTGTAGTGTTCCAGGTCTTCCGTGAGCAGCTGCTGCACGTCTCTGCATGTCCCAGCTGGGATCTAGAGCTAATGCTGCGCTTCCCTCTAAAGGAACCCCCGTTGAAATCAGCGCCACTTGGTGAAATGCCAGGTCCCGCAGGAGGAATCGAGAAACTGAGCCTCAGATATGCCAGGATGCCATTCAGTTTCAAAAACCTGGTCACCTCTGGTCCGCTCTGAAGTTTACAAAACTTGGCTTGCAGGATGAGCCTGCAGGAATTTATGGCATGTGCGTGCAGTGCCAAGCGTTGCGCTTTCCCACAGCTGGGAGCAGTGAGCCGAGGACACTCCCTAACGTACAACCATGTTCTGGGAAGGGACTGCAAATCGTGCCAGGCTCTGTGAGTCAGAACTGGTTTCAGTGCTGCCACCAGGCATAGCTTTCCTCTGTAGCTGCTCAGCATGGTCTGCAAACGCTCGCTGTCTCCTGAGAATGTGGTCTCTGAGTCCCAAGGACATCCCCAGAGGCTGAGAGCTCTGCAGAGCCCCATGGCTGCTCGGCGCTTACGTGCGGAGTGAGTGCCAGAGCATTAGTGGGAGGCGTGTAACTGCAAGCGGTTGTCGTTCCAGGAACTTGAGCCATGTCTCTCCGGGAAAAAGCAGAGAAGGCCTTTGGGGCCGGCATTTATTTGCGTGGTATTAGGTTGGATTTGAGGAGAGAGGGGGTAAGGGAAGATTATTATTTGAAAGACATGACTTTTTGGGAAGGCATCTCCAGATCAAGAAGCTAATTGAAAGGTTTCTCTATTGTCAATCTAGGCTGTGCTCTTTAGGAGGTTTAGTCAGGTGCCTCCCCTGGCATGTAAGGGTTTTCAGAGGAGTGCTGCTCTTTCTTTTCACTTCCTTGTGAGACACCCAAGTTCCTCCAGTGCTGAAGGAGCAGCGGGCTGTGCCTTGGGGATGTCTGTGTGTGCAGGAGCTTTGTAGACTTATTTGGGAAGCTGCTTTGCACGCACGGATCAGCACTCCCACAGGCACTTCCGTCCTTCCCCTGTTGAGCAACACTGGTCTCCTTCTATGAAATTGCAGTCCGTTAGCCAATCCATCCATGAAATGTGGAGCCTAGGCATTGTAGAAATGCTCTACAAAGCCCTGTGGAGGTGATGACAGTCTCTCTGGAGTATGGGCCTTGCTTTGCTGGAGGGTAGCGGTGCTGGGGGCCTCGCGGTGGGGTTTGGTGCAGGCTCTGAGGAGGCTTTGGCAGGCACCTAGTCCATCACTGAGTCCTCTCCAAGCACAGCTGGAGCCAGTAGTTCTCAGGGGGGTACACAGAGTACCTGTTTGTCCTGATATCCAAGTGTTCTTGCCAGCTCCACAGGTTGTCTCGGATGCATTACGCTGGTTTTGGGTTACGGTCTGGTCAAGTGCAACTTTTGTGGCTAAGGATCAATCTGCTAATTGTGAAATACAACACGAATATTTCTGCAGTGTCTCATAATAAGGAGATGTAATTTATGACAGCCACGTTCATCTTACAGCTACTGTAAATCAATAGTGTCACCTGAATTTCTGGAGTTGGGACATTTTCCCTCTGGCACCACACAACGATGGTCCAGTAGCTTCAAGGTGAGCACCTGGAGATGGGTGCCAAGGGAAGGCTGGCACAGCCCCACTGCCTTTCAGGGTCAGAACAAACCACTGCTTCAGCAAGAGTTCAGGGTGTGAAAGGAGGAGAAGAAGTCGCAGGAGCTGCAGCCCAGCTGACCTTGCTTTATTTCCTAGGAGAACATGGGAACAAATGCATTGCTCGTAAACACCAAGAAGAAAACAGCTACACGTACCCACTGAGTATGGGCTGTGCCCAGGCAATTTGGCTTCTCTCTTGGGTGAGTTAGCAGGTTAGGGATGAGGAGAGGCAGCAGATATTGTACACCCTGCCTTTACTAAGTTGTGTTATATTCATGGTTTCTCAGAAGTCAGCTTGAGATACACAGCCCAGCCCAGTTTCTCAAACTGTACCTCGGTACAGAGCCCTTTGGTGCTCCTCCACCTCAGTCAAAGTAAAAGAAGAGCTACAGTTAATCCCAGTTTTGTGTAAACATTTCCTGCCGCACCCCAGCCATCAGAGTGGTTAACCTTTTGGGAGCCGCTCGCATTGCTCACATCCTGCATCCTTCTTATTCCTGCAAGAAGAACTGGTCATGATTTTGAGCCGAGGTGTGCTGTTTTATGGTTTTTGAAAGCATGAAATCAAGGCTTCTTGAGGCTGTCTATGCAAGCCCTTCCTGCAAGAGGCCTTCAGTCCACAGTGCAAGAGGAACCGGTTTCTCAGATACTGTAAAGTGAATATGAAACTGCCTGGAAAACCATTGCCAGGGGACTTGACAGTGGCTCACTGTTCAGCTGAAAGGATTTATCAAGTAAGTTCCTTGTTTTGGCTTGGATAATGGAATGGAGAATGTGCTTATTGCATTTGCAGACGGTGCTGAGCTGGGAATGGATTCGAGAGCTTTGAAGAGCTGGATTAGAATCAAAGTGAACTGGACAGATTGACCAACTGAAAGAAATACGGTGCAGCTCAATAAGGAGTAATGTAGAGAGTTACACTTAGGTGAGAACAGTCAATTGCATGAAAATGGAACGGGAGGAGATGGTCTGGGCCGTGACTGGACCACCATGGTGCCAAGAGCCATGTGAGACCTAACACTTGTGACATCAGGGTTATCGCTCCACTTTCAGCTCCAGGCCCGTGTACGTGGACTAGTTGTGATCCAGTTCCTCAGCCACCAAAGCCGTATGAGTTTGTGGGATGGAGCACACAGCTTCAGCTGGGTGTCACGTGAAGTTTTGCCCTTGTCTGCATCTGTGCCTTTGGAGCCAGGGCTCGGAACAGCTCCCCTGGGTTGAGGTTGAGGTATTCTACCCCTCACACCGGGCAGGCTGTGCAGAAAACTTCTAGTGGCGCTGATTGTCACCTGCCAGGTTTAACTGAATGCTACCACAGAGTTGGGCTCTGCATCTTGGCTCACCAAAAGTCTTTCCCTGTGGCTGGTGATGCTCAGGGTTTACTGCCTGGACTGCAGCCTCACAACCTGTCTCAGGTCAGTAGCAGGAGGTTGCTGGTGGTCGATACAGCCCTTCACCCCTTGCACCAAAGACAACTTAAGCAGCTCCTCTATGGTTTTCCTTCTCAGGAGGTAGTTCTTCAGCATTCTGCAGGTGTTGGGCCTCAAGATTTCCCTCTACAAGCGCTAGTTAAATCTCCAAGACTCACAGATTACTCTTCAGAAAGCATAGCAAGAGAAGAAGGTGGACAGAGTAGCCTTGGGGCTTTCCTTTTGTTTTCCAAGAGGAATTCTGAGGTGCTGTCTCTAGTTTTGTTGTATAACTTCTTTGTGGTTTGGCTTCTCTGGGTTTCTGTGTACAAGATGAGTTAAACTACACATGTGTTTTTAAACTCACTCTGTAGCATTGCGACTCATAGCTTAAAACAAGTCATTGTGATATAGATGATGTCCAAAACAAGCTAGCCAGCATGATTGGCTTTCATCTGCTGTAGTGGCCATCAAAGGATTTTATGGATTCGACTCAGAACCCAGCATCATTTTAAATTAATATTTCTTAGCCTTGTGCCATTTGTGCGTGTGGACAAAGCCTCATTTATATGCACAGCAGGGCCGAAGCATCCAGACATTGGTTTTAGTCTAGACCCTGCTTCCTTACATGATTTTCTTAATGTATGGCTGTGCTGCCTTCTCTCTTCTCCATTATGTCTTTTGTCAGTGGCTGTTTTCAATTATCAGTTCTTCCCTTGTCTTTCTGCGCTCGCTTGTTAGCACCCTGTGACATTTCCCAGCTGGTTCTCAAACAAACCCAGCTTCTGTCTGACAAGACCAAGCTGTTTGTTCCCACCTTGAGCATTGGGTTCTCCTGGGTGAGCAGCATCCAGCACCAGATTTCCCTGAACTGAGGGGTGAGGATGGCAGCGCTCTCTGTGCAGGTGAAGCAGAGGTGTCTGCTCTGCTCTTGTATTCAGACTGTAACAGTTTTTAGGAAGGAATATGGTTATCGAGTTATCATCGCAGCTGGTTTACCCTGACGATTTCTGAGCACTCGCCTCTTCCTGCCAGAATAGAAGCTCAGTGCTTTGAGTTACCATGGGAGAACAAACAAAACCGAGCTTGTCCACAACCTAAGGTTGTCCTGGCTTTGATGTTTTGAGCCCCATGTGCCTCTAACTTTTGGGCTCCTGTTCTTCCTTGCATACCATCCATCAGGGCCACAGCTCCTGCATCTGCTGAGAGCTCCATTATCTACAAACTCCCAAACAATTAATCTCATTTCATAAAAAAAAAGCCAGACAACATGCTTTTTTCCTGGCTCTGGGAATTCTTGCTTGGACATGGGACCCCCCTCTTTTGTTTGGGAGGAGGCCAAGGTGGGTGGCAGCTTCCCGGCTATGAATCCTCTGTTTGTGTGTGTCTGGCTGCCATACACAGCCCCGGAAGAGGCGTGATGGATGTTTGTGGAAGCGAGGGCCAAGCGGCTCTGAGATCCGGGCTGCTGGAACAGTGAGTGTATTATAGCTGGGAAAGGCAATTTCTCTGCCAAATCTCATTGTGCAAGAGTGTTTTTTCTTTAGATTTGCAAAGATTTCATTTTTTTCTTTCCTTTTTTTTTCATTTGCTTGCTGAGACTTGGGAAAGAGGCTGCAGGAATGCAGTGGAAATGAGCATTCAGCTCATCTGACTTGCGTTACCAGGACGGAGCTCTGCTGCGCTCAGACGTCCAGCTCGCAGGAAAGCAACAGGCTGGCATCCCACTCTTATTTCATCATGGAATCATTGAATGGTTTGGGTTGGAAGGGACCTCAAAGCCCATCCAGTGCCACCCCCTGCCATGGCAGGGACACCTCCCACTGGATCAGGGGACTCCAAGCCCCATCCAACCTGGCCTGGAACACCTCCAGGGATGGGGCAGCCACCACTGCTCTGGGCAACCTGGGCCAGGGCCTCCCCACCCTCACAGCAAAACATTTCTTCCCAATAATATCTCATCTCAATCTCCCCTCTTTCAGCTGAAAACCATTCCTCCTTATCCTCTCCCTGCACTCCCTGATCAAGAGCCCCTCCCCAGCTTTCCTGGAGACCCTCTCAGTACTGGGAGGCTGCTTTAAGGTCTGCCTGGGGCCTTCTCTTCTCCCAGCTTAGTGACCCCAACTCTCTCACCCTGTCCTCATACAGGAGGTGCTCCAGGCCTCAGATCATCTTTGTAGCCTCCTCTGGCCTCGCTCCAACAGATCCACATCCTTCCTGTGTTCATTCACCCTGTTTTTCTTATGCCTTGAACACTTTTTGGTGTATAATCAAGCTTAGTAAGCTGTGCTGCGCAGCAGTGTGGTGTAGTGCTGGGAAGCAAACATGGGGCTGCCTTTGGGTGTGATACTAAATAAGACATTTCCTTGCATTTCCTGCAGAAGAGAAGAAACATCTGTGTGGGGATGCACATTCTTGTCACAGTGGTGGGTTTAGGATGCAGAGTGTTCTCAGAACATTGTCACAAAATGGTTTGGTAAAGACCACATAGACCCTCTGAAATAAAATACCTTTCCTTTTCCCAACTGCCAGGAACGCCTCCCTTCCTGTTCTTGGAAAACAAGGGCCTGGCTAAAAGGCTGAGCTAACAGGGCTGACGTCCTCCAAGAAACATAAGGCTTTGCAGTTAATATGCTGTAGGATGTTGTATCATCAGCTTCTGTAACTCCTTGCCTGGCTGAAATAGCCTTCCAGCTACAGGAAGAAGGTATCCAGAGCCTAATTCAGAGGTGCCGGGACAATATTACTGTAGGCTATGGAGCACTGGAGACCTGAAAAAGCGTGTAAATCCATCTCCTATTTGTGTTTACTTCCTGCTGAAATTGGAGAGTAAAGAATTGTAGGTGAGGCCTCTCTGCTGGTTTATCAACCATTGGATGGAAGCCAGTGGAGCAGGAGGTCTCTTCAGCCGATAGTGGAAGATGGTCAGATGCTTGAGGATGGGGAGGATGAAGTCCCCTCCTGCAGTGCAGCTTGCTGGCCTGGGTGTGTGCTGTCTTTGCTGCTTCATTTTGACCTATTGCAGCAAACTTAATAATCATCGTCTCTCTTGAAACCGCTGTCTGCTGTGGCTGCTGTCTGCTGGCTTCACAGTTCTCCCTTTCTCCTCCAACAATGAGAAGCTCCCTGCATGGCTTCTCTGCTCTGGCTCCGTCTTGCCTGAGTAGATACTCCTGCAGGGCTGAAACTGTCTGTTGGTGCAGCGTTTGCCTTACTGAAGCCCTCGGGCACTGCTGTAATGAGGGTGATTATGGATGACAGGGGTCCTGCTGGCTTGGTCTGCCTGAGAGACAGCAGCTCAGAGCCCTGATCCAAGCAGTACAGCTGCAGAGCTCTTCCCTTGCCAGGCATGACACCTTGGGCTGCTCAATGGCAGGGTGCTCTCTTGGAAGGCAGCAGGCGTCTTATTCCTTGAATCAAAGATGTGAAAGTCAGACAGGGTCTTCTTGCCTCAGTGGGATCAAATCTTAAGTGTGTCAGAGGATTTCTAGAGGCTGCCCAAACTCTAGGCACAGCCTGCTCTGAGACGGACAATGAAAACCTCAGGAACTGCAGTACCTGCATGAGCAAGGACTAGGAGATGTTTGGGGGAGCTCAAGAGTCCTTCCCTCCTCCAGTGCTGACCTGCTGGCTTTTTGATGGCTTTAAGGGTGGTCTGAAGTGTGGGTGAGAGAAAGGAGATGGATTTATTGTGTGGCTTTCTATGATGGAGCTGGTGCATCGCAGTTGAAGACACTGAAGTGCGTAATTACGATGATTGTGGTTGCTAAAAAATGCGTAACAACTACAATAAAACATTGGTTTGAAATACAGTCGTTTTCTGTGTGTTATTGTTCATCATAATGAATTATTATGAATATTATTTTCCATTTATATAAGGCAATTCAAAAAAATCAAACATTGCCTTTGAAAAATTGCTGTGTGAAGCCCATGGAGGAGAGGACAGTGCTGGGTTCTCCAGAGGCCAGGTGTGTTGTGGCCAACCAAAGGGTGTTCCGGGGCTGCTGTGGATCTTGGAAAGAGTTTTCTGTGTTCGTTATTTATCAGATACCGCAAGCACACTTGGATTCTTCAGGGTGTGATACAGAGCTTGGTGTGGTAGCGCTGGTTGCTGTAACGCAGCTGAGCTGAGGTGCTTCCTCTGCTCCGAGGGGCTGGGGGATCCCATGATCCCAGGATGCCCTTTCCTCAGCACCAGAGGCTGAGTGGGCTTGTTGTGAAGTTGTTCTGCTTGTGACATGGTCTGGCTGCAGGTTTTTGCCTGGCTCGAGCAGCATGCATCCGTGTAATCCCGACATCTCTGCTCTCTGCTGTGCTGCAGGTGGCTGCTGCGGCTCCGATGTGAAGCAGTATGTGTACGGAGGCTGGGCCTGGGCGTGGTGGTGCATCACGGACACCCAAAGGTAAGGAGATCCCTGCTGTCTGTGGGTTTGGAGTTAGGCAAAGCCATCCCAGTGCGGCTGTCAGCAGTGTCTTTAGGAACATGGAGCTGGGAAACCATGGATGAGCATCAGCCCAGCCTGCTGCCCTTGGATGTGAGCAGCTCCTTGGAGCTGGCTGGCGTGCGGCGCTGTGAGCAGCTGGAAGGAACAACGTGTGCCCACTGTAGTGTCTTGAAGGGTGGGGAACGTAAGGCCACTCACAACCACACAGACTCATAGAATCATTGAGTGGTTTGGGTTGGAAGGGACCTCAAAGCCCATCCAGTGCCACCCCCTGCCATGGGCAGAGACACCTCCCGCTGGATCAGGGGGCTCCAAGCCCCATCCAGCCTGGCCTGGAACACCTCCAGGGATGGGGCAGCCACCACTGCTCTGGGCAACCTGGGCCAGGGCCTCCCCACCCTCAGCGTGAAGAACTTCTTCCTAAATGTCTCATCTAATCTTCCCCCTTCCAATTTAAAGCCGTTCCCCCACATCCCATCACTCCAGGCCCTTTTAAAAAGCCCCTCCCCAGCTCTCCTGGAGCCCCTTTCAGTACTGGAGGCTGCTCTAAGGTCCCTCCAGAGCCTTCTCTTCTCCAGGCTGAACAACCCCCACTCTCTCAGCCTGTCCTCACAGCAGAGGTGCTCCAGCCCCTTGGATCACCCTCGTAGCCTCCTCTTGACCCGCTCC
Organism: Neomorphus geoffroyi; assembly: GCA_033558235.1. Classification (NCBI taxonomy): domain Eukaryota; kingdom Metazoa; phylum Chordata; class Aves; order Cuculiformes; family Neomorphidae; genus Neomorphus; species Neomorphus geoffroyi. The sequence continues at coordinate 6,743,056 of JAUMJM010000018.1, forward strand.
AACTTATGTTGGGGATTCCATCCATTCTCTGCTTTGAGTGACGGGGCTGAGTTTCCCAGAGCCCTGTAGGAGGTAACCCTGTCACTTCGGGCTTACCTGGCAGCAAACAAGGACCTCCAAAATCAAATTGCAGGGTGGGGGAGTTTTGTGCTGTCTTTGTGTGTGGACAGCCGGGATCACAGTGCAAAAGACAAAAAAGAAGAGAAATGCCATGCTTTCAGCTAAAGCACTTTTCAAATGGCCTCTTTGTCCTCACCCTGCCTCAAACCCAAGGCAATCACATTTTTTTTAATTTCCTTTTTGGTTGTTTTTATTGACATGAATCCCACCAAGCTGAGAGCGCCGCAGCCTGGCTGGTCAGTGTGTTTCTTCCTGTGCTGGTGCAGCGATTGCTGAGGAAGGGCAGAGCCCTGCTCTCCTCTGCCACTGCCTTCGCAGTGCTCTGCAGCTACGAGGCTCTCGCAGAGGTGTTGGGCAGCGGGGACGCTGGACTGGCTCATCCGTGAGTTCACAAGAGGGGTTGAGTTCTGCTCAGTGTGGCCCAAATCCTCACCCCCTCCTCCTCCTCAGGTCTCTGTTTCTAAAGATGTGCTGACTGCCGTCACTTTGAGAGCAGACTGTGTTCCTGTTTAAAACCATGGGATTTCCTTTCTCTCCCTTTCCTCAGTCATGGATTTTGCCTGCTGCTTCTTGACTGCTCTGAACTAACGCTGTGATAGTGCTGCTGTCCTGCTGATGTAGCTCTTTGTCTTTAGGATCTGTGGGAATGCTATTTCTCCTAACACCTCCCTCGTGCTCACCGATGCAGGATTCCTCCATCTGTGTAAAATAAAATAACAGGGAAAAAGGATAAAGACGTGACTTTCGGGTTTTTGCACTGAGTGATGGCCAGAGGTTGTCATTAACCCTTACCGCCTGATCTTGCCCCTTCTTCTCCCTGTTCCTGTGTTGCCACCAGCAGATGCAGCCAGCATGTTGCTGCCCTCACTCTGTGGGTCACACCCTGCCATCACTGCTGTGCACTGGCGTTCAGGCAGCTGCCGCTGCTGGCTCACAGCACCTCTCAGATCCTCTCCCAGGTGCCGGTGCTCGGGTTGGTCCATCTGCATGAAGAGGTCTCAGCTAACAGCTCACCTGCTGCTTTAGTCCGGGCTCTCCAGCCATGCTCGTACGAGGTGGGAAGGGAGGGAAAGGCCCAGCTTCTGGGCTCAGTGTTTAAGAACTGTGTTTGATCCAGAGACAGGCTTTATTCCCGAATTTTTGGGAGACATTTCATTGGGAGAACTGTGAATTTGAATAAATGGTTTCTGCTCCTCCTCTTGTTGTGCGAGAAGCCCAGAAACAGCGCAGGACCTTGACCTGCCGTGTGCAGGAGATGACAGCTGTATTTGAGAGGCTGACTTTTTAAGTTAAGCAGAGGCTGAGCCCGGAGCCAGGAGCTGCTTGCCAGGATAAGCTGTTATACGATAGAGATCTGTGAATTATTTAGCAAACGGGGCTTGAGCAGGACTGCCGGCACCCAAACAAATCTTTTACATTAAGACCTCTTCCCCCAGTTCGTGCCATGGGATATGGGGCTTAATTCTCCCTTTGGGAACAGAGCCTTTCCCAAATACTATAAGACGTGCCACAGAGGGATTCTGCTGCATTAACATGAAGAGTGAGGCAGATTTCCTCCTCCAAAATTAGGACATCCTTTCTGGAACTGCCCATGCTGCAAGAAAGAGGCAGCAGCAATTGTGTCACTGTCAGCGGCATCCTGCCAGGTAGCATCGACCTGGGAACAAAAAGGAACAGTTAGAGCTGGCAGGACGCTGGGCTCTTAGCCCGCTGCAACCCCGAGGACTGGAAAAAGATGGGGAAAAAAATGCTGTCCCTGTTAAAGGGTCAGAAATAAAAGCAGGGAGAGAGGCAGCTTGGTCTTACCAGCCTCTGGGGAACCAAGTGGTATTATTCAGCTTCCCAGGACACCTTCATAGACTTATAGATCGGTTTGGGTTGGAAGGGACCTTAAAGATCATGTAGGTCCAACTCCCTGCCATGGGCAGGGACACGTCCCACTAGACCAGGCTGCTCAAAGCACCATCCGACCTGGCCTTGAGACACCTTGGAAGCACCTTCTCTCATCAACCTCTCAGGCAGGGCTGGGTAGCCAGGTCCCTGACATTTTCACTTCTCTGTCCCCTCTTAAATGTGGGTGTAGAATCATCTAAATTATTACAAAAAGGATATTTCTGTGGGTGACAGTCACTCCAGCAGAGAGTTCCAACTGTCTCCAGGATGGCAGTCCAGGTGGGATACACGGTTTAGTTTCATCTGCAGTGACTTGCAGGACGCAGGGTGGAGTTGAGACCCTAGTGTGTTTACCCTTATTCAAAGAAACAACCTGATGCTGTAAACTCTCTCCTGTGACCAAGGAATCCAGTCTAGCCCAGCGTTACTGGAGCCCTCGGAGCAGGCGGTGGGAGAAAGACAAACGGAACAGGGAAAAGCTGAAATCTGAAAGTCTCGTCTGTCCTTTGCGATGAGTGTCTTACTCTCTGATAACTGCTTTGTGTATTTGCTGTCCTACCCTTATTCCTCGCTGCTCAGACTGTCTTTGGAGGTTATGACCATCCTCTGTCGCTGTGAGAATATTGAGACGTCGGAGGGGGTCCCACTGTACGTAACAGGGGTTGCACAGGTAATCACCAGCTTCCTAACATCCTGTCTAACTGTTTGTCCCTCTGTTTGGAGCAGCAGCAGCAACAGCAGCAGCAGCAGCAGCAGCAGAATAACATAAAAACTAATGGTTTTCTAAGGAGACATCTGAAATCTCAATACCCTCCTCTCCTTCCCCTCCTCTGGCACTTGTCCAGGGGCGCACTCTGAGGTTTATAGGTAATGCAGTCAGATGCATCCTTGGCAAATTCCAAATTCTGCGTTGCTGTACTGGCTCCTTCTGATAACACTGCAGGCGTTTGCTCCAGCTGTAACCCTTTCCTTGGCAGCACTGTGTCCTTTTTGTGCTTGGTGCAGAGCAGAAGGGCATCTGCTCTTATGTGGAGCCACAAGCAGGCCAGGCTGGGTTCTGGACGGGATTTGAGGTGGGTGGGAAGGCAGATTTTGTGTTGTTTCAAAAGGAATCCTGTACACACGTGGGCAAATTGCAACTGTACCTGGCTCTGTAGTTTTGGATATGACTTTCCACTCAGCCCTTCTTCCTCCACATGGAGACAGTGCCCGTTTTGGATGTTGTCATGTTTGAAAGTACAGCATAGAGACCTTGGGTGAGTTGCAACACACAGGAATAGCGTTTGCGCTGTGGGCCGTTAGGAAGTGGTATAACAGGAACTGCCAAACAGCGCTGTGACTCGCTGGCTAAGCAGCAGCACAGCATTGAAATTAAATTCAAAGGATAGATTAGGTCTGCAGAAGGCTGGAATCCTGCGCTGGCTGATTAAAGCTGTGAATGCATATGGCAAAAGATGCCCATGCGCATCGTGGCCGGTGGGATGTGCTCTGTCAGCTCCTGGGTTGGGTGCCAGTTTAATTAGGACAGTGGCCAAGGCAGGCAGGAACTTGCAGAGATAGGTTTCAGCACTTCCAGTCAGCCCTGGAGCGACTCGAAGCACACGCAGTAGCCCAGCGCGGCCCCTTCATGGTTCAGATGTTAGACCTGTGAGCACTGCCACAAGCCCTCTGCCCTGTGGCTCCCTGTGCTGACTCCCAGTGCTTTCTTGGCACGTTGTGGCTGACACAGGGCCAGGCTTTGTTTCCTGAAGCAGAACCTGCCACAGCCAAACATGTCTCTTGTTTTACTGAGCGATCACCTACAGATTGCTTGATCTGACCAAAGGACCTCGAGTCTACTTTGGGTGATTGCGAAAGCTGTGGAGCTGCAGGATCTGTTCCTGGGTGCCTGACACCGTACAGACATGGCCCTAAGGAGCTGGAGACTCACTTCTGTCTGCCTTTGGGTCACAGGACATAGGAAAAATAGAGGGAAAGGTGAACCAGATGAGGGGGTAGGTCTGTGTTACTGCCAACCCAGGGGGGCAAAGGCAGGGCTGCTTCTTGCAGCATCAGTACCGGGTTTTGCCAAGCACTGGGGCTTCTGCGGGGGTGGCAATGTGGGGTGGGTGGGAGCCTGCCTGGTCCATGCTGTGCTTTTAAACCAGTGACACCAGCCAGCGAGAGCACCCGTTGCCTCGGCTTTGGGCAGCGTGGCACAGTAACCCTCTGACAGAGGGCTCTTTGGGGTCTCAGAGCTGCTAGCTTCTGGCCAACTCGCTAGCCTAGCAGAAGGGATAGGGTCACGAATCATTTCCAGCCTAGCTCCCAGCCTTTCTCTGCTGATAAACTACCTTGAAGCATTACCTGAAAATCTATTTCTTGGCAAAAGCAACCGGTCTGTGGCCACAGACGCAGCCCTTTGGCTGCATCCTGCATCTGTCTTGCATTACCTGTGATGACTGCAGAACTTAGCCCGGGGCAGGAGATGCGAGGGGAAGAGCTGAGTGTGTTTTACCTGGAAACGTGCAAATATTTTACGTTTTTTGGCAGGATTTCCCTAGAGATAATGACGTTACAGCCCAGGTGTGAGGACGTAGAGACGGCGGAGGGGGTAGCTTTAACTGTCACAGGTGTGGCACAGGTACAGTAACTCCAAACCATCATTTCAGGAATGCATGTCTCTAACTTACGTCTGGTTTTCCCACTTAAGAGGTTCCTGTTGTCCAGGAACAGAAGCCAACTGCTCCAAAACAATTTCTTGTTCAAAACCACACTGTCCTCGTTTATTCAAACACACGACAGCATGTCCCGTGTTGTGAAGGGGGTTGTGACCTCTCCTCCTCTCCCTAAAATCATTCCTCTTTTTCTCGTGTCTCATTTGTCCATGTGGCAAATGAGGTGGTGTTGGGGGGAGACTTTTGTGATCCGTTTGTGAAACCCTGATGCTCCGTGGTGCCCTTGGAGCTCTGTGCGACCCTGCAGGACCGAGCTATTCATTCCTGAGATGGTATCAAACATTATGTTGCTTTGGATTATTATTATTATTAGCACATGGACCTCGTTATTCTTCACAGTGAGTTGAAGCTTAAAGAAAGGACTCAGTCCCTCCAGGCACTAAAATCTGTGTGTAAAATTCCTGGCTCGAATTGAATTTCGATTCTCTCAAGCCTTCTTCCCACATGAAAACCAGCTCTTGCTACTTGTGATAGTACGCTTAAACACCTCCATTTCTTAGACTACAACATCTGCTGCCCTGATACAGAGTTTGTTGTTGTGACCAGGTTCTGCCTTGGGGAGGAAGATCATGGAATCATAGAATGGTTTGGGTTGGAAGGGACATGTAATGAGTAACCTCCCTCCTGTGCTGGCTGGGTGTTTGGGATGCTGCTGCCCAGCCACACTGGGCTTCCTATCCTTCTGTAAGGTTTTTCTGAGCCTTGATTGGATTGTCTGTGCTCACCTCTGGCTGTGATTGCAGCTGGCTGGAGCTGGGTGCAGCACTATCGATCCTCCAGATGGGATTGTTTCATGGAGGCTCTCTGATTTCCTGCCAGCTAAACTCTCTCTCTGATGTGGATGACATTTAAAGAAGCACCAAGTGTCGCAGTGCCCGGGACTGAAATACCGGATACAAGCTGAGTGTGAATTGCTCAGCTCTGGTTTGGTTTGTGCAGCCTTTGCTTTGTAGGTTGACATCCGTGTTCAGTGCAGAGCCAGGCTCCTTCGGGCTCTCCGGGGTTTACGGGTGCACACAGGCTGCTGGCAGACTTTATTCCCAAAGGCTGAATCCTTCCTTGCTCTTGTTAGGTACCGCAGGGACTCTTTTAATGGACATCCCGTTGGGTGGGGATTGTTCAGAGAGGTGGAATTGCTGGGAGATGCACACCAGGAGCGTTGCTGCTGAGTCTTAATTGGTTTTGTGTTTGCAAAAAACTCTTGTTTGCTGTGAGATGAGCCTTGTGAAGGGCCCGCGTTCCTGGGTGCAGCCATGTGAGCAGCTCTCCCAACTCCTTCTTGTGTAGAATCGTAGAATCATTAAGGTTGGAAAACACCTCTAAGCTCATCCAGTCCATCCATCAGCCCCACCCCATCGTGCCAACTAAACCATGTCCTAAAGTATCACTTCTACACGCTTTTTGAACTCCTGCAAGGCTGGAGACTCCCCCACTGCCCTGGGCAGTCTCTGCCAGGGCTTCACCACTCTTTTGGTGAAGATATTGTTCCCAATATCCAACCTAAACCTCCCATGGCACAACTTAAGGCCATTTTCTCTCATCCTATCACCTGTCACTTGGGAGAAGAAAGAAGCACCCACCTCGCTCCAACCTCCTTTCAGGGAGCTGCAGTGAGTGATGAGGTCTCCCCTCAGCCTCCTCCAGGATCCGCTGCTTCTCATAAGACTTGTTCTCCAGCCCCCTCCCCAGCTCCATTGCCCTTCTGTGGATGTGCTTCAGTCTCTCAATGTCTCTCTTGGAGTGAGGGGTCCAAAATGAAACCCAGTATTCATGGTGCGGCCTCACCAACACCAAGTATAGAAGGTGCACACTGGTGGCGCAGGGTGCAGGGTAGGCTGTGAACCCATCAAGAGTGTGCACTGGCACCCTCAGAGGGCACCTGCGCCGTGCCTGAAGCTTTGGAGGTCTCAGCCAGGACCTTGCTGGCATTGGAGGCAGCAGCAGGACCAGCCAGAGCCCTTTGGGCAGGATGCAGTGCCACCAGTATCTCATGGGACAGGAGACACTGCCCAACGCAGATGTCTCCATGAGAGGGTGCTGTGGGACCTGCTCAGTGCCCAGAAGCACTGGTGTGGCCCTACTCCCTTCTCCAGTGCTGCCAGACACACAGATCTCCTTGTGCCCTGTCTTTGCCAGAGCACTCAGGCTGGACCTGGCCACCAGGAGCTGTCACTTTGGTGGGTTGTAGCTCCATAAGTGCACATCACCACTTCCGAACATATCCAATAGGGATTCTTAACCCAGTTTGTCTTTGGAAAGCAACGCTGTGACTGGCAGGACCATCTTAAGACCATGGCTTGTCTGGATCTGGGGATGCTTTTACATCTGACTGTGACTGTGGGAGATGAAACAGTGCTGGGGTGGCTGTGTCCCACCTCCAGGGATCATTACAAGACTGATGGTTGGAACAGGACAACTAGGTCCCGGCCACGGCACACTGGGGTCACCACAAAGGGGCAAATGGGAGCTCCCAGCCACAAGCAGGACAAACCGGTGTCCTACAGCCATCTCATTACACCTCTCTTTGCAGGGAATGCCGAATGGAGCCCCCGTTCCCAAGCTGCTCCTTGGGCATTTCAGACTTTTCCTTGTTCTCTGCCTTTCTCATGTCAGAAAAATTACTTCTAGTGAAGGAAGAAGAGACAGGTAATGAGATGGCTTTGGCCAGGGCGAGTAATAGAAAGCTTCTCCTCCCAGGTCTGGTATTGTTGCAGGGGCTGAACTGGTAGGACAGGGCTCTTTGGTAGAGTTCTCATCAAGTGGGACCTGCAGGGCCAGGGTCTGTCCCCACATAACCCAGAGTGGCTGTGGGCACAGGGAGCTTCTCTCCACACGGAGCTGCAGTCAGGGTTTGGAGAGGCGGCTGTGCGGACGCTGGTGCTGCTGCGTGTGCTGGCAGCAGGGCTCTCCCCAGCAGTGAGCCTGGTCTGGTGGCTCGGTTCCGCGTGGTGACAGCTCAGCATGGTCCCTCAGAGCATCGATAGCAGGGGGGTCTGGCAGCCTGGTGGTGGTACTGCTGCTTCTGCTGCTGTTGCTGCTGCTGTTGGGTGCCTGTCTCTCTTTGGACAGGCGCTTCCATCCCTTTGGGTTTGTCTCCTGTCTCTAGGTGAAGATAATGACCGAGAAGGAACTTCTGGCTGTGGCCTGTGAGCAGTTCTTGGGGAAGAATGTGCAGGATGTGAAGAACGTGGTCCTTCAGACACTGGAGGGACATCTGCGCTCCATCCTAGGTGCGGAGGGGCTCATGCTTTGAAGGCATCTTGACCAGCTTTCTCTGCTGGCTGGTCCCAGCAGTATCGCTGCCACGGCAGCAGCCACCACCAAAATGCACTGGTGACATCTTAGGTTGTTCCTCCCCTACAGCAGCTCCTGCTGCGTGGCTGCGTGTTGTGATAAATGAGTTTTCAGTGTCTGCAGTAAGAGATGTCTGGGTCCCCGTGGGTTACAGGTAGCACGTGTGCATGGTGGTTGTGCTTGAGATAGATGTTGGTGCACATTGCAGGGTCTGGGCAGAGGATTGCACCCTTGTGCCCAGGCTTGAAGAGAGCAGGGGCAGTGAGGGTGTTGCAGAGCTCAGACCTTGGTGTGTTATTTGTTCCAGATAAAGGGCTTTGCCTTCCTTCCCTCTGCAGGTACCCTGACGGTGGAGCAGATCTACCAGGACAGGGATCAGTTTGCCAAACTGGTGCGGGAGGTGGCAGCGCCCGACGTGGGTCGCATGGGTATTGAGATCCTGAGCTTTACCATCAAGGTATGCCCAGATACAGGGTGCTGGGGCATCCGGCAGCGCTGTAGGAGCAGCAGAGCCTGGCCCTGCCTCCTCTGCTCCTTTCAGCTGACCGAGAGGCCCTGGCTCTCAGCCCATCCCAGCCCTCCAGGGGTTTCCATGACAGCGTGTCCTGTGTCCAGGCAGCTGGGTGAAGACCACCCAATAGCTTGTGGAGAGAGCTCGCCGATAATCGAGCCTCCAGGGAGTCGGAGCGACGATATTGGGAGAGCTCTCCTCTCCCTGTCGCGCCTGTTCGTTTGGCAGCAGGCTGGCAGGGCTCTTCCTGACTGCACAAATGGGGAAGGGAGCAAGGCGGAGTCGCTTGTTTGAAGTGGTTCTGATTTATCTTCCCCTCTCCAGGATGTCTATGATAAAGTGGATTACCTGAGCTCCCTGGGAAAGACTCAGACTGCCGCTGTCCGAAGGGATGCTGACATCGGTGTGGCAGAAGCCGAGCGAGATGCTGGCATTCGAGTGAGTCCAGAGATGTGCTGGACTTCCCCAGAGCAGCCGGTTCCGCTCTGCTTGCACATCCTGGAGCTCTGCTTTCTGTTTCCTCTCTGCAGGAGGCAGAGTGCAAGAAGGAAATGCTGGATGTCAAGTTCATGGCAGATACCAAAATAGCAGAATCCAAACGGGCTTTTGAATTGCAGAAAGCTGCCTTCACTGAGGAGGTCAACATCAAGGTGAGAGTTGTCCCCCAGCCCACTGCTGTTCCCTGGCTGCTTCCCCAATGGTGTTGGTAGCTCTAGGACTTGCCAGCTTCATCCTGCTGCATGTGTTAGGAGAGCTAGAGGTGGAGAACCCAGGGTTCTATGTCTGCTCCTTGCAGCAGATTCCTATTTGGAACAGTTAGGAGACACTAAGAGGAGGTGGAAGGATGAGGAGGGTCTTCTAAGCTGAAGAAGACTGGCTGGGCTCCAGTACTGTGGGAATGGTGCAGAGGAAAGGACAGCACGTGCAGCTCTGAGGATAGGGATCTCACCTCTGGGTGGAGGATTGGTCCAGAGCAGGAGCTACATCTGGTTTCAGGGCCTGCAAAGGGTCCTTGTGTCTGCGCAGAGACCATGACCAAGACTTCCTTCTTCTCCCTTCTTCTCTCTCCCTTCTCTCTTTTTTCTCCAGACTGCAGAGGCCCAGCTGGCCTACGAGCTCCAGAGCGCTCGGGAGCAGCAGAAGATCCGCCAGGAGGAAATTGAAATCGAGGTGGTGCAGCGCAAGAAGCAGATTGATGTCGAAGAGAAAGAGATCATCCGGATGGAGAAGGAGCTGATTGCCACTGTGAAGCGGCCGGCCGAGGCCGAAGCCTACCGTATCCAGCAGATCGCCGAGGGGGAGAAGTGAGTGAGCCCGTGAACCCAGTCGGAGAGGGACCAGCCCCGAGCCCGGCTGCGCGCTGGGCTGGGGTGAGGTGGCAGAAAGCGGGCTCTCTGCCCGGCAGGCCCGTGGCTGACAGAGGGAGGGAAGCAGCACTGGGAACGCTGTGGGAATCTGGGCTGCTGGAGGGCTGTGTTTTCCTCTGCAGGGTGAAGCAAGTCCTCCTTGCTCAGGCAGAGGCAGAAAAGATCCGCAAGATCGGAGAAGCAGAAGCCTTTGTGATTGAGGCCATCGGGATGGCAGAAGCTGAGGGGATGAAGCTGAAAGCTGAAGCACTCCAGAAGTACGGAGAGGCTGCCCAGCTGGCTCTGGTGCTGGATGCGCTGCCTGAGGTGAGGAGGGAGCAGCTTCCCCTTGCTCTGGGCAAGTGCTGGGGAATTCCCAGGCTGGGCCAGATCTCCTGGGGGCACAGAGAGGCCTCACGAGCTTGGCCAGCAGGTTGGTGAGCAGCTCCTTGGCTTTCTGCTCATCCCACCCTCCTTCCCTGCCTCCCCAGATTGCTGCCAAAGTGGCTGCTCCCCTCTCCAAAGTGGACGAGATCGTTATTCTCAGTGGAGAAAGCAGCAACACGACATCTGAGGTGAACCGTCTGCTGGCCGAGATCCCCGCCTCCGTGCGAGCCATCACCGGCGTGGATCTCACAAAGGTGAGCTGGGCACTGGCAGCTCGCGATTCCTGCGGCTCTTGAGGCACAGGGACTTGCCTGAAATCTTTCAGACTTCTCGAGAGCTTCTTCTTCTCCAGCCCTGCCTCCTTCTCCTCCAGCCCTAACAGCTTCTCTCTTCCCCTCCTACAGATTCCCCTGATCCAGAAAGCCACTGGGACCCAGGCGTGAGGCCGGCCAACCCAAAGCTAGTGAAGATCACTCCCTGTTATGCACTCAGACATCAACTGCCTTCAACACGTGGGAATTCCTTTTATATCAAAGACAATCAGAGTTTCATTTTTAAGCTCTGGTGCCTTATTTTGTAGGGCCAGAAAGTTGCATGTCCAATCAGCTGCTTTTTTTTTTTATTACAAAGGGTTGGAAGGGATTTATTTTGTACCTATCTGTGTATTGTATCAGCCTGGGGTTTGGATCCAATCCTCAGTTACAACTGGCAGCTTGTCTGGTGTTGCAATCCCTGTGCCTTGCTGTTCTCTGTCCCTCAGGCACTCGCCCAGAGCTTGGAGCAGAGGCTCAGCGGGATGCGGAGCGTTGGAGTGGGGAGAGGTAGGAAGAGAACAGCCAGGACCCACCTCCTCTGAGCTCCCTGCCCTCCTGCAGCGACCCACCTGGGCGCTGCCCAAGTCCTGCCTCTGCCCAGGAGCTCTTTTTGTGGCTAACTTTCCCCCTCTGCAGTGCCAGCAGTCCTGACCTGAGGTGGCTGTGTCCCCCTTGGGGAGGGTGACAATCGGGCACTGCCAGTTCATGCTGCACCACTCCCATGCTGCCTTCCCTCTGAGAATTTTCCTCACAGGATCTGGAGGTGGGAAAGCTCAGGGATGGAGGGAGCCCAGCTCAATCTTGGTGATGTCCCACCACCAGGAATGCCAAAGCCATCCTGTCCTCCCCGAGGGAGGCAAATCCGCTGAGGCTGCTGTCCCCAAATGCTGTGGTACATTTCAATCCCCACAACTACTGAAGACATGGATCAGAGGGACACAGGGGACCAGGCAGGGTGCTGCAGTGGGGACAGCTTTCTCCAGCTCCATGGCCTGTACAGCTGGCTGGGGACCAGTGCTCCTGGCTGTGCTGGTGGCTGCTGCCGTGGCTGAGGCTGTGACCTGGGGATGCCCAGGGAGGTGGCACAGAATCCCTTACCTCGCTCGGTCCCCCTGGCTCTTATGGCCAGTGGCTCTGCTGCCCTGAGTGACAATGTGAAAGAGGCTGTCCCTGTGTGTGTCCCATGCTCCCCACGGTGCCAGCAGGGTCCTGCGCTGGCCCTTGCCCCTTCCCAGCCTGTCTCATCGCCAAACCCAGCCGTGAGGTCAGCCTGGCACTGCTGTGGGGTGACCTGCCCAGGCCTGCGGGGCGCTGGGGTCCCTCAACTCAATGCCACCCCCCATTGCCGTTAGGGTGGCCACTGGGCGCTGGGACCCACGTGCCCCTCTGCTTGCCTGGATTCTGGTCAGTCCCTTTGCCAGGAGAGACCCATTGTGGTGCAGATGGGTGCTGTGAGGCTGGTGGCACCCTGTCCCCCTCCCTGCCACCAAGGGGGAGAGGATCCAGTTATCAGCCCCCAGCTGGTGCTCGCGCTGGAGGGCAGCCGGCACCGATCTGGCGGTGGTCGGCGGGCGTGCCGGGCGAGGCGCCCTATCTGCATGTGCGCGTGCATGCCTGCGTCCCTGCCACTGTCACTGCTGTCCGATAATAAAGCCTTGTCACCGCCTGCCTTGGCTCCATCTTGTGCCTCCTGCACCCCCCGAGCCTGCGGCAGCGCCAGAGCCAACGCTGCGCTGGCCAGAGGTGCTCCCTTGGGATAGGGGGACAGGGGGTGCATGGAAGTGAGGTCCTGGCTCACGCTGCTCCTGCAAAGCTCCTGGGAGCTGGTGGCCTCTCCATGGCCACCGTGTCCCCGAGGGCTCCTTGCCCCATCCCTGGGGCAGCACCCAGCTGGCTCTAGGTGAGGTAGAGCCTTGTCCTGCTCTCACACTGAGGAGTCATCAAGGGTGGCTGATGACCTCATTAATCCAAGGAGCGGATCGCTGCAGGAGCACCCCAGGTAGGGGCACCCCAAGGTCTGGAGCAGGGCTCCATGAACCAAAGGCTCTGTCTGTCCCAGCAGCTCGTGCTAACCTGACCTCCCCAGCTCTGGATCATAGAATCACAGAATGTCCTGAGTTGGAAGGGACCCACAAGGACCATCGAGTCCAACTCCTGTCCCTGCACAGGACACCCCAACATTCACCCCGTGGGGCTGAGGGTGTTGGCCAAACACTTCTGGAATATTGTCAGGCTGTGACTGCTTCCCTGGGAGCTGTTCCAGTGCTCCACCACCCTCTCAGGGAAGAACCTCTTCCTGATGTCCCACCTAACCCTCCCCCGGCACAGCTTCCCCTGCTTCCAACTCTGAGCACCCTCTACCCTTGCGCTGCTCCCAGAGCCCCCTGCGCCCCATGGGGACCAGGCAGCACCCACGTCCCGTGGCACCCCATGAGCCTGGTACCCCCATCCCAGCCCCACACACCCCTCCCTGCACTGGAGGACAGCAGGGTGTCTCCGGGGGTGCCTGTCCTTCTCAGGGTCAGCCTGCAACGGGGCTCACAGAGAGGGGCTTTGAGGTTCCCTCTGACCCTCCGGACCCTCTGTGTCACCCGGCACAAAGGGTGGCCCCGCAGATAGTCCGGGTGGGGACAGTCCCCAGCAGTTCCTTATCTGCAGCAGACACGCTGCCCCGGAGCAGGAGGGCTGCAGCACCCAGGGGTCCTCCCACCTCCACGGTGCTGGCCTGGGGGCTGCTCAGCCCCCCCTCTGCCCCACGGGGTGCAGGGCCATGGGGCAGCGCTGCCCCGCACTGGCACCCAGCTGGGATGGGGACAGCCCTATGGGACTCAGCGGGGCTGGCCAGGCTTGGGGGACTCTTGGGGACGCTTCACCTGTAGGTGCTGGGGTGCCTGTGCCACAGTTGGCGGAGCACTGCAGCCTCTGGGTCACAGCAGGGGCCAAAGACAGGAGAGGGTGGTTTCTTGCCTCTCCTGAGTGCCTGCACCCTCATACCTGGGGCCAGGATGGGGCCAGGCTTTGACCCCGTGCCACCTCCTGTGGGGTCTGGCCAGGCTTGGGGAGCGTGGGTGATGCTGTTGCTGTCACCCAGAGGTGACAGCGGGTCTGGGGGCACCTGACATGCCAGGGCAGGGTCCCTGATAGCTGGGCTGTGCTGCTTATCGGGGCTCCCGTGCAGACAGGGGAATTATCACCTCCCCGCAGGCGGCTTCCAGGAACGCTGGCGTGTCCTGGCACAAACAACCGGGCGTGATCATGGCCTGGTTGGAAAAGACCTTTGAGGCCATCAAGTCGAACCATACCTGTCCACTGCTAAACCATCCCTGAGCACCTCATCTACCTGTCTTTTAACCCCCTCCAGGGATGGGGACTCGCCCACCTCTCTGCGCAGCCTCTGCCAGGGCCTGAGAGCCCTTTCAGCCAAGAACTATTTCCTGATGTCCAGTCTGAACCTGCCCTGGTGTGACTTGAGGCCATCTCCTCTCATCCCATCACCTGGGAGAAGACAGCAGGGTTGGTGTGGGATGTGGCCCTGTGGGGACAGACAGGGCTGGGGACATGGAAGGCAGGGGTCCTGCACAGGCAGGTGATGCCCATGGCCAGGAGCTGCAGATATTTGGGGACACAAGCGGCCAGGGGACAAGTGTCGACCAGGTTCATGTGCAATGAGGTGGCACAGCCCTCTTGGGGACACACATGGCTGGGCAGATATGTCCTTTGGGGGGACACAGCTGGGGGATACATCCCTCCAGGGGACACTTTGCCCTGAGGGGGGGACACTCTCAGGCAGGGGACATGTGCTCCCACGGGACGTGTCCCTCCAGGCTCACACCAGGCTGGAGGACACATCCTTTTGTGGGGGATGGACACGCTGCTGTGAGGACATGTCCTTCAGGGGAGCACATATGGACAGGGGACACAACGCTTTGGAGGTCACCCACCTTGGGGGGACATAATCTCCCTGCAGCCACTTGTCCCCCTACCACCACCCCAGGTCCTGTCCCTGTGGGGCTGCCACATCCAAAGCCCTTGTCCAGCAACTGGGAACCAGTTTGCAATGGGTAGCTACCAGTCTGGGGTCCTCCCACCTATGGGGAGGGAGCATCCTGGTGACCACAGGGGTCGAGGAAGGAGGATAAGGGACTTGCAGGTGTGGCCCCTCTCAATCCCCCCATTCCCAAGCCACCCCCTGGGCTATGCCAGCCTGGAGGGAGCTGCTTGGGGCTGTGCCCTCCCCGGGCAGGAAGGGGTTAAGGGGCCCCATCCAGCTGTGCCCTGCAGATGTGAGATATGCAGATGAGGCAGAGCAGGTTTTATAAGGCGGGGGCAGCCTCAGCACCCTGCAAAGCCCCAGTGCCACCCCCATAGGTAGGTGCCACCCCTCCTGCTGCCCGGTGGTGGGATCGGGGGAGATAGGGAGGGATTAGGGGGGATGTTGGGGTCAGGGGGCTACTGGGAGTCTTGTCCTGCTCTGGGATGGTGGGATCTGGGTGGGGATAAGGAAGGATTGGAGGATGCTGGGGTTGGGAGTCTTTTGGGAGCTTTCCTCCTGCTTTGGTCCAGCAGAACCAGGGGGACGAGGATGGGGTAGTGGAGATGTTGGGGTTGAGGGGCTATTGGGAGCCTCCTGCTCCAGGGTGGTGGCACCAGGAGGGGGGATAAAGAGGGAGTAGGGGGATGCTGGGATGGGGAAGCCATTGGGAGCCTTTGTCCTGTTTCAGGGCAGGGGGACAGGGAGGGGATGGGATGGGATGGGATGGGATGGGATGGGATGGGATGAGGAGGACATTGGGAGCCTCTGTCACATTCTGGGGCACCAGGACAGGGTGTCAGGGATGGGGTGGGGGGGTTGCTGGGATGGGGAGTCCGCTGGGAGCTTCTGTCCTGTTCCAGAGCAGTGGGACCAGGGGGACAGGGAAGGGGCAGGGGGATGCTGGGATGTCCCCAGAGCTGTGGGCCCTAACAGTTCTCTCTCCCCCCTTGCAGGTGCTGCTCGTCACTCCCCACACAGCCCACGCCGCCGCCGCCCCGCGCAGGATATCATCGTATACTGTAAGTTGGCTATGAGACACTACAGTATAGATGATGTACTCCTTGGGGCTGCACCCGCCGCACGGCCAGAGCCACCATAGGACCACGAGGACACGGGGCCACGATGTGTGGGACCGCAAGATGTGGGGCCGTGGGGCAGGGATGTGGGGCTGGGGGCTGTGTGGGGTGGGGAGGTTGGGGGATCAGGACATCCTGAGGTGCTGGCAGCTCCGGGCGCAGTCAAGGACCCACGGCTGGCGGGGAAACCGTTACCATTACTGAGTTTAGTAATGGTAATGGTTCTGCCGACGGTCGGGCACGCGGCATGGCACAACTCGACACGGCACGGACACGCAGCGACGGAGCCCAGGGAATGGGCAGGGGGCAATAAATGTGGTTATGGCACCTTGGCTCTGTCTCTCTTTCTCCATTGTGTCCCCTGGGGGATCCAGGTCCAGTGGTGAGGGTGGGCCACTGGGGGCACAGGGGTGCAGGGGGGGTCAAGGGGTGCAGGGTGGGACAGGGAAGCTTGGAGTGCATTTTGCCATAGGGGGTGCCAGGATATCTTGATGTACAGAGGGGATCAGGGGGTGCAGGGAGTTCAGGAGTTGTATGGGGGCTCAGGGATCTCAAGGAGTGCAAGGGGACTCAGGGGGTGCTCTGGGGTGCAGAGTGGCTCAGGAGTCGCAGGGGACTGCAGGGAGCCTCAGGGGGTTTAGGGGTCCAGGGGGCTCAGAGAGGGCACTGGGTTGCAGGGGGCGCAGAGTTTGGAGGGGGATGCAGGGGGGCTCAAGGGCTGCAGGGCCTCAGGCGTGCAGGGGGCGTAGAGGGTGCAGGGGGCTTCAAGGGGTGCAGGGGCTCAGAGAGTGCAGGGGGTTCAAGGGGTGCAGGGGCTCAGAGAGTGCAGGGGGTTCAAGGGGTGCAGGGGCTCAGAGGGTGCAAGGGGGCTCAAGGGGTGCAGGGGGCTCTAGGGATGCTCTAGGGTGCAGAGCAGCTCAGGAGTCGCGGGAGGGTGCAGGGCGGCTCAGGGGTTGCAAGGGGGCTCAGGGGGTGCGCTGGGGTGCAGGGTGGGACGGGGAAGCTTGGGGTGCATTTTGCCATAGGGGGTACCAGGATACCTTGTGGTACGGAGGGGCTCAGGGGGTGCAGGGGGACTTAGGAGGTGCACTGGGGTGCAGGGGGGTGCACTGGGCTGGGAGGGGACACTGGGCTGGGGCGGTCACTGGGAGACCTGGGCTGGGGGAAGCCCTGGGAGCCGTGGGCTGGGTGGCAGAGACACTGGGAGCGCTGGGGGGGGAGGGCACTGGTGCCCTGCAGTGCCTGCCCTGCACCGCGCGGAGGAGCCGGCAGGGGGCGCTGCCGCCCCGCCCCCTCTCTGTGCTCCCCCGCGCTGTCCAATGAGAGCGGGCGGCGCGGGCGCTCCCGCCCTGCCCCGCGGCGGGAAAGCATGGCGGCGCCCAGGGCCGCGGCGGCGGTGGCGGCCCGGGCCCTGAGCAGGGGGGCGAGAGCTGCCGCGGCGGGGCCGCTCCTGCTGCGCCCAGGTGGGGCGGGGGGGGGCCCGGAGGCGGGGGCCGGGAGGCCAGGGCGGGCCCAGAGGCCTTGGATGAGGGGGGAGGAGGGCGCTGCAGGGAGGGGAGGAAGGGGATTTGGGGGCGGTTTCATGGAATCCCGGAATGGTTTGGGTCAGAAGGGACCTCAAAGCCCATCCAGTGCCACCCCCTGCCATGGGCAGGGACACCTCCCACTGGATCAGGGGGCTCCAAGCCCCATCCAACCTGGCCTGGAACACCTCCAGGGATGGGGCAGCCACCGCTGCTCTGGGCACCCTGGGCCAGGGCCTCCCCACCCTCAACGTGAAGAATTTCTTTCTAATGTCTTATCTAAGGCTTCCCCCTTCCAGTTTAAAGCCATTCCCCCACATCCCATCACTCCAGGCCCTTTTAAAAAGCCCCTCCCCAGCTTTTCTGCAGCCCCTCTCAGTACTGGAGGCTGCTCTAAGGTCCCCCCAGAGCCTTCTCTTCTCCAGGCTGAACAACCCCCACTCTCTCAGCCTGTCCTCACAGCAGAAGTGCTCCAGCCCTTGGATCATCCTCGTAGCCCTTGGTTTTGGTGTATGCAGTATTTGCTTCTGTGCCCTTCCAGCCCATATCCTGCAGAGCTGCATCCCACGAGCCGCTGCGCTCCCTGCTCGCTGGAGCGGGAGCACCACTGCGCTGGGCAGCATGCTGGGCATCCCCACCGAGAAGCCAGACAGTGCCCTTGGCCAGCACCCGCCACCCGTTGCCACCAGCAAAGGTGAGTGGTACCAATTGCCAGCCCAGTCCCAGACATAATTTAGTGGCTGGGATGGACGGTCCTGAGCGCTGTGGGGTCTCAGCAGTGTTCAGGCTCCCTTTCTCTGGTAGTGGAGCAAGACCGCCTGTTACGGAATAAGCCTAACCAGCCCCAGAACCCCAAAGTTTTAAGAATTGCCATCATCGGAGCACCGAATGCGGGGAAATCCACGCTCTCTAATCAGCTCTTGGGCAGGAAGGTAAAGCCGGGCTGGGGCAAAAAGTTCAAGCTGCTTAAATCACTTTTTCAACACATTTTGGCTGTGTGATCTGTTTAACTTTGTACAGGTTTTCCCTGTCTCTAAGAAAGTGCACACAACACGATGCAAAGCCCAGGGTGTCGTCACCTATGAGGACACACAGCTGGTACGGTTCCAGACCTGTTCCTGCCTGGGGGAGTGGAAGTGTTGGGAGAAAGCGTGGGGTTTTCTTGTTTGTATCCCATGGGGTCATTCCGATTGCACAAATATGAGTGGTAGCTTTGCCACTGAGTACAGACAAACTTACCAGATCTGTCTTTTCTTCTTTCTAGATCATTCTGGACACACCTGGCCTCACCAGTCCCTTGAAAGCTAAAAGGTATCACTGCTGTTGTGAGGAGAGGTTTGATAAAATCCAAGAGCGATTTCCATTGTGCAAAGTCTGTAAAACAGGAATGACAGGAATGTGCATTTCTAGCCTTATTTTGGTCTCTGAGTTTTTTATTGTTGCAGTTTCAGTAGCGCCCAGAGACTGGGGCATCTCTTGAGCCCTGTTACGTTTGACTCTGCATACGTGCATGTAATGATGGATATCACGGCCCCTAAAGCAGTTTTATGTCAGCTGGGATGAGGAAAAACACTGTTTCCCCCCCCTCTTGAGGGGAAGGAAGATGATTGTGATCGAGTGTGTTTGGCTTACTCACTTGCATTTGTCTTTCAGACATAATTTAGATGCAGCCATGCTGACAGACCCACTGGACAGTGTGAGACATGCGGATTTAGGTGGGCACTCTACTCCTCTTGGATCAAGCCAAACCCTTTATCTGCCACAGAAGTTTACAGCCCTGTAACTGTCGTATCTAGATGTTTGCTGGGCATGGTTAGGGTTAGGGAGTGTGAACTAGGAGAAGGAGGGAAGGGCAGTGAAAATATTTGAATTATTGAGCTGAGAAGGGGATGAGAATTGCCTGATGCCAAGGGGAAGCAGCTTGGGTTAACAATTGGGGTTGGATATTGAGATTTAGTATGTGTGATGTCATTGGGATCATGGGTATAAACTGCATCTTATTGTTTTATCAGTTACAAATGCTCCTTTTTCATTCTGTCCTGTAGAAGAGAGAGGAGTAGAAGTAGGAGGGAAGTGTTTCAACCGTAGGCTGTAGAGAAGCTAAAAACAAATGTTCTGGAATGTGCAGATGGATTCTATTTCCCTCCCTCTTTTCTGGCAGTTGTGGTTTTGGTGGATGTGTCGGATCACTGGACGCGAGACTCGCTGAGCCAGGAAGTGCTGAAGTGTCTTTCTCGGTTTCCCAATATCCCCAGTGTCCTGGTTCTGAACAAGGTAAACAAGGAGGTTGTTCTTTCTGCCTTCTGTTACACCGTTACTTCAGACAGTACCCTGAGTCTGAGTGTGTCAAAGGACACTGGTTTCCCCCTCCAGAATATTCCCGTGTACGTGTGTGTATACACACTGCAGAGTGGGGTTTAAATCAGCCTTGGGAACAGGAGCTGGCATCATAGTGGGGTTGGCCAGCAAGAGTCTGCAGAGATGACAGAGTAGGTGTTGCTGTCAAGTTGACAGTGTTTGAACAGACTGTACTGAAACTTCTGACACGCTCTGGTTTGGTTCTGGTTGGAAAATTGTCTGGTTCTCTTGCAGAAGCCTTGTCCCACAGCAGCTGCCTTCCCTGGGTGGTTTCTTCTGGCTCCTTCGGATCCAGGGCCCAGTTGCCAACCTCACTTGGGACAAATTCCTCTCTTTCATGTTAGGTGGATCTGCTAAAGAAGAAGTTCATCCTACTGCAACTAGTTACTGAGCTAACAGAGGGAGTCGTAAATGGAAAGAAACTGGATGTGAGATCTGCATTTAAATGTAGTTCCAGTTCTTCAGCAAAGTCTCCTCCTCAAACCACTCAGGCTTCACCCGAGGAGAGGGCCTGTGAGTCCCATTGTCTGCAGGAAACAGCTCAAGCCCAGGAGGGCTCTAGCTTGGACAACAGCAGTGATGTGAGGGCTTCCGAGTCTGGCCTTGTCACAGAAGAACAAGGGCCAAAGCGCTGTGGACCCAGAGATCTAAAAAATATGAAAGGCTGGCCGGGCTTCCAAGAGATCTTCATGCTGGCAGCACTCCATGGGGAGGAGGTGGATACGCTCAAGGTAACTGCAGCCTGAAGTTCGGTTGTACTTTGAGACTGGTGTGCTCTTACCCTTGTGGGACCCCAGTACTTCATACTGAGCCTCATCTCCTGTGAGGAAGAAGCAGGGCTGCTGTTCTTGGCCTGGGATGTGGGGGGAAGCATCATCTATTGATGTGGAGTCTGTCTGTAGTGCATCTCCAGAGTCTCCGGTACAGAACTCTTACTTGGGGCTCTCCAAACAGCAGCTTGTTCACAATGATGAAGCCACCCAACGCATTATCTTTCAGCTTCAGGTGTATGAGCTTTTAGAACTCAGACAAATGGGTTTAGCAAGGTGTGACCCTTTGGCAGGGTTTGAGTTTCAGAAGCTTCCCTTTTTCCTTTCCTTCCTTTTTTCCTGCCAAACACACTGAACTGCTGCCCTGATGCTTGCCTAGCAGCAGTGTCATAGCATCACAGAATGCCTTGAGCTGGAAGGAACCCACAGGGATCATTGAGTCCAACTCCTGTCCCTGCACAGGACAACCCCAACATTCACACCATGGCGCTGAGGCTGTTGGCGAAATGCTTCTGGAGTATTGTCAGCCTTGGCACCCTGACTGCGTTCCTGGGGAGCTGTTCCAGTGCTCCACCACCCTCTGGGGGAAGAACCTTTTCCTGATGTCCCACCTAACCCTCCCCCGGCACATCTTCCTGTCATTCCCTTGGGTCCTGTCCTTGGTCACCAGAGAGAAGAGCTCAGTGAGTGCCTGCTCCTCCTCCCCTTGGGAGGAAGCTGGAAATAGCTATGAGGTGCCCCCTCAGTCTCCTCCAGGCTGAACAGACCAAGTGACTTCAGCCTCTTTTCATATGAATTCTTCTCTAGACCTTTTACCAGCTCTGTGGCCTCCTCTGGACACTCTCCAGTAGCTTTACATCCTTTTTGTACTGTGGTGCCCAAAACTGTGGCATCCTCATCGCGACTCACCGCAAGGCGAGCACAGGGGGTTGGTGGCACCATTACATGACAGCTGATGGGGTGATGTGTGTTTTATCTTGACAGCGGTACCTCCTGATGCAAGCCAAGCCAGGCCCTTGGGAATTTCACAGCGAGGTCTTGACCAGCCAGTCACCTCAGGAGATCTGTGATAATATCATCAGGGGGAAGATACTGGAGTACCTGCCACTGGAAGTGCCCTACGGCGTGACTCAGGTGGGAAGCGCGCACAAGCAGACTCGCCCTTGAGCTGTTTTATTATAATTTTGGGTTATCTGATGAGAATCCCTTTGTCTGAGTCTGAGAAATCCACCAGACTCTTTACAGGCTGCGCGGGGTGGCACATCGAGCGTGGTGAGACCCTTTCTGTGCTTGAAGGAGGAAGCCCTGCATGCTCATGCTGAGCTGTATCCCTGAGGGAGCGGCATTTACGGTTCCTGAGGCGCTTTGTGGAATCACTGAGTGCGTGCTGGCTGTTGCAGGTGACGGAGATGTGGGAGGAAGGACCGAGCGGGGAGCTCCTCATCATGCAGAACCTCTTGGTCCCACGGAAGGCTCATATGGTGAGGAACAGAAGAGGGATGGGGCGCTGTGGAGTGTGAAATGAGGTTCCCTAGGTCCAGCACACCTGCATCCTTGCTGTGATCCCCTCTGCCTCAGATGTGGGGTCTCTGTTGGGAAGAGCCTGGTGCCCAACGCACTCACAGGCTGCTCAGTGGAGGGTTATGCCTTTCCAGAGTTGCTTGTGGTTTGATCTTTGGGGCCTACAGGAAAGCTGGGGAGGGGCTCTCGATCAGGGAGTGCAGACACAGGATGAGGGGGAACGGTTTTAAACTGAAAGAGAGGAGACTGAGATGAGATCTTAGGAAGAAATGTTTTGCTGTGAGAGTGGGGAGGCCCTGGCCCAGGTTGCCCAGAGCAGCGGTGGCTGCCCCATCCCTGGAGGTGTTACAGGCCAGGCTGGATGGGGCTTGGAGCCCCCTGATCCAGTGGGAGGTGTCCCTGCCCAAGGTGGAACTGGATGATCTTTGAGGTTCCTTCCAACCCAACCCATTCCATAATCTTGGGATTTCTCTAGCTGCTGTATCCCCTTTAATTGCTTTTGTGGCTGCTCTGTTGTTTTCTTGAGTGATTCCTCCCCGCAGTAAAGCGATGTCAGGATGAGTCTGATGATCTTCTCTCTGGGTTTCCATACAGATGATGTTGATTGGAAGACAAGGTAAGGTTATCAGCAGGATTGCTCAGGAGGCTGGCCAGGACCTGATGAACGTTTTCCTGTGTGATGTCCGCCTGAAGCTCAAGGTGGAGTTGAAGGGTTGAACTCTTTGCATATGTTTTAACAGCCTTTGAACTCTGTGGTCACGCAGAGAAACTGGTTGTGTTTTCCCTTGTGGCCATCTTGGCACCTTTGTTCAATCCATGAACAGAGGAAGATGGACTCTGCTGAAGTAGAATATATTATTCTTTATGGGAATAACCCAAACTGCAATAAAATCTTCAGACCTTATCTTGTGGAGCCTGGGGATGAACCAGCTTCGTGTGTGATTTTAGTACTGCATTTACAGAGCTGTCATCCACTTCTTTTGGGCTGTCCCATGTCCTTGCTGTCCGGTGTTTGTGCCTGGAAGCCTGGGAGCATCTGCTGTCTTTGAGCAGGCTGCAGTGAAGGATTCCCAGCACCCATCTGTCGTCTCTCCTGAAGGCTGAGTGAGTGCAGCAGCAGGCGTGCGGGAGGCAGAGGCTGCCCCTGCCCACACCGTGCTCTCCCGTCACCCTCGCTCCCTGCGCTGTTGGTGCTGAGTGTCTCCTCTCAGCCCCCTCCTTTCCAGGCTCGGCAGCCCCAGGGCCCCTGGGCTCCAGACCCTTTCCTCACACACAGGTCAGGATCCAACCCTGCTGCCCCAGAGCCTGTTCCTGGGCACCCTGCAGGAAGGAGAAGGGATGGAGGTGGGCGCCCTTCCCCGTTCCATCCCCGCTTCTGCCGGTTGCCCCGTGCCCGGCGGTGCCCGCGCTCCCCACCAGGGGGCGCCCCTGCGCGGCGCGCCCAGCCCCTCCCGTCTGGCCGGGCCGCGCACGCGCAGTGGGCGGGACCGACGGGCGTGCGGAGCCCCAAGCCCCGCCTCTCGGCCCGCGCGATGGGCAGGGCCGCTGCCTCTCTGGACTCTGAGTTCCGCCCCTACGCTGCGCATGCGCATTGGGCGGGGACGCTTCCAAGCGCCGAAGTGGGGCGGGCCGGCGCTCCTAGCCCTTCCCCGTCCCTCGTACCGCGCATGCGCAATGGGTGGGGCTGGCGAGTGCGCGGCGCCCGCAAACCCTCGGACCTGGCGGCGTGTGGGCAGGGACGCTCTTAAGTATCGCCCCCCCCCCCCCCCCCGCGCTGCGCATGCGTAGTAGGCGGGACAGTCGGGCGCAGGGCTCTCGTAACCCCCTCCAGTCGCGCATGCGCAGTGGCCTGGGGCGCTCCCAAGCGGGGCCTGCGGGAGCGCGGTGCTCGCACTCCCTCCCCTCGGGTCGTGCTGCGCATGGGCCGTGAGCATGAGGCGCTCCCAAGCCCCGCCCCTCGTGTCGCGCATGCGCAGTGGGCGGGGCCGGCGGCGCTCGGCGCGCGTGCGCGGGAGCGGCTGGCGCAGCCACCACAGGGCGAGAGCGGGCGGCGGCGGCGGCGGGGCCGGCAGCGGGCACAGCGGCACCAGCGGCGCCATGAGGCCCGGGCAGGGGCACCGAGAGTGAGTACCGGGCGTAGGGAGAGAGCTCAGACCGGGCGGGAGAGCCGCGCCGCCGCCTCACGGCGCGGTGGGACCGGTGCGGCCCACTCCCCTCCCCCTCGCCTCATTGTCCTTCCCGGTGTCCCCTCCCCCAGCCCCCTCCGTGATGTCGCGACTCCTCATATCGCGACAGCAACGATGGGGCCACTCCCGGGAGGCGGGTGAGGGACGGGACGCGGGGACGGCCGCGTCCCGTCCCTCACCCGCCCCTCACCCCGCCTCCCGGGAGCTGCCCCGGGGCCTCTTCGGCTCTTCAAACCCATCCCCGGTATCAAACACACAGCGGGGATCAGCTATCGCGACAGAGAAGTGCCCTCAGGAAACGGACGGGTTGCAATGCGTGGGAACCCTTTGTGTGAGTCCTTTTCTAAGGAAAAGTGCCTTTTTTCAGGAGTTATCCTTAATAATCCATCATTTTTATTCCCTGCCAACCGTTTTCCAGGCATCTTGAACAGAAAGGAAACTGCAGAGCTTGACTTGTCTGTTTTCAGTCTACTCATGTAAGCAAAGTGTTTAAATTCTTCTGGATATGGAGCATTTGATCTTCCCACAGCAGCACCTGTAAGGCCTTACAGATCAGTTTTATCCTTCACTCAATATTGCCACTTGTTATGAGTTTTAGGCTAAATTGCAGGTGCAGCTTAATTCAGTAATTCATTGCACTCGCTTATCGCATTCCAAATTGTTTAGAATCAGAAACATTGTGGTTGGTATAACATCTCAAAAAACATGTTTATTAGAAAACTTCTTACAGGAACACTTTTACCCTATTATTTCACCAACCCAGCTCTTTGTTGTCCCAGAGGACACGCTGTCCGTGCATGAGGTTGGCTTCCTGAGTGATGTCATTTGTGCCGGAGCAACGGCGATGACTTTGTGATTGATTAAATCCTCCTGGATGTGTTGGGCTTGGTGATTTTGTGTGTGTGTGCGTGCGCTGTAGAAACTTTGTCTGATTCAGCAGCCGGCTGAGAAAAATCTGTGATGGGTGCTGCGTAGGCAGTAAGGGAGTGTAGTGATGATAGCTGAGTTTTCCTTTCAGTGTGTGTATTTCTCTGGTTTTGCCACCTAAATGGACTCTAACGAGTTGAAATTCTTTAAGTGAATGCATAAAACAGTGGGGAAAGGCGCTGCTGAAGCGTTTTGTGGGTATTGGAGGTGGAAAGAGCAAGCTGAAGGGTGAAGGATGCGGGGAGAGTGTACAGGTCGGTCTGATGTCCTGTAAAGCCAGTCCAGAGGGTTCAAAAGCTCTAGGGGGGGAAAGCGGGGACAACAGAAACCAAGCAGCGACAAATTAACCAGTAATTTTTAGTAGAGGAAGGTTTGAATTAAAAGCAAGTAATATTCAGAACAAACAGAGGGGAAGACTTGCTGTCAATACAGCATCCACGGCTTTTGGGGAAAAATGCTTCTGTAAAAGAATTCTTTAAATTATATTTACACTGTGCATTTGGGTGCAATTTTTGACATGAAGAAACTGAGGATTGACCCTTTTCCAGGGGAGTCGCAGGTCAAGCTGGAGCTGGAAGATGGGCTCGTGAACAGGCTGTAAGTTACAAGCATCACTTCAAATATTTTTAATATTTCTCTACTATTTTAAGACGCCACATTGAGTTCAAGCCCAGCCAGCCTGATCGTCTGGAGAGGGGAGGAATGTGTATTGCTGGAACAAGAATTAAGCAAAAATAGATAAATCTGACATAACGGATGACAAGAGAAAGATGATTGCTGAAAGATGCTGGCATGCTTTCTGTTCCTTCATGCTTGGCGTGTATTTTGTTATGTTACATGGCTTTTGAAGTGCAAAAAAACGGAAAATAAAAGCCCCAGAAAATCTCATTTTGTGCTGACATAAAAGAAAAGGCAGGTGCTTAAATTCTGTGAAGGATCAGCTTTGATGCTGACATGAAGTAGTGACCTTACTTGCGGTCGCCCCTCTGTTGTTTTGTGGATTTCTCAACAGAATAAATAATGCACTTAGCACCAAATAAATACCATTTAATAAGATGGGGTCTTTGATCCCCCTTTCGCTTCACATTGCAAACAGACTCACACTTTTTCTGCGTGAGCGCGGCCTGGAGTGCTGTTTCTGTTAATGACATTAAAAATATGTTGGCGGATGCCCATGTAGGACTGTTTTTTTCTCCAGATATAAAGGGAAGGAAGCATTGTGTTCTCTAGCTTAGACATTTGCCTTTATTTAAGTCTTCCCTTGTTTCAAGTTGTCCTCTCATAGATAAACTGTTTTATCTACGTTTGCTACTGGGAACTGTTAGCAAATCAAGTTCGAGAGGTGAAGTAAGGATTTCTGTCAAGGACTGGGGTACCTGTGTTTCCCAGGAACGGAGGTGGCCGTGCCACGTACAGGAGCGTTGACTGGTGTTCTCAACTGCCCTCGCTGAAACGCCTGGAGGTGGGGCAGAAACTTCTGTGGTTGTTTCCTCCCCACTTCAATGCTTTCATTTTTCAGCTTAGTTTGTCTATTCATCTTTATTCTTCTTCGTTTTGGACCTGAAGTTGTTACCGGCTGGCACGCAGGGTTGGGGAGAGGAGCAGGTAGAGATGGTTGCCCTAACTTAAACTTTCTGTATCTGAGATATGACCAGCTCACTCCTCTTCAGAGAGGTGACAGTGACAGGAGTTACTGATTTGTGAAGATAGGAGGTGAAGTCATGTCTCTTCTGTAATTTCCAGGATTCTGGGATTTATGGAATTACTAAATACCCTACTGAGAACATAGCCACAGCCTGAATTGCTTGATTTACTCAAGAGATGATAACTTCTAAATAATTGCTTTAAGAACACATAGTTCACTGAAGTACTGCACCCAGCAGTTGAGTAATGGGTCATTCTGTCGTGTTGTGGATGGTACCTGGGGCTGGCCATATCCTCTGAGAGTGTTCATGGGGTGAGGTGCTCCTGAAGATGAATAAAGGTTTCACAGTTGCTGTGAGGGAGTGTGTCACCCAACTGCTTTCAGTTTTCAACATTTCCAAACTGGGAATTAAGTGAACAATTTAAATTTTTGTTCCTTGTGTGCAATACCGTATTCTGATTTTCCCATTGCATTTTCTGACTCCTCTGAGCAATTTTTCTTTTAATTGCAGGTCATTAGTTTGAATCTGAATGCAAAAATGAGTTTGTCACTACTTTCTTCCTAAAACCCATCACTTTCCGAATACCAATTCAGCTTCTGAAGAGCAGAGCTCTTGAAAAGGTGTTGTGCTGACTGGCACGCAGAAAAGTTGTCTTTAACTTTGCCCAAAGGTATTTTTGCAGTGACCTCCATTCCTCAAAAGCGAAGCTTGCTCTCAAATAGGCACAGCTTGGCCTTGGTCTTACCTACACCTGCAGCTGATGGAGACCAGCGTGTTCGTCAGCTGCTGCTTCCCGTGGGTTTAGTAATTCGATTTAAATAGATGTGGTCCATGGCTGCTCTGGCTCTAGATAGACCTTCTAGACCCCTTTTTCTTAACTCAGGACATGCTGTCTGGGTGTTTATTAGTGCTCATTTTGTATTGATGTGTTGTTGCTATAATTATTCTCCTCTGGTGCTCAGGAATTATGCATAGTTTACACATTCCCTTTGCTTAACTCCTTTATGCTGTGTTTGAGGATTGGTCCACGTTTCCTGCTTTTGTGAAAAAAATCGTGATATTTTGTTATTGGAATAATTTCACAAGAATGTGGTTTGGCTGCAGCCTGGCTTTGGTACGGAATAGCGGGGTGTCATGATTGGGATGTGTTGAGATGAAAACTGGGAGAGATTCTGGTCTGCTGGATGCCATTGTGTGTGGAATGCGTGGAGCAGTGGAGCTGAACATCTGAATTATTGATATATTTGGAGATAACGGAACTGCTCCAGGCTTTTAAATAGGTGCATTGATGGGCGTACTATAGGGAAAAGTGTTAGAAAACAAGTTTTCTGTGAATGCAACACGTCCAAAACGAACCTTTAAGTAAAATCCTGTTGAATGAGGTGACATGCTGCTGCCAGCAGGAGTGGGCTCTGTAGCATCTTCAGTGTGTAACGAGTGAGAAGGTTTCTTAACTTCCTCTGAAGTGGTTCTTAGTATGTGATGTAGAAAAGGTGATCCATGAAAGTGAAGCTATTTTTAGTATTTTTAAAAAAAACGGTCAAAAAATGATCTAACAAGTGATACGGTGCTGACGTCTGTAGTGCAGCCAACCCAATTAAGGTGGCGTATATTGTTTCCAGCAGGATTCTGATTGTTTCAAATTTGGGAGCCATGTGAGAGCAAGTGGAAATAGGTGAAACGACATGCTTTGCTATCGGAGCGGATCCAGCATCCCGTTGCTTTCTGTAATTTCTCTTCTGCTTGGGCAGTCTCACTGTCCTGTGCTGCGCAGCTAGGATGGTAACCACACACAGCCTTCCCAGGTGAGCTCTTGACATGTGGTGGATCTGCGGTTCCTGGCAGATTTGCTGCTACAGGGAGAGCACGAGGCAGTGGAAGAGAAAAAGGAATCCTGCATGTCTTTATTCAGTGAGTCATTGCATAAGGCAGTGTTCAGTGCTGTTCATTTCCTGACCCCAGCGTATCCTTTGCCGTATCCTGCCATCCCTCCTCTTGCCTTCAGGCTGTTAAACTTTGAGAGTGCATATCGCAGTCCTGCCCTTTCCTGTGGCTGTTGCCTTGCCACTCATTTTGAATCCTCAACATAAGAAGGATATGGAACGGTTGGAGCGAGTTCAGAGGAGGCTATGAAGGTGAACAAAAGGGCTGGACCACCTCTGCTGTGAGGACAGGCTGAGAGTTGGGGTTGTTTAGCCTGGAGAAGAGAAGGCTCCGGGGGGAACTCCTAGTTCCCCCAATACCTGAAGGGGCTGCAGGAAAGCTGGGGAGGGACTTTTTACAAGGGCCTGGAGTGATAGGATGAGAGGGAATGACTTTAAATTGGAAGGGTGGAGATTTAGATTAGACGTTAGGCAGAAGCTTTTCACAATGAGGGTGGGGAGGCCCTGGCACAGGTTATCTAGGGAGGTTGTGGCTGCTTCCTCCCTGGAAGTGTTGAAGACCAGGTTGGATGGGGCTTGAGCAGTCTGGTCTAGCGGGAGGTGTCCCTGCCTGTGGCAGGGGAGTTGGGTCTGGATGGGCTTTGAGGTCCCTTCCAACCCAAACCATTCCAAGATTCTATGATTTTGTCCCTCTCTGTAGGCGTTTTCTGTATGCAGAAAGCTTTGAAAACTGTTGTACAATTACTGCCTTGAGCCAACATATATATGTGTAGTTTAAATTCTGTTGGTGGAAATAGCACCATATGAGCCTCTTTCAAAAGT
Source organism: Neomorphus geoffroyi (assembly GCA_033558235.1). Lineage (NCBI taxonomy): Eukaryota > Metazoa > Chordata > Aves > Cuculiformes > Neomorphidae > Neomorphus > Neomorphus geoffroyi. The sequence goes on from JAUMJM010000018.1 coordinate 6,772,383, forward strand.
TGACACGGGTGTTTCCACTCTCCAAAGTGAACTTCGTCCTTTGCTAATATTTTTTTTTTTTAAATATGGAATGGAAAAAGCATAGATTTTTAACATCCTGAAAGAGAAGCCTTTCATGCCTGCTTTGTTATTCTTCTGTCCAGCATTGCTCTTCATTCATCCTTCTGTTCCATCACTGTTTCTTTTAGTTTTTTGTCTTCCAAGCTAGAGGAAAGTCGTGTGCTTTGGCTTCACTGGGGACAGGGAGGGTTAGATTTTTGCCTGCCCTTCCAGCTCATCCGTCTGTTCTGATTCTGGCTTGGTTTCTTTTCTTCAGTTACAGAAAAGCCCTCAGCTCTTGCCTAGAACAGGTAATGTGTTCCTGGAGCGTGGTAATTTGTGCTTCCTTTGACTTTAAATGGTTCACAACCACAGCAAGCCATCTGCGAATGAGCATGAAGGAAAATCAATATGTGAAAAAGCCAGAGTAGGGGCTCTTTCAGCACCTTTTCCTGATCACACCGTTGCATGATTTCCAGTTTTCCTGTCAGAACTCTTCAGTGTTGACATTAGAGATGGCTTGGTTTGAAACTAGTCACTTTTAAGATCATTTCCAGAAGATTTGTGTGTAATTTAATCCCACTGAGGGTTGCTGCTCTCTTCTGCCAGACTCCAGGTTGCTCTTTCTCCTTCTGCTTCTCCCAGTATTGCCTATAAGTTTGGGGGGGTTCCAGTCAAGACTGCATTTATTAAGCCTTTTCTGCTCCCTGTTTCTATTCATTGTCAAGGTGGTATTCTTAGAATTGTTTTTTTGTTAAAATAGCTTGTGCATTTAAAGATTTAACTTTAGTTTCTCTGAATCACCTCATGATGCTCATTATTTAAATACTCTAGAAATAGAATGTGTTAGAAATTACCACGAGTAACATGTTTAATATTTCTGAATGTTACTTCTCTCATCTTTACTATTCATTTCCACTACAGCTTAGTTTAATATTTCAGGGTGTCTTCTTACTTAGAGACTTTCAACGAGTGAAGTTGTGATGAAGAACCAAAAAAAGGCTTCTCAAAACGTAACAGTGCAACATACTATTTCAACCACTTAAATTTAAGTCGAGGCAGGAAAGAATTAAGATTTTACACACTTCCATCTAGTGTGTGTGAGGGAAACTGCATCCTTGGTTAAAATCCCAGACATTCTCCAGTTGGGCAAGGATCACCTCATCCGTTGGTCTTTGTTAAGCAATTACTGCTGATAAACTGTGTTGCATCCCAGTGCTGGCAGGTTCTCGCTCTGAGTATTTACGTTGGGGTAGGTTTTTCATGTCCATAAAATGACGACACACAAAGTTTAAGAAAAATCACCTTTCATCATGTGGCATTCATACTCTCCTTCAGTGTGTTCTGCTCTATTTACTTGTCATTCTGTGCTGGAATTTCAGCTGCGTGATTTATGAATTATTGCCATTGAAATAAAATTAAAGTAGCTGTTCAGTTATTTAAGAGCCAATTAAAGCTGATTTTATTCTGATGTAACATTTCCACTGAAAGTGCATAAAACACAGTCTGTGGAGCAAAGTTAGATCTTAAAATGTTTACTGTTTATTTTTGATAATCTGTACTTTAGACAGCTGGGCTTACCAAATAAAATCCATTGCAATCTCAGAGCAGTGAGTTCAGATGTTCAAAGTTACTGGATATAAGAAAACAAAATAGTTTTGATGTTTTCAGAGATCCTGTATGAACCTTTAGCCATGGCTGCTGATTAGAGAATGTTTCCAACCAGGAGAAATTAATTTCTCTCGTTTGCAGTGCTTTTGGAGAATGTACTTTATTTACTAGTCTTTGGTGACTTCCAAAGGTAAAAGCATGGGATCTGGTTGGACTCACGTTTCTTCGATCACAGGCTGTGCTGTCCTTAGGGATCAGCGTTTATTTCAGTTGAGTTTCCAGTATGAGAATGTGTTTGTAACTGTGAGGTCACCCACTCGCAAAGGATGCTTAGGCCAAGATGCTTTGAGAAATGCTGTCCAAGAACCTGAGCGGTTCATGCAGGACAGAGACACATTGTTTGTTGTGTGATGTTGGGGAGCAGAGTTCATTCTTCATGATCTGGTGGGGCACAGGCACACTAAAATGCTGATGATACCAGAAAACACCCTACCAAGCTTTATGGTCCTGTACTTTGCTAGCAATAAGTATAATTGGAGAACAAGCAAGTATTTTTCATTATGTGTGTCAATTAAAATGTTCCTCTCAATCGTGGCATCTCATATGAGTGGAAATGACAGTGCCAATCCCAGTTTCACTTTGAGAATTTAAAACCTTATGTTGTGTTCTGTGGGCTGGGAGGGTGCCGGCTGTGACTGTTGTGACATTAAGGGTCTGCTTTGCCATATTTTTTATTAAAAATAAGTCATATTGATGCAGATATCGTGTCATTTCTAACTAGACAAGTCTGCACTAGCCAGCTCTCGGGTTTGTGGCGTCTGTCTCCGACAAGATCACAGATAGGGAGAAAATTATATATTTCAGTTTCCAGAGCTTAGATAAAACTCTGGTTTTGTGCAGATGGCACTGGAAGGATAACACATAGCCCAGATAAATTTGTATAAATACCCTATATTCATACCAGAATCCAGATCTCCTGTACATCAGTAATATTGAGACTTATATTGCTATTGTTCTGGCCTGTTTCTTAATTGCCCAGGGCAGAGGTCAGCGATGTTGGTGTGCTCCAGTCTGGCTGCTTCATGCTTCTTGGTGGGGCAATTTCCAGCTACCCAACCTGGTACCCAAAAGAGCTGTTGGGAATTACTTGTTGGAGAATGCATTGGGGATTTAGGATGGAAAACGCTGTGAGTGGTGCAGAGCAGGGAGGTGAGGATGCTCAGCGTTTTGGAGAGGGTTGGAGATCATACAGGCGTTTGGGAGGTACGTGCTCCTCCATCAAAGGCTTTTGTAGAAAGCTTTAGTAGAGCGTGATAAAGGGAATTCTGATTCTAAATAAATGTTTACTAAACAACATTAATGGATTTAAAATGTTTTTAGGAGTAGTTATTAGTCCTTCAGTCTCGTACGGTGAAGGGAGTCTTGTCTCAATGGGGGGGCTGCCATTTTAATGCTTTCTGGCAGGAGGCCTATTTTGATCATGCAAATTAGGTTGGAAAAAGTAGGCTAAGCCATTAAAAAGTAGGAGAGATTATGAAATTTTACATTTTTAAGGTGACTGTTTTTCTAATTATTAACATTTTTGTTATCTTCCATAACATACATCACTTTATTTTCCTTAATTCTTCCATCCTCATCCTTGAACACTGACAACCTTGATGCCTGTTGCTCTTGTATCCACTGCTCAGAGTCTGTTGGCTTTTTCATTCCCAGCGAGGTGCTTGGAAATATTGCCACATGGGGTGTTTTGTTGTATAATTAGAAATGCAGATACAGACATTTTTGTTGTAGCATGGTTAATTTTTTCTGTTCTGTTAACATTAATAGGGACTGAAGTTTAAACTTGGCTTGTATAAACTCTGGGAATTTGCAGAGTGCTTATTGGCAAGAGGATTAATTCCAGCAGCGAGAAAGGGGCACACGTGCAAATGAGTGAGGATCAGTGCTGTTGCCTGGAAGACTGGATGTCAAGTGAGAAGGTGCTGGGTTTTCACCAAGATGATCACTGTGGGCTCCACTGTCCCCACCAGTTTCTGGCCTGTGGGATTAACTGCTCACCAGTGGAGTGGCACGGCACTGGTGGAACATACGATCCTGCTGCGAATTTGGGAAGAGCCCTCTGCTACCCATCCTGGCCAGCTCGTGGAGCCCATGGCCACCATCCTGCAGCAATGCTGCAGCCTGTCCTTCGCATCCCGCTACTCCGGACAATGAGCATGTCAGCGAAATAACTGTCTTGGTTCCTGCCGGCTCTCAAGCTTTATTTAATCCTATTAATTTTTAATAGAAAATTAATATTAAGCCAGCATACTTCTAACGTGACTTTGCCTGTGAGCAGATAAACCCTCAGTTTGTGTTTGCTTTGTGTTGGATCCTGCAGGAGCGAGACCCTCCTGGTGGAGCCAGCGCTGGAGCAGTGTGGAGCTTCGTAGGGCTGTTGCTTTCAGCGAATACAGTAGTGGTGCCCTTCTCTGCTCTGGTGATCACAAACGTTGGTTGGGTTTCAAATGTGTCTCTCTAAAAGCAGTGCTGTGCGGTGGGGCGGTGTTCATGTGCCGTGCTGCTTGGATAGACTGAGGGGAACCGGGGATTTCCAGTGAAATGTGTGCAACCAGTGCATTGTGTCCATTAGCACAGAGCTGACCTGACCTCTGGCTGGTGGAAAACGCCGAGAGCCGAATACCAAATCTATGAGGACTTCAGTAAATGTTAATTACAGTGATTTAGGGGTTTTGGTGGTGGGGAAAAAAAATCATGTTTTTAATTGCCATTTCTGCTAGTTGCCAATAGAGGAGAATTGTGCTGGAGATGGAGTTTGTACCCAGGCACCCAACTGTGGCTTTGCTGCCGTTGATATTCTGCACCCTCCAGAACAGTAAACTTGAAACAGGAAGATCTGCTCCATGAGCTGATGGTATCTTTCTCGTTAAGAGAGATTCTGGGAAAGTCAGCTGCATTCCTTAGCTCTTGCAAACCTTTTTAATTGTTTTTTCTCACAACCTTAGCCTGATCTTATCATGTCAGTAATTGTTGCATCATATTTGCTTTATTCTCTCTACTGGGAAGTCGGGTAATTGCTTTATGCTTTTTAATGGGAAGCGTTTGGACAACCTGTTCCTCCAAGGTGTGCATGAGCTGTGCAGCCATTGTAGCCACACTTGCATCCCATCTTTTCCGGAGCTCGACAGGCCACGAGCAGAAGGGAGGCAGTGATGGCTGGCACCTTCTCCTGAACTGAGTAGCAGCCTTAATGTTAGTCATAAAAGTAAAGCTGCCAGCTCCAATGTGCCTTGTATTTAGGTATCTCTCATCTGCGGGAATATTCAGCCAGACTTTCCTTATGAAGTAGTATTACAGTGTATTAATTATTCATAGTCAGTTTAATTCTTCGTTCTTGCATATTTAATTGTAGTAGCATGCTGTATGTCACAGTGATTTCCCAGAAGCACCGTACACCAAAGGAAAACCGTTCAGGTATATGGTCTTAAAGATGTCCCTGCCAATCTTTGTAGTTGGATTTTGGAGCAGAATGGGATATCATCAGATGTTTCTTGTGGAGAAACAATTAGGCAAAATTATGATTTAGCTTAATCTTTTCAGCTAAATTCTTCCAGCTCGAGTAGCTGGTTTGATTTTCGCTGATGACATTTACATTGTGTTGCTTATTTGATGAGGAGAAAATACTTAATGGGAGGGAGGAGCTGACTTTTGTTTTCTTCTCTGAAGGGGGAACCTCTGTCAAAGACTGGAAGTGCCAATCAATTCTTTCCCAAAGATGAAGGAAGGGAATAAGATTTTTATTGAGTTTTTTTCAGTGATCAGAATAGCGATGCCAAATGCTTGTGTGATTAAGGTTGGGGTTTTTTTAGCGGCAAGGATGGGCTCTTAATGCTTGATGTGAGAAAATATTGGAGGCACAGGAACTGCAAATGCACTCACAATTTGATTTGTATTACCCTCTATCTAGAGCTGTTTCATGCTTGTGAGGCACTTGGTGAAACCAAATCCCTCGTGTTTGGAGAGCGGGATTGTTCTCTGAGATTTACTGTAGGAGTTTAAACTTCTGAAAAATCTGTTTACAGTGTGTTTGAACCGGAGGATAGAGGACACAGTAGAGACTGTTATCTGTTTACTGCTCAGATAAGGAGGTGGAATAGATTGCTGGCCTGTTTCTGAACTCTGCTTAATGAATGGTTGCTAGGCAAATTGCATCTCAATCAGCCTAATCCTCAAGATGTCATTTACAGGTCTGCTCTTTGTGAGGGCCAGAACCGTGTGCTTTCAAACTGCACAGGCCAGAAATTGCCAGCAAAGCAGCTTAGAATAGCTCGTTCAAAAATTCCGTGTACATGTGTTGCTGAGCTGCCCAATTTGAAGTGCCTGTTGTCGCAGGGCTATCGTTGTGTGGCCACGCACTAGATGAGACGCTTGGTGATAGACAGGAAGCAGCAGCATCCTTTGCACCATTTCTGGATCAGCACAGCAGACATCAGAACGTTTTGGCACTGGATTAACGTGAAGGAAAACGTTTCTAAATGGGGACCGCACTGCTGACGTGATGAAAGGTATTTCTGTTTCAGCTGAGTTTGCTCAGAGCTGGGTGTGATTTCGGGGTGTAGACGTGGGTTGTGATTAACTTTGGCGAATGGGTGAAAATGGGAGGTGACGTTTGCTGGCACGAGGCAGGGGAACTGGCCTTGGTGAGTGATCTCTGATCAGGAGAGGGCACGGGCTGGTTGTATGAAGGCTTAAGCCTGCCTCTGGAACGGTGGACTTTCTCCACCGGCATCGAGAGAGAGACAGTTAATTGGATATGCTGGTATGTGTGGTGCCCACATACGTTAGACTCATGATTTAGTCCAAAGGAAAAAGTTTCCTAACATAGTTAAGCTTTATCTTTTTGTAAAGAAAAGATAACAGGATACTTGGTTTTATTGGTTTTCCATGACAGCGATTAATCTTGTTGCAGGCAGAGCATTGTTCTTTGCATGGCTACACCTTCCTTTCCTTTGAAATCTGTCCTCTGTACATCGTGACACTGAATACTGTAAATGCAAGCTGGAAAAGACTGGACTTGTTGAATACTAAAGACATTTTGGAACTGTTTATGGTCACTGTGTGCTGATATGAAATGTCCTTCACGTGGCCCGGTTATTAAAGTGCAGGTGAAAGTGTGGTATGTGAACTTGGCAGCGCTTGCATGGCTTGGATGTGTGCAGCTTTTGTGGTATTCAAAAATACGGTTATACTCTTAGGAGGAGATTGTATTAAAACGAGAAGAGCCTCTCCAAATAAAGCCTAAATAAAATATTCCACCCTAGTCACCAGCAAAATGACGACGGCGCTTGCATCTTTACGCTGTCGATGGGAAGGGGACTGGCGAACAGAAGACTTTGTGATCAGAGGGTGCTTTTCATGCAAATGAAGATTTTATTACATGCTGCTGAATCAGGGGCTTGTGTAGCGAGAACAGTGCAGAAGTGATAAGATCACTTTGTCATAGCTTGAAATTTTGCCCAGCATGTCTTTCGGATAGCTGAAATGGGCAAGAAACGCTCTTTAAGGGGCACGGCAGTAACTGATAGAATATTTTGGTGGCAGGGCTGCTTGTTCATGGTATGGTCTGTCTGCAGTGATCTGCCACGTGTCCGCAGCCTCTTGATTTCAAAGCAGTGAGGAACCGCAACGTGTAGGTGACCCTGCATAGCAGCAGAGTCATAAAAACTCCTGTTCCTGACAGGATCCTGGTTCTGCTCTTGGAGAACCTCCTCTGTGCTGCAAGCTGGGAGCCATTGGCATTGGTTAGAGCGGTGTTGTCCAGCCTTTTGGCTGGGGTAGCCTGTGTTTCCTGTTGCTGAGTCGTGCAGGGACTCTGCACATGCAGCAGGGCTGTCTTTCCCTGTAAAGGACATCTCTCCAGGGCTGGCTTTGTTGGTTTTCCTTTTGTATTATTAGCTAATATCATTTTCCTGATGTCGTCCTTTCATGGTTAGAACCGGTTTGGTTTAATGAGGACTGTGGTTGCCAATAAGCGAATGGATACATGTGGCAGAACAGGCATCTAAATCTCTCTCTGCAGATAGGGAGTGCTCAGCATCCTGATGTGACCTTGGTGAAAGTTCTCTGGCGTGTTACTTTCCCTCTCTATTTCTCTCTCTTGCTGTGTAGCAGCTTTCCTTACGGAGAGAGATCTGAGCTATTGGAAATCTGTCCTCTCTTCTTTTCTTCCCTCCAGAGACATTGTCAGGCTAACACCCAAGCTACTCAGATTGATGTCTGAGTATTCTGCTTTTGCACAATCAGGAGCCATTCAATGAAGCAGCAAGATGAGAAGAAGTTTAAGATTTAGGACTGACATTTTAAGACACTTTTCAGTTCCTAATTTTGAATAGTCTTGGTGAGGAAGGTCAAAAGCTTTCTTCACACGGGTTGCCCCCGTATGTGTGTGCTGAGCATCCATCAAAGCGTGTAGCGCAGGGAAGAAACATGCTGAACAGCCATCAGATTGCAGCGTGGGGCTGTTCCTATTTCAAATTCTCATCTGAAGATTCTAGGAACAAAATCTAACCCTGCACATTCCTGGAGAGTTTCAGAGCAGCAGAATGGAACCTTTTTTCCCATTTTCGCATGCAAATTACGGTAAGGATTATTCAGTGTTTAAAATCTGGTTTATACTGGCTTCTGAATTTCATTTAAAATAAACATCTGGAGAGCTTTTTGATCCCCTGTGCAAGCCTGTTGTCTGCCTCACTCATTAAAATTACTTCTGTTTAATTTTTAGTGAAAGGCAAAAACCTAGATCATTTTGACCCAGAGGCGATGCACATGGTTCACCTTCTGCAGCTAGAGATTTCCATGAGCATGCAGCCTGTCCGGTAGATATTTAAAATCCTTTCTCTTAGGGAGCATGGCAGTGATGGGTATTTGTTTCTTCTGTGCTGCTCCTCAGGATCAGCAAGGCTGTTAACCTGACGGTGCGATTTGGACTTCTGCAAAGCCCCATTCTCTGGTGCTGAGCGTGTATTGGAGCGAATGCTCCATTTGAGGAGGGTTGTGGTCCTGTCCCATTGCAGTTTGCAGTACCAAGCCCTTCTCCGGACGATTGCCATGGTTTGCCAGCATCCTGGATGTAGATCGGTGGAGCAGGGTCTCACAGGGATCGATCAGTTATTTATTCAATACATTTGGAGTGTGTTTTCTCTGGTTTGACAGGAGCTCACTCTGCTCTTCCCTAGAGACTTAAGATGTGTGCCTGTGGTGCGAGTGCTGGGTATGTGCTTCCTCTGCCTTTCTGGCTTTGCAATGGGCTCCTGTTGCTCTTTGGCAAACCCTGGAGCAGCGATGTGTGAAAGCAGTGTATTCAGAGCAAGTGTGACTTTACCTCTTTGTTTTCTCTCTTTATTTATGTCTGCATGGGATCAGCTGGTCCCACATTATGTGTGAAGTAGTTAAATTTTAGCCTGCATGTGTAGGATGTGATTTTCCCCCCCTCCCCTCCAGTCGCTTTGATCAAATCAAATAAAAACGCAGCGCTTTCATTTCTAGTTGTGTAGTTTCAAAGACAAATCTCTTGACATGCTCTAGCAGTCTGGACCCGAGTCCTTTTTTTCCCTTAGTCCAAAGGCGCACTGTGTCTTGCGCCTTTCTGTGTATCAGCAGTTGCAATCTGCATTGGCTTTTATCTGCATCAAAAGACAAATGGAAGAGCTCAAGACACTGCAGGAATGGAAAACAGACTTGCATGTTCAATGGAAATATGTAATCCTTCCGTTCAGTCTACCACGTAGAGTACAGACCTGTTTGTATATTGGAAGTCTGTAGCCTATACTCCCAGAAACGTTAGTTTAGATTTTAGACTTTGAGGGTTGGTTAATCCCCCCAGCGGTTAATGCCAACATCAAATTTTCTGTGATGTCAAGCCTTTCCTTTTAAATGCTTGTAATTTTTTTGCATATGTCAACTATACAAAGCAAAGCTCAATTTGAGAAATTCACATTCAAACACTCTCTAAGCGCTTTATTTTTGTCCGCTTTGTGAGCAGCTGAACACATGTCCAGGCTGGAATACGCTGAGCTGTTGCTTCCTGGCGAGCATGCCAGTGCTGCTCGGCACAAGGAGGGATGAGAAGGCTCTTGGCTGCACAGGCGCAGGAGAGTTTGCAACTGTCTGGTGTCCTGAAAAGGCATTTCTGACCTCAGTCCTGGAGAACCACATCTGCTCAACAGCATCCCAGGGGAGAGGATCCCAGCTAAGCCATGCTAGATGATACTCAGTGTCTCAGCAAGATGAGCGCTGTGGTTACTCTGATCCCCATCAAAATCCGAACTGATTCTGATGGCATTCAGAATGTTTTGGTGCACATTACTTTTTCAGAGTAGTAGTGCTTTAAACAAAGAGTGCTTCTCTCTGCATTAAGGAGTCAGATTCAGCTTTTCAAAGCAAGTTGATAAATTGCTTTTCATTAAGTGTCTGAGTGCCAAGGGGTTCGGTATGTGTTCCAAGGAAAAAATACATTAATTACAGCTTCTGGAGAGCATTTATCAGTCAGATAGTTATAAACACTACTAATGCAGTTAATTGAAGGTGGAAAAATTTACCTTTTGAATTTGTTGACTGCAGCAATTCCGTGATTGGAAAGACAAATTGTCTGGAAATTAAAATCAGGCGATAACTTTGGGGATTGCCTGAGTGGCTACCTTGAGTGTACACTTGACCAGGCTCCCGCCCAGTGTTCAGAGGGCCTGTGTCGCCTTTCAGCATAAGATGCTTCGTGTAGGCCAGGGCTGTTACAGCCTGGGTTATTGGGTGCTTGGCGTTCACACAGGTGAGTCTGTGCTGTGTTTGCTGCTGAGGTATGGCCGTACAGGCTGCAGTAGCAGAGTTTGTCCTTGCCTGCACAGCCGGGTTGTGCCTCGTGTGTCCTGTCCATACAATTTATTTATTGCTTTGCATGGTTTTTGTTTTTTTTTTTTAAAGAAAAAGACAAGTGCAGAGGAGGACAGGTGCACAAAAGCAAACAGAAATCTCCTGCTCACTTGTAGTCAGTAAAACTTAACCATGAAAAAGAAATCTTTTGTGAGTGTAAACTTTGGGTAAAGGGGATGTGTCAGCAGCTGCCAAAGGAATCGGGTGATATCGCGCTGAAGTGTTTTTTCAGGCCTGCAGACAAAAATCTCTGGTGTTTGTGGTGTGCAGAGGTTTTGAAAACATCTCACACGCTCATGTTGCTGATTTGAACTGCCAGTCGTGCGGCCACTTGGTTTCCATGCTCCTTGGGCAAGCACTGAGAGTAGCAGAGGCGTTTTACAGTAGCTGACAATTAATGTATTTCTTGTCCTTCCTTCTCTTGAGTCCTTATGAGATGGGCCTAAAGTTTCTTGGAAGAGTGCTGAGGACACTAGGTCTGTACTGGGAGAAGCCAGTGGAGCACCAGCACCTCCTGAAGGTTGGTGAGAAAATGCCATCCCTGAGTGTAACAGTGCCTGGTCCAGATCTCTGGTATTCATAGAATCATGGAATGGTTTGGGTCATCCAGTTCTGCTCCCCTGCCACGGGCAGGGACACCTCCCACTGGATCAGGGCGCTCAAAGCCCCACCCAACCTGGCCTTGAACACCTCCAGGGATGGGGCAGCCATTGCTTCTCTGGGCAACCTGGGCCAGGGCCTCCCCACCCGCACAGCAAAACATTTCTCCCTAAGATCTCATCCCAGTCTGTCCTCTTTCAGCTGAACACTGTTCCCCCTCATCCTGTCCCTGCACCCCCTGATCAAGAGCCCTTCCCAGCTTTCCCGTTGGCCCCCTTTAAGTACTGGAAGGATGTTAGCCCGATGGCTTGTCTTTGCTGCTGGTTGGTACCTGTGTGGCAGCTTCTGTTTGTGGTTCTTAGAATACTTTCCATCTTCACAGCAGGCTGCACAATATCTCCAGTTACAGAAGATGGTCTTATCTTGCCCTTAGAAATGGTAAATTTTATCTTGGAGCTGGTACGTTCGTGGTCTGGCAGGAAGCTCCAGCACAGTGTGCGATTAGAGATCTCCAAACCTACCGTCTACTTCTCCTCTTGCTCTGTAAATGGGCTGTTAAAATTTCACCATAGGTGGGACCTTAATTCAATATCCAGAGTGCTAAATACTAAAGCAAACAACTGTCGGTGTAATTGTGCAGGTCAAAATGGCACATACACATAACGAATGCAAACTGAAATCCATCCCCCCATGAGCCTGCCCGCTGTGTTCACACACCACCAGCACACTGAGTCACTTCTTACTCTTTTTCTTAATACACGAGTTCAGTTTTTTGATTTGTATGAAGTCTTAATTCATTTTGCTTCATCTTATTTGCAAACATTTCTCATTTTCAAGTAAATCTATTTTTAAAACAGGACTGAAAGCACATTTTTCAGTACCTAAGAAATGTCTGGTCTGTTTGTGTGTTGCATAGAGGCAAAAAATGTTCAAAGTTAGCTCTGGAAAAATGGTTGTGTTTTTTTTTTTTTTAAATAATCAGCTTGTAACAAACAGGAGTGAGAGAGCTGCTTTCCTGCTCAGGAACTGTCATAATCTGTAACTTCTAACGATATTTTAGAAGGCAAAACTGTCATCCTTCTGTCATGTGCAGCCACAAGGATTTCTGTAAGTCATGATTAAGACTTTAATTCTGGGCTTTTGTAGAGTAAATGTGGAATGAGAGAAGATAATGTGGATGGTGATCCATGTGAAGCAGCCACTGGAGAGGGAGCTATTCCATGTTTCCTTTCCCCTTCGCTTAGGCAGCAGTTTGCTGGACTTAAGAAAAGCTTTTTTGGATCTGGGAAGGCAAGAAAGTCAAGAGGGAGGAATTCTGGCCGAGAGTGGCGTGAGGAGGCTCACAGCTCACACACGGCCTTTGTGGTAAAGTAAAACCCACAATTACCACCTCATGCTTCTCCCAGACAGGGAACAGGTGGGAAAGCTGCACGTAACAGTGGTGCAGTGCACGTTTCTGGTGATGCTGTTGAGGTTGTAACTGTAGACTCGCCACTGTGGGAAAGGGGTCAGTGTGTGTTTTGGTTTCTTATCACTTGAAGACAGAAGGAAGTTGTGTAGGAGGATGGAGAATGTCTGTTGGTGGGAATGCCTGGTGCCTCCATTGGGGGATGTGTTAGCAGCATCCTGTAGTTTGCAGCCGCTGGGCTGTTCCAGGTTTGCTTTGAATGGAAGGCATCTCAGCTAACCTTAATTCCATCATACTCACATGAAAACAGGCACACTCATACCTGTAAGTCTGTTCTGTATTTGTAGTTGCTGCTATGATATTATAGGTGCTGCTTGAGCACGCAGGGATTCGGTGTGTTTAGAGCACCCCGAGGATGATGGATGCTTTGAAGGAAGGAATGCTTGTTTGCACCTCTTCTTCTTGAAGAAAACTGTATCTTCTGTGAATGTTCCAGTGATGGGTAAGGAGTCGGGTTTGTGTTTTGAAAATACAAATGTAAGCCTAATATCCCGGGCAAGGCATAATTGTGATAAAAACACTGTATTTGCTTGGCCTCTGCTCCTCACTGTTGCAGTCCAGCTGTAGCATCCTTTGCTCCCTCTCCTAAATGACTGTGCAGATTTATGCACCATGAAACATAACTAAGATACCTCCCAGACTGCTTCTTCATCCCTATTTCTCACCATTAAAAACTTGGAGTTGGAAGTTACCATATAAAAGGAAGAAAATTAATTAAAGGTCATAGTGCTTTAGTGCAGTGAAAATTCAGAGGAGACAGATACAAAGTTATTCAAATCGCTTTTGTCTTCAGGCAGGTCGATTTTTTTATTCCTTGCATACATTCCCATGGTAAAAGCAGTATCTCGTCTGTCTCATAACTGACCACTAGCACATGTGTTTCAAGCACAGCCAGAAACACTCCTTTGAAGCTTCGGCCAGGCCCTACAATCGTCCCGACTTGTCTTTTCTACATCTTTCCTTCGCCTCAGAAGAGGCCTGCAACACCTGGCAAGACCTACTTATGCCTGTGTTGTCTGTCAGCTCCTGCCACAGCGCAGAGTACAGAGTTAAATCTAAAAATAGGCTTAAAAAGAGGTGAGGGCTTTGAGCAAAGTAAAATAAGCCACTGATTTGGGTCATGAAAGGGAATTGATGTCACTGGTTCTCTGTTGCAGCTCTCTTGAGCTAAGAAGTTCTGTTCTGAGCAGTGGAATTGTGGAGAAGCGGTGGTGAGCAAATGGTGCTCAGGAGAAGGAAGCGTAGTCTGCTTCCAGTTCTCCCCTGGAGACTGCCCGGACCATGACCTTGTAAGCCTGACGTGAGAAGTCAAGGCGTTCTTGCATGCTCCGCAGTTTCATTTATCTTCGCAGTCACCTTGAGTGGTGGAAAACTGTCACACCCCCCATCCTTTTAACAAGGAGCGACCGTGGCATTGGGTGATTAAATGCTTCATCCAAAATTACGTCAGGAACCTGTGGTGAGCCGGATGCTTCCCTCCATCTCTTCTGTCATAGGCTAAGCCTGTAATCAGGAGACCTGTCCTCCAACATAAATCTGGTCAAAACCCCCTTAAACCTCTGTAAAAGGAGTTGTGTGCAATTTTTGTTCGTTTCAGAGTTGTTATGCGGCTTCAGTAATGTTTGTTAAGTGCTTTGATATGCTTTGGTGAAGGGCAGAGTGTTAATAATTAAAATTGGAAGGAAGTTTTAAAGTAGCATGGGGGATGACGGCTGCTTTCTGGTCTGTTAGTTAACAAAAATGCAAAATAGAAATGGACGAATCAGCGGGAATCGAGTTGAACGCTTCCCTTCCCCCAGCCACCTGCACGGGCTGAGCACAGAAAGCAGCTAATTGTCTACTCTGCTGCGGAGATGAAAGAAGCTGTTCCTCCGACAGGAAAGGCTATTGAACTGCGTGAAGGTGGTAAATGATCAGCACTGAAAACCTTTTGAGTTTGCTATCTTTACCTGCTAAAAAAGTACATTATTTGTACTGGTATTTACAGCGCTCAGGGGCTGATGAAACCCGCATCTCGTGACATCAGTTTTAGGTTTCAGTCCATGTAATTAAGAGGTCAGGAAAAATGAAACTTGGTTTTGAAACTGTGCCTTGGTGGTGTTGGGTGTGTTTGGTGAGGACAGGCCCTCTTAATGGCTTTATCTTGGCCCAGCTAACGAACTGTTTGCAGAATTGGGCTGTGATTTGCAAGAGCAGCCTTGTGTGTTTGTCCATTTTACTGCTCACAGTTTCATTTGCAAAGTGCAGGCAGGAGCAGGCTTCTTGCCAGCAACAGCTTCATTCAGATTAGGGCTTTAGTTCAATTATGTCCAATTAACTTTTATTGCAGATAGCAGTGATAATTACTTGCAAGTCAATTTTTTGGCTGTGGTTATCCCAAGGCTAAAGTCTGAGCTTGATGGATTTTAATAACTGAAGTGACGTGTAGCTTTGCTTCCTTTCTTCTTCTTCAGGCCTCAATTAGATGAAAGGTCAGAAGCTATGTAAAAATTCATCTTACAATTAAAGCCGACTGTTCCACTCTTCAGCAGACGCGTAGCACCGTGTTTTAAAATAATCTCTTGGGACCGACCTAAAAAAAGGCTTTTTAAACTCTTAAAATCATAACCTTGAGCTTGCTGCTGCTTTATCTGAAGAGTGAATTTGATGGAGCGGATGTCACGCGTGGCAGTACCTGCCTGCCTGGAGCCGAGCGCTGCCGCCTGGGTTTTTCTTACTGCGCTACATCCTGTTCAAAATTGCTCACCTAGAAGCCTTTAGTGGCAGCCCTTGGGCACAAGGAGTGTGATATAAACAGTATTCCATTCGAGTGCTGTTATCCCAAAGCTGCTTCTTCATCCTCTTCCCTGTTGGACATTGCGACCCCAGTATGGGGAGAGGAGCAGAGCTGTGCTGCTGCAGGTTCCTACCCCACATACATTCAAATTCTCTCTGCCTTCCCTTCCAAACTATTTAATTGTGTTGCCCGAATGACATTAGAAATGGAGGTCGGCCTGAAAGGTGAATTTATTTAAAAGCAAAATCATAATTAATTAAACTGCAAGAAGCAGAAATTGATTTTGATGGGAGCTGTTGCAGGGCTCTACGAAAGGTCCCCCTGAATGCAGAAAGCCAGGAGGTCCTGTGCTGGCAGATGCTGACGACGCACTCCACTTGTTACAAAAGGCGATTTTCTATTGTTCAGTCTTCCTATTTATTTATCCCCAAGTACACTCCATGCTATTGTGATTTATTGCCATTTCAAAAGGCTACCTTTCTGTGCGTTATTTTGCAGTTTTCCATTTATAAAACATTAAGAGGATGCGGTAGCAACCGGCAGTGAATACAGTGCTAGTTTGGTATTTCTGCTGCAGGAAACACCAAGATTTATCTCTGGCTCTTCAAGAGTCCTGGGAAAGGGCCATTCTGGTAAGTGCCCAGGAATAAAGGGTTGGGGGTTAGGGCTGGAGAAAGGCAGGAAGCCTGCAGGATCAACCTAGATGCTGTTGAACGAAACACAGCTGATGGGAAGGAATCGCATTGAACGCTGAGGTGGGGGGGGGGTTCAATGCCTGCAGTTGACAGGAACATATTGTGAACCCTTAAATCTGAGGTTACTTTGGGAGAGGGAAAAGGAATGAGTCTCATTTTGTCTTGAGCAGCCTGCCCAGGGGGTAAATGAGACACTGAGTTTCCCTCGGAGCATGAAAATTGGCCCGGATTCAATTCCATTTCCTGGCAAGCTTTTGGAGACATTTGTACCAAAGAAACTTTGCAACCTGAGTGAGTTTTTGGTTTTGTTTGCAGCATTTATATATGCTGGATTTGGAATGTGCCACGTGCACTTGGGGGCTGCCATAAATCCCACCAGTGGTTTGGGAATTTCACGGGGTTACCTTGTGAATAACAAGGAGAAGTGAAGCGTATCAGTCAACTGCAAGTTCTTAACAACCCTCACATGGCTTATGGGACCCCAGGGTGCTGGAAACTTGGAATAGTTTGGAGCTTTTCTTTTGTGTGTGGGTCGATGCTTCTGCTTCCTCCCAGCCCTAAGCTTTATGAACAAGCCCGCAGTTAACCGTGGAATTTCAAACATGCGTGTTTACTTTCAGGAACCCTACTTTAAACTTCACCAGCTCGCTTTTGTCTAAACCGGCTCAGTTTCCCATATTTCACTGGCTGGGGATGGTTGTGGGGAGCGTTTCCTTTGTGTGCTTACCCTCTAAGGCCTCTTGGGAGCTTCAGAGACTGGCATATTTAAAAACTTGGCAATAACTCTGCATATGTGGTCTGTTTATATAATGATAAAGCTGTGTTTAGAGTATTAGAAGTTTCCTAGTAGCTTTACACCTGGATTTTGCTCTAGCTTGTTAGAGTCCCCCCCTCGCCTGAGGAGTGTTAGGGCTGGCAGAGGCAATGCTAAACTTTGAATATCAGCCAGAAAATAATATATCTTTTTAGTCCAGAAAGGCAATAACGTGGTAAGTTTTACGGGAACTGATTCTTAGCTCTTACAGGGAGGGTGTCCCTGGGCAGTGGGTGGAGGTGAGTTCTTGGTGAACCCTGGTGGTGACTGGACATGCTCTCACCATTAATGTGGGGGACACTGTGCTGCCTGGATCAAAACCCACCCTGGTACCCAGGTAAAGCTGAAGGTAGCAGTCATTGTGGGGATGTGACAATTGCCCCCAAATCCCAAGCACTGCAAATCCCTATTAAGTTTAACATGCTTTGATTTATTTATTAATAAATCTTAGGAGGGAAAAAAAAATCTGTTCCTGTGTCTAAACCTGCTGTTTCATGGAGTGCCCTGCAGTACGTGTGCTGTGAAGATTATATCCTGCAGCCAGATTAGATTAAAATCACTTCAAAGAGGGGTATTTATTTATTTATTCAAATCTAAAGATTGCTTTCCTCTAGGAATGTACTTTATCTTTTTATACATATTTTTTCAAGACAAAGCTCGTTACACAGTATTTGGCAGAATGCAGAAACAGTTTAAAATACAGCTTAAAAACTGTAAAGGGAAGGGTTTTACAGCCGCCTCCACTGCTGGATGCCAGAGCCTAGTGGTGATCTTGCTCTCCAGGCTGCATCTCACTGGTTTTAACGGCAGCATTTCTGAACCTCGTACAATGCAAACCCACTCCTCCGTTCCCAATTCACTGTGTCCATTCCAGTTCTCCCAATAACACCACCCATCCTTGGAGGGGCTGGGGCAGCAGCCCCACGGGGAGCTGTGCAGCTGCTGGTGCCCACACAAGTTGCCACAATAGAGCTGCGGCTGCTGGTGAGATGTCTTGAGGTGCCAAGTGTAGTTTATCTCCAGCTCTGGAGTAGTTAGGAGCAGTAAAGCTGAGCGCAGGAGGGGATGATGGTCCCGGCTGTGTCTGGACCCTGCGCTGTCGACCCGAGGCTGTGCATGACACCAGTTTGAGAGGAA
The DNA here is from genome assembly GCA_033558235.1 of Neomorphus geoffroyi. Taxonomy (NCBI): domain Eukaryota; kingdom Metazoa; phylum Chordata; class Aves; order Cuculiformes; family Neomorphidae; genus Neomorphus; species Neomorphus geoffroyi. The sequence goes on from JAUMJM010000018.1 coordinate 6,790,448, forward strand.
CAGTGGTGCTCACATCAGTCCCTGATACAGCCGGTGCTGGGGATCCCGGTTCACTTTAGCCGAATGTTTGTGCTGGCAGTGTCTGTGCCAGCTCGTGCTAAAGATCTTTCAGGCGAGAGAGATGGAGTCAGGTGCTGAGTATCTCAAAGGGAATAAATGTTAATTGATTTCTAACTAAAAAAAAATGCATTGGCGTCTTAAAGATATTTCAAATGCATTTGTTTTCAGATATTGAGATCTTGATTTTGAAAAATTATATTAATTTCATAGAGAACAAAAATGGGAGCAGAATCTTAATTATAATATGGAATTCAGTGATGGTGTTATGGTCAGCACTTCTGTGTCAGTTTGAATTTCTTTTTTTAATGCTCAGCAGTGACCTAGATGGCATCAATTTGCTTATTGCAAATCAAGCTAAAAGAATGATTTTATGCTTTTACTTAAAATGATTTTTGTAAGTCCAATATTTCCTTTAAAATGATTATTGCCACCCCAGTCTTTTATGAACCTTTTGGCATTGCCTTAAATGATTATCCGCCTGCGGGAACAACTTGCCTTTATAGCCCTCTCTAAAACATTGCTCTCTGTATTGGAGCTAAGGCACTTGTAAATACATGTTTTGACCTTCAAGAAAATAGTGCTGTCTTATCGCAGAAGCCTGGCGATTCCAAGTTGAATGCTGTGACCACTCTTAATCACTTGTTCTCTCTCCTAATGTGCCATTATCCTGTTTACTGCCGGGTGCGTGGCGCTGAGCCTCTCCGTGGCGCTTCAGCAAGAGGCTTACTCAGAGAGTCACGGCGTTCCGACTATAATGAGCATTAATGATGGTGCAGGTGAGCAAACCCTCTGCATGGCTTGCTGTCAGAAATGCTGTTTGTTCAGTCAGAGAGCACGCTGAGCGCAGCGCTGCGCTGCAGGGTGCTCGCTTTCAGGGCTGCACACCAACTTGCCATCAGTTAAGTGATGATGTAGACACCAAGCTCCTTCGGTCGTGCAGGGGTGGGAGGTTATCCTGGGCTGGCATCAGTAAAAGGTAGATGTTGAGGTGAATGTGGGAATGGTGTGATCTTATTTTGTTCTGACTACAGTGAAGACTCTTAATTTTGTTTGTCTGCTTTTCACTGAGAAGTAGGTCTTGTTCTTGCCAGTCTTCTGAAGTTGATGAAATGAAGAGGAAAAAAAGGGAAACACAATTACTATTTTTTCTTGCTGACTGCAAGTGTTTCTGTGCTTATTCAGATAAAGCTCTGGCAACTCACAGTGGTTTTGCCTTCTGATTAAAAGGAGCTGGATTCTTGTTTCAGTTTTTTGGTCTTGCTGGTTATGATTTGGGACAAAAGCCTACTACCCATAGGCTGGCTGAAGAGTTTCACTGAACATTGTGTGTAGTCATGGATGAATCTCATCTGTAAAGGTCAAGCAGCTTTTCAGTTCCTAAAGCAATTCCTTTAAGCTGTGGATGTGACAAGTCTTCAGTTATCATTTCTGAATACCTTCTGGAAAGCTCCAAGAATTCCACCTGCTCTGGAGGGTGAGAAGAAAATCCAGGTTTGGGTTTATTTTACAAGGTTTTACAGCTATGTAGCTTGGACTTCTGGTGGTTGCAGATGTTTGCTGTCTCCTAGAAGTGGAAAAGGGAGGATTGTAAACTTCTGTTGGTGGTTGCGCTGTCAGCCCTGCAGCTTGGTGAGGTTGTGTGTGTTTCTTTCTCCTGGCATCGAATTGCTGTTATTTGGAGTGGGTAGGGTAAATGGGCAATAACATGAAAGTGTCGAACTGACATTCAGTGCCCAGAACTATTTTTAATTGTTAGTGAGAGTGGCACCCAACGAGGAGCACTTGCACAGTGAAGATGCAGAAGTTTTTGTAAATTAATATTTGTCTGAGATTTCTTGGCTGTTGGTTCAATCAGCCTTTGTGTGTCGAACGGAGGAGATGCACACAAACGTGGAACTAATTAATTCTACACAGTGAGTAATTACTGTGCTACAGGAAACCTTTATGTTAACGCTGTTCCCTGTGTTGGTGGAGGTATTCCTTGGGCAGTCTGACTCATGACAGCGGTCCGAGGTTAGGTTTCAAATTAAAGTCTTTAAATCATCTCTGCAGAGTCATTGGCTTTTGGAGCTTTCTGGAACATGAAGGCGGTGGTACTACACAGGACACAGCGCTGGTGTTGCCATGTCGGGTGTCATCCAAAGGCTTCGTGTTGTTTATGCAGCCCTCAACTGTACAGCTCTTCCAGAAGTGGCTTCTGTGGGGTTTTGCAGCCACGACTTCTCGTGCTGGTCTTGAGCTCTGCTTCACCTGATCTTTAAATGCCTCCCCAGTTATTTTAATTGAGGTTTTGAAACAATGACCGAAATCCATTGATTTTGAAACCTTCAACTCATCTGAGTTTTAGGGACCATGCAACGCGCTGAGCCCTTTCCAGCTGCTCCTTGGGTGTTTTGTGTAAGCGCTCCCTGTGCAGCAGCGCTGGTGCTTGCAGAGATTTGGGCAAGGAGGAGAAGTCAACAGATTCCTCCAGCTCGGCTCAGCCACCCTGTTTCCCAGAGCTTCCTGAAGTGCTCGTGGCTGGCTGGGCTTGCTCCAGTAGCTGTGGCAGTGGAGTGCTGAGCAGGGGCTTGGACCAGGGAACCTCTAGAGACCTCATTCCAACTTAAATTTCTCTCCATAATTCTAGTAGCGCTAGGAGACTTTGGACCTGAGTCAGCTTTGTTGCTGGGAACTCCACCCCCCCCCGGCCTTTAAATGCCAGTGATGGGATGTGAGGACAGCTGTACGGTGTGTATATGTAAGAGCTTTAGTGCTCTGTGCCTTCATTCGAGGTTTGAGTTCCTAAATGCTGAAGGGATGGGGCACATCTACAGCTCCGTTGTGCAGAAGCCACGTTTGCTGAATCTGGCACCAAGCGGGGCAGTGTTCTCCTGTGAAATGAAGGAAGTTGTGGCCATTCATCTCTCAGCCTAATGGACCACAGAAATTACAAGCTGTGGCATGCAGCTTAATCTTGCCACAAGGCAGAGCGCCGCGTACTTTGCCTTCCATTTACACATGCCGTGCCTTTTTATTAAATATAAAAGAGCAGTGGACAGGATTTCTCTGGAGGACTTGCTTTGGCTGTACCTGGAGATCATCAGCGCACTCCAATATGTAGTAAAAGGAATGATGGTGGTGTCTATACCATTCACAACCACCACCTTTGAAATCCGAGGACAGAGCTACAGACTGTCCTCCATGCGTCCAGCAGCAGAGGAGGGTGAGATGACTGTTCTGGTTTTAACCGTGCAGATGACCTATTTGTTGAAGTATTTCTGTTCTGAGGTGCAGTCAGGGCCAGCCAGAGCAGCGGTTGCACATCTGTGCGTGGTCAGGCCTTCAGGGATGGCTCTTTGCCACTTTCTTTTCTCTGTTCCTCCTTGTATTATAACTGTGCATTGTCTCTCTGTTGTTGCAGTGTGCAGAGGAGTGAATGGCCCATGTTGTGTTAGTGCCTGTCTGCCATGCTGGCCTGTCTGCCAGGACCAGGTGACCTCTCCTTTCAGCTTCTTTCTTACACGCAGATGAACACTGGACTTCAGAAATGTGAGTGACGTTTTGTCTGCAGGATGTGGTTAACTGTTAAATCTGGCTCTGGTACAGCTGTGACATGAACATTTAGTATACAGTGGAAAAACTATTTAATGTTAGAGTTGTTCTTTTGTTGTGCCTTCAAGGCATTCATCAATAATGGCTCTGAGAAATCGCTGTGGAGGTTCACGTGTTTGCAGCGAGCTCTCCCCCCTTCCTGGCTTTATAAAGGTTAATTTTAACCACGGCAAGACAAAATGCAAGTGAGGTTTCTGTGAGATTCGTGCCTCTTTGGAAACATTTTGTACTAAAAGTGTGCCAGCTGACTTGCTTCTTAACACAACTTTTTCCTGACTCTTTTTCACTTCCATTCGTTTAATTACCCATAGACACCATTAAAAGTTGGATCAGGGTAATGCCAGCCTTTTGAGGTCAGCAGCTCTGTTGTTCTACATACCTGGGGCATAAACTGCAAATATTAGTGATCTAGCCCAAATTACTGAAGTTCAAAGTTTCCGTCTTCCTTCTGATGTTTCTTTTGTGCCTCTGAAATAGTGTCTGCGGAGTACCCTGATAGTTCTTTTTTTGATAACTTCAGTCTTTTTTTTTTTTTCATAGTTGTATTTTCATGCAGGACTTAGGCTTGGGGATGTGATTTTACTGGCTAGAGATTTGTTTAACTCTTCCTTTCTCTCTCCACTTTCTCATTAAACTTGCACATTGATTGTTCAGCTGAAATTCCAAAAGTACCAAGGTTTTCACATGAGATCCATGCGTTTGGTCCTTAGGGCCTCTTTTATTTGAAACATGCATTGGGAGATCTCTGTACCCTCAGTTTGCTGAGGGATCCATTGCGCTTTAAACCCAAGTAGTTTACGCTCCAGTTGTAGCTACAGACAGTGTGTTAGTCTTGTGGTGCTACTGAAAGCAGGTAAGGTAATTTTGCAGTTCAGACTGACATGGTTCCAGTCCTGCTGGAGGTGAACGACACGTGTGTGCTCCCTACTGCAGTTCCATAGCGTTTTATGCAGGCTCCACCAGCTTGGTAATCATTATTACTGAAAGTATTGTTTCAAAAACCCCTTGCTCCCAAAAGGGGACTTTATTAGATGGCATGGAACTGGGAATTTTCACCCTTTCTCCTTTCTATTCCCCTTGGTGCTTGGCTGGCCAAAACATGCTCACTGAAAAGGCAGGCTGTTGTGGTGAGGTCCTTGCGTTACACAAAGTTTATTTGGTGGCTCAGAGAGCAAATTGTTGAGGTCCATGTGAGGGCAGCTGTGCATAACTCAGGTCTTTGCTAATTACACATTGACGAGGCTGCGTGCTGGTGCGTGGGCAGTTCCTTACCCTGATGGTACCTGATGCTGTTTGAGAACTGCCTGTCCCTGCGCTGAAGGCACTGCTGCATCCTGCCTAGGGAAGAGCCTTGGGTACCACATCTTGGAGAATTTAGGACATGCCAGAGCTGGCAGGCACTGGCTGGCAGCGGGAGCACTCAGCTGTTCCGGTTTGTTCCGAGTCCTGTGGAAAATGAATCTGCTTGCACAGACCTTGCTCACCCGGCTGCAGATGTGGTTAGGATTAATTGGTGCGTTTCTCTCCGTACCGTGTATGCACGAGTAGTTCAGCCCCCGGCCAAAGGAAGGCTGAGTTAATGAGCGTTTTTAACGAACGGTGACTTGTGACTTCTGATGGGGGGTTGGAAGCCAGCTTTAATAACGGTGCTGTTGCTTTTATGAAAGGCACAGAACTCCATACAATAGCCTTTATTCAGGCTTACAGTGTTTGCATTAATTTTTTAAGTGTATTTTTCTGGATCAGGCTTTTTATTAATGCCAAAAAATCCATATTAACTCAATTATCTTTTTTTTTCTTATTCACATTCAAATAAGAAGCATGTGGTCTGTGCAGTGGGAATTCTATAGGTTAATATGCAGATATTGTTTCCCTTAGAAACTGTCTGCTACGGGACTTCTAGTTTCAATAGTTTTCTTTGAATTCTGAGCTGCATCACAGGAAGAGGCTGACCCTGTAATTTGTCCTTTTCTCATTGAGTCCATATTGATATTCCCTCCTTCCTCCCAGTGACTCCAGTATAAAACTGACCAGTCAATCAGGATACTTCAGACAAGACTATCTGGGCAGTGTCCACAGCAGGGCTTGGGAGAAAAAGGGTGATATTTCCATGCCAGAGGTGCAGAGCCAAGGTGAAAGGTGCTTCTTGGAGGGCTTAGGGATTGGACAAAGGAATGGACAGCAGGTTGGGACAGAATATGGGATCAACAGCTAAAACAGAGTCCTTTCTAGGGGCGAGGGCTCATTCTGTAAAGCCTGTACAGAAGCTCGTGGGGTTCAGGTTTTTACGCCGAAGACTGGCACAGCTGTTTTTCACTTATCCCAACGTGGATCCTCTCATTAGGGTAGGAATCCTGAAGGCCTGTTTGTATTTTGTTTAATGTTAATGAAAATCTAACCGTAGGCAGTTTTAAAAGCAGTGGGGTTTAAAGCCTTAATGTGAAATGCACTTAAAAGATGTTACATTAGTGCTGAGATGGGGCAGAGAAATATATCGCATTTCAGGGTAAAAATAGCTCGAGTGGTGAGACGCACGCAGGAATGGGACCAGACACCTTGGTTGCCACGGGATTAGTGGGATGTGAACTTGCAGCTCCCTCATCGATTGGGGTAATTGCTCATCTGCACAGCTTTACCTTATAGGAAAGAGGAAATAATTACATTTCAACGAAAGCATTCTGCCTTGCATTTACCATTAGGTAACTTTGTGAAGCTCATCCCATTGTTTTCTTAACGTAGCTTGCTCATCTGCCATCCTCCTCGGCTTTTTATGTCCCAATCCAGAGTTCTTGCACATGAATGAGGATTGTATCTAACACCAGCATCTTCCTTTAGTTTGTTCCAGCTGGTTTGCCATTCACTTAGTAACCAAACCTAATTGTTCTTTACTGATTTATGGATATTTGTATGGGATATTCAGACTCTTGCTCGCCCCATGATGCCTTTCTTCTAATTTTTTGCTGCCCTAATTATTCCAATCATCGAATCTTGCCTGTGAAACTACTAGCGAAGCACATTTTAAGCAGCACATTGGGAACCTTGATGGAAATACTTCACCTTGGTCAGGCCTGAGTGGAATGGCTGAGTTAGTCCCAAGTAAGAGAAGCGCAATCTTAGCTGTGTGCAAAACAGGCTCTGTTTGAAATAGAGGTTGGTTTCAGAAGATGCTATCCAAGGGATCTGAAAGATGCTTTGCCCTCTGGTAGGATGCCAAGCTTGATGTTAGTGCGTCATTTCAGTTGAACTGAGGGGTTATTTTCTCTCGTCAGAGGAAGATTCGGGATTACAGATGTGCTGTAACTGATAGCTGCAGCCTGTTCAAACATCGATGCCTGAGCTGCTTTCTAACAGCTTCCATCACAGTTCTTGTATAACAGAAAAGTAGATGCTTGGGTAGGAGAATATTTAGTGTATCTGCTCAACGTTTACTTTTACCACCTAATTTGCCGATATCCTTATAGCAATGTAAACCAGACTGGGAAATTTTGATGATAAAGGTGTTTTAAAGCAGGTACTTAATTTTTCATCTGAAAATAAAAGCTTTGTGTGACAATGGCTGCAATGGTAACATAATACAGATGGGATGGATTCCTGTCTGTCATTGATGGATCCTTGATTCATGGTGAGTTGTGAGGGTCATCTCCTGGGGAGGAAACAGAACTTAATGAACATGGACAGTGCTAAAAATAAAGACCGGGAAGCTCATGAAGGCCTTGGCTGCTGAGGTAAGGTAGTACTGGCAGAGTCCGTTGGGAGGCTCTTCTCCCAGTTAGAAGCAGAGCAGCTCCCTCAGGACAGACAGAACACACCTGCCTGCAGCAGCAGGGACAGCGAGGATTTTCAGGTTCATATCCAACAAGCGTTTCCTTTGATTGGAGAAGGAGTGGTGTGTTCGGACAGCACAGAGAGTGAGGTGTAACTGATGCTGGGTTCCTGCTATGCTAGAGACACAAGACAGCCTGCTTGCAAAGCTGCTATCATTTCACAAATGTTACTTTTAATGTTTCTGTAATTATCCTTTTTTGGTATCCATCCTATTTTCTATTTTCTGGCCCTTACTTTCTGAATGCAAAGTGCTCTTAGAGAAGTGCTGCCCTCCTTCACCTGTGAAGATGGGAAGCTGCAGGATGCAGAGACAGTTGATACTCAGGCTTGAGCTGTTGTCAGGAGGCAATTTGCTTAAAAGAATCAGAGGTGGATTTTCAAAAGGAAGGGTTGTTTGCCTGGGAGCATCAAGTTCTTTGTTGGAGCATTAGATTTCCTTGGGAAGAGGGCCTGGTGTGGGGCTGAGAAGGAGCTGGCTGCCGCATTTCCCACATTTTCAGAGCAGTAGCAGATGGCATGGAGATGCTGAAAATACTAGGAAGAAGGATGGGGTGTTTTTTTCCAGTAAAGTATTCGCAAGGTTGAGGGGATGAAGTCAAGCACAAGCAAAATTGGATTGTGAAGGCTGCAAACCATTATCTGAGATGATAAAATCACTTCTAAAGCAGTAGTCCCATAGGAGTTAAGTGGCAGAGCTGTGGGAGGGGACTGGCCCAGCTCTTTGCTTGGAATATGGTTACAGCGAGGCAGGCAACAAGCTTTTCCCTAGATTCCTGAAGTTCTCTCTAGGAGCACTTGGAGCTTGTGGGTGAGGTAGGTGTCTGGTAATGGGAGTAGGAGAAACCACACCTCTGTCTCCACGAGGCTTTTGTCTGTCTGGGGAGTAACATCTCTTTAATCTGTGAGGTAATTTTACTGTGTGAATTGGAGACGTTGTCCGTAGTGAGGTGCCACACAAAATTCAGCTGAAGAAATAATTGCAAACCATAAAATAACACACGTGTAGCTGCCTTCCATTTGCTGAACTGGGGCTGATGAGGGCTTCCTAACGACAGAGAGACACTCAGTGCTTTCAGATGTCAGCAGCTAGAAAAGAACACAAATGTAAATGGAGGCTGGAGCTGAAATGCTTCAGATGGTTCCCACCTCAGCATTCCACAGGTTTAATGTTTAATTCATAACTTTCTGAATTAAATGGTAAAGATACTGGGACTGGCTCAAAGAGCCTGGGGGAGGCAGCCTTGAATTTAAGAGAACATAAACTGACCTAGCATCACAAGTCTTAAGAAATATTCTGAGCTGAAGACAGGCCATTGTTTGTAGCATGTTCCCTGGTTTTGTCCAACTGCAAACACACTCCAATCAAAACCCTGGTTTTGGTTTGCTCCCCTGGGCAGGTCTTGCCTTAAGCCGAACTGGGACTTGTGTTGGTCACCAGGTAATAAAGGGAATGAGGTACCTGGTACATAATCTGCTGGTGTGGGAAAATGAACTTCTTGCCTCTTGATTCCTTGGAGGTTTTCTACCCTTCCTGTGCAACTGTCTTGCCCTGGGGTTGATCCCTTCCTAAACCAGAATCAGTATTGACCAATTTCCTTTCTCCACAGGGGACACTACACAGAAAATGAGATCTGCACAGTATCCTACCCCAGCAGAATTGGATGCTTATGCTAAGAAAGTCGCCAACAATCCGCTGACTATAAAGATTTTCCCAAACAGTGTCAAAGTTCCCCAGAGGAAACACATACGCCGTACTGTGAACGGACTTGATACTTCGGGGCAGAGGTACAGTCCTTACCCGTCTCAGGCCACCACGAAAACCGGCCTCCTGGCGATAGTCAAATCTCCAGCGAAAGGAATTATCAAAGACTTTGACGGGACACGCGCGCGTCTGCTGCCGGAAGCGATGATGAATCCCCCTTCCACACCGTACGTTGCACCTAGCACTTTAACCCACCCGCAGGCGCTCGCTCGCCAGCAGGCCCTCCAGCATGCACAGACTTTGCCGCACCCCCAGAGTATCCCGCAGCCACAGACTTTGCAGCACCCTCAGGGTATTCCACAGCCACAAAGCTTACCACACCCTCAGGGGATCCCGCAGCCGCAGGCGCTGCCTCACCCTCAGAATATGCCGCAGCCACAGGGCTTGCAGCATCCTCAGACCATGGCACACCAGACTCTGCAGCACCCCCCGAATCCTTTGCTGCAGCCAGGTTTACATGGAAGCAGAAAGATGCCGGATGCAGATGCGCCGCCGAATGTGACCGTGTCTACCTCAACCATTCCCCTTTCTATGGCTGCCACCCTGCAGCAGAACCAGCCGCCGGACCTGAGCAGCATTGTGCACCAGATTAACCAGTTCTGCCAGGCCAGGGCTGGCATTAGCACTACCTCAGTGTGCGAGGGACAGATTGCAAACCCCAGCCCTATAAGTCGCAACCTGCTTATCAATGCAAGTACCAGGGTATCTACTCACAATGTCCCTACGCCCATGCCTTCCTGTGTAGTAAACCCTGTTGACCATGCTGCTGCTGCTATTCCTCCTGCCTCTGTTAACGTGCCCATGGTGAATATTAACAGGGTGCCGCCCGCTTACCAGAATGAAATCAAATCAGTTGCATGGAACCAGCACCAGCTCGCACATCTGCAGCAAATGTGTGGGGATGCTGCTGGGCCTGCTGGTCTCGCAGGAAAGCACCCTCAGAGAGAGATCACAGGGCAGAGTTTCCCTGGTAAAGCTTCAAACTACCCTCAAGAACTGTGCATGGGCCAGTCCTTCAGCTTGAAGCCCCCCATCGAGAAGCCTACGCCTTCTCCGCCTGTGAACGGGTTGCAGGGACCCTTGCCATATACCAACGGGCACTATTTCCAGCCCATCTGGAATAACATTCTGCCCACACCCAACAGTGACAGCTCTGGGTCCCAGGACCTCGCCATGCCTTTCCACGGGGGACAGCCAGCAGGAGCACCGCTAGATTGTGCAGGAGGAACTCATTACAGAGCTGGAGCTGGCCCATCCAGCCAGAATAATGTGATGCAGACCATGGATTACCTAAGCGGGGACTTCCAGCAGTCCTGCTTCAGAGATCAGAGCATGGCCGTGCTGGGAAAAGTCCATCGGCCTCCCATGAACCGAGCACCTGAACCAACCGATAGTCGAAATCTTCATATTCAACACCCAGGGTATAGATAGGCTGCAGTCACTTTCACAGACAAAAACTATAGGTTTAGTCTTAATTTTAATTAATAAGCAAGGCATTTTTAACTTGCAAACTTGTGTGATCATTATAGTAACCATTGGAAGAAGACATACTGTATATTTAAAAAGCTTTGCTTACATGTTACCTATCTCCTTTATGCATCAAATATTTAACATGCCTTTTGTTTCAAAGAATTTCATTACACTACTTCACGCCACAGCTGTTTCCTCACCGCAGAATCCCCTTTGCGCAGCTTTTGCCTTCTGCTTAGTAGCTGCTTGCCGGACTGATGTTGAGTTGCTGCAGGGTTTCACGATTGCATCTGTTCGCCGGCTCCGTAAAGAGCGAGGTAGCATAGCTGCTTAAATTTCCATCTCAATTTCCTCTGAAGATTAAGAGCAACAGAATTTGTCAGGAAGCAGGGCTTATTTTTGACTCGAAAGCCCATTTCATTAATGCATTAAACATTGACCATTTGCACTGTCTAGAGGCCTATTTAATTGAAAAAGACGACTACGTTTGAGAAGAGCTAGCTAAGGGTATGTATTTAGGCATTAATATAGGAAGAAGCTTTTCAGCTGTTTCTTGCTGAGATGCCTGCGTTTATCATTCAGACTTTGTCCAAAGTCAAAAGTCTCCGGCAGATTTTCCCAACACATTTTTTCCTTGAGGACAGGGTATGGAGGAGGGGGAAACGGCGGGTTTAGGATGAAGGTGGCAGAGCTGCCGCAGGTAGCTGCCTTTTTTCTGCATCGTATTTCCCTTCCTCGCTCCCCTTTCGCCAGCGTGAGAGCTAGCTTTGTCTGAACCCCTCGCTGCTAGGAGTCTGGCCGTCCTGATGTGAAAGGAATCCAGACCCACTGACAACTCCAAAAAGGGTTCAGCCGCTTCTCCAGTAGCTAGAATTCATTTCAGGGCGAGGAGACGTAACTCAAGCTCGTCTCCAGTGCAATGAGCAGACGCGCGGGGCGGTGTGGCGCGGTCCTGTTCCGGCAGCAGTGCCGCCGGGATGGGAGGCGGTCGATCTGATTCGAAACTCCGCTCACAAGCCACTGTGGGACCAATGGTCCTGTATTCCTCTCCAACAAAACGCCACAGCAGATTTCATGGAACAATTCTCTCTGGGAATTAGTGAAGCTGTTTCTAACATCCCTTTTTCCCAGGGTCTCGGTGCCTAACTCCTCCCGTTCCTTTCCCACGTCCCTTCCAGCAGCTGTAGTCGAGTCATGACCGCAGGACACTAATCACTGGGTAACCTCAGCGTCTCGTTCTCCTCCGTGTGCCGAAACACCTTTCCCTCCTAACAGCCGAGTTTGTTGTGAGTAGCCAATTCCTCCTCTCTGTTAACGAGACTGATACTTGAACATAATGATCACAGTCAAGTTTGGAAATTAAAAAAGATAATAAGAAAAGAAATAAATGCATTGATTCTTTATATGTACACTGGCTAAAAAATATTGCTCTACACTGTAACTTTTAAGTGTAATATTTCTGTATGAATGTCGCCTGGTAGTGTGGGTTTGAGTAGCATTGTGTATGGGTGAACCCACTGGCCTCTGCCACCCACTGGCCTCCCTCACAGCCCTCTGGAAAACAAAGCCTTAAGTATTTGCTCCTTGAACTTTCCTTAACGAGCATGGTTTAAAATCTTAACCGACATCATACAAAATTGAAGAGAAAAAAAAAAAAAAAAGGAAAAAAAATAACAAGTTTTGAAGTGACGTCATAGTTGGCTTAGAGATTCTTAAAAGTTTTTTCGTAAATGGGAAAATTAGCAAACATTTTATTTGTATTTTTTTAATTTAGACGTGTAGTCCTGGGCTGTAACAAATATTTAGGTTTCAAAGCTTAGCAGAGTACGTTTCCTGACTCCTTGCGTAAGTTGGTACACTTATATCCTGTCATTATTTAAATTCTTTTTAAGTGTACTCTAAACCGTTCTTTAGTGGTAACTCTTTAGCAAAGTTAAGCAATTTGACTAAAGACGGATTAAATTATGTGTTGGCTTGTGTTGCCTTATATTTAAAAAGGAAAAAAATGCCTGATTGTGTTATGCCAAATGATAGCAACATGAAGTCCTAATTTATTGTTTATAATCGTATTCCTGCAGTCTTTGTGAAAACTGGTAAATATACATCTATGAAAGAACTAAACTCCCGAGGCTTTTCATGCAATATTTTTCTGAATACCCTCGATTGGAAGCCAAGGTTCGAGTCTGAAGCTGCTTCCCTGACAGCCTCCCTGTCGCCCCCCCTGCCCCATCCGCCCCCCCAGATCGACCCAGGGCTGTGCTATGACGTTAACCTTCCCCGCCGAGTTAGTTCCTGTAAGGTGTTCTGCTACCTGAAAACAGACCTTTGTACTAAATAAACTATTGGCCTCTCCTCTGTTCCGTAGCCTGCTGCAAACCCCGACTGTTATTATGATTTTTCCCTCCTGCTCCTCTCCTGAGGGGGAGCCTGCGTGGCGTCCCGTGCTGCGGTGGTGGTGGTGGTGGTGGTGGTGGAAGCGGTTCTGTGCCGGGGAGGTGTTTGCGTTAGCACTGGGAGGTGTTGGGGATTGTTCTGTGCGGGCGGTCGCAGGTAGAGCCACGAGACTTTGCCCCCGGTACAGCAGGACCGGGATCAAAAGTGCTCCCAAGACTCATCCAGGTGGGGCATTGCTTGAAAAATGGGAATCGTTTTACTATTAAAATCAACTGAAATATTTCCTTTTGTTCTAGGAGTGAGATTTCTTTTAAAACCAACCCTTTTCACTTCTGCAGCAGCCTGGTGCTGATGGGCTCTGCTGCCTTCTCCTTCCCCACTCCACCTCCTGTAGGGAGAAACGCAGCCGCTGACCCCGTTCCTTCCCGAAGCAGCTCAGAGCAGATGCTGCCTGGGCATCCCGACAGCCAAGGGGAAGAAGGGAAGAGCGGATGAGGCACGAGCCCGAGGCCAATGTGTGGTAGGAGCTGTGCTATCCTGGAAACACTTGTCCACACGCAGTATAATTTCACACCAAAATCAGAGTCACCTGAAGGCCAGGGACGTGCCATCGCCCTGGGCTCACACCAGTGGCTTTGGGGTTCACGCTACTTACCTTCCCTTTCTGTCTGTCTCTTCGTCTGTGGGTCAGTGGCTTCCTGATCTTCAACTCTAGCACAGGGTTCCTGTTCCCCTGGTGGATCCTGGCTGCTTGCAGATGACTGTTCTGCTCCTTGAGGAAGGGTGAGGTATTTCATGTGTTAACTATTACTGTGCCTCATCAGCACTGAAATCTCTCCACCCCCCCCCACCTATTTAGCAGAATATAATTTTTCTGGTGGTTCCTGGTAACGCCCTGGCCAGCCAGGGGTGGACGTAGGATCTTAGGAGAGAGAAACCTGGAAGCGTAAACCCTTCCATGAGGAAACTTCCTTCTCTGATGTGTCTTGTCTTTCAAGCAGAAGCTTTGAAGCTGTTAGACCACGAGCCCAGTTTGTTACAGCCCAAAGTTAACATTTAGTAAAGATGATTGTGAGTTTTCTTCCTCTAAGCTGATGGTGTGCGAGGTGTCTCCATGGGACTTGGCTGTTCCTGTAGAAACCAAACAGCAATGCTCACTGGGAAGAGAACTGGGAATTGCTGCTGTATTTCATTAAACCACAGACTGATTACAGACACTGCTGCTCGTGTGCTACGGGGACGAATGGCATTTTGGTTTTCATTTTCTTTGTCTGCAGGAAAAATAAAAAGGAAGAAGAGTGAGACCTGGTCCCTCTGCCCCTTCTGGTTTGGTGCGGGATGGATGTGTGAGGCTTGCGTGGCCGTGATGAGCCACGTGGTGCTTGTTGCAAAGGGAGTTTGGGTAAGGACCTTCATGGGTTCCTGGGGTACAAATGTGTTGGGCACAGCATGGCTGCCCTTCTCCGATAAAAGCACTGATAAAAGCACCGAGAACGTGTGGAAAACCAGAAGTGATGCAAAATCTTAGAGCATGAAAGGAGGAGGAGTAGTCAAGGAGGCGGTTGAAGTCCTGTCAAGGTGAGGTTTGACAACATCACCAAGGGTTAGAGCTGCCCCCTGCCCTGAAGGCTGGTTTTCCCTGGCCTGGGGGGAAACACGAGGAGATGTTGAGCTGCTCCAAAAGCTGGCCCTGGCAGCTTCCCTAGGCCATGCCAACTGCCCTGCAAAGGGCTGGCCCCAATCCTGGGGTAATAAACTTTGAGTTTTGCTTAGAACATAATAATAAATACAAAATCTTTAAGTGAATTTGTAACCCGTTCTGGAAGAGAGGAGCTGTGAAGGTTTTCTCTCCAGTGATCCTGCACCCAATGTAGGGCATGGAGTGCGTGCTTTCATCTCTAACAACGACACAACGACTCAAAATCCAGCTCCTCTGTGCTTGCTGTAAACATCGGAGTGTCAAAATCCATCTGATGGCAAATGAATACCTTTCATGCTGTTTCCAGTGTTCCCAGGATACCAAGAAACCTATTTGGTTCCTACATGCTTTTCCAGGAATTTGGGCTAAACTGGGCAGCTTAGCCCAGCTCAGCTTAGTTGAGAAGAGCTGTCTTTGCCCACAGGCACTGCCACCTCCCCGCTCCTGCATCCAGAAACGCTTTGTGCATCCGCCCCAGGGAGTCCAACCTTCAGGATCTTCCTCTCCTTTGACTGCTGGAGCTCTGTTGGTATCTTGGTTCTTCCTCTGTCCTCCAACAGGAGGAATCCCTTCTGTGTAGCTTGGCAGGAGGATTTTATGTCATCTTAGCTGCTGGTCAGACCTGTTCACCGGAGTAAGGATCTGGTGGGATAATGAGCCAGCAGGGACCTCCATGTGAGCAGCTGCTGCCTCTGCCGAGGAGTTACCTGCAGCCACCACTGACCTGAAGGCTTCTTGCAGGGGGCAGAGCAGGATCCAGCCTTTTAAAACCTCTCGTTTAGGGGCAAGTAGGGTTTTCTGCCAAGATTTAATTGCTGTGTTTGGTGTGGGCTCACTGAACTGCAGGTTCCCACTGCTGCAGGGGGGGTGGGAGGATGCGAGTGTTGAGTTTGACCCAAGGCAGGCAACGCGCCCAGATGTTCTCTGCTGAAAACCAGCACCGTGTCAACTCACCATGGACACTTGGGAGAGGAGCAACTGCTGCAGGAGCTGCCAGGTATTGGAGCTGGAAGGAAACCCTGCCCTGTGTGGGGAGTGGAGGAACCAAAGGAGGGGGGTGCTTGGAAGCCAGATTCTCAACTTTTAGCTTGAGGAGCTCGTGTTGGATGATGCGTTTCAGGGGCTTTTCCAGTGCCCAACAAGGCCAAACTGCAATAAAATTACCGGAGTATTTTATCTAATTAGTTTAAGTTAATTTTGAGGCAGTTTGGGTACAAACTGTTGAGTCGGCAGGGACAGCTGACGGCTGCAGGGATGCGCTGGAACAGACGTGCTGAAATCACACAAAGGTTTAAATGGTCCCACTGTAAAACACTTCTTCAAACCGGTCCTCTAAAGGCAGAGGGGGAGGGAGGGAGGGGTTTAACAGAGGATGTGAAGAGCAAATGTGTCTTGCATTGTTCTCTTGATGAAATATTAATGCTTGGTTGAGCCGTCCTGGCTGCGACGCATCGATAATCAGCACAAATCGGGGCTCTGCCGCGTCAGCAGCTGCTGGAGTGGTTCTGCCAAACGTTCTCCCTGTCTCCATCCCAAAGGTGTTCAAAGGATTTGGTGTTTGATGAGACAAGGGCACTGTGATGGGGGCTCCATCCTCTTACAGGGTAGTCAATAACGCTCTCCTCTCCCTCTGGCTTGAGCATCCCATGAAACACCCAGCTGGCATCCGAGTCCCCTCGGAGCAATGGAGCAGGGAGCGAGCTGGCAGGCTCTGAGCCTTTCGAATAAATCTTCAACAAGTTTCCAGGAAGTTTATTTTTAAACTTGATATTTGAGACTAAATTTAGGAGGAAATTGCTTTTTCTCCCTCTCCCCCCGTGAATATGAAGAGCATCACCTCCTGCTGCACAGCCTGAGTCTGGCTGGGGATTTGCTCCCCGCGTTGATGCAAACACGGGAAGGTTAAGAGGTGCTTGAACATCCGGCTGACATTTCCAGCCAGGCTCCACGTGGAGACGTGTGCGTCGGGATAAACGGAGCTGGCGTGCGGTGCTCATCAGCTCAGGGCGCGCTGGGAGCTACCGGAGAGCGGCACCTGACGGCAAATTCACATTTATGATTGGAGACGGGAAAAGGCAAAGGAAAAACCCAAGGAGGGAAAGGAGTGGGATGCGAATCGGCCCCTGGGTGGGGAATGAGGCACTGCAGGGCCGTGGTCCCTGGCTTCCTGGGGGGTTTTTTGCCCCCCTGGCTCTCAGCACAGCTTTCAGGGAGCACAACCAGGAGCTACAGCCCCAGCATCACTTCAAAATCATAAATAACCCATGGGTTTATTGCTTTTAAAGTAACTGCCAACACCCAGCTGCATGGCTGGGTGACAGGACAGTGCCTGCACAGTGTGTGTACATAAATACATCAATAAAATGTGTATAATTAATAAAAAATATTAAAATAATAATAAATACATATATTAGAAAAATAAAATGTAGGCAGGTCAGCATTGGCTCCTGCTTTTACCCTTCTGTAGCTCAGACCATGTCAATCAAGCAGGCAAAAAAGTGGGTTAAGACTCTGTAGGAGAAAAAAGAAATAAGGAAGGGGGGGAAATGTGCCATGGAGCAGCGGGGCTGGGAGCAGCAAACGCCGGCTGTGGGGGCTGCAGCGCCCGCTGGGCAGCGGTTCTGCTCTGCCCAACTCAAGGATGAGATCTCAGCATCCTGGTGCCGGGAGCAGACGTTGCTGGCAGCACCGCTGAGCACAGCGCGCCGGGCACTGGGCGGGCAACAGCGCAGATGGGCAGCAGGGTGAGGTGGCATCAGGCAGCTGGATACTGGGCACCAGTACAGGCTGGCAGTAGGCACTAATATAGGAAAGGTAATGGGCACCACTATGGACAACAACTGGGCATCAGTTGAAGCTGGAATTCAGCACCAGTCTAGACTGGCACTGGGCACCAGCACAGCCTGATGCTGGGCACCAGAACAGGCTGGCATTAGCTCCCAGTTTGGGTAGGCACTGGGCACCAGTATGGACTTACCTTTGGCTCTAGTGTAGGACTGGCATTGGGACCAGTATGGGCTTACACTGGGCAGCAGTATGGACTGGTATTGGGCACAAACTGGCCACCAGTATAGCTGGCACTGGGCACCAGTATGGGTGGGAAGCTTGCTCCATTCCTGGGGGATGTGCCACGATCCCGAGGTCACCCCCTGTTGGGCTGGGACCCACCTGGGGGACATTCCATGGGGGTCGGGGACCCCAGCAGCGTTGCCCCTGCCCCAGCAGGGCCATGGGGTGCAGCTAATTAGTGGCTAATTATGTTAAGCCAGGGCAGCACTAATGCAATTGTAGGATTAGCCTGCAGGGACTGCGACACACACACCCCCCCCCCCCCCACCCCCCCCACCCCCCATTGCTGCTGGGGTGATTCTGGGGGGGGGGGGGGGGGGGGGGGGGGGGGGCACCACACACCTGGGACCACCTCCCCCCACACAAAGCACCCCGGTGCCCCCCAGTCATTGCCCCCACCCTTGGCTGTGTCATTGCCCCAGTGCTAAGGGAGGGGGTGGGGGTGCTACAGGAGCACAGCACCCCGAGGTTGGTGACACACACACTCCCCCACCCCCCCACCCCGTACATCCCCCCAGCCAGCAATTACCGAATTAACCGGCTCCATCCGAGCCCGTCTGCTGCTGGGATGTGGGTCAGGGATTACCCCTCCCCCCCCCCCCCCCCCCCCCCCCCCCCGGTGCCCCCCGGCTCAGCTCTGGTCCCACCAACCACAGGGGCACCTTGAGCCCCCTCCCCATACAGCAAGAACTGGGGACGCCCCCATGCAACCTGTCCCCCCCCCACATACCAGCAGGGGCTGGGAAAAGGGGTAACCCCTATGTGAGCCCCCCCCCCCCCCCGCCCCCAATACCAGCAGGGCCCATCTCCCCCCCCCCCCATGCAAGCACCCCCATACCTGCAGGTTCTGCAACAGGGGTCCCTCCCCATGTGAGCCCCCCCCCCCTCCCCCCCCCCCCCCCCATATACCAGTAGGGTCCCCCACCATGTGAGCCCCCCCCATACAAGCAGGGCCTGGGCACGGGTCCCCCCCACTCCTGCCCCCCCAGGTGGAGGAAGGAGGTTCAGGCGGCCGTAATAAATACAAGAAGAGTTTATTGACAAAAAGGAGGTGGGGAGGGGGCAGGGGGCCCCGGCCCGGGGTAATAAATAACAACCGTGCTCCCGGGGGGGCACCCGTTTACAAAATATGGCTCTGGGCAGCGGGGTCCCACGGGTTCCCCGGTCAGGCTGGTGGGAGGGGGACTGGACACCCCAGTGAGTGGCTTGGGGGGGCCCAGCCCCCCGGCACCCCCAGGCACCTATGTAGGGACACCTGGGGGGGCTGCGGTGGGGTCCCAGCCCCGGGGGGGACGGGGTGTGCTGGGGGAGCAGCCCCATCCCCTACCTGAGAGCCACCAGCTGTGATCCCCACGCTGGGGGTAGGGGCTCAGCACCACCCGGGGCACCCCCAGAGAGGGTCCCGGCTCACGCCCTGTCCCCCCCGGGGCACCAGGGCTCAGGCCAGGATCTTCTGGGGGATCTCCACCGAGGCTTTGATGAAGATGGCGTTGTCCCGCACGTAGTTGCGCTTCTTGATGTCCTCGTGGGAGATGAACTTGGGGTAACCAAAACCCAAGGTGCTCTCATCCATGGAGCTGCGCGACGCTCCCGGCTTCTGGAAGTTTTTCCAGTTGGGATCGGGGTGGAAGGTCTCGGTGATGTGCTGGGGCTTGGAGAGCGAAGGGTCGCTCTGGTCCAGCAAGGAGAAGGTGACGCGGTAGGAGAAGGGCCACTCCAGCAGGTTGTCGTACTCGCCCGGCAGCACGCGGATGTAGACGGAGAGGTGGCTGCTCTCCCCGCTCCCGTTGCCGTTGAGGAAAGCCGAGACCTGGAGCTTGTAGCCGTACTTGTGGGTGTAGAAAGGGGGGCTGAAGAACTCGTAGTTGCTGCGGGCTTTGGCCTCCTGCAGCTTGCGGGTGTAGTCGGTGATCTTCCAGATGAGGATCCCGTCGCTGCTCACCGACAGCTCCTCCACGTCCCGCCGCAGCTCCAGGATCTCCTGCCGCTGCCGGCTCACCAGGGCGCACACCATGCCCAGGTGAGCCTTGGTGCTCTCCTCCAGGTGCCGGCCCATGGCCAGCTTGGGACACTGCGGGGACAGGAGGACAATCAGAACTAGGGAGCCGGTGGCACGGGACAGCGTGGGGACACGGGGCGGGACAGGACAAGGGGAAGGATGTCGTGGAGATGTCGTTGGAGCATGGGGGTACTGGAGCAGGACAGCAGAAGGATGTTGTGGGGGCACAGAGGTGGCATGGGGACACTTGGTTGGGATGGCATGGGGATACTTGGGTGGCAAAGTGACACGGGAGTGAAGCAGAACAAGGACAGGGACATCAAGGAACCACATGGATGGGACAGAGTAGAACAGGGACACCACAGGGGATGGGACAGATGTCAGGGCAAGAGAAGCGTTGGGATGCTGTGGGGCACAGGCACCCCGTGGGGGGTGGGGTGGCATGGGGATGGCACAAGGATGCCAGGGCAGGATGGGGACAGGGACACACTCACCCGGTGCTTACAGCCAGCTTCCTTGAAGGGACACAGCAGCATGGCAGTGTTGCAGCTCTCCTTGAGGTGGGTGGGCACATCCTCCCGGGCGATGCTGGGCGTCCCACACTGGTTGGGGCAGGGCACGGGGTACCGGGGACACTGGTACTGGTGGTTCTGGGGACACAGGGTGATCGTCAGCCAGGGCCATGAGGCAGTGGGACAAGGGTCCCCGTGGGCCCCATCTCACCTGGATGGTGTCGAAGACGAACTCCTTGGCGCAGTAGGTGCAGGGTTGGGTACGCTTGGGGCACTCGGCCAGGGCGTGCTGGGACAGCAGGCGCCGCATCATGCGGGCCCCGCACTTGTTCTCGCAGTACACGCTCTCCTGGGGACACGTGCCCTGGTGGCCCTGGGAACCGCGACACCATTGTCACCCTCACCAGCCAGCCCTGCCAGGGATGGGGCCGTGTGGTGCCCCACATGGCCAGGCTGTGTCCCCATGGTGTCTCCCATCCAAACTCTGTGCCCATGGCTGGATTGTGGCCCCTCCTCAGTGTCACGCGCTGTCCCCATGGCCAGGTCGTGCCCCCCATGGTGCTCTGCAGCCCATCTAGGTCCCCACATTGCACCCCCAAACTGCCTACGCCCCCATGGTGCCCCCATCCAGGCCACGTCCTCCATGCTAACACCGCCAGCCGTGTCCCCCACAGTGTCCCCACCACGGCTGCGTCCCACACTGTGGTGCCCACCTCGAAGGCCTCCCCAGTGAAGTCGCTGGCGCAGAACTCGCACTTGACGCGGCGCTTGGGGCAGCCGTGCTGGACGTGCTCGGGCAGGTCGCGGCGGCTCAGCTTGGCACTGCATCGGTTGGGGCACGCGATGACATTGAAGCCGCAAGTGCCCAGATGGGCCTGGGGGACACAGAGACAGTGAGGTGGGGCGGT
This sequence comes from Neomorphus geoffroyi, assembly GCA_033558235.1. Lineage (NCBI taxonomy): Eukaryota > Metazoa > Chordata > Aves > Cuculiformes > Neomorphidae > Neomorphus > Neomorphus geoffroyi. Next base: position 6,811,740 of record JAUMJM010000018.1, read on the forward strand.
CGTGGGGCACAACCTTGGCCCCCCCTCATTCTCCTGGTCCCTACCTGGAGGTGCTTGATGAGCCCGCTCCAGCGGCAGCCCTCCTCGCTGTGGATGCAGCGGATGGCCAAGCTCAGCACCTGCGCCTCCAGCTCCGGGTCGGGGTAGATCTGGGGGGGATGGGGTGGTTTGGGTTAAATTAGAGTCTGTTTCTTGACTCCTGACTCAGCCTCGTCTGAGTAACCTCATTTTTGGAAAGCCAACTGCACGTTTAAGACAGTTCCTCTCTAGAAGTGATAACACGGGACACTGGGATGCACGAAGACCAATGTTTACATCTGTTCCTCTCATAACCAAGGCCATCCTTGAGATGGTGGGGCCGTAAGTCAAAGATGCAAAAAAGGCTGCACCTGCGTGGAGGGGCAGATGGGACAGGTGACCCCAACCTGAGCAACAAAGGATTCCATCCCAAAGATGTCATATTAGGGATAAAACTGAGAGATCACGGGGGTCTTGCTCTCTTCTGCGATGGCCAACGGCCAGTGAAGACCTCGTCTGCCTGGTTGCTCCTGATTCTGGATCCACACATTCCTGAATCCAGTTCCTGTGCCCATCTCCCTCCCGGCCAGAGACCCATTCCCTCGTGTCTGCTCTGCAGTATTTGTGGTGACCTATGGTCATCGAGCGCTGGGGTGGGGGCACAATCTCATATATTTATATGTATTTTATTAATTTCTAATTAGAATCACGGGTTGGGTTGGGTGGGAAGGGACCTCAAAGCCCATCCGGTCCCACCCCCTGCTGTGGGCAGGGACACCTCCCACTGGATCAGGGGGCTCCAAGCCCCATCCAACCTGGCCTGGAACACCTCCAGGGATGGGGCAGCCACCGCTGCTCTGGGCAACCTGGGCCAGGGCCTCCCCACCCTCATTGTGAAGAATTTCTTCCTAAATGTCTCATCTAAATCATCTTCACCCTTCCAGTCTAAAGCATCCTCCTCATCATCAAAAAATAGTCTATAACATACAACATGTATCACGTATAATATGATATAATGTATAATATATAATAGATAAGATAGCATTTCTTATTATTATTAATAATCATCATCATTTCATTAAAGCTGTAGTTTTATTTTCCAACCTGCAAGCCCTTTTACAGGAGGGAGGAGGAAGGGAATTTAATTTGGGAGCCCAATTCAATGGTCTTAGCTGCCAAAATTAGCCAGGTCCGGGCTAGACGGTGACAGGAGGCAGCACCAGGGCATCACCACGTTGCAGGGGCGCAGGGACCCCCCCACCCTGGCCGGGAGCCATGGGCACGCTGCCCGCAGCCGGATCCCCCCCAGCGGCACACAAACAAGTGCCCTTTGTCGGGAGCGCGTTTCCGTTCCCCGGCCCCGCGGCACAAAGGGCTCTTGCTTCCGCACGGGCGGCTGTGCCAGCCTGGCTGTGCCAGGCCGGGGTGGGACTGGCTTCTTGGCGGGGGTCATTGGTGACGGGGGGGGACACACACACACATTACCTTGGCATATTCCAGGGGCAGCTGGTCCTCCGGGCACTTGAAGACGCCTTCGCTGCAAGACACAGAGAGGGGACAGGATGGCTCAGGGCTGGGAACGGCCGGTGGCACCGGAGACACAGCCACGGTCATGGAATCATTAACGTTCCATCATTAAGGAACCTAAGGTTCCTCAGCCTGAGGTTCCTTCAGGTCCGTTAAAGTTCCAAGCTCATCCAGCCCAACCCCACCGTGCCAACTAAACTGTGCCCCCAAGTGCCACATCAACACGGTTTTTTCGAAGCCCTCCAGGGATGGAGTCTCCACCACCGCCCTGGGCAGCGTCCTCACCACTCTGTCAGCCACAAAACCGTCGCCAACATCCAACCTGAACGTCCCTTGGCACAACTCGAGGCTGTTTCCTCTCGTCCCACCCCTTGTTCCGATGTCCCACATGGTCCCCGCCATCCCACCCCAGGACATCAGAACCAAATCCAGCCTTGGCCCTCCGGGAGCCGCAGCTCTAATCCTGCTCCATCTGTCTGAGCTGGGAAATGCCCCCGCCAGACGCCCCCCCCTCAGGGCACCGCGAGCCCCCGGGGCTCTGGGCCAGCCACGGCGAGCGTGGCACCATCTGGAGCCCCCCCAGCCCCTTCTGCTCCCCCAGGATTAAGGCAGGGTGGCTGCCAGGAGGGGTGCTGGCGGGGGTCACGGGCACCCACTGCCCCAGGTGTTGGTGCCCAGGGGATGGGGGGGGGGGGGCAACAGCTGGCCGCCAGATGTGCAAGCCCGGATGTGTGGGCCCAGGGGTCCCGCTCTGCAGGAAACGGTCCCGGCAGCCACCGCGGTGAGCCAGGACGTGGGGGCAGGAGGCCACCCTGGAGGGGTCCCCGTCCCCCTGGGACCCCAGCCTGGGGGATCCTCCCAGGGTGGGATTGCTCCCACTTGGCTCCGACCCGTGGAGGGGCAGCGCAGGGCGGAGGGATGGAGCCAAACGGGCAGCCTGGCCCGTGACACGGCTGGCCAGGAGCCACTGGCACCCCCCGTGACAGCGCAGTGTGGGGACACACACGGGTGGCATCCCACACACCATCCCTGATGGGCATCGGGGCAGGAGGCCATGGGTTCTGCCCACAAGGAGACACAGCAGGGACACACAGGAACCCCAGGGCTCTGGCATTCCCGAGGTGGCTCTGGATGAGGCCACCAGGTCACCCTGCCCATTTGCCAACCTGCACATCTAATCACCACGTGGCCTTGGCAGATGCTGGCACAGCCTCGACCAGAGCTGCCAAGCGGCTGTGAGACGGCACAATGGAGCCAGCGCTGTTGGTGTGGGATGCCCAGGCACGGCACAGCAACGTCCCCTGCAGCCACCAACCCTGTGCCGAGATGCCAAGGCACCCCTGGAAAAACCACCTCGGTGCTGCAGGGCATGGGACCCTCCACCCCTGCCACATGCCCGGTCCCTTTGCAGCGGGCATTTCTGTGGGAGTCACCAGGAACCTGTCGAGACAAACTGTGCCCACATGGGGCTGGGCACCCAGATCCTTCCAGGGATCCCACCGCTGGCACTGCCCTACAGCTGGCATCACCCTGCCACCCTTCTGTGGAGCCCATGGCTGGCATTGCCCCATGGCTGCCATCACTCTGCCACCTTTCTGGGGACCTCAGAGTTGGCATCACCCTGCCACCCTATTGGAAACCCCACACCTGGCATCGTCCCACAGCTGGCATCACTCCATCACTGGCATCGCCCTGCTACCCCTCTGGGGACCTCACAGATGGCATCGCCCCACAGCTGGCATTGCCCTGCCACCATTCCAGGGCAGCCAGCACTGCCAACCCTGCCTGTGCCCCGTGCCCAGTGTGGGGGTGTCGGGGCTGGTGAGGAAGGGGACACAGACCCGAAGGCAGCTCCTAATCCCCATCCCTGACCAAGCCTCCCCATTCCTCACGCTCGGCCGGGCAGGGAATGTGCTGAGGCAGCACCCGGGGGCACCGGCCTTGCCTCTGACCTTCGCCGCGTGTCGGGGCGCAGCGGGGTGACGGCGCAGGGGGATCCCCAGCACCCACCCCAGCCCCACGGCGGGGCAGGATGGCTCAGCCCAGGGGATCCCCAACTTCATTCGGTGCAAACAAGGGCTCTCGCTGGGGGTACCCCTGCTTCCAGCCACCCTGGCAGAGCCAAGGTGCCCGCGAGGCGCATGCGGGAGGGGTGCGGAGGTGCTGCCTGGCACGGAACCCGGGGAACGCCCGGTTTCGAAGAAACCAGCCCGCGGTGGCGGTGCCCGTGGGGCTCCCGGCCCGGGCAAAGGTTGGCTCTGCGGGGCGAGGCGCAGCCGGGGGTGGCAGTGGAAAAACGGGGCCCGGGGGTGCCTTTGCACCCCCACATGCCCAACCTAGGGGGCACGGACATCCCCCCCTCACCGTCCCACTGGAGGGACACCAAGTCTGCACCGGGCACGGTGGCCAAAAACCGGGCAGCGCTGGCCCAGCACGTGCCAAGGGAGGGGGCACCGTGCCCTGGCCCCCAGTGCTCACCCGCTGGGTTGCCGGGGCATCTCCCCCCCTCCCCCCCCCCCCCCCCCCCGCCATCTCTTCCTTCGGGGCAGGAAGGGGTTAAGCACAAATCTTTGCAAGCGCTCGAAACTCCCCGGCCCCCTCTTCCTCCTCCTCCTCCTCACCGAGAGGGGCCACGGGCGGCTGCTCCCCGCGGGGCGGCTGCCACGCACCCCGGGGCACCCCCTGCCCGGCCAGGGGCGCCCCCTGGCAGCCCGCATCGCCGGGCGTCCCGCACCCCAGGGTACCCCACATCCTGTCCCCATCCTGGGGCACCCCGCACCTCGGAGCACCCCCTCCGAGGCCAGGGGCACCCCCGAGCACCCCGCACCCCCAAGCTCGGGGAACTCACGCAGGGCACCCCTTTCCCCAGCCTGGGGCACCCTCGCAGCACCCCTTCCCCGGCTCAGGGCCCCCTCAGAGCACCCTGCACTCCCCACGCCCCCCAGCCCTGGGTACCCCGCATCTTTCTCCTCTCAGGGGCATCCCTAGGGCACCCCACACTTTTTCCTCATCGGGGCACCCCCGGGCACCCCGCACCCCCCCAGCCCTTGCCATGCTGCACCCCTGGGCAGCTTGCACCCCCTCCTCTTACGGGCACCCGGGGATACCCAGCACCCCCTCCTCCGAGGGGCACCTCCGAGGGCACCCCACACCCCCCAGCCCCGAACACCTCATACCCCGAAACACCCCTTCCCCTGCCCGGGGCACCTCAGCCACGGGTACCCCGCATCCCCTCCTCACTCTTCGGGGCTGTCCGCACCCCCTCCTCCTCAGAGCACCCCCAGGGAACCCCGCACTCACACCTCTTCGGGGCACCCCTCCACTCCCTTCTTCTCGAGGCACCCTCGGGGCACCCCGAAGTACCCCTTCCCCTGCCCAGGGCACCCCCGGAGCACTCCACACTCCCCAGCCCAGGGCGCCTCTCCGGGCACCCCCTTCTCTTAGGGGCACCCCCTTCCCCAGCCCGGCGCACCCTCAGGGCACCCCCGAGCCCTGGGCACGCTGCACTCCCGGGCACCCCACACCCCCCTCCTCTTAGGGGCACCCCTAGGGCGCCCCCTCCCCAGCCTGGGGCACCCCCCGGGCACCCCTCCCCGCCCCCCCCGTGGTTGTTTTGGGGGAGGTGGAGGGTGGGTGGGCACCCTCTGCCCGCGGGGGTGCGGAGCCCCGGCTCGGGGTGGGGGTGCTGATGTTGGGGTGAGCTGGGCGCTCAGTGCGGGGGGCAGGGGTGCTCGGCGTGACGCCCCGGGGGTCTCACCTGAGGAACTCCTGCAGGCAGGTGTCGCAGAAGCGGTGGCCGCAGGTGGAGACGCGCACGGGCTCCCGCATGGGCTTCCCGCACAGCGGGCACAGCACCCGCCGCCGCGGCCGCTCCAGCAGTTTGTAGTCGTAGCCCGGCATCCCCGAGCCCCGGCGGCCGCTCCGAGCCCCGCGAACCCCGCTCCGAGCCCGGGGGGGGGCGGGAGCACCGCGGGCACCGCCCCCACAGAGGGGCCGCCCCGGAGCGGCACCGCCCTCCCCCCCCGCACCCGTCCCCCCCCCCGAACCCGCACCGGGCGTGGGGGCATCCGGGGGCGGGGGGAGTTGAGGAGCATCAGCCTCTCTGGGGAGGGGGGAGGTTGGAGCATCACATCGAGGGGGGTTGGTTGGAGCATCAGCCCTTCCAGAGGGGGTTGGGACCCCCCCACATCAGGCACGGGCACCTTGGGGGCTCGGGGAGCATCACAAGGGGGACGGGTTTGTGACCGACCCCACCGGGCACGGCCACCCTGGGGGGTGAGGGACCCCCATATCAAGCACTGCCACCCTGGGAGCTTGGGGAGCATCACATTGGGGGGAGGGGGGGTAAGGACCCCCGACATCGGGTATGGGCACCCCGGGGGGGTTGGTTGAACCATGAGCCCTTCCACGTGGGGTTGGAACCCCCAACATGGGGCACTGCCACCCTGCGGACTCGGGGAGCATCACACTGGGGGGGGGGCAAGGACCCCCTATACCATGCCCAGGCACCCCGAGGACCTGGGGACTTGGGGAGCATCAGGCCTCCCAGGGGGGCTGGTTGGTGCATCACATCGGGGAGGGAGGGGCTGTGAACCCCCACACCGGGCATGCCCACCCTGGGGGGGCCAGGGACCCCCCCCACATCAGGCACGGCCACCCTGGGGACTTGCGGAGCATCATACCTGGCACAGCCACCACGGGGGCTTGATGAGCATCAGCCCCTTCAGGGAGGGAAGGGGGGTGTTGTGATCCCCTCCCCCCTGGGCACTGCCACCATGGGGACTTGGGCACCGTCACACTTGGGAGTTGGGACCCATCATACCAATTTCACTCCGAACTCCCCCCCCCAGGCTGCACCCAAGAGCACCCCTCGCTTTCCCACCTCCTAGCAAGGGTTGGGGGGGGGGTGGGGGGCAGGGAATAAAAGAAAAACCCAGCTGGCTCCAGCCCCCCCCCCCCTTCACTCTTCCAGAAACCGGAGCAGCATATGGGAGTATTTGCCCCTTTCCCTGGAGATGGAGCCGAGCAGATGCCAGGCTGCGAGCATGTGTCAGTCCCACCGCTGCGCGCCCCAGCCCGCTCCCCATTAAGGGCGGCAGTTGCTCCAGTCCCAAATGTTGGCAGTTTTCAATTAGCAAATGGCAGAGGAGGGGGGATTCCTGGGGGACACGCTCAGCAAGTCGAGCTCCAGCACTTGTCACTCAAGGAGCTCACGTTACTCTTCTCCCCGAGAGGTTCTGCTTAAAATAAAATCCTTCCAGCAGCCGCGGGGGGGAAGGCGGGCAGCCTGCCCGCTCTCGCTGCCGCAGAGCCAAGAACGGGATAGGGGATGATTTTTGGGGTTAGCCTGAGGGAGAATGGGTTGCTCCCACCACCCAAGTAGTGGGGAAGCTTGGACCAGTGTAGGTTGATCATGAACGGCCACCGCGGGGTCTTTCTGAGGGTCATGACCAGCTGGCAGCCAGCTCAGGTGACAGAGGGCACCAAGTTAAACTTTAACCATAGAATTATGGACTGGTTTGGATTGGAAGGGACCTCAAAGCCCATCCAGTTCCACCCCCTGCCATGGGCAGGGACACCTCCCACTGGGTCAGGGGGCTCAAAGCCCCATCCAGCCTGGCCTGGAACACCTCCAGGGATGGGGCAGCCACCACTGCTCTGGGCAACCTGGGCCAGGGCCTCCCCACCCCCATCATGAAGAATTTCTTCCTGATGTGTAATCTAACTCTCCCCCCTTCCAATTTAAAGCCGTTCCCCCACATCCCATCACTCCAGGCCCTTGGAAAAAGCCCCTCCCCAGCTTTTCTGCAGCCCCTTTCAGTACTGGAGGCTGCTCTAAGGTCCCCCCAGAGCCTTCTCTTCTCCAGGCTGAACAACCCCCACTCTCTCAGCCTGTCCTCACAGCAGAGGTGCTCCAGCCCCTTGGATCACCCTCGTAGCCACCTCTGGACCCATTCCAGAAGTTCCAGATCCTTCATGTGTACCCAGAGCCTGGAAACCCAATGAGTAAAACCAAATAACAATGGGATCTGTAGAGAGAGCAGCGGGGTGCACCAGCACCTCCACGGGGGTGGCTGCCTGCGGCCGAGGTGCTCGGGGTTTGCTCTGAGCTGACTCCCTCAGGGTTGGATCCAGAGCAGCCCCCACATTCCAGCTGGTTCTGCCACCAAGTCACAGCACGCCCTGGAGCCAGGCTGGCCTCCCACCCGCAGACAGGCACTACCCCAGGCACTTGCCCCAACACGCCGTGACCTGGCCCTGACTAAAAACCATCCCTGGACACCGCTACGGGACTGGGTATGGACCAAAAGGATGGGCCGAGCATCCCATGGGGCGATGGGGTCCGTGGGCAGAAGGTAGAGGACACACCACTCCTGCCAGCTCAGACAGCCTGCGGCTGCGATGACAGGCGTGAAACAGAGCCGAGTTTTATCACTATTTACTGCTTCTCTTTGATGTTTTAAAAATTTTTCTTCCCTAACCTCACTAAAGAGCATCTCTGCTAATTAGCCAGGAGCTGACAAAGCCATCAGAAGGCGCTGGCTGTGCCGGCAGGATGGCTGGGAGGTGTCAGACCCTGCAAACAAAGATCTCCTCCTTTTCCCCTTCTCCCTAATGAACTCAACATCAGAGCCAGGCGTTTGCCTCGCACAAAGGCGACACAACCTCCACGCAGGGCAATTCCCTTTGTGCCGAGGATATGATCTCTGTCCCCCATGACGGGGCAGTCCTTGAACCCATCTGGGCTCTCCTTCCCCAGCCTCTCCCTGCCCCGCACCCCTGCTCCATCCCTCTGCCTTGTGTTTAATTTGAACTGGACAAACAGACAAAACCACGCTCTGGCTTCTAAAGAAGTCAAGGTGGAGCATTTGGCTCCAGGGAAAGGAGTGGGGAAGAGCCCTCTCCCTGCTTCTGGGGACTGGTGCCCAGGGAAGGTGCGGGCAGCGAGGCGGTCGGACAGACAGCCAGCCAGCAGCCGCACTTTATGCCAAGCCTCGTGGGAATGGGGACACGACCACGATAGACACGCGGAGATCAAATCAGCTCCGGGATCAAATTAGCTCTGGGATTGAATCAGCTCCGGGATCAGCAGAAGGTTTGGGCTGTTTCCTGCTAACAGCGACGGCCTCCAGTCAGGGGGACCTTACTGAGCACAGGAATGGGGACAGGCTTTCCCTGAGTGACAATGCACAGAGGGGACTTGCACCCATGGGACAAGGCAGCCCGAACCCACCACCTCCCTTCCCCGCTGCCTCCCTGCCGTGCCTTCCTTAGCAGGAGGAGCCATGGGGACAAGGCTGATCCACCACCAGCTCCACAGGAACAAAACAAGGCGAAAGGGAGAAGCCCTGAGAGTTTCCACCAGGAGCTTCTGCAGGGAAACAAAGCAGCAGACGTGAGGAATGCAACTGGCCTATTTGCCCGGCTGCTCTCTGCCTCCGGCAGTGCGGACATGCCTCAGCTTGTCGTTTCAAGAGCTATTGTTGCTCGGGGCTGGGGCCTCTTTGTTTCCTTTACCCTTTCGCCAGGCTTGGTCACAGCCCGATATTAAATTATTCAAATCATCTCGCCGGGCTTCACAGCTCAACTCCTGCACCGAGGGCACGGGCTGCAAAATCTCGAGGGCCCCGGCCCTCGCATTGAGCCCCTGGCCTGGCACAAAGCACACTGGGTCACACTGGATCCCCCTGCCCCCAAAGGGGTCCAATATTTGAGTCGGTGCAAAAGCAGCATTTTAAGCCATAAAACAACTCCCCTAATGCCAGCGCAGCAGTGGGACCAGGGGGTTCAAGCCCAGATTCAGCAGCTCGACTGGAGCTGGGAGAGCTCAGCTCTCCGGGCTGCACATCCTCTTGGCATTTTTGGTGCCACCGCTGCCAAGCCAAAGGGTATCGGAGACCTCTGTCCTGCCTGCCTGTAGTGCCAGCCAGCCCTCAGCCCCGTAACAGCAACACCAGCCCCTTCTTATGGGATGTTTGCACGTGGAGCGCGGCAAGGGGAGCCCCGAGAGTTGAGCACAACACAGCTACGAGAAATCTGTTGCTGTAGGAGCTGGTGCTGCTGCCAGCTCAGCGCAAGGAGGAGAGGCAGTGGCCCAGAGGGGCTTTGAGGCAATTTAACCCAGGCCTGCAATTATTTTTGTCCCCAGGTTGGTTTGGGAGCAGAAAACACCTTCCCCTCCATCAACACCAAGCTGCCGGAGCCATCCCCGGAACCTGCAGCACACGGCGAGTGCCAAGGGACTGGCAGAGCCTTTGAATACGAGACGGCTTCCCGGGATAGCAGGGTGTAACCTCCTGAAAAGGCAGCTCCACAAGAAACAAAAAACAGCAGGGAAAAACCCATGCTCCCACCCCACCAGGAGCCAAACAGGGAGGCCGCGTCTGCAGTCAGGGCTGCACACGCCTCTCCCGGCTGGACGGGACCTGCTCCCCTCGCCAGCCGGAGCCCGGGAGGCGAGAGAAGAAAGAGCAGGAGACCTGCAGAAATTCATTACCTTCCACATAACAGAGGGATCAGTCGGCTTCTACCAGAGCCCGGTGAGGTTTCCCTCACTGAGAACAGGAAAGAATTACAAAAAATAATTAGAGAGATTTCATCTCAGCCAGCTTATGAAAGCACCGACTTTATACACAGCAGATTGGCAACAGCACAAAGATGGATGCGAAAGGCAGGAGCGTTTGCTATGTCAGACGGATCAGAGACAGAAGCTCATCAAAAAATGGCCCAGGGCAGATGTAAGTTAAAAAAAGAGAAGAAAAAAACAGAACAGAAAGGAAAGGAAACGACCCTTCTGGAGATAAAAAATGTAACTGCTGCCGTGACATGGTAATATGCCCCCTCTTGCCTGCAGAAAGGATCCTTGGTGAAAGCTCATCATCTCCCCGGGGAGATCTGGGTTAAAAAACTTCAATTACTGACAATGGCTGGCTGTGTTTTGCTGCCTTCCACTAGCTCAGCTGGTCAGCAGCAGGATTTAGGGGCCTGAGGACAAATGTCAGCTGGAGCATCCTCCAGTGAGCTCCTGGGGCCAGGGGAGCCTCTAATTGGAAAGCCCCAGGCAGCATCTCGGGAGAGCGAGCCAGGTTGTGCTGCACAGAGGGGCTGCTCGCACCGGGTTTGGCCATGCAGGCCAAGACGCTCAAAAGCGTGATGAACAGCTCAACAAATGGGTGAAACATTTTAAAGGGGGGATGGGAAAGGACAGACGTCTCTAATTAGAAAAGAGGTTTGCACTTAGTCACCCAGCGTAGCGCCTGGGGCCTTAACTCCAGACACTGCTGCGCAAAGGCTGACAGCTCTCTCAGACACCGAGCTGTCAGCCCGGGCTTTGTAACCAGAGACAGTTTCCACGGGGAAAACAACCACTGGGCTCCTCACCCTTCTACACAGGTACTTCCAGTGGGGAGGGGCAGAGCCCTGGCACGACCTCCTGAACGCTGCACCAGAGCTCCGGGGACATCTGCCCCATGGCACTGAGCGCAGCACCGAAGCTCCAGGCAGATCTGCCCCACAGCACAGCGAGGGCGGCAGCTCTCAGGCACTTGGAGGTTCACGGGGTCCCTTGTTGATTGGATAAGTGAGACCAACTCTGGTTCTGTGGGAACCATCGTTAAGAGCTCCCTGTTTCCAGTCCACGGCCTGTGGAGCTCAGCTGAGGAGCTCCTGAGTGGGAGGACGCAGGTCCGAGCCAGGCTGTAGTGGGCAGCGGCAAGGGCAGGCACACCAGGCGGCTGGGGCTGCCTCTGCATCCATTACGACAAGGCTGGATACGGCCCCTCTCAGCTCAAACTCACTGGGAAGGCGACTCTTCCACGGCAGCTGAAACACAGAGAGCAAGGACCAAGAATAAGCTGTGAGCTGCCATCTCGACAAAGCTACAGGGAGAGGTGCCCTACCCCACACAGGCCAGGTACCCAACAGATGGGCACCACAATCCCTGTCCCACTACAGGAGGCAATGCCCAGGACACAGCCCGAGCAGGAGGCAATGCCATCTCCTGAGGTTTGCACCCTCCTCCTCCTCTCCAGCACCTCTGGCTTCTCCCAGTTATTCCTGTGTTTGCAGTGGGACTGAGGGAAGGGTGCAGCGGTGGCCTCATGGTAAGGTGGGCAGAAGCCCAAGCCAGTTAAAAACGGTATTGGCTGCATGGGAGGAAACCACGGCGCGGTTCAGAACTGTCACCTCAAAGGTGGAGCACCGCTCGCCTCTGCCAGCACCCTCTCTGGGCCAGATCACAGCCAGAGCTGACAGCAGCAATGACATCAAATGTGTCACCGGCTCTCGTGTTCTCTCTGGAGAGGTTTCCAGGCAAGCTGAACTGTGTGAAAGCCCAGAGTCAGAACTCAGCATTTTATAAAACAGAGCTCTCAATGCTTTTTGTTATTGAGGGACGCTGGAGCAGGTGAGGCTGCTGCCCCACTGCTGCTGAGGTTGTGCTCCCACCCAGTACTGGGCAGGCAGGCTGAGGCTTTGGACTGGGCAGCGCAGAGGGACAGTACTGGGGCTGTGGTGGGGACACGCTCTCAGTCTCTGCTCTTACAGCGATGCAGGTGGGAGCTGACACAAACCAGCTGCCATGGAGCGCAGGGCGACTCCGGCAGCGGAAGGGGTGAGCAGCCAGCAGCCTTTCTGTAGAAACAAACCCCTTTTACTGCCATGACAAATGCCCTACTTGTTCCCCAGCCTGGGGACTCAGCCCTTCCCTGTCCCCTTCATGTGGCAGCGCACATCACGTGAGAGCTCGGCACTCGCAGGGAAGAACGGGAGGCACAGCCTATTCCGCTGCGCTGGGGCAGTCAGCTGGCCTCCTCCCTCCAGGGTGTAATTAGCCTCCTTGAAGTGGGCTGGGACTGGAATCCCTCAGCCCAGCGCTGAGGCCATAATCAGCCTGGCAGAGGAGGAAGAAAGGCCCCTCCAGCAGTCTGGGCCAGGCTCCCATCGTACTTCCAGGCAACGGAAGGGCAGGTCACACCATGGGCACGTTTTAACCGTGCAACGATGCTGCATTTGGCCCGAGCAGAGAAGAACCACGAAACCATCGCTATCTTTTCCAAACCACAATGGAAAGCCAGCAGCCAAAATGACGCCTCAAATCTCAGCTTCTTATTTCAGCAGCAGCAATTAGAGAACTGCTCTTTTTGGATACTTGCGAGATTGCCAGCGCACCAGTTCCCCACCAGCCACAACCTGGCCAGCTCACCTGTCTGGGAGCCCACGAGACCGCCTCCGCCATCCTTCTGCTCCCTCAGCCCAATGGAAGCAGCAGCGTCACAGCGCTGCATAGCAGAGTTTTATGGGCTTCAAGTTATTTCTATTCATGTACAGCTCTAAAGGACCAGAATAACGCAGAGCTTACGTGCCAGGGTTACTCGGTACAGCTCTGGTCACAAGGCACTGTGTCTGGCTGGGCCCTCATGGCAGGAATCACAGTAACAAAGCCTTTACTCACGCTTTACTGCCAGCAGCGTGTTCCCATGGCAGCAGGCTACAGAGGTCACCAGGTATGGATGTGTCTCCTCCAACAGCACCGGCCTCGGTGTTCCCGTTTCCTCATCCTTCCTGCCCAGGCGTCCCCTGGCTCCTTTCCCCCACGTGCACACCTCTCCATCTGCAGGGATACGTACACCTTGCTGCACACAGAGCTCACCAGCAAACAAGCCTCCCATCTCTCTGGTACCACCCTGTGCTGCCTCCAAGGCCTGCCCTGGCCACAGCAGAGGCAGAGGAAAGCCAGGGTCTGCTGTAGCCCGGGACACAGAGGCCTCAGCCTCACCTGCTCCGATGGCCACAGTGAAGGCATCCCCACAAGCCACCACAGTGACCTTCATCGCCTGAAGCCCCACAACCAGGTGGGGCACGCGGCTGTTGCGGCAGGAGTTGGTGCCCAGCTGCCCGTGCTGATTGCTCCCGAAGGTGTAACACTGGCCAGAAGCTGACAACAGAAAGGAGAGAAACAACTGGTGCCACCCGAGGATGCACTGAAGCCCCTGAAGCATTTTGCTCTCTATCATGCTGAGCATCCTGCTCCACAGAGCTCCAATATTGGGGACAGGGTGTTTTTTGAGCCTCTCCGTGGCCTCTGCCCACGAGAAACGGAGGCAGGAAGAGGACAGTGAAAATGCAGATGTCTCCTCAAGGATCTGAGCACACGTCCCTCACCTGTGACTGCAGCTGAGTGTGCTGTGCCAATGTCAGCACACACAATGGGCTCTTGGTTCAAGGGGGCCGACTGGGCATAGGTGAACATGGTGGCCTCTTCCACCTGGTCCTCCGGAGATGGTTCCTCTGCTGAGCTGATCCGATCCAGGCCCAGCTTGTTACACCTGCACGGGGAAAAGCACCGCTCAGAGCTGGCCAAACGCAGCCTGGCACAGACACCCCAGAGTCAAATCCTGCCCTAAGATAACTGCACCACCGACAGCAAGATGCTGGGGAGTAGGATCACACAGAGATGTCTTCTAAAGCCTCCTCCTCATTCTTCCTGGACTGGACAGGCCGTCTTCTAAAGCCTCCTCCTCATTCTTCCTGGACTGGACAGGCCGAGGAGGCTGCAGGCAAGTTCTGGAGCACAGACCCTCTCCCCTCTTACCTGTTGCTCCCACAAGCAAGAATCTGGTTCTTCACTGTGAGGACCATGGAGGAATCGATGCCACAGATAACCCTCTGAGCCTCGTGGTCTGGTGGGACTGTGACCTGCTGGGGGGAGTTGTGGCACTCCAGGGTACCCAGCCCAAGCCGACCTGGCAGGAAGAACAGAGCGGGCTGACACACAACCTGAACACACCTCCGTGAACAACGGCATCGATGTAGCTGCTGCACAAGCCCAGCATGCGACATCGCCACAGCAGGCAGTGAAACCCAAACCACAGAGGCCCTGGTAGGCAGTGAAGCAGCTGCACCCCTTCCCCACCCACCTAGGCTGCCACATCTGGAGAGGACTGCGGGCAAGCAGAGCCAGTGAGGAGAGTGGGAACAGGCAACAAAAAGCATCAGCCCCGTTTTGCAAAACAGGCATCTCTTACCATTATCCCCCCTGCCCCAGGCAAACACTTCCCGTTCGTTGGAGACTGCCAGGACATGAGACGCGCCACAGGCCACCTGCACCATCTCGTAGCCCAGCAGGGCCTCCACAATCTTGGGCTGGCAGGGGAAGAGCAGCAGCCGTCAGCCGAGACCTCCCAGCCTGCCCGGCTGCTTCCATCCCTCCCACTCAGCCCCCCCCAGCCTCAACACAGCGCTGGCAGCATCCCAGTTTTCATCCAACACAAACACCAGAGTGTATTTTTTGTTCCAAACAGTCTTCAAAGGGTTTAGAGACTACATGCACGTAGCACAAAAGATAATGCAAACATCTCCGGGGCGGAAGAAAGCAGCCAGCACAACGGTTTGGAGAGGGAATAGGATCAGCCAAAGGGCTGGGATTCACCCCCCTGCCCATGCGGGGAGTGCCAGGGGCTGTTAACGCACGCTCTGAGCAGGCAGGGGCTTGGTGCAGGATGCACTGGCTGAAAGGCTCTTGTGCAGAGGAGCCGTGAGATATCAGCTACATATTCGTTAGAGTGTGGAGAGACCAGGATCTCCACATTTCACCCAGCTCCTGCTGTGACCTGCTTTTAGATCTGACACCTCGCCACAGCGAGTCTCATTATCTCTTTCAAGTGAAAAACCACCATTTGTTGGGACCTGGCTGCTGCTCCCAACTGGTCTCCCCTCCCCAGCAATAAGCACCGAGCAATTCAACTCCGGACAGAGCAGGAACAAACGAGCCAGCTGACCACAGTGACAAATGTGGCACCAGCCCCCGGGCTCGGCTGGAAGCCATCGGCTGCTGCCACATCCGAGGGCAGGGGAGGAAGAAGCTGGAAAGGGAGCGATGGGCCCTCAGCCCTAGCGCTCCGAGCCAATCGGAAACACACAGCTCTTCTTTAAATACTGGCTCTTTTGAAAAATAACTTTTCTCAGTGAACCCTGGCAGCTGCGGGCCAAGAGCGAAGCAGGCAGGTGTGTGATTGGAGGCAGCTTCCAAGCTGGGAGCCTGCCAACAGCAACCACAAGGCAGCTCTTGCCTTCCCCCAAGCTCAAAGGGATCATTGTGTAGGGGGTGGGGGGGAGAGAAAAAGAGAGAGGCAGGTTGGGTCTTTTAAAAACTCCCAGTGACAGGGAGAGGAGGGGGAGGGGGTCAGAAGCCAGAGCATGCCTAGGGTGCACATCCCTGGAGCTGGGATGAGCCCTCTCACGTGGCAGAGAAGGCATGATGCGTCCTGAACCCTGGGGAAGCAACGCGCCCAGCACCCTTCGTGACAAACCTGGCTCACATCCGTGAAGTTTCCGTGCCCCAAACACCCATTGCTGCCGCTGCCGAAAGTCATGATTATCCCCCTGTCTGGAAAAGCAGAACGAACTCGTGTTACCGGCACACGTGAGGCCCTGCAAGGCACGCACGGCCCGTGGGGATGGCTGTGGCTCCCAGGAGAGCGGCTCTGCTTGGATCCACTCTGACTCATAACTTGCTGGGGGGGCCAGAGGCCTTGAGTGACCTTCGAGAGAGCGGCAGCCTCGATGTGCTGCGACAGCTCGGCAAACAAACAGCAGATGATAGGAGAGCGCTGAGATAACATTATTGCAGCTGTGTACGCAGGAGCTGCTAACTCCACGGTCTGTCAAGGTGTTAAATCCACAGAGGCACTCACTGAGCAGCCACCCAGCAGAGGGGTGGCCGGAAACACCTCGGAGAGGTAGGACAAACACATGCCTACAAAATTTGCCAGTTGCCTATCTGGCATTTGCTGCCCTGATGCCCAGCAGAAGTGCAAACAGGGTTCCCAGAGGAACACTGGGAGGCCTTTGCTCCACAAACACAGCCCCAGGCTGGGGTGTGTGCTCCCCTCCCTGCCAGAATGCCCTCCTTGGCCCACTCTGAGAGGGCTTCAGATCCTGTCTTCCTGTGGCTAAGGACAACTGGCCACGCAGAGCTCACGGTGACTTCTCTCTGCAACAGCAGTCACCTCTGTACAGGCCAGTTCTGGCTTCAGGTGACACCAGTGCTGTCAGGACAACAAACAGAAGAGATCTGAGCTCCTCCCCACACCAGACAGACCTTTGGGACCAAGTTGGCCAGTGTGGCATTGTAGGAAGGCTGAGCTGGCCATTTCTGACCCCCACCTGATGTTGCAGACCACAAAGGTCTCTGTGTTACCCCAGCTCCGTGCCCTCCTCGGGTTCCTCTCTCCACAGGCTCCCCAGGCAGCCACGCTGCATTCGCACAGCCAGCTGCCAACCCAGATGGGCTTGGGACTCAGCCAGGAGAAGGCAGGAGGCAGCGGCTCACCTGTGAGGCAGGCTGTGAAGAGATCACCGCAGGACACGTGTTTGATGGTCACGCCAGACTGGCCTTCCAGAAAGCGGGACACAAACTGAGGCTGGAGCTGCTCGGTGGCTCCCGGGAGAGAAGGGCCTCCCGCAGCACCCATCGGGGGAGCCTGGTGGAGAGAAGCCACGTCAGCTGCTGCACCTCCATGCGGCAATGAGCTGGGTTGGAGAACTCAGGTGAGCCCCTTCCTACAGGCTTAGCAATGTCACCCACACCCTGGTCCTGAGGGATGCCATGCCAGGGTCCATGGAATAAGCAGAAACATTCTCCTCCTCAGAAACTGCCCCAGGTTCCCTGTCACTCACCTCCCACATGATGAGCCGCCCTGATTTGGTGACCCCGGCTTTCTGCGTCCTGCCAGCCGACACCTGCACCACTTCGGTGTTAAGCATGGGCAGGCGGAGCGGGGTGGTGATCCCGCTCCCCCAGGTGTAGATGGATGACAGAGGAGGAGGGATTCCTGTCCTGGCTGAGCCACCTCGAGCACCTATGGATCAAAGAGAAATCATGAACACAGCCCTGACTGTGCTCCCACAGGAAAAGAAACAACAGCAGCCACCCAGTCTGGGTGCCAGCATAGCTGCCTGCCAGCCAGCAGGGCCAGACCAGTGCTGGTCCAGGGTTGGCAAGGGGCTGCTGGAGCTCCCAGCCAGGGCTGAGAGAAGCACATAGGAACAGCTCCTTCTGTTTCATTCCAGAATTGAGGGAAGCAGACCATGACAGCTCTAGTTAACTGTTATCAGTGCCAGCTGTATTGCCCCACGCCGGGACATCCCCGCTCGGCACCGCCAGCTGTTTCCCAGCCTTTGCAGTAGGAGCAGCAGGAACTTGATTTAAGGGTTCAGAACGCGGAAGAGGCAGCTGGAGGAAGAGTGGTGCTTGGTCTCCCCAGAGCCAAGGTGCTGGTGGGCTCCTCTAGGGCTCAAGGAAAGTGATGTCTATTTAGCTTTCTCTCTCCAGAAGCTCGAGTGCCTCTCTGACCCCCTGACGTCCAAAGGAAAGTGTGCTTCCGAATGGAGCTGTGTTGAATGCACCGTGCCAGGACTCACCCCTCGGCCTGGCGCTGCTCACTCGTCCCCCCGTCCGGCTGTGGGTCACTGTTGGCACTGGAGCCAAGGGTTTTTCAGGCCTGCCAAAACAAAATGCAGTCCTTAATGTGAGCTCAGCCCCAGAGGTCCTGCAGAGCCCTGGTTCACAGGTCTGGGCAGAGCTACAGCAAAACGCAATGCCTGAATAGCTCCGAGTTGCCTCCACAGGTACCTTAAACCACCTGAGAGAGGGGAGTTGGCATCATTTTGTTTCCCCCTGCACTCACAAACCCTCTACTCTACGTGGTCCACAGCAAGTGCCTTTTGGGTAATGCTTGAGAGTTGCATGGGGAGCTCAACACTCTCTTCTGAACTCATAAAGGAGACAGGGAGCCGGTCAGACCCGCTGTGAGCTGTGGCAGCTCTTCCCAAGGGACACCAAGGTCGCAGAATCACTTGCCTTCTCATTTTGACACTGCCCACATCGGTGTAGAGGTTCAGAAGGGGCCGAATGCAGATGGCTTGAGCCATGATCTCATTCAGCTGGGGCCGCTTGGAAGGGTCCAGGTTCAGCATGCTAAGGATGAGCTGGCGCAGGTCGGGGCTGTACCTATCTGATATCGGGGCAAACGTCCCGCTCATGATCTTCAATACTAAGGCAGGAAGGTTCTGGAGAGAAAACAAGAGAGACATGCAGCAGGCTGAGTGGCCAGAGGCAAGGCTGAGGAGCAAGATGCTCTCAGCACTGCCCTCTGCCTTCACATTTCAGTGAGAAGAGTGATCCACGCATACATTTTCACCTCTGTAAGAGGCCACGGGCTCCCTGCGCTCCGTGTAAACCATATCCCTCTTACCGCAGCTTCAAAAGCCCTCTTGAGGCTGGCAAGTTCGTACAGCACACAGCCCAAAGCCCAGATATCGCTCTTCTGGTTGTAAGGCTTCCCTTCACAGAGCTCCGGGGAGATGTAGCACGGAGTTCCCACAACCTAGAAGAGACAAAGCCATTTACAGTGAGATGCTGTGAAACTGGGGCAGGGAGGTGGGAACAGAAAGGCTCAGTTTAGAGCCCAGCGCTGGCTACAAGCAAAGCTTAGCAGAGTTGGGCTTTTGTTCCCTGGCGTCAACATCTGCCTGAGAGTGAAAAACAGGAGGATTTGTCTTTCCACAGACCTCCCTTGCACAGAGATTACCTCTAATTTTGCTCCTATCCACTTGAGAGAACCAGAGCCCAGAGCAATGAGCGTGATAAAAACATCTAGTCAGATTAAACCAGGCAGGGAACGACGCTGAAGTCTCAAGCAGAGAGAAGAGATTAAGACAAGGCAGGACAGCAGGGCACAGGCAGGGATGCAGATGCCAAATAAGTGTCAGACAAGCCTGCAAACACCACTCTTCCCGCTGTGGCCGAGGGAGGAACCTTGTTTACCCTCACCAGCAGGCCCCGACGCCCTGTCCCCTCCAGGGCTGGGGCAGGCAGGTCTTTCTCACCTCTCTGCAGCCCAAAGAGCTACAACAAACTTGGGCATGCAGACGTTTGCCTGTATAAACTCCAAGGAGCAGAGCAACAGTGCAGCACAGGGACGTGTGCAAGTGTGCAACATCCAACCTCACTGTCTACAGCTTTCCCAGAGACTATTTTGAGCCAATTCCAGAGTTTCCAACCCACTGCCGTGGTGGAAAGTAGTTCCCCTGCAAAGCCAGACCACCCACCGTGTAGGCTTTACTCTTGCTGCTCAAGATTTTGGAGATACCAAAGTCTCCAATCTTGACAATCATGCGGTGTTTGTCCAAGAGGATATTCTGAGTCTTCAGGTCGCGGTGCAGGATCTGCTTGGTGTGGACATGGTGAAGAGCCAGGAGGATCTGCACGAAGAAGTGGAGGATGGTGTCCTCATCCAGCAGGGAGTTACAGCGCTTGTGAATGAACTCGGCCAGCGTGCCCCCTGCGTAGACAACGAGGGGCTGTTGGCAAGGGCGGCTACGCAGGGCAGCACAAACCCAGCCTAAGAGCTGGGGGGATTGAGCGACAGCATCTTAACAAGCCAAGCACATGGGGAAGGGCACATCCTGGTGAGACACGCGGCACATCCTTCAATGCTCCCGAGAACAATGGCAGCACAGTTGACAGGATGAAGAAACAGCAAGAGAGAAGTTATTGTTGACATATTGTCAAAGACAGCAGGAAAAGTAACCCTAAAATTACAGCTCTCGCGGGAGGACACAAACCCACACGGCAGAACAAGATAAGCCTGTTCTGCAAAAGAGAATTCCTGCACGTGGCACCAAGAGGCCCTTTGAGAAGGGAAGGTCCAGATTCAGGCCTCGCATTATGCTTTTAACGAACCCTGATGCAAATGTTGACTTCGACTCCACAGCAAATCCCGTTAGAAATCACACCTTCCCACGCAGAGATGGGGGAGCAACAGTGTGGAGAGAGCTGAGACAGGGAAACGTACGAAGCCCAGGGCAGATGGTAGCACGCTTATCAGTGACTGAGGTGTTAGAAATCTCTTTGTTCCTGACACGATTAACAAGTGTAAGGCACACAATCACAGATTCACACAGCGGCTGAGGTTGGAAAGGATCACGAGAAGTCATCTGGTCGAATCCCCTACTCAAGCAGGACAAACAACAGCTGGTGTCCCAGGACCATGTCCGCAACCTCTCTGGGCAACCTGCACTCAGTCACTTGACTCACGGTCAACTTGATGTCCAGCAGGAACCCCAGATCGTAGAATCATGGAATGGTTTCGGTTCAAAGGGACCTCAAAGCCCATCCAGTGCCACCCCCTGCCAGGGGCAGGGACACCTCCCACTGGATCAGGGGGCTCCAAGCCCCATCCAACCTGGCCTGGAACACCTCCAGGGATGGGGCAGCCACCACTGCTCTGGGCAACCTGGGCCAGGGCCTCTCCAGTCTCATCATGAAGAATTTCTTTGAAATGCCTAATCTCATATCTTACCTCAGTCTCTCCTCTTCCAGCTGAAAAACATTCCCTCTCATCCTATCCCTGCACTCCCTGACGAAGACCCCCTCCCCAGCTTTTCTGTAGCCCCTTTCAGTACTGGAAGCTGCTCTAAGGTCTTCTCAGGCCCTGGCAGAGACTGCTCAGGGCAGTGGCTGAGTCACCTTCCCTGGAAGTGTTTAAAAGACAGGTAGATGAGGTGCTCAGGGATCTGGTTTAGCAGTGGACAGGAACAGTTGGACCTGATGATCTCAAAGATCTTTTCCAAACAAATAGTTCTATGATTCCATGAGAGCCGAGGGCTCCTGTGTTCCACGGAGCTGCGAGTGCAGAGGATCTCGTGACCCACCTGGCGCATACTCCATGGCGATCATAAGGGCCTTGTCCTCCAGGAAGTTCTCGTAGTACTCGATGACGTTGGGGTGGCTGAGCAGCTTGAGGACCTGGCACTCGTTCTGTGCCGCCAGCCGCTCGTCCTTGCTCATCTGTTCCACTGGGATCTGCTTCAGGATCACCAGCTTCTGGTCCGCCTTGCGCAGGCAGAGGTGCACGATGCTGTGGGAACGGGGACGGGGCCTCAGCATGGGGTGACCATGCTGGGGTAACACGGACTTTGTCCCCTCGTTGACATTGTAATTGGGTTTGTATTCCACCCCCCCCAGCCAACCAGGGTCACCCATCACTATACAACAGGCAGGACATGGACACACACCCAGATACCCCCCTCCCCCATGGGCAGACCCCAAGTTGCCATGGTAACCTGTCCTATATCGCCCGCCCCCCCCCCCACGTGTCACAGTGTCACCCATCACCACGGCAACAGCCAGGACCTGCCCCCTCCCCCCGCCCCCCCCCTCCCCCGCTGGCAGGCCCCACTCGTTGCCGTGGTAACCTGGCCTGCATCTCACACACACACACAGAGTGTCACCCATCACCATAGTAACAGTCAGGACCTGGACACACATCCCCAGCTTGTTGACCCTCGCGTTGCCATGGTTACAGGCATGTGCGGGCTGTTGCTATGGCAACACGGCCTACAGCCTTCTCCCCTCCCCATGCAATGCAAAAGCCTGGAGATCCCTCCCGTGCCCCCCAGCCCCGGGGCCGCCCTCACCCGAACGCGCCTCTCCCCACCACTCGGATCCGCTCGTATTTCTCCATCACCGCCCCGGCCCGGCCCGGGCGCCATGGAGACACTTCCGGGAGGCGCTACGGCGGCCGCGGGCGGACAGAACAGTGCGTGCCGCGACCGTTCTCCTTGCCACTGTATAGCGCCTGGAGGGGTTGCTGTCCTAGAGAGGGGACAGGGACCACAGTGCTGCCCCCTGCCCACGCCACGTGGCCGTGCTGCCACCTACCGACACCCACCCGATATTAAGGGGCACCCGACCCCCCCAGATCGCTCCCACCCCCCCGCCCCCCGCCGTGTTTCCGCGTGGGCTGTCCGTGGGTGCTACCCGCCCCGGGACACGCCAGATATGCGGATGCACAACAGCACCCACGCACGCGCTGGAGGGGGCGTGGTCAGTGGGAATAGCGTGATATGGGGCAGAGGTGTGGTCACCGTGCTGGGAGGGGGCGTGGTCAGAGACGACGCGTGGTTTGCGGGAGGGGGCGTGGCCAGAAGGGAGGGAGCGTGTTCGGAGCGAGATTGCGAGGGCAGGTGGAAAGGCACTGCCAGTGGGGAGGCGGGGGGAACGGGAGGGGCGCGGGGAGAGAGAAGACTTGATTACGGGAGGGGCGTGGTCAGAGAGATGTGTTATTGCCGAAAGGGGCGTGGTCGGGGGCGTGGTTACATTGGAATGGTGGGGTGGGGCGCGGTGACATAACAGGCCCTGCCAACGGGACGGCGGGTTGGTGATGGGGCGTGGCCGGGGCGTGGCCAGCGAGAGGGGCGCGGCCAATGGGAGGTGCGCTGATGGGGCGTGGGCGTGGCTGAGGGCGTATCCAACGGGCGGGGCGAGCCCCGCGGTGCCCGCGCGGCGCGGCCGCCGGAGCTGGGCGCGATGGGCCCGGGCTGGCGGGCGGCCTCGGCGGGGCTGGTGTGCGGCAGCGTGGCGATCTTTGGGGCGCTACGGCGGGCGGCGCTCGCCCTGCCCCGGCCCGCAGCCGTGAGGAGCCGCCCCGGCCGCGCCTGGCGCTGGAGGAACCTCCTCGTCTCCTTCGCACACTCTGTGCTCGCCGGGCTGTGGGCCCTGTTCAGGTACCGGGGGACGCGGCTGGGGGTCCCCGTGCCCCCCATCCCCCCTCAGTACCTTTGTTGACCCCCTGCCCCACTCTGCTCTGCTCTCTCCGCAGCCTCTGGCACTCCCCGGAGCTGCTCTCCGACATCCAGGACGGCTACAGCGTCTCAGGGCACCTGCTGGTCTGCTTCTCCTCGGGTAAGGGGCCAGCGGGGCCGTGGCTGTGGCTACCACACCGGGCTCTGATTCTTCAGCCTCGCTTGGGCCGGAATGAGCCCCTGGCTGAAGAGCCAGGCCACTCTCCGTGCCTTCTGCCTTGCTCAGGAGCGTGAAGTCTTCAGGCTGCCAGCCCCAGGGCTTGGCCACCGTCTCCCCACGCTTCGCCAGGGTGGAGGCATTCCCGATACCTGGAGTGTGGTCACAGAACCAGGGCTCAGCCTCCTCTCCCCATGCTTCACCAGGGTGGAGACATTCCTGACACCTGGAGCGCGGTCACAGCACTGGGGCTTTGGCTGTCTCTCCATGCTTTGCCAGGGCAGAGGCATTCCTGATGCCACGGCACCATCTCCCTCCTTGTCACTCCCTCTTACCTCAGCAGGTGAGGGTGCACAAGCCAGACCCCTTCAATGCTCTCCTTCATCCTTCAGGGTACTTCATCCATGACAGCCTTGACATCATCTTCAGCCACCAGTCGCGCTCGTCTTGGGAGTACCTAGTGCACCACGCCATGGTGAGTACAGCTCTGGGGAGGCAAGGGGCCAGCACAGGGGGGCCACCATGCACTCCACGGGTGCAACCATAGACCCTAGAGGGGCTACCATGTACCCTGGAGGGGCTACCACGCACCCCAGGGCTCAGCCCATGCAGGTTTCATGCGCGACAGCAAGGCAAGCCAGAGCCCTTCCCTCCGCCTCGCCCTGGCTGCCAGGTAGGCTGCGCATCACCAAGGCAGGGGCTCCCTGCGGGGCAGGGCGCCTGCCAGTGTTGGCCCTGAGTGCCGGGAGCCAGACAGGCTGCCGCGCTGGGAGACGGAAGGGCTGGAGGCTGGTGCCAGCTCTCCGGTGCAGGGAGGTGTAACAGGTCCAAGCAGAACTGCCTCTCCTGCCTAGCGTTCACTTGGCCCACGTGGGATCTCTTGGTGCTCCCACTTAGGGTATTCCCAGACCCCTGTAGGGAAGGAGTTACCTCCCCCAGAGCAAGGAGAGCTGACCTTGCTCTGTGTGTGTCCCCCAGGCCATCTCTGCCTTCCTCTCGCTCATCATCACGGGCCGTTTCCTGGTGGCAGCAGTGCTGCTGCTGCTGGTGGAGGTGAGCAACATCTTCCTCACCATCCGCATGCTGCTGAAGATGAGCAACGTGCCTTCCCCGGCGCTCTACGAGGCCAACAAGTACATTAACCTGGTGATGTACTTCGCCTTCCGTCTGGCACCCCAGACTTACCTCACCTGGTACTTCCTCCGCTATGTGGAGGTGCAGGGCCAGGGTGCCTTCCTCACCGCCAACCTCCTGCTGCTCGATGCCATGATCCTCATGTATTTCTCCCGCCTCCTCCGCTCTGATTTTTTCCCCTCCCTGCGCAGGGGCTCTGCGGAGAGAGGCGTGGATGGTGAGAAGTTTCTGATAGACTGAGACATGCGTGCCAAGGGGGACCTGGGCTCCGGCTCCTGGAGGCCTTGGGCTCTCCAAACCTGCTCTGATGTGCCTTAGGGCTCGCTCTCTGGCCCCAGGCCCTGCCTTCACCCTCTCTGCTGCCTAAAAGTGCTTCCCTGCTGGACCAGCCCGACAACCTCGCTGAGCCACAGGGGTGCCAGCAAAGCCAGGGGCACGGCTGATGGAGGAGCAGCCTGAGTTGGCTTCTGCGCAGGCAGCTGTGGGTGCAAGGGTGGCTGCGTTTCACAGCTGATGGGCTGAGAGGGTTGTGAGGGAAGGGCCAAGTCCCTCCCAAGGTGATGCTGGGTGTTTTGTGCATTAAAATCGGTCTGTACTGCTGCCGCAGCACGCCTGGCTTGGCTTTTCTGTGGGGCAGAACAGCATCTGGGGGGAGGGTGGGGGCCATGGGAAAGGATGCGCCCCTGTTCCCAGCAGAGGTCTGGCAGTTCTAGGGACCCTTCAGGGATGCCCTCAAGCCTGCTGAGTCCTGCAATCCCAGCTGAGCCTTGAATGGCCAGACCCCATCCCTCCTCAGTCATCGGCTCTTCCAGAGACCCAGGGCTGTGCAGGGAGCAGGGGAAGGAGCCAGGAGAGGTACTTGCTGCATCCCTGACCTGGTGGGGGGGAGCCTGGCTGGGATGCATGACTCACCCTGCAGCCACGTGAAGTGGAGTTGGCATGGGAAAAGCCCTGTGAGGCCACGGGCTCTTCCTGGAAGACTGCTGCACACTCACATCCCCCTCGGGGTGATCTTCACCAACACAGTGCAGTGCCAGGCCCTCTCCTGCAGCGTCAGGACCAAGCTGCCTGCAGCAGCACCCTCAGAGCAGTGGGAGGAGAAGAAGGGGTTCAGCTCCCTTCAGGAGCAGGGCCAGAACCAGCCCAGCCGGTCCTGTGGAGCAGGAGAGCAGCAGGAAGACAAATCCTGCTGACGTGACAGCTCCAGGGCTGCACAAAGACTGGCAGAAAGCAATGGGGCTTAGAGGGACTCCTAGTCCACAGTTGGATGAGTCCTACCAACAACACTACCAGTCCAGCTCAGACACAGGTTGAAATAAACCAGTGATTAAGTGGGAGCAGCAGGACATCACTCTCCCTCCCTTCAGAGAGCCAGGAAACACCCCATGGTGCTGGGATCCCACCAGAAACACCTCGCCAGGGCTCCCCAGTGTGCACCAATGGAGTAGGTACTGCACGCTGGGAGCAGCCTGGCTGCTGGAGCAGAGCCGTGATACTCAGGACTCTGCGTGGACAGAGATCTACACCAGCTTCAACCCCACCACCTCACCCAAAGCAGAACTCAGAAACCCCACGTCAAGCCATGGGGAGCCCAGGCAGGACACAGCCTGACCCTCAGCAGCACATCCGGACAGCTATACATCTTTCCAGCCCCAGCTCCATCTGCAAATAACCCACACAATCACACCCAAATTTTAGTTTCCCCTCCCCTCGCTGTACCTTCCCCCTTGTCTCTCCACACAGAGCAGACACGGCTCTGCCCCAGGTCACAGGCACAGGGAGACCAGCAATGCTCCCACAACAGCACAGAATGGTCAGGCATGACAAAGCTTCCCAAATCCTGGCTCCCCCCAGTTCCCCTCCCAGCAGTGCAGCACTGGCTGGACTGGGGCAGCTGTGAGTCAGGCCAGCCACCAGCCCAGCCACCAGCCCAGAGCACGAGGCAAGTGCAGGGAAGGAAAATGCCGGAGGGCAGCAGGCACCAGGCTAAGTGGAGGCAGGGTGAGGGCAGACTGCAAGTCATGCTGATGTGAATCCCTCCCCACCTTCCACGCTGCGGCACAGACCAGCTCCTCACTCCAGCAGCAAATACAGATGCTTCTCCCCTACATCTTTCCTGGGGTGAGGACAGCTCAGGAAGAGCCACAGGGCTCTGGCACCTTCTCCTGCTGCTGCTCATCACCTTCCCACACTGCAGGCAAGACATTGGGTAGGTGCCTCTCAACCCCACAGGCCAGCAGATCAGGAGGGACCCGCATCCAGGGAAGCGGCACTCTTCCCTCTGGATGGTTTCTCACCCCTTGGAGCAGGCATGGAGCATCACCTGCCTCCCTGCCTAGCAGCTCCAGGGAGAAGGGGGGTAGCCCCCAATTCCAACCGCAGCTGACAGCACCCAGGGCCTGCCCACAGGAATGGGAGTGCCCAGGCTTTGATGCCCCATCCCTGGAGGTGTTGAAGGCCAGGTTGGATGGGGCTTGGAGCATCCTGATCCAGCAGGAGGTATCCCTGGCCCATGATAGGGGGGGTTTGAACTGGACAGGCTTTGAGATCCCTTCCAACCCAAACCTACAGATTCTATATCCAGGACCACCCTCTGGGGGCAGGGCGGGGGTGCAATGGCAGCTGCCTCTGGGGACACATTCAGCACTCCACAGCCTGTCCCAGTGCCTCTGTGTCAACCTCCCATTGCA
Organism: Neomorphus geoffroyi; assembly: GCA_033558235.1. NCBI lineage: Eukaryota > Metazoa > Chordata > Aves > Cuculiformes > Neomorphidae > Neomorphus > Neomorphus geoffroyi. The sequence continues at coordinate 6,838,914 of JAUMJM010000018.1, forward strand.
GGCAGCTCCAGCTGTGCTTCCCCAGCACTCGGATTTGTGAGTACCACGTGAATTCTCAAAACCCAGCAAAGATCTTTGTCCCAAGAGAAGCTGAAACTTGGACTCCTCCCTTTCCATCCACCATCACCCTCCCCACCTGTTCAAACCACTGCCCTGGGACTCCACCACCCTCTGCAAGAGGCACCAAGGAACTCAGTGCCTGCTGCCAGAGAGTTCAATTACCCCGGTCAATATTTGGTCACAGCTCTCACTGTCTCAGCCAGCCTAACTGCACCCTTAAGATCAAGTACCCGTAAGGCTTAACTGTACCTCACCTCCCGTCTCCACTCACTCAGTGCTCTTGTGACTCTTCAGGTACTCTGAAAAGCTGGTTTCATCTACAAATTTAAGGAAGCACAAGACTACCAAGGCTGTAACAGTGTGGAAACAGCCCCCACAAAGGCCACAAACCCTGGGAGGTTATAGACAAGGCGACAGGAAGGGTGTCAGGGAAACCAGGCTGTGATCACATGCTGCAACATGGGGAGCAGGGATGTTGTCAGGAAACAAACACACACAAGGACTTTGCAATGGCTTTAGCTCAAGGGCTTTGTCAGGGAAAGCTTGCAGCATAAGCAAATAGCTGACAGACCAGCTAACTAAACAGGGCAACACAACACAGGAGGATACCAGAGGCCTTGGGTGAACAGTGATATTTGAGATTTGGGACAGCGTCACCTCACAGATGTCTGCTCACAGAAGACAGAACACCGTGAGCCAGCAGAGTCCACACCAGGCACAGGACAGCGCTGCCCTCCATGCAACCCTTTCAGAGCTCTGCCCACACAGTGCCAGGGAGGAAGCTCCCCTGTTGAAATAAGGCCCCAAAAGTTTGCTGGGCACACTCTTTCATGCAGGCTATGCTGTCACAAAACACAAGAGCCTCTCAGTGGTGTCACAGGGTTTATTATCCTGTCTGTACAGTCCTCTGTAGATGCAGTTTAGATGATTCCAATCTGGAAAGAAGCACAGCAAATTAAAACAGATGTTACAGCAGCAGAAAGGCAGAACCTTCACTGCCAGGGCTGCATCTCTCTGGCATTTCCATCTGCTGAACACAGGCCTGCTCAAGTGCCTTACACAGCCGCTTTAGATACCTACTCCAGGGTGACTCCTGTGCTAATCCACAGCCACCTCCCCCTGCTCCTGTACCACCACTGTCTCCTGTCCACCTCAGTCACACCCAGGACTGAACTCCCTGCCACTTCCAGCCACCTGCACAGCAGAAACCCCTCCTTAGCCCATGCAGGCAGTGCAGCGGTGCCTCTGGCATCATTTCCCCTTTTCAAATGGGCTACCCACAGTCCTGGCCAGGGACACCATTAAGACAAACACTGTCAGCCCAGAGGCTGCTGCATCCTCCCTGCTAATATTCTGGAGCTCTTGCAATCCTGTGGAGTGGAGCCGTCCCTGAAGCAGCTGACAAACTGCAGCAATTCTCACTCAGTGACTTTCCCCACCCAACCTCTGGATCTTCCAGGCAAAACCGTGTTCTGCTAAATGCTGTGGCCTTGCTTCTGAACACGTGGATTTTGTCTAGCAACAAGGACACTCCATAGAAGCACCGCTACCCCACCTGGACGCCAGCAAGAACAACCGGATACAGGAGATACAAGACAATGGGAACTGCAAAGCTTAAAATACTTCTCACCTTGTTTGCTACATCCAGCGCATCGTAATCTGGAGCCAGTCGGACGTAAGCTTTCTTTTCCCCATCAGGCCTAGAGAGAAGTAGGAGACATCAGTACATGGGCAAACAACTCCTCCCACCCACTCTATGTTTCTGCTACAGCAGCGTGCATCAGTGGTTCCTTTGGAAACATCACTTTACTCAGTGGTAAAAAACGTTTACATCACTTGCACGAGACTCCCTGGGTGTTGGAAGACCTCCCTGATGAGGCTGACCCTCTGGTCTGCCAACACTTCCCACTTCTACTAAAATATGCTCAGTCACAAGTTGCATTTCTCAGAACTTTAACACTGAAACCACTTTAGAGCTTAATCCCATGCTCCCTGTGAGCATCTGCAACCTTCGATGTTCACGTGTTCCTGTTTTCTGCTGAAAGCCACTCTGGGCTCCAGCAGCACCTCACTCCCACTGGTAACCCATGCTCCCCTCTTCTCACCTGATCAGTGTGTTGACCTTGGCCACATCAATATCGTACAGCTTCTTGACTGCCTGTTTGATCTGGTGCTTGTTTGCCTTGACATCGACGATGAAAACCAGGGTGTTGTTATCCTCAATCTTCTTCATTGCCGACTCTGTGGTCAGAGGGAACTTGATAATGGCATAATGGTCCAGCCTACAGGAGAAAGACCCTGTGGTTAATAGAAGGCCAGCAGATGCCGTCTCTGCACCTTAGGGACTTTCAGACATCACAAGTACCATCTAGGAAAGTTTGGGGTGCATCAGTTGTCCAAAAAAGTTCTAATCACAAACTCTCAGGCTTTGGTCGCTTGAAATCATCATCACTTGCACCTCAAATGACCACTGTTCTGCCACCAGGGTGTGCACTCCGCTCCCACCCTGGGATCTGCAGTGGAACACAGGGCCCCACACCAGTCCACGCACGGGGCTGCTCCTACCCCACAAGCCCTGCAGCAGGGCAGAACCCAACAACCCACACATACTTGTTTCTCCGTGGGGCGCTCTTCCGGGGATACTTGGGCTGCCGTCGCAGTCGCAAGGTCTTGGGCCTGCGGAAGGTGGGTGATGTGCGGATCTTCTTCTTCTTGTGACTGTGGACCCCCTTCAGGACAGCCTTCTTGGCCTTGAGTGCCTTAGCCTTTGCCTCTGTCTTCGGAGGCACAGCTGCAAGAACAGCTCAGTCAGCACAATCAGGGACTGCAGGACCAGCACACACTCCCCTGTCTACCCTAATAGGCCACAGCTTCCCTTGTCACACAACTCAATGAACAGGACCCCTCCAAGCAATCCATGCTCCCTCATCCAACCAACATCAACCCCAAAAGGCCCAACGAGGTTGAATTTTCACCTTTTAACAAACCACTGTCTCACCTCACCAACAGACAGAGGCACTCATTCCCTCCCCAGCTCCCTCATCCCTTACAAACCCCAGGAGTTACAGAATCACGGAATCGTTTGAGTTGGAAGGGACCTTGAAGATCAACCAGTTCCACCCCTCTGCCACGGGCAGGGATTCCTCCTACTGGTTCAGGGGGCTCCATGCCCCATCCAACCTGGCCTTGAACACCTCCAGGGATGGGGCAGCCACCACTGCTCTGGGCAACCTGGGTCTGGGCCTCCTCACCCTCAGCGTGAAAAATTTATTCCTAATGTTTAAGTTAAATCTTCTTGCTTCCAATTTAAAGCCATACCCCTTTGTCCCATCCCTGCACTCCCTGATAAAGAGCCCCTCCTCAACTTTCCTGGAGCCCCTTGCAGTGCTGGAAGCTGCCCAAGGTCTCCCGAAAAACGCAGCTCCTCCAGGCTGCGCAACCCCAACTCTCACAGCCCGTCCTCGTATGGGAGGTGCTCCAGCCCCCGGATTATCTTCCTGCCTCACAGAGCCGGGCTCTCTAGGCCCCCATTCCCGGGCCCGCCAGTCCAGGCCTCTTCTGCCACCCCCACGTGCCCGCGACCCAGCACCGCCTCGCATCCCTCCCTACCCCGCTCCTCCCTCACCCTCAGCTCCCCGCCATCACCCCTCACCTCAGCTAATGCCTCACCACCACCCCCTCCACGCCACACACCCCCCCCACCGCCACAGCCCTCACCCTCCTTCTTCGCCTTGGGCGCCATCTTGGCCGGGCAGAGGCCGAAAGGGGCCGCTGGGCCCACGCCGCACGGGCTTATAGCGCCAAATATCGCGAGATTCCCCCCCCTCCAACTCTCGCGGGAATAAGAGCTCCCGCGCTGAGCCCCGCGCACATGCGCAATGCGGCGCGCGGCATCATGGGAGTTGTAGTCCTTTCCCCCCCACGCCCGCGCCCCCTGTGGGGCGGGCATTACCGGGGTCCCCCCGGTGTTCGGTAGCAAAGCATCGGTCCGGCTCCAGAGAAACCGGCATCTTGGCCACTCCCCCGGCAACTCCCCGTTTTCTCCAGGGCTGGGCGTGCAGAGCCGAGCACCGCTTACCGGCGCTGGGAGGTCGGGCGGTAACGGGGACCCCCCCCGCCCCGTTTAACGGCGGGGGAGCACGGGGTGGGGCGGGGGTGTGTGTGGGGGGAGACTGTGCATGGGGACATGGGGCAGGGACAGGCGGGGATGTGGGGACCAGTAGGACACAGGGACGGGATGGTGGGACACAGGGACATTCGGACACGGGGACACGCAGGGATGTGGGGACCAGTGGGACACAGGGAGGGGATGGTGGGACACGGGGACAGGGACAGGTAGGGGTGTGGGGACCAGCTGGACATGGGGACAGGCACAGTTTGGGATGTGGAGACCGATGGGACACGGGGGTGGGATGGGGGGACATGGGGACAGGGACACACAGGGACCAGTGGGACACAGGGATGGGATGGTGGGACATAGAGACAGGGACACGCAGGGACACTGGGACCAGTGGGACATGGGGATGGAAGGGACATGGGGACAGGCACGCATGGGGATGTGGGGACTGGTGGGACACAGCGACAGCCACACTTGGGGACACAGGGACCAATGGGACACAATGATGGCCGTGCTCTGGGCTGCCAAACCTGGAATGTGGGGACAGCTGGAACATGGGGACAGTGGTACCCTGGTGGGCAGGGATGTGGGGATGGCTGGGACATGGGGACAGCTGTATCCCAGGGTGTGGGGACAGCCACACCTTGGGACATGGGGACAGCCATTCCCTGGGGTAGTGCCCTGGGGATGTGGGGACGGCTGGGACACGGGGACAACTGGGATAAGGGGACAGCCCCGCTTGGGGACACAGGGACGGCCGTATGCCAGGATGCTGTGCATGGGGACATGGGGACACAGGGACATCACAGCTCTGTTCTCCCTTTGTCCCCAGGGCTCGTGGTGGCCCTTGCCCTGTCCGCACTCCCTCCGGCCACCCAGGCGGCCCCGCGGGACGATGAACTTGCTGGCTCCGGTCCGCAGGGACAGGGTCATCGCCGAGCTGCCCCCGGTGAGCAGGGGGGCACGACAGCGGGTGGGGGGACGTGGCTGAGTCCCGTGGTCACAGCGGGGTCCCCCTTTGTGTCCCCACCAGTGTTTTCAGACGGAGGCCGCCCCACGCGCGCGCCGCGCCTTCCACGCCAGCGTGGCCAGTGCCTGCCGGGAGCAGCGCACGGGCACCGTGGGGTGAGTGCAGGGGACAGGGGGACCCCACCCCACTTTTTTGGGGGGGGGGGGGGGTGACAGGGGTCCCCAACCCTGCCAGCCCTGGTGGAGGGTCTGTGCCGCGTGGCTGCCGACGCTGCGTGTGTGAGCCCTGCGTCACGGTGCAGGAATGCAGCGCGGGGGGGACACGGGCTGGGGGGATACGATGGGGGACATGGCAGGGGTACGGGGGGAATACGAGGAGGGGACACGGCGGGGGAACACGCAGGGGACACGGAGAGTGTACGAGGGGGGGACACGAGGGAGATATGGGGGGGGAAATGGGAACATGAGAGGGATACGGGGGGACACGAGGGGAGGGACATGAGGGGGTGTAAGGGGGACATAGGGGAACACATGGGGGGACACGGGGGGATATGGGGGGTGTAGGAGTGATGCAGGGGGGACACAGGCAGGCACAAGGGTATCCCCCATACCAGGGGGACACGGGGGGGGGGGGGATACAGGGACGATACAGAGGGGACATGGGAAGGACACGAGGGGGACATGGGGGGACACGCGGAAGGGATACAGGGGGGACACAAGGGGGATAGAGGGGAACACAAAGGGGACATGGGGGGAAGGCGGGGGTCTGGGCTGGGCTGGCGGTAGGGTGGGAAAGCGGGGTTGTGGGGTGCTGTGGGTCTCAGGGGGGGCTGCAGGGTGATCCCCCCCCGTGGGCTGTGGGGCTGGTGGGGTGGATGCGTGAGGGGAATCCTCCACCCCGCTGAGCGGCCGCGCGTCCTCCTGCCCTGCAGGTTCAAGATCTCCAAGGTCATCGTGGTGGGGGACCTCTCGGTGGGGAAGACCTGCTTGATCAACCGGTAACGGGACACCCCCCCACCCCTGAAAGAGGGTTTAGGAGGTGGGCAAGGGAAGAGACCCCCCCTAAAAAGGGCAGCAGCACCTTGGGCTGAGCCTGGATCCAGCCAGACCCTGGTGCTGGGCACCCCGGGCTGGGGGGCACTGAGCCCCAGGGGGGACACAGGGCTGCTGACACCCATGTCCCCCCCTGAGCTTCTGCAAGGACACCTTTGACAAGAACTACAAGGCCACCATCGGGGTGGATTTCGAGATGGAGCGGTTCGAGGTGCTGGGGGTGCCCTTCAGCCTGCAGCTGTGAGTAGGTACCGACCCCACCCCCCACACACCCACACCCCCCCCTCACCTCCCACATCTCCCCCAGGTGGGACACAGCCGGCCAGGAGCGCTTCAAGTGCATCGCCTCCACCTACTACCGAGGAGCACAAGGTGAGATCCCCACCGTGTCCCTCCCTACCGATTGTCCCCATCCCCATCTCACCTGCCATCCCTCCCCAGCCATCGTCATCGTGTTCGATGTCAACAATGTGGCATCCCTGGAGCACACACGGTGGGTGACACGCGGCCAAGGTGGGACCAGGGATGAGCGCGTGGGGCAGTGGGGATGGATGGAGAGGTGGGACAGTGGAGCGGTGACGATGGATGGAGAGGTGGGACACCAGCCAGAGACAGTGACCCCCACAGGCAGTGGCTGGCTGACGCCCTGAAGGAGAATGACCCATCCAACGTCATCCTCTTCTTGGTGGGCTCCAAGAAAGACCTGAGTGTGAGTGTGTCCCCCTTCCTGCGGGCTCCCCGCACCCCAGCTTGGTGGGGCTGTCCCTGTCACCCACCCACCCGCCCGGTTTGTTGGCAGACGCCGGCTCAGTACAGACTGGTGGAGAAGGATGCCCTCAAGGTGGCCCAGGAGATGCGGGCAGAGTACTGGGCTGTCTCCTCGCTTACTGGTGGGTCCCTGGCTGGGTGGGGTGGGGTGTGGACCCCAGGGTGTGGCTGGTCAAGGGGACACTCAAGGGGTCAAGAGGAATCTGAATTACAAGGGAAAGTAATGACAGGACGAAGGGGAAAGTCGTTAAACTGGAAGGGGGGAGATTTAGATTAGACTTTAGGAAGAGATTCTTCACACTGAGGGTGAGGAGGCCCTGGCCCAGGGTGCCCAGAGCAGCGGTGGCTGCCCCATCCCTGGAGGTGCTCAAGGCCAGGTTGGATGGAGCTTGGAGCCCCCTGATCCAGTGGGAGGTGTCCCTGCCCATGGCAGGGGGGTGGAACTGGATGGGCTTTGAGGTCCCTTCCAACCCAACCCATCCCATGGTTCCATGATGATCTCATCCCGCGGGCCAGGGGAGAATGTGCGGGATTTCTTCTTCCGTGTGGCAGCGCTGACCTTCGAGTGCAGCGTCCTGGCCGAGCTGGAGCGCAGCGATGCCCGCAGGATCGGCGACACCGTGCGTGAGTATCCCAGGGCGGCTCCACACGAGGACCCCCCCGATTTGCCCCCCACTCCCCCATCCCACCCCACCCCACCCCTCTGTCCCTGCAGGGCTCAGCAGCAACACGAGCGACCTGTACCTGCCAGTGTCCCGCAAGAAACCCAAGTGCTGCCAGTGAGCCCTGCGGCACTGGCACCTCTGGACCAAAGAGGGGGTCCCCAAGGAGCCTCCCAGTCCCCCCAGCTCCCCGCCTGCCCCAGCACCCATGCCCGGGGCAGCAGGAGCACCCACGTTGCTCCCTTAGCTATGCAAACCCAGGTACCGCTCGCAGGGGGAGATGCCCCCGAGCTCCCATTTTTATTAATAAAACCTTTTGTTATGCTTTTTAAGAAATGCTGGGGGTCAGGGCTGCTGTGGCTCCTCTGCCCCCCTCCTCCCCAGCGCAGCCCCCCCAGGCTTATGGGGGATGGAGCAAGGGGGGAATGAAGCCCCAAGGAAGGGGTGGCATCTTGAAGAGGGTGAAAGCCCAACCAAGTGGTTTGGGTTGGAAGGGACCTCAAAGCCCATCCAGTGCCACCCCCTGCCGTGGGCAGGGACACCTCCCACTGGCTCAGGGGGCTCCAAGCCCCATCCAGCCTGGCCTGGAACACCTCCAGGGATGGGGCATCCCTGTCCTGGCATCCTGGCCTGCAAGAGCCAGCCTGTGCCCTGGGATGGGACACAGGGGGCCAAGCAGGGTGCCAGCCCCCCCGATCAGTCCCAGTCCAACTGGTGGTGGTCGAAGCGGGGCTGCAGGCCAGGGGGGACACAGTGGGCACACTTGTAATGCTCCCGGATCCACCGGCCACCCTCGCTGTCCTCGATGCAGATGGCAGCGACGCCTGCAAGACACGGGGGCTCAGCACTGCTGCCGCAGGGCGCGGGGACAATGCTGCACCCATGGGTGCCACCCGAAGTGCCCTGGCAACCAGCTCCTACCTGCCACGACCCCACCCAGGCGCTCCACCAGCTGGATGGCCGCTCGCATGGTGCCCCCGGTTTCCACCCACTGGTCCACGAGGAGGACTCGCAGTCCTAGCAGAGGGGGCAGAGGCTGTGGCTCAGTGCCCACTGCCCACAGCGGCAGCCCCAGCCCCACGAGGGGCATGCCCCATGGCTCACCTGGTGAGATGGCATCGGTGCGCACCTCCATCACCTTCTCCCGGCCCGAGTAGTCTGTGTAGGGCTGCGTCGCTGTCTGCACACAGAGGTGCCCGGCTTTGCGGATGGCCAGGAAGCCTTTCTGCAGCGTGGCAGCAGCAGCAGCGCCTGGAGGTGGGCACAGCACCATCAGACCCCGCGGGGATGGGGACCCTGAGCTTGCTCGCATCCCCGCTCACCCAGGATGAAGCCCATGGCATCGATGCCAGCCACCATGTCAATGGGGTCTCCTTGGAAGGGCTGCAGCAGCTCGGCCACGCAGTCCTGCAAGCCCTGGGGAGACAGGAGGTGCTGGGTGCCCACAGCCCATTGTGGGCACCCATAGCCCATTTTGGACAGCTCCAGCTCATCGTGGGTACACAGCCCATCGTGAGTACCCCCAGCCCATTGTGGGCACACACAGCCCATCGTGGGCACCTCCAGCCCGCATGCCCATGGTCACAGCAGGTGCCCCAGGAGTCCCATGGAGCTGCAGCCCCCCCGGGCACCCCCTCCGCCCCAGTGGGTACTTGCGGGTGGCAGTAGAGCCGGGAGGGGTCCAGCCAAGCGTAGTTGGGACCCTTGACGTTGGGGGCCATGAGCGCCAGGTACCAGCCCTTTTCCCGGGTGGCGGGGACGTGGCACAAGTCCATGCGCAGGGACGGCAGGTGCTGCAAGCACTGAGCGTGTAATGAGGTTGAGAATCCCACCCACAGCTCCCATGGGGCTCCCTATGGGTCTGTGCCCCCCACTCTCCCCACGTGTGGGCACCATGGGGCGCCCAGGTCAGATCCATACCTGGGTGCTGGTGGCACGGCTGAGCCGAGTGGAACTGTGACTGGGAGCGTCACCGACAGCGACAGCTGAGCTGGGGCAGCCCCCCTGGCGCTGGGCCCCTGCCAGCACCCTCGGCCAGCTGGGACATGAGCCCATGCCAGGCGGGAGGCCTGCTTGGCAGTGGGCAATGTGCCCCCACCAGGCTCTGCCATCCTGGCCAGTTGGTTGCATGATGGGGAGCGCTGGGGTGGGGAGTTTGCACTCCGTGTGGGTGTCCCCAGCACCCAGCAGTGCCTGGGGGTGGCATCGTGCCCTTGGCACCCTTGTGAGTGCCAGGGTCAGCAAGCCAGGGCAATGTTCACAGTGCAGCCCTGCAGCCCCTGGGCAATGCAGGGACATTCAGAGGCTGCACACGTCCTCGTTGGGGTGTGTGGGCACCGTCCTGCCCTGCCAAGCGCTGGGTCAGCCCAGCGCCAGGGCCGTGTCTGGGTTGTCAATGCGCTCTGTGGGAGGGGAGCCAGGCAGGGGGCATGAGGGTTGGCAGCCACACGGGAACCCGCCAGGTGCCTGTGGGCTGCCAGCCCTGCTGGTCACGGGCACCAAGGCTGCCACAGTGAGTGGCACCATGGGGTGACCCTGGGATGGGACATGGGGCTGCAGGGGGCATCTTTGGGACAGGGATGTGGGGCTGCAGGGAGCACCTGCAGGATGGACATGGGGCCACAGGGAGCATCCATGGGATGGGACATGGAGTTGCAGGAGCATCTGTGGGATGGGATGTGGAGCTGCTGAGGGATTTTGTGGGATGGGATGGGACGGGATGCAGGGCTGCAAGGAGCATCCATGGGACAGAGGCACGGGGTTGCAGGGAGCATCCAGGAGATGGAGGTTTGGAGCTGCAGGAGCATTGGTGGGATGGGGTCGTGGACTTGCAGGGAGCATCCAGGATGGGACATGGTGTCGCAGGGAGCATCTGTGAACTGGGATGTGGACTTGCAGCGGGATCCATGGGATGGGATGCAGGACTGCAGGGAGCATCTGTGGGATGGGGATGTGGAGCTGCAGGAACATCCATGGGATGGGATGTGGAGTTGCAGAGGGATTTGTGGGAGTGGGTGTGGAGCTGCAGGAAGCATCCATCCGTGGGACAGGGGCACGGGGTTGCAGGGAGCATCCATGGGGTGCGAACGCGGACATGGAGCTGCAGGAGCGCCCGTGGGATGGAGCTGTGGGCTCGCAAGGAGCATCCCTCTCCCGGCGGGGCCGCTGGGGCGGGCGCGGTGCCGGCCCCGCAGGATTCCCCCCGGCTGCCCCAGCAACGGGGAGGCCCCGGCGGGAGGGAAAACCTCTTCCCCACGCATGCCGGAGCGGGAGAGGCTGCCGCAGCCCGAGCGCCTCCGCCCGCAGCTCCCGGGCCGCCCCGGGGCGGGCTGCCCCTCTATAAGGCGGCCCCGCGGCGGCGGCAGCGCCGTGCCATGGGCAGCCCGGGGCTGCGCGGCCACCTCCTCCTCCGCCTCCTCCTCCTCCCGTTGCTGCTGCCGCCGGCAGCTCCCGGCACCGGAGCGGCCCCGCCCCGCGCCCGCCGCGGGCTCACCTACCCCGGCACGCTGTGGTGCGGGGCCGGCACGAACGCGGATGCCTACGAGCAGCTGGGTAAGGGCGGCTGCCGGTGCCCCCGTCCCGTCCCATCGCATCCCAAACCCATCCCATCTCATTCCGCCTTCTTCCCTTCTCCCTCCATCCCACCCCATCACGACCTCATTCAATTCCCCCATCCCATCCCATCCCATCCCATCCCATCCCATCCCATCCCATCTCCCCAACCCATCCCATCTCCCCATCTTCCCAACCCAACCCATCCCATCCCATCTCATCCCATTCCCCCCATCCCATCCCATCCCATCTCCCCAACCCATCCCATCTCCCCATCCCATCTCATCCCATTCCCCCCATCCCATCTCCATCCGATCCCATCCCCAGCCCGGTGCTACTCCACTCCGCTCTAGTCCAGTCCCAGTCCCCACCCCTGCACTAGTTCAGTCCTTGTCTGCCCCAGTCCAGACCCCACCCCAGTCCTCTGCGTAGTCCCCATCACGGGGCTGCTCTGTCCTGGTCCCCACACCAGTCCCATCATCGTCCCCATCCTGGTCCCAATTCACCCTCTGGCCCCAGTCTGGTCCCTGGTCCATCCTGCTCCCATTTTGGTCCTAGTCCTGGTCCACCCAAGTCCAGTCCCTATCCCGGTGGTGTTCCAACCTGGTCCACTCCCAGTTCCTATCCTGATCCCAGTCTCATCTCCACTGTGGGACTGATGCAGCCCCAGTCCCCATTCCAGTGCCTGCCCAGTCCCAGTCTGAACCCAGTCCTGTTTCAGCCCCATCTAATTCTGATCCCAGCCCTAGTCCAGCTCAGCCCCAATCCAGCCCGATCCCAGCCCCACCCCATCCCTTCCCTGCAGGTGAGCACCGGGACACGGACCAGTGCTGCCGGGACCATGACCACTGCCAGCACGTCATCCACCCCTTCGCTGCGCGCTACGGGTACCGCAACCTGCGCTGGCACACCATCAGCCACTGCGACTGCGACCGCAGGTGAGCAGCCCCGCAGCATCCCCGCATCCCGGGGAGCATCCTAGCCCGTCTGCACCCCCCTTACCGCAGCTGTACCCCATGGCAGGTTGAAGGAGTGCCTGCGGCAGGTGAACGACACGGCCTCACGGGTGGTGGGCCAGGCCTTCTTCAATGTCATCCAGGTGCCCTGCTTTGAGTTCACCTACAAGGAGGAGTGCGTGGAGCCCTACCTCTATGTTTGGTGAGTGCCCGCTGCTGCGGGGAGCGCCCCCCCATCAGCTCACCCTGTGCCTCCTGGCTCTCATAGAATCACTTGGTTGGAAAAGACCTTTGAGATCGTGGAGTCCAACCGCAGGTGCACCTCTCCACAGGTGCAAGGCGTACAACACAGTGGCCATCGCGGTGCCCAGGGAGCCGGTGCTGTATGAGTTTGGCGGGGAGCTGATAGACCGCGCAGCGAGGCCCCAGGGGATCCCTCTGAGCCCCCTGAATGGTGGAGCCGACCTGGAGGAGCATCATGCGCTGTCCCACCACAAGGCAGTCAAGAAAGAGAGGAAGGGAAAGAAGAAAGACAAGAAAACGAAGGGGAAAGGTCTGAAAAAGAAAGGCCCTTCCAAAACCGGGGAGCTGAACCATCCCACAGCCGCTGTGCCTGCTCATCCTGCCGTGGGGCAGGACCCACAGGTCCCACTGCTGGACTTGAGGGAAGCAGCCAATGCTGTCCCGAGCGATGCGCCAGCGCGGGAAGGCTTGGGCAGGGAGCCGGTCCCGACCCTCCAGACCCTGCTCCCCACCACCAGTGGGAACAGGAGGAGGAAGGAGAACAGAAAGAAGAGGCTGAAAAGCAAAGCTGATGCAGAGCCTGCAGGAGCCCCACGGCCCTGACTCCCACCTCGCCCCGCGCAGGTTGTGGCTGTGTAATAAAGCTGGTGGTTTGAGCAGATGGTGTGGCATCAGCTCATTTTCCGTGGGGAAGGTACCCAGGGGGAATCGTGGGGCTGATCCTGCTTGTGGGACTGCAGGGAGGGAGCACCCATGTCCCAGGTGGGTACGGAGCAGGTCTGGGTGAGTTCCTCACCGCTCCCACCAGCTCCTGTCATCTTCCTGGGTGCTGGGGAGGGCGAGATGCCGCTCTGGCTGGGGGCTCAGCTTCTGTCCCCGTGGCAGCAGGGGGCAGAGCCCCTGCCACAGATGGTTGAGCTTGAGCTCACCGGAGTGGATTTCTCTGGAGTTATCAATTAATGAACTGCACCATATGGGCTCTTCACTTAACCTGCAGCCTTTTCCCAAGGTGGGAGAAGCGTAGGGCTCCCACACGGGCATGGATCCTTCTCCAGCCCCCAGCGATGGCTGCAGGGGCTGCTCTGGGAGGAGCAGGGGCCTCAAAAGCTCTACAAGAGCTCTTTGGAGTGGGACAATAGCTTTTCCAGCCCTAGGACAAAGGCAGAGCTGCTCAGGGAGAGGCAGGGCAAGCACTGAATTCCAGCATCTGAAAACGCTGGAGCAACAGGCGCAAACCCCCTCTAAACCTCACTGTTCCCAGAGAAATGTGCCCTGCAATTCTAAATCTCTGAAATAAGAAGCCCACAAGGGTTCAGGGGAAAAATACCAAGGTTGTTGTGAGGCACGGCACTCTCTGGAGCGCTGTTAATGGTGCAAAGTCCTTGCGGCAGCCATGGCGTAACCAGAGGAAGCACAGGGCATGCAGGCAGCTTCCCAAAAGTAGAACCTTTTTTATTGATGGTAAGGGAAAAACTAAAAACAAAGACAGCCAAAAAGGAGCCGACAACGCACAACCAGCCCCTGCCCCATACGAGTCCAACACGTCCCTGGCGAGGAGCTTCTCCCAAATTCCCATCATAGAGTTCCATCAAATAAGAAAATAGCATAAAGTTGCACACCCACAACTCAGAGCAGATGTGGGACCCACCATGTCAGCGCCCCGGGACCGCAGGAGATTGAAGCCAGGACCTGCATTTCTCTGTGGAAAGAGCTTTGCTCCCTCTCCTGGGTTGCTGCCATTCTTCAGGAGCATTTACATGCAAAAAACAACCTTTGTTTCTTAGGATTTGCTGTTCTTGCTCAAGTCTTAGAAGAGAACCAGGAGGCTTGGAAGGGACAAAGACTCTGCTTCCATAGAAAATCCCTACTAACAAAGCAGGAGAGGGGAAAGTGTGCAGCGTGTACTTTGCAGTTCAGGAATAACTCTGAGTGCTGGCAGTCCTGGGTGGGCTGCTTCTCACACAACTCAAGTTATCTGCGTTATCATCAGTCTCCTCTGCCCCCCCAGGTACCTCTCCCAGCCAGCGAAAGCCGTGGGCCTGCGGGAGGTGCCTGGGATGTTGCTGTGATGTCCCTGTAAGACGCACTCAAAACATTATTCTTTATCGGCCCGAAATAAATCAGCTTCTCTGTCAAAGTCTCAGCACACAGAGTGCAGCTCCAAGCAACAAAGGAAGAAGGCGCATCGACTTTCACCACTGAACTCTGCTGCAAAGCAAATCCATCGCTGAGAGGAGAGGGTAGGCAGAAAACCTCTCACCTCGTGTTCAGTAGAAACACTATTTATTCACCCCTCTTGGTTACAACTGGGCAGGGGAAGCAGATATGGAGGAGGATGCCATGCACTCCAGCTGCTTTGCGCTCTCCACTACAGGAGCAGCCGCTCTCGCAGCGCTTTAGCCCACGTGTCTGTCCCGCGCTTGGGAAAGCTGCCGTTGGCTGGCGTTCTGCTTCGCAGTCTGATTAAAAAAAAAAAAAAAAAAAAAATCAAAACTAAATAAATATTGTTTCGAAAGAAGCCAGAGGAGAGAGCGAGCCTTTGGTAAGACAGCTGCGTTCCTCTCCGGCAAGACCCCTCAAAGTCCCAGAGCTGCTGTGCCAGACCCCTAGGAACACCGCTGGGAATTGGCATAGATTCTGCAGAGCCTGTTGCACACAAAAACACGGAGCAAACAAAGGTGATGGTCAGGGTTCGCGAGAATCCAGGTGGAACATGCTCAGTCCAGGCCCACGGTCTGCGCTTTCGGCTACGCTTGCTGCCTAGTCTTTGCGGCGAAAACAGACTGCTGTGCATGTACAAGGACAGACTTGTTTGACTTCACAATTACTTTGCCGAGATTCCGAAGTGGTAAACCAGGGCCTGGAACTCAGAGGTCGCTGCAGCGTTCCTTCCTATATTTATATATATAGTATTTATACTTAAACCAGCCCTGCCAAGTCTATTCATTCACTCAGGTGTGCGTCACCAAGAGTCATTTCCCATTATCTCGTATAAAACAGGAGTTATCTGGCTAAGGGAAGGGAAGTTGTTTCCAATTGTTCGCTCTCCCTTCCCCTTCCTAGAGAAGAGTGCGGCAGTTACAGCTGAGCTCCTACACGGCCTATCGATCCATCTCATCCAGCAGCGGCGTGGCGTCCCCAGCGATGGACATGGGTGTGCTCTCGATCATGGGGCTGGGAGATGGGCGAGGAGTCAACCTCTGCTTCTGTTTCCTCCGTTCGGCCTCCTTCTCCTGGAGCCACTGCTCGGCCATCTTCCCCCAGTCGATGGCAGCGTGAGTGTTGGTCCTGCAACAACATGGGCAGCACGTGAGACGTGCCAGCGAGCCAGCCGAGGGCACCTTCCCTGCCCTCCCTCCCCAAATGTCCCATGTGGGAAGGTGCAAGGCAACCCCACCATGCTGATTCCACAGCAATCAACAAAAGGAATTGTATGGGACACAGATGGATACAGATACGGAGCCAGAACCACTCACTTTGGCTGCTGCCTCTGCCTGGAGCTGGACGATGGCTGTGACTGTGTCTGGGACTGGGTGGACTGGGGCGTGGTGTTGGCCTGGAGCTGGTACTGGGGCGTTGTCATTGGCTGGCTGGGGGTAGTGTAAGAGTAGCTGGGGGTCATCAACGGGGTGGCCACCGGTTGCTGTGCCGGAGTCGTGAAGACCTGCAGAAAGCAGATACTGTGAGGGGACAGAAGGCAAACCTTGCTGGGCTGCAGGGCAGAGGTCTGGCACGCTCTGCTCTGCCTGGGAGGCTGGCACACACCCTCGCTGCACACTCCCAGCTCTGCTGGAGCCTCTCATCTGGGCAAGGAGGGGTTTGCAGTGACCATTGCCCAGGAAATGGGGGGGCTGCAGAGCAGAAGGATTAACACCTGGTTGAGCACAGAATACCTGTTCCCTGAGAGCCCCTGACTGCCCACCCAACCCAGCCCAATATGGCCCCTGCAGCTGCCCTCCTTGCTTATCCCACACAGGGTACCAGGGGAGACATTAAACCAAGCAAAGATAAGGACCGTAAGAGAGATGAGCACAAGAGATACACGGGCTAAGCTAGCAGAATGGACATCCCTGCAGTGGGCATGAAGAACAGAGGAATTCTGCTCCAGAGGGCCGTAGAGAAGGCACAGCAGCTCCTGAGATGGCTCCCTCACCGATCCCAAGCTGGCTGGTTCACTGTTGGCCCAACAGAGTGCTCAGTTTCTTTTCCTCCTGGTGTTCACCTCCCTTTTCCTTCAGATTGCCTTATGATCAATACATTGGGTTTTCCATATTCCCTGCCTACTCCAGCTCAGCATTTGCTGTGCCAAACCCTGTGAAAGCCTCACAAGATGGTGTAAGAAAGGATCACTCCTCCCTACAAGCCTTGTCTTGCAGCACCTCTTCCTTAGACCTCTCCAACGACTGGGTGTGTTTCTTGTACCTAGGCACTACAGTCTTCCTGCAACTGGATTTAGCCTCGGGGTCAGCCGGGGAGCTGGAAGCATGGGATGGGAGGAGATAGGCACCAGCACCCGTGAGGAAAGGCTTCAGCATGAGCCAAAACCGTCCAATTCCATCTTATTCCCTGCAAAGCCTCTGGGTGTTTGGTCAGGCTGAGGCGTTCGCCTGCCGGTGCAGCTTGGAGATTAGCACGCTGAGCCGAAAAGCCCTGCAAACTCAGCGCATAGTTTCCCAGCTAATCTCTTCCACTGGCAGCTCACGTTGCCAACTTGGGGGCACAATTGGAAGGCTGTGCACCCCCACCACTGGATCCCACCTCTCCTCCCTGCCACATTCCTTGGGGGCCCGAGCAAATTGCTACTTGCTTCAGCTCTCCCTGGAGCAGGGCTGTTATGACATGCCTCAGTTCCTCAGTCACAGAAGGCAAGAAGAAACCCAGACCAAGAATCCAGCCAGGTGCTCCCGTGCAGCACCACAGGCACTGGGTGATCCCAGGCAATGAGTAACCCCTTTGGCTCCCAGTGCAGCTTCTGTGGGATGGTTTCCATCAGCAAGGAGAAGCCACGCAGCACCTCCTCTCAGAACGCTAAGTGACACCTACGTGGTACGCGCTGCTGCCGCCTCCACTGCCTCCGTAGCCAAACTGACTGGAACCCCACTGTGCAGGGGTGGCATTGGGATTCTGTCCCTGGCCTGTCACAGCAGCGATGGCACTGAACATCTGGGAGGTCATGTTCTGTGGTAGAGCGTTCACTGCACGTGTAAGGTCTGCAAAAAAGACCCATCATATGAGACAAAGCAAAGCCTGGAGAAGGAGCTCGCAACCCCATTCCAATCAGGAAAGGCCTGCACTGACCTGCCAGGTTAATGTTAGCTGGAGTAGCATTAATGGAGGCTGGAGTCCTGGTCCGACTGCTACTGCTGGGGGTAATACCTGCATAAAATATAAACCAAGAGAGGCAGATTAGTTCTGGCAGAAGAGCTGCTATTGGTCTGAAGCTCTGGATTTGAAAAAACACACGCAACGCTTGTACTGGTAAGATGCTATTTTACCATGGAATGGTGTAGGAGGGTTGTACGGTGGGGAAGGCCAAGGGAGAGGAAAGGGACAAGCCCAGCCTTTGCTGCATGGCTGCAGATTAACTCTCAGGAGAGCTCTCAACAGGTCCACAGAAGCCAAGCTTTGCAGCTTCCCACTTCCCACAGCTGAGGCACTTGGGTTCTGGGATGCTCACCTGGAACAGGGTCCTGATAATGATCCTTAAACCATCGGAAGAGTCCATTCACAGTAGGGAAGACCTGGCCCCGGTACCGGAATCCTTCTGGTGTCACTGTCACGTACTCTATTCTGTGAAGAGCAGTGAATGCAGGAGAGATGTCAGGCTGCTTCAGAGCCATCCCCGCCCCCGTACAGCACCCACACACTAACAGGTCACAGTCAGCACCTACAAACTCAAGCAATGGCCATAGTGATAATGAGCAGATACATCTACATAAGCCGCTTTCATTTTCTTCTTAAATGCAAATTTCTTCTTTCCATGCAAAAATCTGTCAATCACTGCCTATACACCCCAGGAACAGCCCCTGCGTAGGGCAGTCCTGGTTCAAAAAATGAATCTCCTGGTCAAAATTCACTGTTAGACATATATCCTCTACTGTCAGGAGGCCAAAGTCTGGGTAAGGGGAGGCATGATTGACAGCTGGCAGAGAAACTGGCAGCAATAAGCTGAGGTGTGGTACTGGCAGCACTCACCTGCAGCTGCTGGGCTTGCCTCTCACCTACCTTGGTTTGCCACGAGGCTGATATCCCAAGAGGAATTTGCCAGGTAGATCTTTACAGGCACTGATAAAGTAGGGAATAAATGTCGGCTTCTCTTTCTTGGTCTTTATCAGCAGCTCTTCCAGCTTCTAATTAGAGAGAAAAACAAAAATGCTCAAGGAGAGCCTACATTTTTAGCAACACCCAGGGCCTACAGATATCTCCCTCCACATCCTTTTTTCAGCCCTTTTCCCCCAGCCCTGATGCCAACAATCTAACAAGGACCACCAACTGCACTGTTTCTGTGTAGGGTTGGTGCACAAATGTCACCAGGTCACAGAAAGCCAATACTCTCCATTCAGGGGTATCTGCTGGCAGGGCACTGTGCTGCTCTGGCACACCGAGCACACCACGCTGCCATTGCTGTCCTAACTCCACTGCTCCCAGACAGAATGGAAAAAGCAACTGCTGAGCCCCAGTAAGAGGAAAATCAGAGAGTCCAGTCCAGCAGCAGCTCATGCCAGATTCAAAGAGTTTAAGAACTGTTCTGAGAAAGAGATATTTATAACACACTCCTACATCTCCAACAAGAGCTCCCACAGTGTGGGACAGGCTCACCTTCTTGTCTCCACCGTTACAGTCCTGATAGTACTTGTGATTCAACAGGTCTCTGGCAAAAGAAGCCATTGGCTGGACATAGCGAGCGACAATTTCATCCAGGTCTTCAAACTCCTTTGAACAAAGATATTTAAAGAGGTATTTAGGGTGCACAATGAAGAACTCTTAATTCTATTATACAGCTCTCAGTCACACATTCTGCACAGCACTTCCAACAGCCTGAAAGCAGCTGCAAGGACAGAATGGCTGTGTCAACGTATCCCTACAAAATAGGTACTTCTCCTTTGCAGGCACGCTCTGTGGGTCTCCTACCTCTGTGTTAATCCAAAGTGTGGAGCCCAAGCTGAAGGCATTTTCCTTGCCTTCTTCTCGGACATCCACGTGCTGGTAAATCCCATCGTTCACCTTCCAGGTGACAGTCAGGTGATTCTCCCCTTTGCTACTTGGCCGAATAATCACATCCCCTTGGTCCATGGTCTCCATCATCTTCTCGGCTTGCTTGAAGCTAATGTTGTGGAATGATGGGTGAGCAATTACTCTCTTGATGTACGCTAGGGGACAGAGAAGAGAGTTTAGGCTTCCAGGAGGAACTGTTTTATTCCATGTATATGTTCAATTGTACTTATCCACCTGAAGTGCCCTGGGAAAGCTGGCATCATGAGGGAGAGAAAAATTAAGAGACTCACTCGTCCGCTGCTGCTTTCTTTTCAGATCTTCTTCCTGTTTGTGATCTGCTGCCTCAGTGTCAAAGTCATAGTAAGTGTCTTTAGGCAGTTTCCACTCATTGTTCTTATCCATCAGGTCTGAGGTCCTGCAGGTCAGGTCTGCACTGAACTTCTCAATGTCAATCTTCATAATCCTGCAGTGAACGGTCATTCCCACCTACAGGAGAGGGGCAGGCAAAACTGATCAGTAAGTCTGGCTGATACACCAGCCTCCCTGCGCTACAGATCGATCTGTGTGGGGTCACGCTGCCAATAAGGAGGTACAAATTACCTCATCCACTTCAGATTGATACAACCTTTAAAAGCGATCCTTCCACACAAACAAAAACCCAACTGATCCTCAAGATGACGAGAATCAAAAGAGATTACAGGAAAAAGGGGCAGTTTTACAGCATGTCTACTACCTATGCCCCATAGCACAGAGAAAACTGCACGTCTGGAGGCTAAGGACAATTGAGTTTGCTATTTTAAGTATCTTTGCCACAAAACTAGACTTTGTGATGCACAGGAAAGTAGTTAAGTCTGTTTAGAAACAGAGTGGAAGACATGCAAAAGTCTTTTCTACTTAAATGGGAAAACACCGCCACAAAATTTGCAATGTCTTAGTCCAGTGTACCGTGCTGAAGTTAACAATGGCTCTTTAAAGAACTGCTAAGAAGCCTCTGAGCTTGCAGGATTATCCATCACCTGTGTGGACTGTCAGGGGATTCCGAAACACAGCAAAATGTTAAACCTCTATTTGGCAAGTGATAAAAATATGTGATTCTGTTTCTTTCAGAACACCAACCCCTGGTTCTGAGCAAGATCAGTAACTGATGATTTCCACAAATGAATTGAGATGAAGAAGAAGTTATGAGAGGGGGGGAAGTGACCCTCGCATATGTAACAGTTGTGTGAACTCTTTGGAAATCCAGAAACAAAGGGCAGCTCTGCATTAGAATGCCTTCTGGCCTCTTAAACCCTCACTTTAGCCAGACTATAATAAATCCTCCTGCAGTGCAACACGCTAACTGATTAACACGGTCCCCACCACCTGCCAAGAGAGATTTGCACTGTGGGAGAAGGACAGTAACCAGAACCTGAACTGGATGCTGATTTGAAGTCCTTACATAAAAAATAAAGTTTGAAAAGTCTTTTAGGGAACAGCATTATTAGCCAAACTTTGAATTTTTAGTGTTGACTCCAGGCTCTTCCAGCTCTTGTTGGATATGTAAAAATCCACTGCTTTCATACCTTCACCCTTTCTTCTGGCCGCTTGACCACTTTATCACTGAGGAATTTTGTTGGGATGAAGCCAGCAACACCATTATCCAGACGTGTCTTCACTCCAATGGCCTGACCTGGGCAGGAACCACTGTCAAAGTGGTTCCAAACCTTGAGGAAGGCAAACATAAAAGTCATTCAATGTGGAAACAAAATATTCCCAGCAGCTCCCACTCAAACAAGTCTAAAAGCTGTATCAGCAAACTGGTACAGCCAGAGGACTTCAGTCAATGCTACCCAGTATTGCCATCTTCCTACTTTGGTTCTGCTCAGCTTATGGGGCTTCGCAACCAGGAAGACCAGAATGTTTTTAGACCCTGAACACAAGCGTGCAGCTAGGGTTGGTTTCTAACAAATGCTATAGGGTTTTCATGTTACAGATTAGTAAGGCTGGAATCCAGTGGCGTTTAGAAGAGACCTAAAGTACAGCTGCATTAAGCAGCAGGGAGTCAAGATAAGTTCTTGAAATTGAGAAGGTGGCAGAACCTTCTGTTCTCAATGTTACAGGCAGTTTCTCTGCATAAACCACAATCCTCGACTACAAACAAGCCTGCTGTATGTATTTGCAAAGAACTGGTCAGCTTAGCCCCAGTCCCATTCTACTCCTAGCCCAGCTTACTAAAATCCACGATATAGCCATAAAGGACCTGTCAGATCCACACTGAAGCAATCAGTCAAAACTGAAACAGATTATATTTGCAGCCCAAGGCCAAATTCAAGTTGGGAACACAGGGCAGTGCAGACACAATCTTGGCTTCCAGGAACTCCACAAAGCACTCAAGCCTGCTGAAAGCAGACTCCTGACAAAGGTAGGCCTGTTAGGAGAAGCAGCCCCACCTCACTGAGCTCTGGGAAGTTATCTTGCTGACAGAAAGGACACTGCCAAAGGCCAGTTTCATCGTTCCGTATTGCCTGGTCGTAGCTTTCTCCTTGTGGCCGCCTGTGGGCTATCCCGGTCACATTGCAGATGATCATTTTACCTGTGATGTGATGGGAGAGAAGAAAAGAATGAAAACCTGAAAGCCAACTGCAGGGCTGGGTAGACCCCTCAATCTAAAGCAGTTGTGCATGAAGGTGTTAGACTGCTCAGGTACTTGTAAAGTTGCTTCATGTAGACACAACCACAGCACTATCCCAACATCACCCTCACCAAGATCCCTCTGCCCCACCTCTACAAACACCAACTCAACTTAGGATGACAGAAACCACCAGAGTCCTCTTAGTAAATATGGACATACCTATATAAAACGTCTCTGGAGTTTCTTTGGTCAGCATATTGAAGACCTCTTCCGTGTTTGGAGAACGGTACGGCGTTCTCAGGTCCTTGTACCTGCAGCTCAGTTCAGCTCGAATGTCATATAAAGTGATATGCTTGTCGCCGTAGCCCTGTGTGGTATTGAAAGGTTGTGAGGCCATGAGTAGCAGGAAGGAGGTGAATAGGGACTCCAGAGTTATGAAGGAACTCCAGGAAATTATCAAACAGCACATTTAAAAAAAGAAGACTGCGTAGGGTACCAACTGTGGAACTCAGTCACAGGATGTTGAGGAGGTCAAAAAGTAGTCACACATTCAGAAAAATGTTAGATCAGTTCAGGAAGGACAGCTTAAATGGTCTGATTACTTCCTCCTGCCTCCCCCTGCCACAAAAGTACTTTCTGTAAGCATTTACTACACGCCATTGTCAGGACACTGAATACTCATCGTGGCTGTTTATACAATGGCAACTACTGAATGCTCAGCTCCTAAAAACAGAAGGGTCACCAGCTACAAAACCTAAGAAACCAAGCTGTACAGCAGTGCTTTCCCTGTTTCTCAGCACCAGGAACCCCCAAGCTCACCTGTCTTTCCAATTCTTCAGCAAAGGCATCGAGATCCAGGTCTTTCAGACGCTCGGGGTTCTCCAAGATCTCCTCTAGAGCTCCTGCGGGATTAGCATCCTCTGCAGACTCATCATATTCCAAGGCATCCACTGCCATTTTTCTTGCCCATTCATAGGTTTCAGGATGGACTCGAGAACCATCTAGGACTTCGATGTAGGAATCAGTACTGAAATAAAGGCAAAGCAGCAGTTCAGATAAGGGCTCTGCAGAGCGCCAGCCACCTCCTTCGGCTCAATAACAAATCATGCTGTTGAGCACCATTATCGGCTGCATGGCTGCTTTGCCAATGCTGCCCTCTTGAACAAACTACTCTAAAAAGGACACAATGTATTCTTCATTGCTAAATCAAAGGGGGGTCAAGGCAAGACATGACAAATTCCAGCTCCTGCACTGAAAAGACAGAGCCGAGCATTTGGGATGCTACCTAGGTTTGATCACTGTGTTATAGCTGCTCTATGATCAGACAGCTCGTTGCAGTTTCTCTCCTTGTACAATTCAAGTGTTGCCAGCTGGCAATGCAGCCACCTGCATCCAGCCATCTGGAGGAATCTACACTTTGCCCCCTTCACATCTGGGATTTGTATCCTGCAAGAATCAGGCACCTAGTGGGGTTAGATCACTCAACATCAGGATTCACCCAGGTTCCCATTCTTGCTGTTTCAAATGCAAGAAGGACACTGCCAGCCCTAGAGAATGCAAGTTTCCATCAAGTGTTCCTTCTGTGCAAAGCAGTCAGAGATTTAGAAAGTAGGTCACCACTGTGCCCCAAACACATCTCTTGTTTAGTTACCAGTCACCTAACGCTCTACAAACATCCCTGTATTGCTACTTATTTAAGAGGAAGCTAAATTTCTCAGATGCCTTGAGTGTGGAACTTTAGAAAGATAAAATACTAATGGTAGGACGAGGCAGAAACCAAGCACGACAACTATGTCAGGGAACAATTGTTTTCAACTTAGTTCCTCCTGACACAAAGGGTCTTTCAAACCATAGCAAGCTATATAATTAATGTTCTGCAGCTCACATTGCTGTGCGAGTTTAGCTGCCCTTAAGAATCAGATTAATACCCAGCAATAGCTGAACTTGGCCAGCGATCAGAGGGGCCACACAGAAGTTTCTGGGAACATGGGCTCCACAGAACACGACTGCTTAAGCCTCTCGCTCATGCTCACTCCATACCCCGCATAACACTGAACGCAACCCAAAACCCACCTATCGCCCAGCGATGCTGTGTCAATTTTGATGAAGCCAGCACAGTTGATAAACACCTTGGGTCCCATGTGACACATCGTAACCAGCTGGGTCCTGTTCTCCAGGCGTGTGTTGTTTTGCTTTAAGATCTGGAAAGAGAGATAATATTGCTATTTAAACACCAGGGTTTTCCAGGAAAACCAGAGGGCTCCCACTGGACACCATAATGCTCAAAGCATCTGACATAATCAAGCCCATCAAGTCGTAAATTGTTGTCCCCTGCCCATGTCTCAACATTGTATGAAAGGAGATGACTTCACATGCAACAGCTCCAGCTCTAAGGAAGAGTGCTGGCTTTCTGCCTTGTGTTTTCTACAGCACTGAGGCATCCATTTCTGTGAGTTCAGCAGTGAGCGAGGATTGATCTGCTGAGTTGCTTCTGTCTATCAAGGAACTAAGTCCATGCACAGCTCCGGGGTTAGGCCCAGTGAGATAACGTACTAAACCACTCAGCAATGGAGCTGTCAGCTGCATATGGCACACAGGACCTTGACTCGGCTCAGAACAGCGCTGCCAGCAGGCCAACTCACATCTTACTAGTGATGCATTGTTTTTACAGGCAGGGACAGAAACCTCCTTACCTTCAGCAGATGAGTGCCTTTGCGTGGTCCCAGGCCACATACGTACTGCAGCAAAGCCTGGCTGTGGGGGTGAGCAATTGCCCGATTGACATCCACTCCCACCTCGTTTACACGGTTTATGAATTCGCAGTAGAGGGCATTCAGCAGTTCCTCCTTCACCACGTGCTCCTGATGGAAAGAAGAAGCGTTAAGCCTCACAAGGAGATGTGTGTAACACTTTGCTATAAAGCAAGCTGAGCCAAACACAACAGACTGGCTCTTGGGAGCTGTACTGCACCTCAGAGTTATCCCTGAGAAAAGTCTAAAGGCAAGAGGCAGAGGAGCTAGAGGAGGCAAAAAAAAGGTGCTGCATAGACTGAACACGCATAGAACTTGCACCAGTCCAACTTGGATTACTTCCCAGACCAATTCCTCTTGCAGAGGATGATCCCACAAGGCAAAGTTACCTGCAGAGGGTGGAGTTTTAGGCAGAGAATATCCTCATCGGAGCTGCAGACTTGGGCAAACTCTATGAGGGGGTCCTGAATGCGACGAGCAAGGGAGACAGCTTGACGTAGCAGAGGGGGATAATCCCGGAACTCATTCTGCAAGAAGCCAGAGAACGAGGGAGAACCCTGATGATGCTTTCACACTTTGTAGCACAAGTAGCAAAACACATCAGACAGGAGCAGGACCAAGGGAAGTACTTGGTGCTCAGGGCAAGGAAAGTTGAGGTCAAAGGCTCCCAGAAACTCTGCTGCAATTAGGAATGAAGAAAATCCATCCACTCAGCTGAGCAAGATTCATTTCAGACTACATTAATATCTACTTTGTACATCTTCTGGTGTGCTGATCTATTCAAGGAAGCCTAGATAAGACATTTTGCCTTGACCCAAAGATCAGTACATCACTATCTAGATGGATTACATGAGGCAGTGGATGACAGAAGGCAAGGCCAGCACAACAAATACAGGATGAGACAGCGCTAACAAGCAACAGACTAAGGGACAGCTGGAATAAAAGAAGGTTCACCTCAGATTTCTTGCTGTTCATGTAGAGGATGGCCAGTTCATTGTCCACCAGCTCAACTCCAATAGAGGACAGCTGCTGCCCTTGATCCAGCTCATGAACAATTCTCTTTACATCCTCCATCAGCATCTGAGCATCCCTAGGGAGAGATGGTCAAAGGGATTGAGGGGAGAGTGCAAAGCTGGGTCCTGGAATCACTGGGGGAGTAACCCTACTGCATTACTTTACACCACAGACAGTGAAATGTGGACAGGCATGAGGAAAGGACTGCAAAGAGAGCAGGAAATGGAAGGAATACAAAGACTGACCTGTTCTCGCCTGCAATTGTCACCACGTGAGGCTTCTTATTCAGGAGGAATTTTTTCAAGGTTTCAATATCCTGGGCCTGGAAAGGAAGGTGAGACAGGTCAGAGTGGAAAAGATAAGAGGGTTTCTGTACTGAGCTACCAGGCCTGGGTTTCTATTTCATAGTGCAAATCCTCCCCCACTGCCACACCTTGATCTGCCACCATGACATGAACATGGCTAAATGCCTTCTCCACAGGCCTAGCAGCTCCTGGCGACTGTAAGGACCAGAACAAAGAAGGCTCTGCAGAGGCAAGACTGATGGCCTCACGGTCTGGTGTTACAGGACAGTCAGTGCAAGTAGGGAATGGAAGTCAAAAGCCTGCCCTAAGCTCCAGGAGGTCCCTCAGCCTCTTGCTATTATGTGATCAGGTAAAGGGGAAAAAGTTTCTGTCGCTGGCACCACAGAAACTCACAAAACCCCAACAGAACTCAGGAGTGGGAAGATCCTGCCACTTCCTGTAAGAGGAACAGAAGAGATGAATTGGAATCTAACTGGAAGCAACTGCTCTGCGAGAATAATCCCAGGGTAGGAAAAAGTCAGTATTCTTGCTTGCAAGCAGACCAGCTCGCACTTTACTGGTGATGCATTGGCACTGCAAGGGCTCAGCTGTCTTCAGGCTGTTCCTCTCTCTAGCCCACAGTGGATTGCACAGTACCAAATGCAGACATTAATCTCAACAACAGCTGCACTAAGGCTCACCTTCTTTTCCCTCTCTTCCTCACGCCAGGCGTTCCTTCTCTTTGTGAAATGCGGCAATCGGAGGAAGTCTGTAACCTCACCCTCTCCGTTAACAAGGGCACAAAACACAGGGTGGTCCCTGAGAAACAGAGATCACTCAGACACGGAAGACTGCTAAAACTGAACATGGATCCAGAGGCAATTCCTTTCCTCCTACCTGGCTGAGGAAAATGCAATGCCTAGCACCCGAATCCCCTTCCCTTGGTTTTCATCCATGAAATCATCATCTTCCTCCACTTGCTGATCAGGACGGTATGAAGCTACTTTCAGCCAGTTGTGCAGTTTCCGACTGCAAGCCTGGTAAAAGAGAGAAGGGAAGAGAGGAGTGAGAAAATGAACTGCCAGTGCTTTGGCATAGCCCTTCTCTGGAGGGAATCTCACTGACTGTTCAAGGCAGCAAGACTGTATATTCTGCCAGGACTGGGACCAGCTCTCCAGAACCATGGAACTCATCTTCCCTCCCACTGAGGTACCTGCTTTTCTGTCCACCCCGGGAAAGAACCAGACTCAGACTTCTGCCTGTTCCCTCCTCTTCCCCAAGTGCCTGGGTATGGCCTGTTGGTAGCTCTCTTCAGTACACAACCCCAGCTCTGGCTCACAGGCACCCATCTTCCACCTCACCTTGAGGACATACTCCTTGGCCTCCACCAACAGCTTGTTCTTCAGCTCTTTAGCCATCTGCACATAGAGGAACTGATTGAGGGACCGCTCGATGGCCATCGTACGCTGCCGATTCCACTCCTGCACCTGGTGGCTGAACTCATCCCGATAATAGAATTGTTTGATTTCCTCAAAGTACGTCTGGTCGCTACCATAACTGCAAGAAATGAGAGGAGGAGATACAGAAGGGCTCCAATTGTGCCTGCATTCACACCACTGCTGGCAGATACCTGCACAGGGAGATGACAGAAGCACCTCAAATTCAGTGAGATGCCTGGAAAATTTAGAAGAACCAACCTTCCCCCAAGAAGCCCTCCTTGAGCTGCAAAAGCTATGCTGCTAGACAGGTCACAGCTGAATGCCAAGCTTGCAGCAAAGAGGACTGATCAGCACAACACGGGGCAGCCTGCAGCCACTCCAGCACACCCACATTGCACAGTGTGGCTACTCAGATGTGCAGGGAAGGACCCAAGCAAGCCACACAGTGAGGGTGGCTGGGAAACAAGCATCATCTTTCACAAAAATCTTAAAGGCTTCAGTTTGCCTTCAGATGAATAAGCCAGATGTCTGCTGAAGTTTTCATTAAGATGAAAAAAAAAGCAAGACCGGGAGATGCTGCTTAGCTTTAGGGTGCAGAAAAATATCAGACTGTCACTTACAGGAGTGGTTTGGGTTACAAAGAAGCTCTAACAGCATGACAGCACTGGAGCAATGAGCTCTGCCAAGGCACGGACAGCACAGCCAGTGAGGACTCACCCCTCCACTCCTTTCATGTCAATGCAGATGTCTATGGTCAGCAGTCCCTCCTCCTCTGCCAGGCTCATTTTCAGGAACTGGTCATCTCGCAGCTCCTTCACAGGCTTATTTTTCAAGTATTTAAAGGAATAGGCATAGTGGGCTTCATCAATATCCTGGGAGAGACGAGACAGTCAGCATGCACGCAGGGCATTCATGAAGAAAGACCCTTCTGTATACTGTAGCAGACAATGGGTTTTATTCAATACCCCCTCACCCCTATGCCTGCCAGTCTGCATTTCCTTCCCCAGCAAGACACAGTGGATTTCATTCCCACTCCCAGAGAAACAGAGACCGTTCCAATAACTGAAGGCAATATCTCAACAGCAAGAACTGGGTCTGATGAAACGCTGAGACTAAAAATGCAGCTTGCTGCTGAGCTAGCCTCTGCACCAGCCCAGTTCACGTGCTGCTCTAAGATCTATTCAGAGTTGCCACTGACGTGGGAGAAGTTTTCAGATCCAAAAATGAGTACTTGTGTGTTATTTAGATCCTTCCCCGAATTGACTCAGAGTCATTTGACTCAGCTCCCTTCCTTACCTTCTTCCCCTTTTTGGTCGGTGAAATGTTGATTTTGGCTCTTTCTTGGAAAGTCTGTCTCAGGACCTGTCTGACCAAAGGCTCCCTGGCTATCTGCAAAGCCACCATGTACCGGGCTCCTTCCAGCACAGCTTCAGGGCTTGGGAACTGACTAAAAGCAAAAAGGGAACATGAAGGTTTAGGACTTGAGAATGCCCTGAGATATGATTCTATGATCCCCTCCACAAAGATCCCCACACTGACCTACACACATAATCCTTGGCCAGCTCCAGGGGCTCTGCAGGGAACTGCTCTGTCTCGTGACGCTGGTAACTATCTCGGAGGTTCTCTCCGAACTGCTCAGGTGTCAGACCAAACTTCTTAGCCAGGCCATCTGGGAGGAAAAAAAAAGCAAACCAGGAAAACAATGAGGAAAAGGGTACTGTAGCTTATACTGAGCAAAACTACCAGTCCTGCAGATAAGCCACACCGCCATGTGGGTGAGACCTTTGTGACAGAGCACAGCCCTTACCCAGCCCAGCTGTCTGGCAGATAGTGTACATATCCCGACGGGAAGCCTGCTTCAGCTCCGGCCCTTTCTGCTCATCATCTTCAGCATCCTCTCCTTCACCTGTGGGAAGGATGTGCTTAGCAAGGCCTCTTTACAGGGGCATCCAGGCAGCTGCAGTGCGTCAGGAGCACAAAGAAGGGACCAAACACAATCTACACGGTGCAACAGACTCCCCAGATTCCATAAACTCATCTCAAAGGTCACAGTAGCCTTAAAATCCCTCTCCTATGGGGATCAGTTTAGAGTAGAGGGTTGTTCAGACTGGAGAAGAGAAGGCTGCGGGGAGACCTTATAGTGGCTTTCCAGGACTGAAAGGGGTTACAAAAAAGATGGGGATAGACTTTTTAGCAAGGCCTGTTGTAATAGGACAAGTAGTAATGAGTTTTAAACTAAGGGAGGGAAGATTTAGACAGGATGCAAGAAATTTTTTACAGCGAAGTTGGTGAAACACTGGCACAGGTTGCCCACGGAGGCGGTGGAGGCCTGGAAGCGTTCACGATCAGGTTGGATGGGGATCTGAACAACCTGATCTGGTCAAAGGTGTCCTGCTCCTACAGGGGGGTTGGACTAGATGACTTGTAAAAGTCTCTTCCAACCCAAAGCATTCCAAGAGTCTATTCTACGATTCTAAAATTATTCAGGGTTAGAAAAACACCCCAATCCTCTCTTCAGTTTCACTCTTTTGCAGTTTTAATAGCAGTATCTCTGGGTTGCACACTGAAACACACATCAAGGCAGCTGATCCTTGCTTTGGCCCCTGCCATGAGGGCTGGTATTTAATCCATCAGAAAAGCAGTGCGTCGTGTGGCAAACTAAGGATTTTCAGAGATGCCTGGAAGATCTAGGACTAACAACTCCAGAAGTGAACAGCTGAAACGCTCTGTGCAAACACCTGTGCTTTTCAACAAATTTTCTTACTATTCTTTTGAACCAGGATTTTCAGCCAGCCCACAATTAGGGGACTATCAAATCTGGGGACAAACCTTCCTCCTCTTCACCATCCTCTCGGATACGCTTCTGCTTCTTTCGAGCAGCCTTGGCAGCATTCTGCATCTTGGGGATGTCTCGTCCATAGTACAGCAGGAAGTGATTATACACGTCCTTCAGCTCGTCCATGGACTGCACGTCCTTCAGCCTACGGCATGCAAAGCCAGCACATTACACCCTGCCTGCAGCTGGGCCGTGCTCAGAGCGCTCAAGGAACCTGCTCTGGGACAGGTCAGGCAGACGGAGCACTTGGGCTCGTCTTCCATATATATACATTTAATATATATATAATATATTAAATATTTCTCATTATTGGCTTTGTGGGGCTTTACTGGTTAAAGTAAATGCACTGCAATGGCCAGAGAGCCTGTGCTGTATTGGCAGATTAATGCTTATTTTAAGTCATTTTGGAATGAATATAAGTCACAGCACCGTACCTCTCCATGTCAGTAGTATCCAAGGCCCTTATTCCATCAGCCAAGGGCTTGTCTGGGTCAGCAGAGATTTGTTCGTACTGATAGGCCTGCATCTTCTCAAAGAGACGTGTCAGGTTCTGCTTGCGAATCTTCAGCTGGGTCCACTAATATAAGAAGAAAGACTCCCAGTGAAATGCACCATAACTGTGGGTCACATCTGTCTCCTCCCTTCCCAAAACATCCTAATATCCCAGAAAAATAATTATCAGAATCTTCAGTCAAGCCCAGATGTGACACACGGCAGGTCTCATCTCAGAGATGGATTGTATTAAAATAAAGAAAAAAACAAAAAATAAAATCACAGAATCATGGAACGGTTTGGGTCAGAAGGGATCTTAAAGCTCATCGAGTTCCAACCTCGTGCCATAGGCATGGACACCTTCCACTGGAGGATGGTACTTAAATCAAGGTTTGGATCTACCCAATAGTAGAGAAAGAACCTGCACTCCTTGCAGGAAAGGTCACTACACAGAAGGAACTCGGAGAAGGGGAAGAACTGTTTTGTACACTCTTTTTTTTTTGTCAGATAATCCTTTACCAGCACGTGGTAGCAAACATGCTAAAAGCACACACACGTAGAAAAGCATATGAGGACTCCATGGCTAAAACAAAACCTGCTGAAAGTGTCAGGCTAGGTGAGAAGATGTGTTAAATGCTGATGGGACAACAAGCAATGAAAACACTTCTCACCTTCTCATCCCACTGCCAGACTCTCCACAGGTCGTTGATGTTCAGCTCTGGCTCCACGTACTCCTTTCGGTAGAAGGCGATGAACGGGACCTGGGTCAGAAATCAGACTCATCACCACCAGGCAGGAAACTGGGCTGCTCCTGACAGTGCTTCTGTTCCATGTGGGACAACAAGCTACTAGGGCAGCAGTGTGGAAGTTGTAGCACATCATGCCCCAGCCCTTGAGACTGTTCCACCAAACAATGCATCACATAGACCAAAGAGCTTCTGCAACATCAGGCAGCACCTGAGAGAACGGGCTGAATGGACCAAGTATGGCTCAGGATACTCTCGAATTCCTCCACCTAATTTACAATCGGTTTGTCCAGGATCAGGGAAATAAGACAACAGCAGCCCCATCAAACGGGCCTTAAAAAACTGAGTTGCCATAGCTCACATAAGATAAGCTGCACTTTCCAGTGAAGTGCTGCCTTGTCACAGGAGAGACAATCAGATATGATATCTCAGCCTTTCTACTTTGCTGCCCTAAATGCCTGCAGCAGCCCTGCTGCTAATCCTGCCTTGATAAAGAGACAGCAACTCAGACCTTATCTTGGCAATGAAACCAAGTCGTGAATTACCTCAAAATGTTGATTTCTCATGAAATTCAGAGCTTCTTTAATCTTCTGGATGGTGCTGGGCCCCTTGCGGCTGAAGCTACTGCTGGCTTGTCCACGATCGAGGTAATCAGAACTTTCCTAAAAGGAGAAATATGTTTTATTGATTGTATTCCTGATCCGATCCCCAGGAGACAAGTCCAAGCTTAGGCTGGAGAATGGTGTTGTTAGCTGGGAATGCAGGCTCACGGTACCTAAGCTCTGATTTTAGACCACAGAAAAGCACTGCAGCCTCAGCTGGCTTAAAGGGAAACAGAGAAGCAGCATCTCTGGCCAAAGCAGCTGATGGTTAAAATCAGATCGTGGCTAATAATAGAGCCCTAAGCGCACAGTGGCTTAGAGATCTTTCAGTCATTCTTGACGATTACGTTTGCAACTTTTCTGTATTCCATTTTTGACCTGTTTTATGGGTGTGAAAATGAAGACACGACGTGTTAAATGTCCAGCTCAAAACCAGAAAGAGAGTTATACTGGGTACCACATTCCTCTGAGCAGACTAAGGTCTGGACAATGTCTCTACGTTGGAAATCTACACCACCTCCAAGTGCTGCTAGGACACAGTCCTTTACCTGCAAGGAGATGGTGGGTGTTGCGAATGCATTCCTGTAAATCCAGTCAGCTTCTTCCTCCAGCTCATCATCTTCAGCGCTCTTCACCGGGATGGATCGCAACTGTGAAAAGACAACAGGATGAGCAGGGGCACATGCACCACCGGTCTTCAGGAAGCATGGAAATTATTGCTTTGAGCTGCAGGTTGTTGATGGGGTCTCAGTACCTCCCACACTCACAAGGGCTTTGCTGAGGGCTTTTGCACTTCGCTGTCTGCATCTTTCAAGCACACAGGAAACCTGCATCAGTTTTACACGAAGTAAAGGCAGCTAAAAAAACCTGTCAAGGGCTTTTGGGAAGGCCTACAATGGTGCGAAATGTCAGGGTACACCCACTTCCTACCAGACTCCCAAACCCTCTGCAGCTACACCCTCTGTTCAATCTGTTTGTGCCCATTCTGGCCTTGTTATCACTTTTCTTGCTGCAGCCACAGAATAACAGCACATAAAGCAGCTCCAAACCCTCTCCGGGCATTTAGTCCCAGCCAATTCTCTTTCAGAAGGCCTGTTCGAATCATCACTGACACCCGTGAAGATGACAAAGTGTCTGAACAGGCCATGTGTGGCATGGGAAAAAAAGTTACTTCTGAAAAGCTGGCAGCTTCAGACATCCCGTTCTACAAAGGAGGGTAACAAGCTCTGCGCGGAATTCATTAACATACGCTTAAGGGAGATCGAAGAACACGGACTGCTCAGGGAAAACCTGATTCCAGAGTAAAATTAAGACAAAAATATGAGATACTAGACTGATTCCCAGCAGTGTGTGTTGGCTGGGATACAGGCAGCCTAGAAAACCCTAGCAAATCTTCTCCAGCACTGCAGCTTCACTCTTGCTATCCAGAGATACAATGCATGAGACTAATAACAGCACCCAAGAGGGACATCTCAGGAGAGCCCAAGTCCTGCATCACTCCTAGGAGAGCAACACTGGCACCAAGTGGCCAAAGAGAAACTAAGACCAATGCTAAAATCGGGCTAGAACACGTCACAACTAGGTCTGAATGCAGAGTTTTAGCCTGTACATTTGACAGGTGGGTTCTTCAAAGAGGGAAAAAGATGCTAATATCCAGCCAGCAGTCAGGTAAGAAAGCTGGCCTGAAGGTGCCAGGCCTGCTGTAGTCGGTGGGAGCTGAAATCCTTTCTGCCTGTACACCAGCACCCTCTCTCTTCCCTCACCTGGAACCTCTCGGGCATGTCTGTCATGCGGATCTCATTGTCCTGGTCCGTCAGGTGACTGCTCTCCAGCTCACTGGGCTCGTACATCTCAAAGATGCTACGCCGACTGACGCGCTTCTTGGCAGTCTTTTTAGGTCGTACACGGGTCTCCCCTTCGGTTTCTTCATCCTCATACTCGTATTCCTCCTCCATCTCCTCATCATACTCATTGTACTTTTCAAACTCATCATAGTCGAAGTCCACACCGAAGATTTCCTGGGCTTCCTGCAAAGCCCTGGAAGGCAAAAAACTATTGTTCAGCCCCAGAGTGCAGTTGACAGAACATCTTTCTAGCCACACAGAGGAGGCCAGCGCACTTAAGTCTAAGCTTCAGTTTTGCACCTAGGCTAATACATCATGTATAGGTACACAACTCTGAGCTTTACATGCAAATACTTGTTCTAAGTGACTGGGTTTGGTATCCCTGTAAAAAAATCCAGGGGAGAAAGGAAGAAGTCAAATATATAAGGGTACACAGACTAAAAGCTCCACGTTTAAATTTACCAGATTCCTCTAGGGAAAGAGACCAGTGGTATCCATAAGCTGAATCACTCCGCAGTTGCACGATTAAGTAAGCTAAGTACTGTTTTCAAGCCTTCGAGCCAATTTCCAATCAATACTTACGCATCTGTGTATCCAGGGAGCTTCTTTCGCCATTTTGGCTTCTTCAGAGGTTGTCCATCATCATCCACAATGAAGTCATCAATGTCTGGACATCGAGAAGAAGATTAGTGAGCACACTCTCATACTCAATTGGTACCTCTGACAAAGCTCTGCGCAGCAAGTGCAACCATGAGTCTCCACAACAGACTTTGTTGGCTGTCAGTCTGCTCAGCTTCCCACATCAACCTCAGACATTCCAGGTGTCTGAACCACAGTAACAAGTTAGAACGAACTTCTAAATGCAGGCAAAGCCATCTGGCAACAACCTGCAATGAGTGCACTAAGAATGCAGTCAAAAAAGGCCTTCCTGCTATGGACAGGAGGAATTCTTGAAAATCTTTCAGTATGGTACTAGCAGGGGCTGATGCTGAAGGGGAGAAGTAGGGCAAGCATGTGCTGAGCCACTTTGAAGCATTTACATTTTAGAGGCAGCTTCGAGGAGACATTCGAAGCCTCAGCACATGTAATGTGCTTCTGAACAAAGTGGTTTAGACAAGACAAACTAAACCTGCCACCCAGAAGTGTTTCATTTTAAAGATTGTACTAATCAGAGCAGCAAGAGCTTTATTACAACCAGGCTTGGTTACTTATAGCTCACAGAAAAGTCTTAACTTGCTTCCTGTACTTTGATCCCTGGACAAACTTAGAATGTAATTGACCATCCATACTCACCAGATTCATCTTCCTCCTCCTCCTCTTCCTCTTCTGGTTGAGCAACAGGAGCTTCAACAACTTCCCCTCCCTCCTCGCCTTCACCATCCTGAAAGATTTCTTCAGCAATGGCTTCTTTCTCATGTTCTTCCTTTCCATAGTCTTCCTCTTCATCATCTTCATCATCAGACATTTTTCGCACACGCCTGAATTTTTGCTGCAAGCAGAAAAGGTTTGTTAGTGCACAGGATTCCTGGCACGGACACTCAAGCTCAGTGTGGTCTCTGCCAGGCCAGAACTGTGCTTCCTCTGCTCTTTGGATGGCACCCGAGAAGGAGCAGGATGGACACCAGCACAGGCACGTGGGGGAAAAGAGCCAGAGGGAAGCTGTGCTCACTGGACACAGCGTGTACACAACCTAAATGCCTGCTGAGGACCACACCACCTCCAGGCCTGTGTCGCTACACATGCTGTCATCACCAGCATTAGCATGGCTTGATGTATCTCCAGCACGTGTTATAGAAGGAGCTTTAGAGCTCTCGCTCACTTTGAGGTCAGCACTACACCGGAGAAAGTTATAGTAAGACAGGCTCCTCTGAGATTATTTTGCAGAGGTGGGAAGGGAGGAGAGATTTAGAACCAGAAGAAAGTGGTTTGCAAACTCTAGGAAGCCAGTTCCCAGGGCAGAGAGAAATCCTGTTTCCTTTAGCTCTCCCTTTCAAAGAGGGCAGGAGCAGACAGGAGGCACAACTCACTCACTGCAGGCAGGAGCCCACCCTCCTCTGTGCTAAGACGCACCGCGCCATTAACAGTGGCAGCGTAGGAACACAACTCACTCTTTTGACTTTAACGCCCAAGTTCTCTTCAATGAGGTCAAAATCATCATCCTCCAGACGGTCATCAAAAGCTAAAAGAAGAATGCAGAGACGAGTTACACTCTCCCTTGACTCATCTGGGAATGGACCACTCAGGGAGAAGGGAATAGTTCACCCATCCCATGCAGACACCCAGGGGATAGCTCTGCTGTAGCCTGCTCTGAACAACCGCACCGCAGAACTTACTGCGCTTTCTCTTTTTGTGGCCAACATCATCCTCAGAGTCTCCAGAATCACTGGCTTCTTCCTCCTCTTCCTCGTCCTCATCATCATCATCATTAATGAATCCTTTCAGATTCCCCTGCTCATCTTGATCATCAAGATTCTCTTCCTCCTCTTCCTCATCTGGTGGAGAATAGCAAGTGTTAGACTTGTACTCACTGGTTCTGCTGAGACTCCTCCTCGGCCCTGTGCAAACAGCATCTTCCTTCACACTATCCACGCAGAGAGTTTTAACTGAATGCTTTTACTGACACAGAACCCAGCCAGCTGCTCGTGCCAGATCCCCACTTTCCATCTCCCTCTCTCTCTGCACAGGGAACAGGTGGAGTGCTCAGAGAGGGAGAATTCCTCCGCTTTTACTGTTTACTACCAAATTGTGTGACTGCAAGTCCCACGGGGGTGAGGCAGTGTATATTCTATTGCCAAATATAAAAACCACCTAAGCACTTTGAGGAAGAAAAGCACTGAAACAGCTGAGATTATCGTCTACAGATGGCCATGCTATCATAGCCCAGTTACTGCTCCATCTGCAGAGTCACGAGATGCGAAACAGAGCGGCAAGGCACACAGACAATTCAGTAACCTCAGAACAGACTCACCATCCTCATCTTCCTCTACAAACTTCTTGGTTACTCTGGGCACAATCTCCCCATCCTGGTTGTACTCCTCCTCCGACTCCTCTGCTTCGCTTTCTACAAAGTCAGACATGGCTGCAGCGTCTCACACACAGCTCCGCAGGAACTGGGGAAAGAGGAGACACCCATCGCATCAGCTAAGTGAACAAAACACAAAATGCTTCCCCCGTCACGTTCTGGAGAGAAGATGGTTAAGGCAAAAGGGTTTCAAACTATCTACCAAGGCCCTGAATCACCCAGTGTCCACTGTGCCTGGACATTCCTGTCACCAGAGATTAGGCAAGTGGAGCCAGAGCCAAGCGCTGCAGCTCCTGTCAGCCTGTGTCTCAGGCAGCAGGACAGGCTCTGTCACAGCAGCATTTGTGACACAATTGTGTTCCCAGCTGCAGCTGGAACAGCACACACAGCCAAAACCCTTCAACCCAGCTGTACCCTCCCACGCCGCCAGGAAAGCAACCTGTGCTGTGACCGATGCAGCACTGCATAAGGCACACAGTCCGACCAATTAGGATATTAATGTGATTAATTCTTACACAGGTAATGAAGCCAGGGTGACCCTGAAAAGGACCTTGACAAGGGCCTTGACAGAGTCACACTCACAGATTGTTCTCAAGGCTCTGTGGAGCCCTACAGCGCTACAGGAGAGAGGCCTGGGGGTGCTGCAGCGTTGGGGCTGGGGGCTGCCAGCTGCCCAACTCCACCATCGCCCATGGCGGGAGCCACAGCCAGGATGTTCCAGGCCAGGGCCCTCTGACCAGAGATTAGAAATTAACAAGGGACTACTGAAATGGGATATTTTTGATATCCAGAACATTTTGTTTGATGTTTTTTCCCCAACTGGGGTTTCTGAAAGTACTATGGAAGCTTGGCACAAAGGGAAGCGCATGTCCATAAAGACATGGCTGAAGCTATGTCTCTCTGAGCTTTCTGCTTCTTGTGGTTACAAAACTTGCTGTCACTTTTCAAATCTGTGAAGGATTTTTTTTTTCAGTTCCTTTTTTACATACACCGAAACAACAGAAGCTTCCAAAAGTCACCAAAATTGATTCCTGAAATGACTGTGAAGATGAAGAAGCCAGCCCAGGAAGAACTACCAGCCTTTGAGAAGGTACAGAAAGCAGCTCAGAGGAGGTGTCAGATCTAAAGCCAAACTCTCTATGTTAAACTACATCTGATAAAAAAAAACAAGATGAGGAAAGAATTCCACAAGCCAGGGAACAAAATCTAAACAAACATGTTTCAAAATGCTCCCATCATCATTTCCCACTGCAAACAAACAGCTGAAGGAAACCAGCCCCACACAGCACAAGCCACCAAGGCGTGGCCATGATGCTTCTTGTTTGCAGGACGTTTTGTTCTGCCCCAAGATCCACACATCTGGTGCACAAACACCGTAACTTAGAGAAAGTCACGGACTTACATCTCAATTAAAGAAAAAAAAGTGCAAGGCCTGTCTTGGAGAATCTTTTAAGTCTTAAAATCCTAGGAGCTCCAAAGGAATGCATCGTCCGTGTCTCATAAAAGAAAACCAACAACAAAGACAAGGGGAGACGTCTGTCTGATTTCAGACATGAGCAGAGAGCAGTTCATCCTCTTTGGCTGTGCATTACATGGCTGTGGGCAACATCAACTGACGATGCTCCAGCCAGGCAGGAATCGTAGCAGGCCAAGGCTGTACTCAGACAGGACATCGCTGCGCCGGCTCAGGGCAACCCCCATCCTTGAGAGGACACTGCAAAGTCACACACGTGAGGGCGGTACTGATGCCAGTTAAATATATGTTCCTGAAGAAAATACCCTGGGTGCATCCTTCCAGTACAGAAATAGGCTCCAGGAAGGCTGGGGAGGGGCTCTGGATCAAGGAGTGCAGGGACAGAATGAGGGGAAATGGTTTTGAGCTGAAAGAGGGGAGATTGAGATGAGATCTTGGGAAGAAATGTTTTGCTGTGAGGGTGGGGAGGCCCTGGCCCAGGTTGCCCAGAGCAGCGGTGGCTGCCCCATCCCTGGAGGTGTTCCAGGCCAGGTTGGATGGGGTTTGGAGCCCCCTGATCCAGTGGGAGGTGTCCCTGCCCACGGCAGGGGGTGGAACTGAGTGGTCTTTAAGGTCCCTTCCAACCCAAACTATTCTGTGATTCTATAAACCTGCAGGCTAAGTGGCTTTTCCTAAAGCATTTCCAAGTCTAATAACCTCTTTTTTCTCCTGTCCATGATGAACACACAAATCCAGTGAGAATGAAACCTCCTCATCACAGCACTACAATTTCACTGTTCTCTGCCAGTGCAGTGTTCCACTCACAATTCCAATTTTCTTCCTCATCACTTGTTCTATCATTTCCTGGCAATTTCAGTTCATGTCAAATTAAATTTGTCGGGACACAGGGAACAGCTAGGACTCAGGAAACCCATCTCATTTAATGATCCAGTCGAGCAGGTTCCACACAAGCCACCCACCCACAAAACCGGGTGCTTTCAGCTCCAGTGAAATCCACCCCAGGACAGTGGAGATGTCACTTAGCACTGTGAATAGAAGCAAGGGTGGCTATTACTGAGAAGATGCTGAATCAGATACAGACTAAAGGTGCTTCAACACTCTCTGCTCTGAAGAGGCCTTCATTTGGAATAAAACAGGGCAGGGAGGCAGGCAGAGACTTCAGTCAGTGCAAGAAGGGCAGAGGCAGAGCCCAGCCCAGGAGAAGCCCTGCGAGCAGTTGGTCGCCCTGCGCCAGCAGTACTGCTTCTCTGGCTTAGGGAAGGTTTAAAGACTCCAGAGTGAGGAGCACTGGGCCAGCCTAGCTCTATCATGCTCTGGAACTTTCCTTGGAGCAGAACAGCATCCCTGCTCCTGTAACACTGCCAGGAGAGGAGCAGAGATTGCTGCAGCACACGAGCAAACATTAAACTGCACCAGAGCACCAAAAAGGCAGGGAGACCACACCTAATCCTGCATGTTTACCTGTGCACAAGCAGACAGGCTCCGATGGGCAATATAGCTACAGCTTTACCCCAAAGACAGGCCATGGCCACTGGACACTGACTGAGATGGACCAAAGCCAACAGCAATGCAGCGAGCAGCGCTGCGGCAGCACCACTGCAGCAGGAGAGGGAAATGCAGGTGCCTCCTCACTGAGCCAGGCACCTCGAGCACGGCCTCTCTTGCTACCACAGCAACGCAGGGCTGAGCAGCTACATGACCTCTGCTTTCCAGCAAGCCCACCTGCTCTTTGCTCAGCTCAAGGGCACAATGGCAACTGTCCAGAGTTCACAGCTCCTTTAGCTGGGATGACCCTGAGCAGGGAGCTCTTTGCCGTCAACACTGAGACCACAAATCTCTGATCAGGTTGGCAGGACGTGGCTGCCTCCCCCGTTAGGCAAGGCAGCGTCTCTGGGACAACCTGAGAATTCTAGAAACCAGACTGAAGGAGGCAGGCACAGCTCTGTACACCACACGTCAGCAAAATGCGGCTCTTCAGGCTTAGAAATGGAAATGTGCAGGAAGTACCTGCAAAATATCAGAGCAGGGCACAGAAAAAACACCTTGCTTGGCAAGGCAGGAACACAACTGCGGGAAGGATGACACTGGGAATGGCAGTGCCACACAGGAGCTTCACAGCCTCAGATGGTGCAGGACGTGGGAAACCAGCAGCATCGCATGCTCTTCAGGCACAGGGATGCCAACTGAGGCCCGAAACCTCAACAGCACTCACAGAATCATCAAGGAGTGTCCTCGCAGCGATACACATTTATTAATTAGCAATGGACCTCAGGATATCTGTGTTAATGCACAAAATGCCAAAAGCAAGGGCTAATTACAAATCTAATCTCAACTTCTCTTCATTTTTCATCAGTAAAACTACATCAAAGACCTGACTGACACTGACACTAGTTTTATAGGGGGTTTTTTGGGCAGGGAGAGTTTGGACAGGGATTGTTTTAACCTCTGCCACTCCATGTCCCCTTGAGATCTCATAGGTCCATGGAACCACATTAGCAAAGCCACCCCTCAGCAGTTCCACTCTATTCTCCTATCTACACTTCAAAGAGGAATGTTAAATTGGAGAGGACTCAGAAAGCGCTGTGAGAATAAGAAGGCTGGGAAACCTGACTGAATTGAAACGTAGAGCCTAAAGAAGCCCAATCTATTCATTTTGTCAATTAAATGCTCATTATATTAGTTTTAGCATGGGCCAAGTACGTCCACAGGAGTAAAAGACTGGGACAACAAATGGCTCATTAGGAAAAATCCAAATGAACTGCAAAGGCAATGCCACCATCCCACCCCTTGAAGCTCCCACAATGAAATCAATTTTGGTTTTCTTAAAAGAGCCAGAATTGAGCTGAAGTGTGTGGATTTAACACTAATGATTGAGCAATAAACACCACCACCACAGAATTCAGACAAGATCATATTGGTTTCCTTTAATTTGAAGCTTATGAGGCTAACAAAAACACCCCTGAGAAGCACCATAAAGAATTTGCACCACAACAAAATACCCTCACGGGCTCCTTGTCAGTGCTAAGCTCTTCCCCAGAGCTGCTCCTTGGTGCCAGCAGAGCTGATCACTGCCAGGGCCTGGTACAGTATCAGCAATGAAGTATTTATCTTTTATAGCTGTCTTACGAATCTCTGAAGTCAAGACCTAAACCAGATGTTCCCACCCTCCTTGATGGTGAGTGTGCACAGGAGCAAAATGATAACCAGAGACCAATGATGCTGTGACAGGGAAAGCCCAGGCACGCAGACACTGCAGCTTAGGAACTTCCCATACCTGCTTCATTAGTTTTAACACTCCCTGTGGTCCCACCATTCCCTGACGCTATTGGGAGGTAGAACACCCTGCAGTAACGTGTCACATTTCACAGCGTACTGTGTGAAAAAGCACTTCCTCCTGCTTATTTTAGACCTGCTGCATCATAATTTCCTGTAAGAAAAAGAAAACTGATGTTCCCTCCTTGTTTTCTCTGACCTGCCCATGACTTCATACACCTGCATGTGATCTCCTGTCAGCAAGCTTCTCCCCTAAGGCGAGGAAATGAAGGGTTCGCTTGCCTGGAAACCTGCTGGTCCAAATTGTTCCTGTCCCTACCTTTTCCAGTGCTCCCCTTTTGAGATGGGATAAGCAGAATTGCCAGGATTAACCTGGGCACAAACTGCCAAAGATTTAGGCAGCAGTGTAATGATGCTTTCTGCTCTGTTCTCTTCTCCCTTAAAGTAATTCTAAGATACCTTTTTTTAGCCTGGGGAGTTGAAGCAATGTTTTAAAAGACGCAATTGCTGAGACACCAATAGGGCTAAACAGCAAAAGCTGATGAACCAATTGCTGTGGTGTTTGTTACCTGCACTGCACCCGCTGCCATTGTATCTCGCTTATCACACAAGCACTCAGCATCATCTGGTCTCTGCAGCTTCCCACACTCTGCTCTAGCTATCCTAAATAATTCAGGATTAAGTTTTCCTTTGCCACAACATCACCATATCCTGATAAAAAAAGCAGCAGCGACCACTGTGGATTTCCACAACAACGTCCCTCCACTTTGAGGACCAATCACCCATCCCTACCCTTCCTCTACCACCCTTCTGGCAGTTATTAATCCCCAAAAGGGCACTCCCGAACTGCTGCTCCTCGGGTTTTTACGGAAGACCTCGTCAGGAGCTTGCAAAACCCAACGCAGCGCTGCAGGAAACTCATCTGCAGAGCGAGGCGATCTGGAGTGCCAATGTACCTGAGAAACAAAGGTGAGACCTCTTCCCCGCACCGACCCCCCTCCCCCCAAAAAAGCAGAGTGCCGCTCTCCACAGCCACCGCCTAACCGTTAACGGCTCTCCCTGACGGCTCGCGGCTGTCCCGCAGCCCCCGGCTCTGCTCTGCTCGCTGTCCCGCGGAAGCCAGGCGGTGACAGGGGTCCTGGGGGGAGAAGCCCTCTGCCCATGGCCCAGCCTTCCCCCGGGCGCTGCTCACCCGGCCCGGCTCATGGTGCCCAGCTGAGGTCCCCCCCGCCTCAAAGTCCCCAAACCAGGTCCCCAGCCCCCGCCTCGGGGTCGCCAACCGGCGGTCCCTGGGCTTGCGGTCCCTAATTGAGGTCCCCGGCCTCCCGATGCCCAAACCGGGGTCCCTGGCTTCGGGCTCAGGGTCGCCAACCGGGGTCCTCCGCCCCACTTTGGAATCCCCAACCGGAAATCCCCGTGCTCGTCGTCCCCAGCCAGGGTCCCCGGCCCGGCAGGGCTGCCCCAGCCCCACCCGGGCCCGGTAACCGGGAGCAGCGGGGCCGCCTCTGCCCTCACACCACCCCCCACTCGGCCCCACCCGA
Source organism: Neomorphus geoffroyi (assembly GCA_033558235.1). Taxonomy (NCBI): domain Eukaryota; kingdom Metazoa; phylum Chordata; class Aves; order Cuculiformes; family Neomorphidae; genus Neomorphus; species Neomorphus geoffroyi. The sequence continues at coordinate 6,882,437 of JAUMJM010000018.1, forward strand.
TATTGAGCACCGGCACCATCCCCGTCGCCCTCACCGGGCCCGCCCAGCCGCGGAGGTCTCGGCGTCGCCCCGCCGTTCTCCTTGGCAACGGCCCCGCTCCAGGGCGACGTGGACCCACCGAGTCGTCCCTCACCCCCACCCCGTCGTCCCTCACCCCAACCCCGTACCCCAGCCCGGCCCGGCCCGGCCCAGCCTTACCCGCGGTACCAGGGAAAATGGAGGCCGCGGTGGCGGCGGGCGAGGCGGAGCAGACGAGCAGTGACCTCCGGGGCGGGCGGAGCGGCGCCACTTCCGCTTCTGGTCGGCTGGGCGGGCCAAGGGGCTCCACTTCCGGCGGGCGCGATGGCGGGGCGGCTGTCAGCGCTGCCGGTGCCGCTGTTGGTGCTGGCGCTCGGCGCTGCGGTGAGCGGCAGCTCCGGCCCCGTTACCTGCGGTTCCGTGGTGAAGCTGCTCAATGTGCGGCACAACGTGCGCTTGCACTCGCACGATGTGCGCTACGGCTCCGGTAACGGGACGGACACACCTCACCCCCCCCAAGTGCCGGTACCGGCCTGGGCCTGAGCGCGGTTCTCACCCTTCACAGGCAGCGGGCAGCAGTCGGTGACTGGCGTGGCGGCTGCAGATGACGGGAATAGCTACTGGCGGGTGCGGGGCCGCACGGCAGCCGACTGCGATCGGGGCACGCCGGTGCGGTGCGGGCAGGCTATCCGCCTCACCCACCTGGGCACGGGCCGCAACCTCCACAGCCACCGCTTCTCATCCCCGCTCTCTGGAAACCAGGTACGGGCACAGCCGGGACCCCCAGCCCCATCAGGGGTCACCCCCAGCCCTCTGGGCACAGATGCTTTCCCCAGGCACAGCCGGGTCCCAGGCACTGCTGGGGCCCCACCGGGTTCTGCTAGTCCTGAATGAGTCATAGAATCATGGAATGTTTTGGGCTGGAAAGGACCTCAAAGCCCATCCAGTGCCACTGCCACTGGGTCAGGGGGCTCCAAGCCCCATCCAACCTGGCCTTGAACACCTCCAGGGATGGGGCAGCCACCACTGCTCTGGGCAACTTGGGCCAGGGCCTCCCCACCCTCAGTGTGAAGAATTTCTTAATGTTTAATCTAAATCTTTCTCTTCCAGTTTAAGCTGTTCTCCCTTGTCTTTCATTCCATGCCCTTGTAAAAAGCCTCTCCCCAGCTTTCTTGTAGGCACTGGGCTCCATCTTGTCCCATCTTGTGTCTAAGTCCAGACTGGGTCCCTCTTGTCCCCCAAACCCTTTCCACTTCCACATTGTTCCCCAGTTCCAACTGGGTCCTGTTTGTGCCCCATGACCCTGCCAGCCCCTACCTTGTTCCCCCGTCCCTGCTGCATTCTTCCTGTCCCTACCACATCCCCCTTGTCCCCTCAGTACCCCGTTCCAACCAGCTCCCTCCTTGCTCCCAGCCCCTTCCTCTGGGCCCAACTCAACACCCTCCCATCCCTCCTCTTTCATCCTTGCCCCCAAACCGAGCTCTTTTTTGCCCACAGGAGGTGAGCGCTTTTGGGGAGGCAGGTGAGGGTGACTACCTGGATGACTGGACGGTGGTGTGCAGTGGAACTTATTGGGCGCGGGACAGCGAGGTGCGCTTCCAGCACACTTCCACAGACGTCTTCCTCTCGGTGACCGGGGAACAGTATGGGCGGCCCATCCATGGGCAGAAGGAGGTGCACGGCATGGCCACCTCCAGCCAGAATAACTACTGGAAGGTGATGGAGGGCATCTTCATGCAGCCCAGTGAGGTCTTCAAATCGGAGCAGTACCACTCTGAGTTGTGATGGACAGACAGACTGACTGACACTGAGCTTCTGGATGCTGCCTGGTGGTGTTTGGGACCGCTCAGCCCCAGGGATGGCCACTGTCCCACCCAGGTCTGACACATGCCAGGACCTCAAATCCAGCATGAAGCAGATCCCGGCATCTTGAATTTGATGTGGAGTGGATCCTGGTGTCCCTAATCCCATCATCTAGATGTGACGCAAAGCTGAGCTAAACATCCGAAGTCCCTCATGAAGCAGGTCCCCACATCCTAAATCCAGCTCAAAGCTGATCCTAATGTCCAAACCTGATCCAAAGCAGAACCAAACATCTGAGATCCTGCAAGAAGCAGGTCCTCACATCCCAAATCCAGCCCAACGCCCAGACTCACGAATTCCTGACCCCTCCCTTGCAGCGCCCCCCCCCCCCCCCAGTCCCCTCTGGCTGAGGACCCCCCCGAAGAAGGCTGTCCCCGCCTCGCTGTATCCCAGTCACTCCCTGGCGGGGCACTGTACCCATAAAAGCTCTGAATGCTCCCTGTGGTGTGGCTCTTTGTGCGGGTGCGACGTGGGCCCCGTTCCACCCCCCCTCCCCAAATCTCGGTTCCAGCCTCGGCGGGGAATCCACCGCGGATGCTCAGTCCGGGAAAGCGCAGCTCGGTTCCCATTGGCCACGCCCTCTCCCGGTTGGCCGCGCCCCCTCCCCAGTTGGCCACGCCCTCACGGGATGACGGCGTCCTCATCACCATGGCCACGCCTCCATCCCGCAATGGCAACGCCCCTAACCACGCCCCCGTTGCGCTGACGGCGGACTCTTCAGGCCTAGGCCACGCCCCCGCGGTGATGACGTCATCACCACGCCCCTTCCGAAACTTGGCGACAACCCTGCGTTTACCACGCCCCTAGCCGCGCCCCCACAGTGATGACAGCGTCCGAATTATCCCTATGGCCACGCCCCGACTACGCAACCACGACCGAGGCTTCGTCGCTCCTCGGCCACGCCCCCTCCGCTCTGGCCACGCCCCTCACCGCGCCCTCTTCGCACTGTCAACGTCCTCACCGCCCCACGACCACGCCCCCTTTTGCGTTGGCCACGCCCCCTCCCTGCTCGCTGGCTACGTACCCCTCACGCCCCTGGCTCCGCCCCCTCGCGCTGGCCCCGCCCCCGCCCGTCCCAGTCGCCACTCGGGGTGCGCGGGCGCTCGGGCCCCGCGGGCGGTGGCGGTGGGGGCAGCGGCGGAGGGGACGCGGGCACACGCGCCCCGGGGCTGGGGCCGTCATGCCGCCGCCGCTGCCCGCCCTGCTGCTCGGGCTCGTCGTCGTGGCGCTGCTCGCCGGGCTGCTGGCGCGGTCAGGGCCTGGGGGGGCGGGGCGGGGCGGGGGGGGGCCCGCGGGGCTCCAGAGGGGGTGAGGGGGCTGGGGGGAGGCATTAGGGGGAGTGATAGTTCCGCGAGCTCATGGGAGGGCCCACGGGATTCGAGGAGGGGGGCAGGCGGCTTTTGGGAGGCCCGCGGGGGTCTAGAGGGGGTGAGAGGATTGGGGGTGGTCACGGGGGTTCAGGGGGATGATTGTGCTGGGGGGAGGGGGGGCGAGCCCATGGGGGCCTGGGGTAGGGGAGGAGAGGGCCGAGGTGGGCGTTGTGGGGGTCATGGGGAGCCCGCGGGGCTGGCTGTAGGGGATGGGGGGCATGGGAGTTCACAGGGTTCATAGGGCTGGGAGGGGCACGGGGGGGGGCATGGAGGTTCGAGGTGTGGAGGAGTCGGGGTTTTGGGGGACCTACGGGGTTTTGGGGGAGTGACAGGGCTGGGAGAGGGCTCTTCTGGGTTGGGGGGAGCCCAGAAGGTTCAAAAGAAGGCCTGTGGGGCTGGCAGTGTGGTGTCAGGGGGGACTTAGGGGCCTGCAAGGATTTTAAGGGGGGAGAGAGGGCTGGCAGGAGTAGTGTCAGGGCTGGAGGGGCCCATGGGGCTGCCAGGGGAGTGTGTGGGACCCACGGGGTAGAGGGTGGGATGTCGGGGGTCTGGAGGGGGGGTATCAGGGTTTAATGGGGGCAATGAGAGCTTGAGGGGGATTGGGGCAGCCTGCAGGGCTCAGGGGGAGGCGTGTGTTTGGATCTGCAGGGAGACAGGGGGACAGGGCATGGGGATTGCTGGTGTTTGGGAGGGCCCACAGGGCTGGAAGGGAGGGTACTGGAGACTTGGAGGGTTGTAGAAGCCCAGGGGTCAAAGGGGGCCTTCAGATTGCAGGATCTGTATCCTGGCTTGGGGTACCTGTGGTGGCAGGGCCAGGCCCTGGGAGCGCCCATCCAGCTGTGGGTGCTGAAGCGGGAGCTCCAAGGACAAACAGGGTCCCCATTTCCCACGCTGCTGTGGGTGCTGGAAGTCCAAGGGCAAAGAGAGTCCTTAGCCCCATTGAGGACGCTGACCCTGTCTTTCCCTGTCCTTGCAGGTGGCTGCTGTGTCGCCTGGCCATCACCTGGTGCCGACAGAAGCTTCATGCGGAGCTGAAGATTGGCTCCTTCGGCTTCTTCTGGGCCCAGAACATCAGTCTCAAGTTCCAGCGGGAGCAGCAGACGGTGGTGGGTACCTTGGCAAGGAGCAGTTGTGGGCAGACAGGGGCAGTCGGGGTGGCTGTTGTCATTTCCGGGCTGGTGGCAAGTCCCTGCAGCCAAGCTTCTGTTGTGCAGCCCTGTGGTGCCAGGGCTTCCTCCCGTGGCCAGCCTTGGGGGTTTTGGATGCTCCGTGGTTCTCCTCGCGTGCCGTTGGGCATTGGGAGCACAGCAGAAACATTGGGATGAGCATCACAAAGCAGAGCCAAGTTGTTTTCTCTCTAACCTATGTGTTTGTCTTTGCAGGAGATTGACAACGTCTGGATCTCCAGTAAACTGAGCCGGGAGCTGCCGTATGTACCCTACTGAGCTTCTTCCCTGCTCTCCTGGGGGGTCTGGCTCATCCCTGCCCCCCTGACAGTGGTTCTGCTGCCTTTACACCTACCTGCAGTCCCTGTTTCCCCAGGGGCTGCTCTGTGTGGGAGTGAGCTGCTCTTCTTCAAGGTGGCAGTGTCTTGTGGATGCCCTTGTGCTGGTCCTGCGTGTCCCCAGGGTGGGGGGCATCCATGGTGACGGGGCCATGTGTGAGCTCTTGTAAGAGCTGCCAATGCTGTTCTTCCACAGACGCTACTTTGAGCTATGTTTTGGCGAGGTGCGAATCCGCACGGATCTCCAGAAGGGCCCTGGGTTCCAGCCATCCGTCCCAGAGGCTCCCAGAGAAGCCGATGGAAATGAAGGCAAAGCAGATCTGACTCTTAAACCCTCCCTGCTGAGGCTCCTTAGCCAGGTGAGGCACCAGCTCGATGGGAGACTGTTGTGGGCTGCACTTCTGTTGGACATCCCTCACGGTAGCACCTTCCCCCCAGCTCTTTTCCATCCACATGGACTCCATCAACATCATGGTTCTGCACGTGGCCACCTCAGAGTCTCTCTGGCACATCCAGGCCAGCAAGACACGTCTCCTCCTGAACGGTGATGGGAAAAGGTAACGCTGTGCTCCCGCCTGGCTCTGCTTGCCCAGCCTGGCTCTGCATCCCAGGGTGCAGGGAGGCTCCTCCAACCCCATCCTGGTGTCTCACCTCTCTCCATCCCGCTCAGCAACATCCCATGTCCATTACCATTTGGGATAATGTTTTTAAACTAGAAGAGGAGAAGTTTAGATCAGACATTAGGAAGAGATTTTTCACGCTGAGGGTGGGGAGGCCCTGGCCCAGGTTGCCCAGAGAAGTCATGGCTGCCCTGTCCCTGGAAGCATGCAAGGCCAGGTTGGATGGGGCTCTGACCAACCTGATCCAGTGGGAGGTGTCCCTGCTCATTGCAGGGATTTGGAGTGGATGACTTTCATGGTGCCTTCCAACCCAAGCCATTCTATGATTCTGTGTCACCTGTAAAGTGACACATTAACCTCCTCCAAGGCTGCCTGCACCCTTTTCCCTTCATGAGGAGCTCAAGTTGTGTGTTCTTCAAATTATGAGTTGCTGCGCTGTGCATGGAGTTAGGGCATGCTCTGCTTTTGGGACAACTTGGAGCAGGGACCTGGGGTCCCTGTGTCCCACAGAAATGAGAGGGCAGGACCCCGAACCTCTGTCCGTTCTCTCTTTCCCCAGCCTGACGTGCGAGGTGAACCTGACAAAGGTGAACAGCAAAGTGCTCCGGAGCAGCCAGCTGGTGAGTGCTGGGGGAGGGAGAAACTCAGTGCTGTGGGTTTGGGCACTGGGACACCTGAGGACCTGTTCCAGCACATCCCCAAGGCTGGGAGATGCTTCAAGGCTCTGGGCTCCATGCTGCTCCCCATGCTTCACCTGTAACACCCACCAGCAGGGAGCTGGATGACTCCGTGCGTTCCCTGCCTGTGTCCCTGTACAGGATGACACCTGCCTGGCAGAGCTGGCCCTGGCACTCTCCCTCTCGCTGGAGATGAGCAGCAAGCGGCGGCTGGTGGGCATCACGCTGCACGTCCGGACCCTGCAGACAGAGCTGCACGAAGGGCTCTTCTCCAGCCCACTGCTGCACTGCGTCACGACACGGGGGGAACAGTCCAGCCCAGGTCAGGGACTGGGACAGGGACAGAGACCAGCTCTGGGCAAGGGCAGGGGCTGGAGCCAGAGGGATCTGGCTGTGCCATCACTCCTTCCCACTGCAGGGCATCAGGGTCTGGGCAAGAGCCTTCCAGTGACTCTGTGTGTCCTTCTTCAGGCACAGCAGAGCCCCTGAAATCCCTGTCCCTGCTGAGCAGGGACACACTGCAGCGCGTCCCCAGGAGGGTGGAGGTGAAGCTGGAGAACACCAGCGTGGTGCTGTCTATGAACAGCCAGAAGAGGTGAGGAGGCAGCAGGAGGGAGAGGCTGCCCTAACGCTGGGGACAGGGACTTGGGAACAACTGTGGCATTCCCTGCTCGTCCCCTGCTTTGCCAGCCTGCAGAGAGTGAGTCCTAGATCCCACCCCAGTGGGAAGGACTGAGCATGGCTTGGCGCTGAGCTCTGGGCGAAGGAGGAAGGCGCGTGAGCTGGTTCTCCAGTAGGACAGCCTGATGGGATGAGAGCGCTGGGCTGAGCTGCAGCTGGGCACTGGCTGGTGTCTTTGTGCCAGCCTGCTGGTCAGCTGGGGATGAGAGACGGGAAGATGGAGGAGGTAACAGTGCCATTCCCTTCTGGCAGTGACTCCCTGCTTCTCACAGGCACCTCACCTGGAGCCTGAAGCTGCTGCAGTTTCTATATCAGCGTGAAGAGGAGCAGATCCCACTGCGCAACTTCACGCCCACCTCCGACCTGGACCAAATGAGTGTAGACCTCCAGCTGGAGGGCAAGTAGCCAGGAGGGCACCTGAGGGATGGGGCTGCTTTGCTGCTCTCCACCACCTCTCACTTGTGCTGCTCTCTCTCCCCAGATGGCCTTCTCCTATCCCAGAGCCGCCAGCGCATCGTGTGCCTCAACTCCCTGAAGACCAGCGTGCAGGTGAGCGAGCGCCGGGCACGCTTCTGTCCCCTAGGAAGGGCTGATTTAGCTCCTGGCAGGAGTTTTTCACTGCTTCCTGCTCTAGGTCACAGCCATTGACCTCTTGGCTGCCGTGCTGCTCAACACCTGCATCATCCACTACCGCCACCAGGAGTTTTCGCACTGGCTGGGCCTCTTGGCACAGGAATCCAGGTGCCGGGCGGTGCCTGTCCCCAGCCAAGAGCCCAAGGGAAGGTAAACTCACCCTCGGCACAGCTGCTGGTATCGCAGCTTGTTTTCTCATGCCTGCCACACTCTGGCAGAGTGCCCAGGCACGCAGCACCTTCTCTGGCCCCAGCCTGTGGGACAGGGAGGCTGGTATGGAAGGTGGCAAGTGTTTGGGATGTGTTGTGCCCTGATGGGCTGCATGGCACACAGAGCCTTGGTAACAATCCATCCCTGCTTGTTCCGTGCAGGAGCTACCCCCAAATCATAGCGCCCATCATCCTGTGTGCCTCACTGTCCAACATCAACGTGTCGGTGCAGCTGGGGGACACGCCACCCTTTGCCTTGGGCTTCAACTCCATCTCTGCAGGTACGAGCTGGCAGATGGCACCAGGGTGGCTGCTGGGCTCTTCTTGGGGTTGGTGGCTCTGCCAGAGAGGCACCAGAATGGGAATGAGGGCCATGCCACCTTTGTGCTTAGCTGTGTCTGGCTGGAGAATGTTTACCTCTGGTTGTGTCTGGGTTGCCCATGTTCGGGGACAGCCAAGTGGGCAGCAGTGACCCGCCCCGTCTGTGCTCACCACTCCTCTCTGCCCGCAGACTACCAGCACCTGCGGCCGCAGAGCGTGCACCAGCGAGCAGTGCTGGCCGTGGACCATCTCTGCTGGCGTGTGGGCAATGACTCGCACATCCAGCGTGCCCCGCACCCCCCCAACATGCATGTGTGGGGAGAAGCCCTCATCCTCGACTCCTTCAACCTGCAGGTGAGTGGCGAGCTGAGGGGATGAGGGGTGGCCTGTCCACACCTGCCTGTGGGTGTTGCATGGACGCATGGTGGCATTGGGGCATGGAATGGTTTGATTTGGAAGGGAGTTAAAGCCCATGCAGTTCCAACCCCTGGAACATCTCCCACTGGATCAGGGGGCTCAAAGCTTCGTCCAGCCTGGCCTTGAACACCTCCAGGGATGGGGCAGTCACCACTGCTCTGGGCAACCTGGGCCAGGGCCTCTCCACCCTCATCGTTAAGAATTTCTTCCTAATGTCTAATCTAAATCTTCCCCCTTCCAGTTTAAAGCCGTTCCCCTTCGTCCTATCACTCCAAGCCCTTGTAAAAAGTTCCTCCTCAGCTTTCCTGGAGCCCCTTTCAGTACTGGAGGCTGCTCTAAGGTCTCCCCACAGCCTTCTCTTCTCCAGGCTGAACAACCCCAACTCTCTCAGCCTGTCCTCACAGCAATCTGAGAGTGATCATCCTATTTGTCCTGTAGGGCAGCTACAACCAGCCCCTGGGCATGTCCAGTGCCCAGTCGGACACGCTCTTCCTGGACTGCACCATCCGGGGGTTGCAAGTGGAGTCGTCGGACACCTGCACCGAGTGCCTCGCCAGGTTCCTGCCCCTCTTCTGCCCACAGCCCAGCAGAGCTGAGCTTGCCGAGCAGCTGCCCTCTGCCTCAAGCGAGCCCTGGGGGCTGCTCTGGAAGGTGGATCTGAAGGTGGAGGATGTGAACATTTTCACACTCTCAGCCCTGGTGGGTAAGTAGCATCCAGGCTGATTCCAGATGGCTGTCTTGGAACAGCTCCTGCAGTCAGAGGAACCTGGTGTGTGGTGGTGTGCCTCCAGCCCTCATGTGGCATCTCTCTAGGTGCCTTGGAGCTACGGCTGGACACGCTGACCATCCTGGGAAGTGCCGAGAGCTGCACGGTCAGTGTCCAGGGTATGGTGCTGGCCTTGGTGAAGAGCATCACGGAGAAAATGCAGCCATGCTGCAAAGCTCCTGCCATCCCCAACCCGGTGGCCAACCTCTCCATGCTCTCCGTCACCTACCACAGCAGCATCCGCTCCCTGGAGGTTGGTGTGGGTCTTGGGTCTCTGTTTCATCCTGTACTGGTGGGACTGGGGCAGCTGGGGGAAAGGGAGGATTGACTGGCATCGAAAGGTGCTGGAGAGGAGAACAGGGCAATGCTGGACCCGGAGGTGACTCGGTGCCTTCTCGCTCTCTCTACTGTAGGTACAGTGCGGTGAGGGGCTGACGGTGCTGTGGAGCCCACCTGACCACATGCACTTGTACCATCACACCCTGGCCACCCTGCAGTGCCACGAAGCCTTGCGGAGCGCCCTCGGCCACAGGACGCCTCCCTCCCTACCCCCTGAGAGCCCAGTGTCCCACCCGGCCACCCCTACTGAGACAGCAGGGCCCCTCCAGCCAGATGGGACCCCCCCAAAAAGACTCCTGTCCCTGTCACTGGAGCTGAGCTCCGCGAAGATCACTGCCTTTGTCTCTGAGGCCAACTACATCAGCCTGGCTGCTGAACGGACCTCCCTGAGCTGGCACGGTAGTGCCCTGCATGGCTACTGCCCTGAGCTGGCCGCTGGCTTTGATGGCCACAGCATCTTCAGCTTCAAGGAGGTAGAGGTGAAGCTGCTGCCAGAGCTGGAGGAGGTCATCTTGCACCGCTGCGCCTTCCCCACCCTGCGTACCCTCCGCAACCGCGGCTGGGCCTTCTCCTTTGCCAGCGTGACCATCGAGTTCCCCTACCAATACGACTTCTCCCGCACGCTGGACGCTGCTGTGGGCGTGCAGAAGTGGCTGAAAGGTCTCCACCGGCGTGGGCGCCCTGCCAGCACAGCGCTGCCCCCCGACCTCCTGCTCAAAGTGACACACTTCTCCTGGGTCTTCCTGGATGATGTATTCGAAGTCAAGTTACGGGACAACTATGAGCTGATGAAGGATGAGAGCAAGGAGAGTGCCAAGCGGTTGCAGCTGCTGGACGCCAAGGTGGCCGCACTGCGCAAGCAGCATGGTGAGCTGCTGCCTGCCCGCAAGATCGAGGAGCTTTATGCCTCGCTGGAGAAGAAGAACATCGAGATCTACATCCAGCGCTCACGGCGCCTCTATGCCAACACACCCATGCGGAGGGCTCTCCTCACCTGGACCCTGTCCCACCTGGAGCTGGTGGCCATGGCTGATGAGTCCTTCCATGGCACGGAGCGTGTGTTGGAGCAGATGAGGGACATGGATAGTGTCAGCCCGTTCCCTACCGAGGGGCTGGAGTTGGTCACCCAGTGGTGTCGCATGATGAAGGGCAGAGTTGGCAGCTTCTTTGGTGAGTTCCTTCGCATGAGTGTGCCCTTGGAGGACAGCATGGTGGCCGTGGCCGTGAGGCCTGGGCTTCCAGGATGAGGACCTGTTGGCACCATGTGATGTGTAACCACACAAGGGAAATTATGTTTGGATGTTCAAGGGAGTGGGAAGGGAGCAGAGATGTGATGGGACAGCGGCTCCTGCCACGGCCCAGAGTGGGAGACCAGGGAAGTGTCCCTTGGCTGCCCCGTCTCTCAGCTCTTCCTCTGCCCCGCAGTGCGGATTCGTGACTACCCTCGCTACCTCTTTGAGATCCGGAACTGGCAGCTCTCGGGCCGGCTGATCGGAGCCGAGCAGTGCGGCCAGGCCTGCTCCCGGCGCTCCCAGGTCCTCAAGCTGGGGCTGCCCTGGGGGGACGCGACAGTGGAGAGGAACATGCCACCCTTGAAGTTCTACCACGACTTCCACTGTAAGAGCTGGAGGGGCAGGAGGTCTGTGCTGGTGTGGGAACGGGGCTATGTGGCACATGCAAAGGCCTGAGCCAACATCTCTGTCCCCAGCTGAGATCTCCCAGTACACCATCGTGTGGGGGCCCTGCTGGGACCCGGCCTGGACCCTCATTGGTCAGTGCGTGGATCTCCTCACCAAGCCTTCAGAGGACCCCAGCGCCCCATTGCCCTGGTGGGACAAGAGCCGCCTTCTCTTCCATGGAGACTGGCACATGGACATCGAACAGGCCAACCTGCACCAGCTGGCCACCGAGGTGGGTGCCGCCAGCATAGGGGGCAGAGTGTGGCATGGGGGTGGCTCACCACTGACTCTCCCCATGCTTCTCCTTGCAGGACCCCTACAACACCACGGAGAACATGCACTGGGAGTGGAGCCACCTTTCCTTCCACTGGAAGCCTGGGCAGTTCGTCTTCAAGGGCAACCTGGACATCAATGTCCGGACAGCCTCCAAGTGAGTGTGGGCCAGCAGTGTGGGGGCTTCCATTGGTGCCGGGGGTAACCAGTGGTTTTTTCCCCATTCAGATATGACGACTGCTGCTTCCTTCACCTGCCTGACCTGTGTATGACGCTGGACCTGCAGTGGCTGTGCCATGGGAACCCCCATGACCACCACGGCGTGGTGCTGCGCTCCCCCGAGTTCCTGCCGGAGGTGCCGGTGGGGCAGCAGTATGACTCCTACCGTGCCTTCCGCTCCGAGAACCTCAACCTTTCCATCCGGATGGACCTGACGCGGCCCAGTGAGGGTGGGTGACAGTGCCCTGGCGATCCCTCTGGGCTGGGGAAGGACTTACTGGTTTTAGTGGTCCTTCTGGCTGCTGAGTCGGGTGCTACCATGGCTAATGGTGGGTATATTCCCAGAGCACTCCCAGCCCCGGATCCTGCTCTACAGCAGCACCCTCCGCTGGATGCAGAACTTCTGGGCCACGTGGACCAGTGTGACGCGTCCCATCTGCCGTGGGAAGCTCTTCAACAACATGAAACCCAGTAAGAAGAAGCTGGGGCAGCATTACAAGCAGCTGTCTTACACCGCGCTCTTCCCTCGGCTGCAGGCAAGTCCTGGGGACGTGGGTCCAGCATCACCTCCCCGCTCTGCCTGCGCTGGGCTCTCACCTCTGCTCCTTTACAGGTGCATTACTGGGCGTCCTTTGCCCAGCAGCGGGGGATCCAGGTAGAGTGCTGCCAGGGACACATCTTCACTCGTGGCACCCAGCGGCTCATCCCCCAAGGTGAGTTGAGGACCCTGCTGGCAGCGCTTCCAGGTGTGGAAGGTCCCCCTCTGACCCCTCTCCCTGTCTTCCAGCTGGCACGGTGATGCGGCGCCTTATTTCGGAGTGGAGCATCACACAGATGGTGAGCGACCTGAGCCAGGTCACCGTGCACCTCATGGCCTCCACCTGCGATGAGAATGCTGACCATCGGCTCGACACACTGGTGAAGAAGACGCACCTGCTGAGCCTGTCCTCCCTCACCTACCAGCGGCACAGCAACCGTACAGCTGAGGAGGTACTGCTGCAAACACCCGGAACATGGCGGGTGTAACCTGGGCTGTGCAGGCCAGATGAAAACCCCGGGGACAAGGGAACTTTGATATTGAGGTGGAATTGGGCAGGGATTTGGCTGGAGAGAAGGTAGAGCTGTGGGACCTCTGATCTCCTGAGTGCCTGGCCAAAGGGATGCCTTGTTGCAGCCACAGCATCCCGGTGTGGATCCCAGCTGAGGGCTCTGGGGTGATGTCGTGGGCTCTGGGCTCCCAGTTCCCATGTGTGAGGCCCATGGGTGGTGGCTTTACCATGCTGAGGTTCTGACCCTCTGCACCCAGGAGCTGCCCCTACGGGATGGGGACGACGGTTTCCACACGCATCAGCTGCACCTGGTGGACCTGCGGGCATCCTGGACCACCACCAACCGAGACATCGCCTTCGGCCTCTACGATGGCTACAAGAAAGCGGCTGTGCTCAAGCGCAACCTGTCCACCGAGGCCCTGAAGGGGCTGAAGATTGACACTCAGCTGCAAGCCAAAAAGCTGAAGCGGGGCCCGCTCTCTGCTCACTCTGTCCCTGCCAGAGTCACCACTCCCATCACCAGCGGCCGTCCCGAGAGAGCCTCCTCGGGAGGTGAGCAAGGGGACACCCAAAGCCATGCCTACCTTCACCGCGTTGCTCCCAGCCAGCCCCCCGCAGCCTCGCGCTGACCCCTCTGTATCTCCAGGGGCCTACATGCTGCAGAAACTCATTGAGGAGACGGACAAGTTCGTGGTCTTCACAGAGGAGGAGTCAGGGGCCAGCGAGCAGCTGTGCGGCATCGCCGCCTGCCAAACCGATGACATCTACAACCGCAACTGCCTCATCGAGCTGGTCAACTGCCAGGTACCTGTGCTCAGCCAACCTGCTTGTCCCCATGCCGGGAGAGGGGCTGCACCTGCCCCACGAGGGCCTGTCCGACCCCAGGCTCTCACCCTCCGCAGATGGTGCTGCGCGGTGCGGAGACAGAGGGCTGCGTGATCGTGTCCGCTGCCAAAGCCCAGCTGCTGCAGTGCCAGCACCATCCTGCTTGGTATGGGGACACGCTGAAGCAGAAGACATCCTGGACCTGCTTGCTGGATGGCATGCAGTACTTCGCCACGACAGAGAGCGGTCCCACCGAGAGGGAGCACGGGCAGCTCTGGCTGGAGGTGAGTGGCTGCGAGGCTGGGATGGGTGAGCTGTGCTGGCAGTGCCCTGGGAAGAGCAGGGACAGTCATGGGGCCTCCTTGCTTCCCCAGGTGAAAAACATCGAGGAGCATCGGCAACGGAGCCTGGACTCGGTGCAGGAGCTGATGGAGAGCGGGCAGGCGGTGGGGGGCATGGTCAGCACCACCACAGGTACCGCCCTTGAAGGTGGATGCTGGGCCTACCCCGATCCTGCTCGTGGGTGATGCCAAGGCTGGTGGAGCTGAGGGCACCTGATCTGTCTCTGGATGGCTCCAGGACCTGGCTGGTGCTCTGAGCCCTGCCCCATGGGGTCCCCATAGTCTGCAGGGACATGGTGCTCTGACCATGGTCCCCCTGCCTGTCCCCAGACTGGAACCAGCCCTCGGAAGCCCAGCAGACCCAGCAGGTGCAGAGGATCATCTCTCGCTGCAGCTGCCGCATGTACTACATCAGCTACAGCCATGACATTGACCCCGAGCTGGCTACACAGATAAAGCCCCCTGAGACTCCCGTCAACCAAGAGAAGGAGGATCTGCTGAAGAAGCAGGAGGGTGGGTACATCCAGGTGGTGTGTCTCAGCAGGTAGAGCTCTGGGCTGACCCATGGTCTCTTTTTGTCCCTGGAGGGGTGCATACAGGAGAGGTCCCCAGCCACGTGACGGTGCACCGGGTGATGCTGGACATGTTATGCTGGCTCCAGCAGCCACAACACCTTGGCTCATTCCCCATCTCTCTCCATCTCTGGCTGCCCCCCACTTGCATCCTGTTTCTGGCCATGCTGAGGCCCCGTATGTCCTTTATGTGTCCCGCAGGAGCTGTGGACACGTTCACACTGATCCACCACGACCTGGAGATCTCCACCAACCCTGCACAGTATGCCATGATCCTTGACATAGTCAACAACCTACTGCTGCACGTAGAGCCCAAACGCAAGGTACCCGCAAAGCTGCAGGTCACTGTGTCACTCACTGCACCCAGGGCAATCCCAACGTTCCCCTGTCCCTGTCTCCAGGAGCACAGCGAGAAGAAACAACGGGTGCGCTTCCAGCTGGAGATCTCCAGCAACCCTGAGGAGCAGCGCAGCAGCATCCTCCACCTGCAAGAGGCCGTGAGGCAGCACGTCGCCCAGATCCGGCAGTTGGAGAAGCAGATGTACTCCAACGTGAAGGTGAGCCCGCGTTCCGGGCAGCACCTGGCTCCTTGGCTCTGTTTTCCAGAATAGAGGGTGCTGAGGGTTGTCTGTCTGTCCTTCAGTCCCTGCAGGACGACAGCAAAAACGAGAGCCTGCTCGACCTCAACCACCGGCTGCAGCAGCAGCTGAGCCAGGAGAAAGCCGACCTGCAGCTGGAGAGCGAGGAGCTGAACATACTGATCAGGTAGGGGCCACCTCTGGCTTCCCCAGGGTTGTGTTCCCCTTACTCCAGGGCTCTCACATCCCACCGCTCCCCTCTCTGCTGCAGGTGCTTCAAGGACTTCCAGCTGCAGCGAGCCAACAAGATGGAGCTGCGAAAGCAGCCGGAAGATGTGAGTGTGGCACGACGGACCGAGTTCTACTTTGCCCAGGCACGCTGGCGTCTGACCGAGGAGGATGGGCAGCTGGGCATCGCCGAGCTGGAGCTCCAACGCTTCCTCTACAGCAAGGTACCAAGCTGGCTGGTGGCCCCACAGCCCCAGAGCTGGGGTACTGAGGTGTTGGGTTGCACTCACAACCCTGGAGCTGGGGCCGGGGACACGCGGGGTTGACAGATTTGTGCGCACAGGTCAACAAATCTGACGACACAGCCGAGCACCTGCTGGAACTGGGCTGGGTCACCATGAACAACCTCCTGCCCAATGCTGTGTACAAGGCAAGTGGCAGCCTGGGGGAGCAGCTCTGCACCCTGGGGACACACGGGTGGCCTGTCCTCACCCCAGCCACCCATCCTCTTCCCTGCAGGTGGTGCTGCGTCCCCAGAGCTCCTGCCAGTCCGGCCGGCAGCTGGCACTGAGGATCTTCAGCAAGGTCCGGCCACCGGTGGGAGGCATCTCCATCAAGGAGCACTTCGAGGTGCTGGGGCCAGGCAGGGAGGTGGCAGGTCCCTGTGGGGCACAGGCAGCTTGTGGCCAGCTCTGACACACCTCTCTCCCACAGGTGAATGTGGTACCCCTCACCATCCAGCTCACCCACCAGTTCTTCCACAGGATGATGGGTTTCTTCTTCCCCGGCCGCAATGTGGAGGAGGAGGAGGTGGGGGATGAGGAGGACAAATCCAAGCTGGTGACAACAGGTGAGAGGCTCATGGTCATCTGTCTGGCGGCTGAGTGTCCCTGAGCAGCTTTGGCTGTGTGTCTCGGATACGTTTGTGGGCAGCCGCATCGAAGAACAGGGTCGAAGCTGTGCCAGGGGAGGGTTAGGCTGGACATTAGGAAAAGGTTCTTCCCCCAGAGGGTGGTGGAGCACTGGAACAGCTCCCCATAGAAGCAGTCATGAAGCCTGATGATATTCCAGAAGTGTCTGGCCAAGACCCTCAGCCCCACGGTGTGAATGTTGGGGTTGTCCTGTGCAGGGACAGGAGTTGGACTTGATGGTCCTTGTGGGTCTTTTCCAACTCAGGACATTCTATGATTCTGTGACTTGTGGTCTCCCCCATGGGCAGGGAGATGGTGGGGAGAGCAGTGGAGTCTGGGAGGGCTCTGGGTCGTGGCTGGGACCCCAACCACCACCTCCCACCCCGTTTGTCCCAGGGATCCCTGTGGTGAAGCCGCGGCAGCTGATCGTGGCCGATGACTCGCTGGGCCCGGGAAAGGGAGTCACTCAGGGGCTGAATCGCACGTCAGGGGTCAGAAGATCCTTCCGAAAAGCACCTGAGGTACCTGCTCCTGCCTTGGGGGGTGGAATGAGGGGAGCCCTGCCATGCTGTTTCCCCCCTGGCTGCAGGGCTGGACAGCGATGTCCTCCCGCCCACCCCCATTTTCTTTTGTTCCTTCCCACCGTGAGGGTTTTCATCCTTTACAACCAAGCACCTGCACGCTTGATGAGATCATAGCATCTCATCTTCCATGCCTGAGCAGCTCTTGCCTCTCTTTGGTGGAGCAATGCCATGGCCTCGTGCCCGGCTGTCCCTTCCCCACCGGTTCCTGGCTGTGTCCCCTCTCCTTGCCTTCTGCTCACAGCTCCTGCTCTGTCCCCAGCACCCTGTGGATGACATTGACAAGATGAAGGAGCGCGCGGCCATGAACAACTCCTTCATCTACATCAAGATCCCACAGGTGCCACTCTGCGTCAGCTACAAGGTCTGGGACCGGTGGGACGGGGCGTGCTGGGGGGTAGCCTGGGCCATCGTCCAATGCTGCCTGACCCCATTGTCACCCCAGGGTGAAAAGAACAGCGTGGACTGGGGTGACCTGAACCTGGTGCTGCCGTGCCTGGAATACCACAACAACACGTGGACCTGGCTGGACTTCGCCATGGCGGTGAAGAGGGACAGCCGCAAAGCCTTGGTGGCACAGGTAGGAGGGACCCCATGCTGTGGTGCCACCTCCCTGCTACCATAAGCCAGGATGGAGGCTGTAACCCCGTGGTGGGTGGCACGTTCTCTAGGGTGGGAAGCTCAACAGCTTGGGAGGGGGGGCCTGGATGCTGCCATGGGGCACTGAACCTCCTCAATCCCGGGGCAGGTGATCAAAGAGAAGCTCCGCCTGAAGCCGGCAGCGGGCACAGAGGCTCGGGGCAAACTGGAGAACAAATCGGATGGGACCATCCAGCAGCAGGAGGAGGATGAGAAGGCGCGTCTGCTCATCGGGCTGAGCGTGGGTGAGAAGAACCCCAGCAAGAAGTCCATCTTCGGCAGGCGTAAATGACGGCAGCACCCGGCAGGCCGGGAAGGGACTTGGGGTGCCTTGTGCTCCCCCTACTCCGCAAGGGCAGCCCCATGGTGTGGGGGGCCACGCTGCTCTGCTCGGCGATGCCCAAGGTTGGGTTGGCCATGTGCAGGCCCTCAGTAGCCCAGTCCCTGTGGGGCAGGGGCATGGCAGCACGGGGATGTGGGGCACAATGTGCTGTGGGGCCGCTCTGTGGGGCACAGAGCCTTGTGCCAAGGACTCCTGCGGGCGTCTCCCCGCCCTTGCTGTGCGGGTGCCGGGCCCTGGGCCTGGTGAAGCAGCAGGATCGCTGTGGGCTGGGACAAAGGGGACCAGGAGAGAGTTTAAATAAAGAGTTTTTAATTTGGAACAGTCTTGAGCCAGGGGCTCATTCCTCACCTCCTCTGTACACTCCTTCCTCCCTCAGCTGGACTGCACCCACCACTGTGCCTTCGCCCGCTCCCCTTCCCCAGGAGATGCTTAGGGCACCCCTCTGGGAGCTCAGGGCACCCCTATTCATGCCACCCCCCCTCAGCTCGGCTTCACCCACTGCTGTGCCGTCACACCCTCCCCTTCCCCAGCAGATGCTTGGGGCACCCCCCTGGGGACTTGGGGCACCCCCTTTGGGGACTTGGCACCCTTGCAGCACCCTCATTGCCCCAGGCTCAGCCCTTTCTCCTGTCCCTCTCTGGCACCTCTATCAGTGCCCAGGGCTGCAGGTGCCCACCGGCTGCCCCGGGGCAGGGGGGCTGCGGCAAATGGGGTGCAAAGCAATGATGAGGGGTTAAAGGGGGAACCCCAAGGTGTGCAAGGGGGTCCTGGAGGGTGTGACATGCTCTGCCCTGGAGCTGGGAGGGGATGGGTCATGGGTGGGTGTCCCGGGGAGCACTCCCAGTGCAGAGGGGTATCCCGGGATGCTCTCTCGCTGTAAGGGAGATTGTCCCGGGATGCGCTCCCGGTGCAAGGGGGTGGTTATTCTGGGATGCGCTCCCGGTGCGGGACGGGTGTCCTGGGGGGCGCTCCCTGTGCAAGGGGGTTGTCCAGGTGCAAGGGGTTCGTTGTCCCGGGATGCAGTCCTGGTGCAGGGTGGGGTTGTCCCGGTGCAGGGGGTTGTCCCAGCGGAGGCGCTCCCGGTGCGAGGTTGGTTGTCCCGGGATACTCTCCCGGTGCAGGGTGTTATCCTGGTCCCGGGAGGTTATTCCGGGGGTCTCTCCCGGTGCAGGGGGGTGTCCCGGGTTGCGCTCCCGGTGCGGGGGAGTGAGGTCCCGAGGTGTCTCCCAGTGCAGGGCGGGGTTGTCCCGGTGGAAGGGGCAGTCCCGGTGCAGGGGGTGTCGCGGGATGCGCTCCTGATGTAAAGGGGGGTTGTCCCGCGATCTCTCCCGGTGCAGGGGCAGCCTGGTCCCGGCCCCGGGGCGGGGGGGTCGCGGCGGGCGGGGCGGGGCAGCGGGGTTATGTAAAGCGACGGATTTATCGGGGTCGGGGCGGGCGGCGCCGCGATGGGAGCGACGAGCAGCGGCCCCGGGCAGACCCCGGCCCCCCCGCGGCCCCCCCAGGTGCGTGCGGCGGCACCGGGGGCGTGTGCCCCCCTCCTTTCTCCGGGCATCCCCCCTTGCTTCGGGGTTCCCCCCATCCTCAGGCATCCTCAGCCCCGGAGACTCCAGCCCCGGGTGTTCCCCCCCGGCAGCCCCGAGCGCCATTCCAGCCCCAGGGGCCCCCCGGAGCCCTGGACATGTCCCAGCCCCGAGCTTCCCCCCCCCCCCCGCCCTGGGGCTACCTCTGCCGCTCCGAGCACTCTCTCATTCCGTGGTCCCCCCTGCTCCGAGCATCCCCCCCTAGACCCGGGTTCTCCTTCTCCCTATCATCCCCCCTCGCCCTGGATGTCCCCCTTCCCACCCCGAGCATCCTCCTCCTGCCCCGGGGTCCCCCCCGCCCCGAGCACCTCCACAGCCTCGGGTAACCCCCCCGCTCCGGGATCCTCCCCATCCCCGAGCATCCCCCCCGCCCTGAGCATCCCCGTCCTGTCCCGGGGGTCCTGTCCCCCTCGCCTGCTCCAGGCAGCCCCCAGCCCCGGGCTCCCCCCCCAGCCTCGGACATCCTCCGCTCTGAGCATTCCCCCCGGCCCCGAGCACCCCCCCATCCTGGGGCATCTCCCCCCGCTAGCCCCGAGCATCCCCTCCTCGCCGGGGTCCCCACCAGTCCCGGGTACCCCCTTCCGCTGAGTCTGTCCCCGGTTCCGCAGGGCCGGGCCGTGGGCTCGTGGGTGCGGGCGCTGCTGAGCCGCGCGGGGCCGGGGCCGGTGCCGGTACCGGGCTCGGGGCTCGCCCTGGCCCCGCGGGGCCCCACCGAGGAGCCGCTGCCCGGGTGGCCGCTGCCGCAGCTCGTGTCGCTCTTCCTACCGGAGTTCCCTGTCCGCCCCTCCGCCCGCCAGCAGCAGCTCAAGGTGCCTCTCGGGACCCCCACATCCCACCCGGGTCCCTGCACGTTCCACCAGTGTCCCTGCACACCCCACTTGGGTCTCCATGCATCCTACCGGGGGCCCCGGGAATCCCACCAGGTTTCCCCCACCTCCTACCGGTGTCCGTGTGCATCCTCCTGGTGTCCCTCCAACTCTGACTGGTGTCACCGAGCACCCCACTGGGGTCCCCGCACATCCTACTGGGGTCCCCACCCTTCTACCGGGGTCCCCAGCTGTCCCACCGTGTCCCCTTCTACACCTGCTGGGTCCCCATGTCCCGTGTTGGGTCTCTCTGTGTCTGTCGAGGTCCCTCTGCACCCTAATGGGGTCCCCAATCATCTCACCATGGTCCCTGTGCCCCTGTCCCCCATCCTCCTGTGCCCCATGCTGGGGCACCATGTGTCTTACTGGGGTCCCTGTTGGATCCTCCTGGTCCCCATGTGTCCCCACTGCCTGCCTGGGGTGCCCTGTGCCCCCACTCCCCTCACAGGACCCCACCCCCTGTCCCACTCTGAGACCCCATTTGTGGGGTGCTCACATCCTGCTCCCCCCGCCCCCACCCCCCCCCCCCCCAGATCCTGGGTTTCGTGGCCAAAGGCTCCTTCGGGACCATCCTCAAAGTGCTGGACTGCGGGCGGGAGAAGGTCTGCGCCGTGAAGGTAGGTGCTACCCCCGGGTGCACCCAGTTACCCCCTGACCCCACCTTGACAACCCCTCATCACCCCCCAGGTCGTGCCCAAAGTGGAGGTGCTGCGCCGTGACACCCTCAAGCAGTGCAAAGAAGAAGTCAGCATCCAGGTCTGGGGGGTTCCAGGGGGGTCCCCCAAGCTGTGGAGGGGGCCGTGACGACGGCAAGAGGTCATGGAGGAAGGGTGGCAGGAGTTGGGGTCCCCGAGGGGGAGGGGGGGCTGCTCACCCTCTGTGCTTTGTGTCCCCAGAGAGAGGTCAGGCACCCGTTTGTGCATGGGCTGGGGGACAGCTGGCAGGGCCAGCGCCACCTCTTCATCAGTGAGTGACCATCTGCCCGCGGGCTTGCCACGGCCCCCCCTTGCCCGGGCACGTGTCCCCCGCTGCCTGCACACGTGTCCCCACACACGCGCACGCTCCCCCCGCGCTGCCCTGCGGGGACACAGGCGCTCGGCTGCTGGATCCCACCCCGCACCCACTCTAGGCTGGGGGGCAGGGATGGGGACACAGGGATGGGGATGAGCCACCAGTGGGGGGGGGGACTGAGGTGCCCCATCCTCACTGCTTGCCTGGCCCTGGTGGCCCTGGTGGCCCTGGTGGCCCTGGTGGCCCTGATGGCTGTGCCCTCTCAGTGTCCCTGTAGCTTGTGTGTTCCCAGCGCCCTGTGTGACCCCAGGGATGGTACCTTTGGTACCTGTGTGGCCACGGTGCCTGGGCCACCTTGGAGCTCATGTGGCCCTGGGGCTTGTGTGTTCCCAGTGCCCACTTGGCTCTGCTGCCCATGTCACCGTGGTACATGACCCAGTGCTTGCATGCTTCCATGCCACCTTAGTCATGCCCGTGTCACCCTAGTACGTGGTCCTGGTGCCCACATTGATGCTTGTGTCACCTTGGTACCAATGTGATACTGCTGCTTGAGGGATCCCAGTGCCCATGTCACCATGGCACATGGTCCTGGATCTTGCATGCTCCCATGCCACCTCAGTCATGCCCGTGTCACCTTAGTACATGGTTCTAGTGCCCCCACTGATGCTTGTTGCCACCTTGGTGGCAGTGTGGTCCCGATGCTTGTGCCACCTTGTTGCCTTTGGCCCCAGTGCTTGTGTCACCTTGGTGCATGGCCCTGGTGCCTGTGTCACCTTGGTGCACGGCCCCAGTGACCCATCTGGACCCCGTGCCCATGCCACCGTTGTGCCCATGCCCCTGGTGCCAGCACAGCCTGTGGGTAAGGCGTGTCACCCATCCTGGCAGTGTGCACCTACTGCAGCACCGGGGACCTGCACGCGCTGTGGCGCGCCGCCGGGCGCTTCGCCGAGCCCACCGTCCGCCTCTTCGCCGCTGAGCTGGTGCTGGTGCTGGGTGAGTGACTGCCACTGCTGTCCCCGGGGGTGGGCAGCCGCTTGCCGGGTGCTGAAGAAGTGGCAGCTGGCACCGTGCCGGGAGGGGACACGTCGCTCTGATGGCTCTGTCTTCTCCCCAGTGTATCTCCATGACCTGGGCATTGTGCACAGAGACGTGAAGGTGGGTGGCAGTGGGGCCAGGAGGGGCAGAGGATGGGGGTGGGGGTCTCTGAACCCCTCAACATGGAGAGGCCACCCCAGCATCTGTCTCGTTTCAGATGGAGAACATCCTCTTGGATGAGAGAGGTAAGAGTCTGGCGGTGCCAGCGTGGGGACATCGCATCCATTGGGATGCTCTATGCACCTATGGGTGCCCACGCTCACTCCACAGGACACCTCAAGCTCACTGACTTCGGCCTCTCCCGGCACCTGCGGTGGGGCGAGCGAGCCCACACCATCTGTGGCACCCTGCAGTACATGGGTAAGAGGGTGGGAGGGGGCTGGGGTGGGGGGCACAGCCCCCCAAGTGCTCACCCCCTGCTCCCCACAGCCCCAGAGGTGCTCAGCGGGGGCCCCTACAGCCACGCAGCCGACTGGTGGTCCCTGGGAGTCCTGCTCTTCGCCCTGGCCAGCGGGGAGGTGAGGACCTAGGGGCACGGGGTGGGGGTGAGGGCACTCCATGGAGCCCCTAAGCCGCTCCCTGCCCCCCAGTTCCCTGTGGCGCCGGCGGAGGACCACGTGGCCATGCTGGAGCGTGTCAAGCAGAGCAGCTACGAGAGCCCACCAGCTCTCAGCCCCGCGCTGGCCCGGCTGCTTGCCGAGGTAACCCCTCTGCATGAGTTGTGGGGTCCCTGCTGGCCCCCCAGGCTGGATACGCAGTCTCGGCCACTCACTGTTCTCTGTCCCCAGCTGCTGTGCCATAACCCCCTGCGCCGCCTGCGCTACCTCCACCACTTCCAGGGCCACCCCTTTTTCCGTGGGGTGGCCTTCGACGCCGACCTCCTGCAGAAGGACCCAGTGGCCGTGGCGGTGGCCCCACGGCCCACAGAGCAGCCCCTGCCAGAGCCTGCAACCTTCGCCGACTTCGACTGCGACCTCGCTGCCCCCCTGGGCCGGCCGTGGCCTGGCTGAGCCACCACAGCTGGGCCCCCCGTCATTGCTCAGGGACATCCCCCCCACCCCGGCAGCAGGTCGGACCCTGCTGGGCCGGGTCCCCGTTCTCCCAACACTGAACCTCTCCCTGTGGGAGCAATAAACCCGAGAGCCGCGGGCACCGCCATGGCTGCTGCCCTGGGTGTCGGTCAACAGCGGCATAACATGGTCCAGCAGTGGCACAGGTGGCCAAGAAGGTCACCAGCATCCTGGCTTGGATCAGGCATGGGGTGGCAGCAGGAGCAGGGAAGGGATCATCTTCCTGTGCTCAGCATTGGCAAGGCAGGACCTCAAATCATGGAATGGTTTGGGTTGGAATGGACCTCAAAGCCCATCCAGTTCCACCCCCTGCCGTGGGCAGGGACACCTCCCACTGGATCAGGGGGCTCCAAGCCCCATCCAACCTGGCCTTGGGCACCTCCAGGGATGGGGCAGCCACCGCTGCTCTGGGCAACCTGGGACAGGGCCTCCCCACCCTCAGCGTGAAGAATTTCTTCCTAATGTCTAAATCCTGGGTTCAGGTTGGGCCCCTCACTACAAGAAGGACACTGAGGGGCTGGAGCACGCTCGGAGAAGGGGAACAGAGGTGGGGAAGGGTTTGGAGCCCAGGGGTTCTGGGAGTGGTGAGGGACCTGGCAGGTTTGATCTGGAGAGGAGGAGGCTGAGGGGAGCCCTCATCGCTCTCTGCAGCTCCTGTAAGAGGTTGTAGCCATGACAGGGGGTTGGAACTGGATGATCTTGAAGGTCCTTTCTAACCCAAACCGTTCTACGATTCTATAATGAGGTGGATGTTGGTCTCTTCTCCCAAGGACAAGAGGAAACAGCCTCAAGTTGCACCAAGGGAGGTTCAGATTGGATATTGGGAAAAATTTCCTCATGGAAGCGGTGGTCAGGCCCTGGCAGAGGCTGCCCAGGGCGGTGGGGGAGCCCCCACTCCTGGGAGTGTTCAAAAGGCAGGCAGAGGAGTTTCTCGGGGATGGTTCAGCAGTGGGCAGGTACGGTTGGACTCGATGGTCTCAAAGGCCTTTTCCAACCCAAGCGATTCTGTGGTGCTGCCATGGCTCCCGTGGGACCCTGGAGGTGCAGGGCTGCTCCCCACAGCTCCTGGGGCAGGGGCTGGGGCAGGGCTGGTTCCCCCGAGAAGCCCCGGGGAGGTTCCCTGGGGAGGTCCTGGCTGCGAGGACACCTGGGCTCTTCTCTCGCCCCCCTCCCCAACCCCAGGGCTGCGGCGCCGCGCTCGGCGCTGCACAGAGAGGGCGGGGCGTCGGCCGGAGCCACGCCCACACGCGGCGAAACCACGCCTACTCCCATGATGCCTCGTCACCTCCCCAAAGCCACGCCCACACGCATAAAGCCACGCCTGCTCCCCAAACTACGCTGGCGCCCTCTGAGAGCCACGCCCACTCCCCAGTCAGTGGCGCTCCGAAGCCACGCCCACTCCCCCGGCCATCGCCCACTCCTGAAGCCACACCCCCTCCCGAAGCCACGCCCCCTCCCCCAACCACCGTGCACTTCCGCAGCCGCGCCGGCTCTCATGAACCCCGCCCACTCGCTGGTCCCGCTCGCTCTCCGAAGCCCCGCCCCTAACGAGCAGCGCGGCGCAGCCAATCAGAGCGCGGCGTGGGTTTCAAACGGGCGGTGGCGCGCAGGGTCGAAACTGCCGGCGGGACCCGAACCGGGCCCTGAACAGGGGCCATGCGGGCCGCCCGCACCCCCCGCACACCCGCCGTGAGTGCAGCAGCGACCCCGGGGCTCCGCGTGGGGCGGGGGGGAGAGCCCGGGAGATGGGGGGTGGGGTCCAGGCAGGTCCCGGTGGGGCATTGCGGGGAGCCTTGGAGACGGGGAGGCCCTGGTTTGGGCGGTGGGGAGGGCCCTAAAGGTGGGGGGGGGGGGGTCACAGGGGGGCGCTGAGGGGAGCCCTGGAGGTGGGGGTTTCCGGGAGGTGGGGGTTGTGGGTGGAGAAGGGAGCTCTAAAGGTGTGTGGGGGTCCCAGTTGGGTTCTGGTGAGGCAGTGGAGAACGCCCTGAAAGTGTGGGGGGTTCTGGGGCGGAGAGCCCTGAAGATAGGGATGCGGAGAGAGGGGGGTGTCGAGGAGGGCCCTGAAGATGGGGGCGTCCCAGATTGGGCAATGGAGAGAGCCCTGAAGTTGGGGGGCGTCCCGTTTTGGGCAATGGAGAGAGCCCTGAAGTTGGGGGGGGCGTCCCGTTTTGGGCGACGGAGAGAGAGCTCTGAAGATGGGGTGGGGGTGAGGATGGTCTTGAAAGAGTGAAGGGACTCCCGGGTGGGTGACTCTGACCATGTGGGGTTTCCTGGAGGTGCAGAGGGTCGGTGGGTGCGGTGTTCCTACTGTGTGTGTGTGAGGGTGCTGCCTGTGACTCCCAGTTCTGACTCCTCAGGTGCAGCAGCGGCCCCGGCGCACCCCCCTGCAAGAGCTGCGGCTGCAGGCGGGCGCCGAGCAAACCAGCCTTACCCCCCTGCTGCGCCGCCTGCGGCTCAAGGTGGGTGCAGGGTAACAGGAGAGGATGGTGGGGTGCACTAGAACTGGGGATACTGGGTTTGGGGGGGGACACAGGTATGTCTGCTGAGGTGCTGGGGGAAAAGGCTATGGGGGGTGCTGGGGGGAAGGACAGGCTAGCCCTGACCCCCTGCCCCCCAAATGTCCTGCAGGATGATGACTGCGCCACCCCAGCGCCCTGCACACGGAGGCCTCCCAGCCACATCAACCCAGTGCCTTGTACCCTGAGACCCCCTCGAAATGCTGTCCTCCTCCCCCCTAGCAGCACCACCATAGTGCCTTGCACCCTGGGGCCCCCCAACAGCACCATCCCAGAGCTGTCTGCAACTCCTGCCCAGTGCAGCACCTTGGACACCCATGGGGGTCCCACCCCGAAGCCTGGTGCTCCCAAGTCCTCCAGGAATCCAACCCTGGTGTCCAGTGCCCCAGAGTTCTGCAGCAGCACCAACCTGGAGCCTCTTGGCAGTTCCACCCCAGAGCCCCCCAGCAGCACTGTGCCAGCTGCACTATGCAGCCCCATTCCAGTGCCCAGCACCCCAGAGCCCCCCAGCAGCACTGTGCCAGCTGCCTTGTGCAGCCCTGTCCCAGTGCCCAGCACCCCAGAGCCCCCCAGCAGCACTGTGCCAGCTGCACTATGCAGCCCCATTCCAGTGCCCAGCACCCCAGAGCCCCCCAGCAGCACTGTGCCAGCTGCCTTGTGCAGCCCTGTCCCAGTGCCCAGCACCCCAGAGCCCCCCAGCAGCACCGTGCCAGCTGCCTTGTGCAGCCCTGTCCCAGTGCCCAGCACCCCAGAGCCCCCTAGCAACACTGTGTCAGCTGCCTTGTACAGCCCTGTCCCAGGGTCCAGCACCCCAGAGCCCTCCAGCAACACCGTGCCGGCCCCCTTGTGTAGCTCTCTCCTGGAGGCCTGCACCCCAGGACCCCCTAGCAACACTGTGCCAGCCCCCATGTGCAGCCCCATTCTGGGAACCAGCACCCCGGAACCCCCCAGCAATACCGTGCTGGCCCCCCTGTGTAGCTCCATCCTGGACTCCTGCACCCCGGAACCCCCTGGCGCTGTGCTGGCCACCCTGTGCAACCCCATCCCAGGACCCAGCACCCTGGAAGCTCCCAGCAGCACTGTGCCAGCTGCTCTGTGCAGTCTTGTCCTGGGACCCAGCACTCCAGAGCCCTCTGGAATCACTGTGCCAGCCTGCCTGGGTAGCCCTGCCCTGGAGCTGTGTACCCCTGAGCCACCCAGCAGCACCGTAGTGGCTCCGCTATGCAGCCCTGTCCTGGGGCCCAGCACCCTAGAGCCCCCCAACATCACCATCCAAGGACCCAGCTCCCTTGAGCCCCCCAAAAGCATTGTGCCAGCCCTCTTGTGTAGCTCTGTTGTGGGGCCCTGCACCCCAGAACCCCCCAGCAGCACTGTGCCAACCCCCCTGAGCAGCTCTGTGCTGGGGCCCTGCACCCCAGAGCCCCCTGGCAGCACCATCACAGGGCCCCCTGGCATCATCGTCTCAGTGCCTGGCACCTCAGATTCCCTGAGCAGCACCCCTCTTATACCCTGCACCCCTGGCCTCCCTGGCACCAGTTCCACCCCGCCGGAAGCTCCCTTCCAGGGGTGGCGAGTGGTGCCCACCGACCTCTCCTGCAGCCCTGTGGCCTCCGTGTCCTCAACTGGAGAAGGGAGTGCAGGTCCCTCACCTTGCCAAGACAACCCTGAGGCGACCGAATCCCCAGCCTCCGCCCCCCTTGAGCAGGGCTCCCCCAGATCCTCTTCCACCAAGGCAAGTACCGAGTCAGAGGCAGTGGCCACCCCTGTCCCCTCACCCGAGGTGGCCCCGGGTACTGTGTCCTGGATGTTGCCACTGATGTGGCTGGAGAAGAGCCTCAATGCCTCGTCCCTGCTGGAGTCCCTGCAGCACAGCCTGCCCCTGTCTGTGCCACGCTGGGATGCTGCTACCAGTGTCACCCCTGTGCCGACGGCAGCAGCGGGCACCAGTGTCACCCCAGTGCCAACAGCGGTGGTGGGCACCAATGTCACCCCAGTGCCAACGGCGGTGGCGTGGACCAGCATCACCCCTGTATCCACCATGGTTGCTGGCACCTTCATGACCCCCCGAGACCTGCAGGAGAGGAGCACAAACACGTCCTCACATGGCCGTCCCTGCGCCAAGGACATCGCTGCCGAAACGGACTCCCTGCTCTGGCAGTAAGTGTGGGGACATCCCCACCCCCTCCCTGGATGTGGCGGTGGCACCCACGGGCTATCCCTACCCCAAGCCCTCTTTCTGTCCCCAGCTGTCCCCGGGAGCAACTGAAGTCCCTGCCACGGGCAGAGCTGGAGGGGCGGCTGGAGAGCACCCTCATCATCATCGAAGCCCTCTCGCTCCAGCTGCGCGACTGGCAGGGGAGCCAGCGGCTGCTGCCCGGCGTGGGGCCAGCCGAGCAGAGGGATGCACTCACGCAGACGGACATCACCCACCCCAAAGGGGTAAGAGTTCTCACCGGGGCCATCCCACCCTGTTCCTCGTGGCCTCGGTGCCGTGACAGTGCCCACGTGCTGCCTGCGGGGTGGTGGTGACTCTGACTGGACCGCAGTGCGGTGGAGTGGAAGTAAAGCCAGGCTGCTGCGGCAGCATCACGCGCCCGGTGCTGCTCCAGCTGTGTTATCGCACCCGGCTTGACCTGCTGAGTTTGCTGAATTTGAATCCTTTGGGCAGGGAAGCATACCTGGCACACGTGGTTGAGGGGGGATGGGAGGTGTCCCAGCTCTCACTGGACCCCAGGGTGGAGCGGGGCTGGTGCGAAGCCTCCTCTGCTCTGCTGGAATGCCTTTAGGAGGAGGAGATCTACCACAACCTCTACCTCGAGCTGCGGAGGAAAACGGAGGCTCTGCAGCGGCAGCGGGGAGCGGAGCGGGACCTGCAGCGGGAGCTGGAGCTGGCGGCTGCGGGCACGGTGGGTCTGGGCTGGCTGGTGTGCCATGCTTGTGCCAGGTCTCAGCTGGGCAGGACATGTGTGTGCCCAGGGCTGCTTATGCCACCTCTGGGAACACTGCCTGAGTGCCAGTGCCCTTATCCTTTCCCCAGAGCTCCTGGAGCAGGCAGTGCCTCCTCTTTCGGGGCCTTGTGGATGCTGCTTTTCAGAGCTTGCAGCATGAGCAGGGAGCCCTCAACTGGGAGGTGAGTCCCTACGCAGCTGGGCTGGGCACCTTTGCCCTGGGTTTGGGGACACACTGGCACTGCCAGCACACATGGCAGCCATTGGCTGAACCTGGTGCCTCCTGGCACTCTCTCCCCTTGCAGCAGGAGCAGGCAAAGGCCCTGGTGTCGCGGTGCCGGGCTGTGCTGGAGAACGTGCCCAGCAAGCTACGGAGCTGCCTGGAGGAGCGGGATGCCATGAGGCAGCGAGCGGACGAAGCCCTTCAAGCCAAGAAGGAGGTAGAGGGATCAGAGCAGGCTCTGCCATCTCAGAGCCTTTGATGGGGTCACAAAGCTGGTGAAGGGTCTAGAGGAGAAATTGTATGAGGAGAGGCTGGAGTCAGTTGGTCTGTTCAGCCTGGAGGAGACTGAGGGGGAACCTCATAACCCTTTGCAGCTTCCTCAAACGGGGAGGAGGAGGAGCAGGCACTCACTGAACTCTTCTCTCTGGTGACCAAGGATAGGACCTGAGGGAATGGCAGGGAGATGCCAGGGGAGGTTTAGGTTGGACATCAGGAAAAGGTTCTTCCCCCAGAGGGTGGTGGAGCACTGGAACAGCTCCCAGGGAAGCAGTCACAGCCTGACAATATTCCAGAAGTGTTTGGCCAACACCCTCAGCCCCACGGGGTGAATGTTGGGGTGTCCTGTGCAGGGACAGGAGTTGGACTTGATGTTCCTTGGGGGTCCCTTCCAACTTAGGTCATTCTATGTTTCTATGGTCTCTGTGGAGGGGGAAGGTGGCATCTGGAGGGCCAGAAGGGCTGTGGCTGCCCGGGGCAGCTGGAGCTCTCTGGGTGGGTTTTGACTCAGGCTTTGTCCTGCTGGGAGTGGGAGCCCTGGGCTGCAGCAGCGTGCAGGGAAGGTTCCTGGGAGTTGCACTTCATGTGACACCATGCCTGGAGCAGCATTCTTCCCTCCGCAGGGTGATTGCTTCCTGGAGGCCTTTCGTGCCCATGCCAGTGCCCAGATTGATGTCCGTGACCAGAGCCTTGCATCCCAGCGAGAGCTGAGCGTGCTGCTGGCCAATGCCATCAACCAGCAGGTACCAGGCAGGCACCTCTGGCTGCCTCCTCCCCAGAGGTTGATGCTCTGAGTGGTCTCTGATGGGCTGGGTCCATCAGAGGGTTCTTGGTGGGAAGCTGCGGCAGATCCAGCCTTGGGGCTGGCGCTTGCCTCCCTCCATGGCCGTGGATTGTGGCTCTTTCACTGCGCAGCGCTGACCTGTCTCTCCCACAGGCATCACTGGCTGCTGTGGCTCAGCCCTTCAGGGAGTTCATAGATGTCACTTTTGAAAATCTGGAGGAGGAAAGGAGAGCCCTGGATGTGGAGGTGAGGGATGATGGGGACCTCCCTGATGATGTGGTCCAGGCTGATGCCACTTTGAGTCTTTTGTGCCCTGAGTGCCACATGGGCAGCCTGGCTACCAGAGCCATTCCTGGTCACACGGCTGGGTAAAGCCACCAGCCATGCTCAGCTCTGCCGGGCACTGTGTCTCCTTGCAGCGGGAGCAGGCGAGGGCTCTGGTGTCGCGGTGTCGGAAGGTGCTGGAGATAGTGCCTGGCAAGTTGCGGAGCTGCCTGGAGGAGCGGGATGCCATGAGGGGGCAAGCAGACAAAGCCCTTCAAGCCAAAGAGAAGGTAGGGGGTTGCCTTAAGCTGAGCAGTGCCTGGGCACGGCTGGGATGCTCCATGGCATGAGGTGACTTGGAGGACCTCTTGCTGTGGGAACACCCCATGGGGAAGAGCAGCCCAAAGCAAACCTGGAGGACACGGTGTTTCTGCAGGCGTCCTGCGAGCTGGAGGAGGCCTCGGTGGCCCTGCAGGACTCAGTGGCTCAGCTGAAGCAGCTGACAGTGGCCAACGCACGCCTCAGCACAGGTAGGAGTGGGTGATGTGGGAGGACTGGAGCTACCCCCGTGCCCGCTGGCCCTGGCACTGATGGCTCTGCCCCTTGCAGACCTGAGTTCCGTGATGACAAATCTGGCTGGCGTGGAGCAGGAGCGGGATGTGCTGCAACGGGAGAATAAGAAGCAGTGGGAGGAGATGGCCCGGTGGGTCTGAGCTCTGGGGTGGGCATTGCCTCCCCTGTAGCCACCTCCTGCCACCCTGCAGCACCCCCTGACCCTGTGCTGTCTCCACAGGCTGGCGCAGGAGAGGGATTCCCTGCAGCGGGAGTGCAACGGGCTGTGCAAGGAGCTGCGGGAGGCAACTGAGTGCAGGGAGGTAGGAGCTGCCTGCCCCTGCTGTCACACGCTGCTGGCCCCTGGCATGGCCTCGTGGGAACGCTGGCAGCTGGCCAGGGGTGGGATTAGCCCTCCTGCAGCGGCGGTGAGGGCTGTTGACATCCCGCACGTAGCTGCTCGCTATCTTGCCCAGCAGTGATTCCTGGGGAGGGTGGGGACAGTAGCTCTGCCAGATAATTCTCTGGCTGTAAATTCCCTGGCTGCGGGCATGGTGCCCTCCCCCAGCCTGTCCTGTCTCCCTGCTAAGCTGCTGGTCCCCAGGGGTTGCTCTGTGGGGGCAAAACTGCCTGGACTTGGAAACAGGACCCTGGGGCGTGGGAGGGACCATGCTGGGAGTCCAAATCGCTCCTCTCAAGTGTCTGACCAGGTGCTCATGGCTGTGTCCCCCCCACCCTCTTGTAGTTCCTTAACCAGGAGAACCGCATGTCCCGCACGCAGCTGCTGGAGGTGGAGGCCAAGCTGAAGTCCACGCAGGCCACCCTGCAGGAGAGCAACCTGCAGTACGAGGAGCTGATGGGATCCCACCAGCACCTGCGGTACCAACCCTGCTCATCACCTCTGCTTGAACCCCTTTCTTTTGGCAAATCGAGCCCCTCCTGGGGGGTGGGGGGCATGGCTGTGGTCACTGCTGCCCCAGCCAAGCGTGGTTGGCCAGGCGGGTGGAAGAAGCTGTGGGGAAGCCCCGCAGACCCCATCTTGGGAGAAGCTGCTCTGGAGTTTGCATTCCCCCAGGTCATGGTGGGAGACAGGTGTGGGGAACATCCCCATCCCATGCTGAGGAGGGGGAATGCTGCTCCCACTGAGTGATGCTGTCCCACAGGGAAGAGCAGGCTGCCCTCAGCCAGGAGCTGGAGAGCACCAAGGCTGAGCTCCAGAATTTACAGCTCAAGAGGGAAAAAGTCTCCTGGTGCTCTACGGACATTGCTGAGAGCAAAATGCGGCTGCAGGAGCTTGCTGATTGCCTCAGGGCTGCTCTGCAAGAGGAGGTAGGAGCCCTGCCCTGGGAACAAGAGGATGGGCAGGGGGGGTTCAGACATCCATGACTCTCCCTTGCATGGTTTCAAGACCCCCGAGTTCACTGGGGCAGCACAGAGCTGTCACGAGCTGTGCTTTAATGCTGTGATCTTCCTCCCCTCTGAAGGATGATGCCCCATCAAGAAGCAGAGCCTGGACCCCAGCTCCGCGCACACCAGGCTGGAGGACACCCTGCTGGCAGACCCCTCGCCGCACATGGACCCCTGCCTGCCGCACGCCAGTGTGCCGCACCCCATACCATGCTGGGAGCTCCTTTGTGGGCAGCGTCCTGAAAGCTGTGTCGAGGAAAGGTGAGGTGGCACCTGCTGTGTGGGGTCTCAATGGGGATGGCTCCCTCCCATGCTCCCTGGAGAAGAGAAGTCTCCATGGAGCAAACTCCCAGTACTGAAAGGGGCTCCAGGAAAGCTGAGGAGGGGCTCTTGATCAGGGAGGGCAGGGACAGGATGAGGGAAACTGTTTTCAGCTGCAAGAGGGAGTTTGAGAGGAGAACTTAGGAAGAAATTTTTCACAATGAGGGTGGGGAGGCCCTGGCCCAGGTTGCCCAGAGCAGTGGTGGCTGCCCCATCCCTGGAGGTGTTCAAGGCCAGGTTGGATGGGGCTTGGAGCCCCCTGATCCAGTGGGAGGTGTCCCTGCCCATGGCAGGGGGTGGAACTGGATGGGCTTTGAGGTCCCTTCCAACCCAAACCATTCCGTGATTCTGTGCTGGCGCTGAGCGTGAAAGAGATCTCTGTGCCCTTTCCTACAGATGGGTGTGTTGTTCCCTTGTGGCAGCCACGGGTGAGGCCACAGCTGCTGTGAGTGGCAGGGGTCTCCTCCGAGCTCCCCAGAGCAGATGGAGGTGTGGGTGAGCTCTGGTCGTGCTTCTTGCAGCACGCAGGGCTGGGCACAGCACCTCTGCCCTCTCCTCTTGCAGATGCTGATGAAGCTGCCAGAGTTGGGAGTGCCCTTACCAAGGACAAACCTGCCTCTACACCAAAGCCAATAGGTAGGAGCTGTCACCCTGCCCTGGACATGGCTCCAAAGCTGCAGGGCTGCCAGCACAGGAGGGGACAAGCAGCCCTGCCTTCTTGGTTGGTTCTATCCATGGGGTTGGCATTCCCGCCGTGCTGCTCACAAGCCCCTGTCCTGTTGGCAGAGCCCGAGGAAGGTCTGCTGGAGACCGTGAAGGAGCTGAGAGCTGTGGTGTCCGACCTCTCCATACTGAGCACCCGCATCCAGGAGCTGGAGCAGAGCGAGTTCAAGGCTCTGCAGACAGAGATGTGAGTTCAGTGGGTTCTCCCATCGAGGGCCAGGCTTGGGCACTGCTCACCTGGGCACAATATCTCCTGCGGGCAGCTTGTATGGGATTTGCCTCTCACCCCAGCTCTGGGTCAGACTTCTGCTGCCATTGCTAGAAGGACTTTTCCAGTTATAGTGGGCTGACCTCTCCCACCAGAGGGCTGGTGGGATGTGCAGGAGGGATTTTGGTACTTAGCACTGTGCTTGGCTGTGATCCCCACCCGCTCAGCACCGCGATCCTCTCCCAGCTCTAACCTGCAGCTCCAGCTGGAGACAGTGACCACTGAGAGCCAGGAGAAGATTGACGCCCAGGCTGCCAACATTGCCAAGCTGAACAAGGCTCTGAGGGGCAAGCTAGAGGTAAGCAAAGTGCCAGAAGTGGGCCAGCACTCACTCCAGGGCAGAGCCAAACCGGGATGGCGCTGATCTAGGACACAGAGAAATCTGGGTGACTGGTTCCAGTGGTGCCCCATGGGTGCTCCTGGCTCATCTGACCTTCTCAAATATGAGAAAACCTGCTCCCCTTTAGGGTGCTGGGGGTGACCAGGGCTGGGCACTGCCTGACACTCCTTCTTCCCCCACCCTTGCACTTGCAGAACGAGAAGGAGCTGCAGAACGTGGTGAAACAGCAGGAAGAGAAGATGCTGCAACTCATTGACAAGAGTGGGGAAGTCACGGTGTGTAATGGAGGCACGTGTGAGCTGCACGCCTGGGGGGTGCTGGGCACAGGACCCCTCTCAGCATT
The DNA here is from genome assembly GCA_033558235.1 of Neomorphus geoffroyi. NCBI lineage: Eukaryota > Metazoa > Chordata > Aves > Cuculiformes > Neomorphidae > Neomorphus > Neomorphus geoffroyi. Next base: position 6,916,680 of record JAUMJM010000018.1, read on the forward strand.
TTCTTTGCCCCCCAACAGAGGCTGAAGGGAGAGATCTCCCAGCTGAAGCGCTCGCTCCAGCGTGCAGAGACAGAGGCCAAGGTGCTGTGGGAGGAAATGCGGGGCCAGCAGCCCAAGGTGGACTCTGCCTATGTCCAGGAGCGAGTCCTGCTGCGGCAGGAGGTGAGGCGGGGGAGATGCTGGGGCTGAGGGCTCCTTGTGTCACCACCCCTCTGTGGACAGGGACCACTCCAGACCCCTCTCCTTGAGCAGGTGACCAGGCAGGACCCCCCACCCCATGGTGAGCTCAATTCTTTTTCAGGTGGACAAACTGCGGTTGCTGCTTCTGGAGAAAGAGGATGAGAATCTGCTGCTCTCTGACAAATATCTGGAGCAGGTACAGGGAGCCCTGAGGGGCTGCCTTGGTCCCAGTCCCCTCTCCCTCCTGCGCTGGTCCCTGTGCAGCACTGGGGCAGGTTCCTGACAGGCATCTCCCACCGCAGGTCCGAGAGCTGGAGCTGAGGCTCTGTCATACCCAGAAGATGCTGAGGACCCACGAGGAGATGCAGGAGAAGATGAAAGAGGTGAGACCTGAGGTTCATCACCCTTGCTGTGAGGAACACCTACCCTCATCCCAAACACTGTCCCTAAATGCTGTCCCTAGGTCCTATTGGCTGTCCCCAATGTGGCAGTGGCCTTCCAGGAGTGCCCCAGCCTGCTGCGGTACTTGAGCCTGAAGCCAGCCAGTAAGGAAGCCACCGAGCCGCTGCAGCCCGTGGCGTGAAACCTCCTCTTAGTGTTGTAATTATTTATTCAATAAAGTTCTGTTGGCTTTTACCCTGCATTGGCTGCAGGAAGCTCCTGCTGCCCTGGGTGGTGAAAACTTGTCCAGCCTGCCCTGACTGCGCCCGCCTGTCACAGGGCTGTGCCCATGGCTCCCTGCCCCTCCAGGGCCTCTCCTTGGTGGGGGCCATGCACCCCCCTGCTGGTGCTCGTTCTCAATAAGGAGCTGTGGTGCCCAGCCTCCCACCCTGCAGCAGCCAGCGGGTGCCCGGGCTGACCCAGCTTCCCTCCTCAGGCCCCTGCTCCTCCTCCTGCCCTAGATTCCCTCTGTGCCCCCCCTCTTCTTGCTGCTTCCCCCCAGGGGGAGGGTGTCGAGGGCTGCATCCTTCACCCCCAGCAGGGGCTCGAGACCACATGCCTGTTGCATGGGGCTGGTTGCCCTGCAGGCAGCATCCCCTGGACTGTGGCAAGAGCTGGGAACTCTGCCAGCTCCTGCTCCCAGCTGAGCACCCCCACAGTGCATGGAGGGGACTCCCTTGGGCCCCCCCCAACTTCCAGCACAGCTTCAGCCTCCCATCCCCCTTTTCCTACTGGAGCATCTCCTGTGGGATACCCTTCCTGGTGTTCCTGACCCCAAGGATGCTCCCCATTGCCATGGGGTTTATATTCCCTCTGTGCCCCCCTCTTGCTGCTTCCCCCTGTGCAGGGTATCGGGGGCTGCATCCTGCACCCCAATTATGGTGCTGAGGACCACATGCCTGTTGCCCTCCTTGCACGCAGCGTCTCCTGCCAGGCACTGGGAGCTTTGCCAGCTCCTGCTCCCAGCCCCCCCCTGGCCCCCCCTTACTGCATAGAGGGGCTCCCCTGGGCCCCCCCACCTCCCAGCAAAGCTCCAGCCTCCCCTCCCTCCTTCCTTGCTGGGTCATCTCCTGTGGGATCCCCCTCCCACTGTTCCTGACCCCAAGGATGCTCCCTGTGCCGTGGGGGCCATGCAGCGCTTCCACCCCCCGGCGTGGCCCAAAATAGCAGCATTCGAACAAGTGCTCTGGTTTTTAATGGCCTGTTTCTCCTGCCGGGAGGGGGGAATCACCTTCCCATGCCCTCTGCCATAGCCCTGCCACCCTACATGGTGAGGGTGTTGTGACATCCCGGATGCTGCCACCTTGATTTACCCCCTCCCATCCAGGAAACTGAGGTGTGTTGGGTTGTGCCTCTGTTTACAGGGTGTGTGGGTGGCTCATGGGCTGCCCCTTAGCATCGCCTCCCTCCCTGCTGTGCCCCTGCTGCCAGGGGGCACAGGCAGCCCCATGAAGTCTGGGGCTGGCAGTGGGGACCCCACTGTGCCACCTCCAGGCTGGAAACCCCTCTGTGCCCTCCCCCCCCCCCCCCCCCCCCCCAGGTTGTGTCCAGCTCGGGGGTGCGGAGGGAGATGTTCCTGTCTCTGGATCAGGGCCACGTGGGGTGCTGAGCCCCCCTTTATGGCAGGGATTCACGTGGCACTGGCAGCTGGTGTGTGGGGCAAGTGGGGACCTGGTCATTGTCCCTGTGTTAGGGGGGGAAGGTGGGCTCCTGGGGGAGCCCCCACCTGGGTCTGGGGGTCTGCGCTGCTGGGGCCTGGCCCTGGTAGCAGAGGTGATGCAGCTGGGGTCCCTGGTACAGCAGCAGCGGGGGGCACAGAGGGGTGCCCAGGTGGCATGGGGGTCCCTGTTTGTGGCAGGGGGTGACTCAGCTGGGTCCCTGGCTGGGTGGGGGGCACAGAGGGGACCCTAACTTGCAGATGGCTCAGTGGGGCACCCAGGTGGCATGTGGGTCCCTGCTCACGTCAGAGGGTGACTCAGCTGGATCCCTGGCTGAATGAGGGGCATGGAGGGGCTCCCAGCCTGGAGGTGGCACAATAGGGTGGCATGGGGTCCTTGTTTGTGGCAGGATGGGACTTAGCTGGGTCCCTAGCTGGGTGGGGGTCCCTGAGGGGTCCCCAACCTAGTGATGGCACAGAGGGGTGCCCAGTCTATGGGTAACTCAGCTCCCTGGGGGGCACAGAGGGGTCCCCATCCTAGGGTGGCACAGCCGGTCCTCACCGGGGGTCTGTCCCCCCCGGCCCGGGGCAGAGGCTGTGCCCATGGAGGCGGGGGGGGTGCGGGTGTGGGCGGGGGGAGGGGGCGGGGCGGCGCGGGGGGGCCGGTGCCGGTGCCGCCCCGCCGGTCACGTAGCTCTGCGGCAGCGCAGCCACATTTACCGCGGGAGCCGAGCCCGCAGCCCACAGTGCGCGCCCGCCCGCCCGGTAACGGGGACCGGGGGTTGGGGGGGGTGGCGGGAATGTGCAGGGGCAACCGGGGACCCCCAGCTCCGGGAGGGCAGGGCTGGGGGATGCGGGGCAGAGGAAGCCCCGGGCATGGCGTGATGGAGTGGGGGGTGGTGGGGAGCCTGGGGTGATGGGGTAAGGGGGGGACCCTGGATCCCCTCCCAGTGCTGGAGTAGCTGCAGGCCAGGCGGTACCGGCTCGGGAATCGCCTCCCTCCGGGGCAGCACCGGCTCCGCCGCGGCGCCATCCCCGGGCGTATCGCCCCCCGCCCCCCGGGTACCCCAAATCCTGGGTACCCCCTCACCCCACTTATGCCGACCCCAGACTCTCTCCTTTCCCGCGCAGCGCTATTCCCAGGGTATTTCCACCCCCCAAGCATCCCCATCCCCGGGCTGCCGCTACCCCTGGCGTACTTTTCCCCCTCAGAGTATCCCCCCCCGGGTACCCCAAACTCCGGGTACCCCCAGCCACCCTTGTGCCGCCCCGGGGCTCTCTCCTTCCCCGGGCAGCGCCATTCCTGGGCTATTTCCACCCCCGCAGGTATCCCCATCCCCGAGCTATCACCACCCCACCCCCCAGGGTACTCTCCTGGGGTACCCCAAGCCCCCGGCACCCCCAGCCCCACTTGTACCCCCTCTCCCCCCGCTCTCTCTCCTTCCCCAGGCGGCGCCATTCCCGGGGTATTTCCACTCCCCAGGTATCCCCATCCCCGGGCTATCGCCACCCCGCCCCCCACACACACCTTGGGGTCCCGTCCTCCCCGGGCTCTCCCCATCCTCAAGCCCCCCACCCCCTGGCCAGGCCCCCTCCCAGCTGCGCTCCCTCAAGATGGCTGGGCCAGCAGGCAGCAAAATGGCTGGGAGCTCCCCAGCATCCTCCACGAGGCCGGGCAGCCCCGCGGCCGCGGAGCCTGGCACCCAGGGTTGGGATCCCAGCCCCGGGGGAGAGGGGGGGTCCCTGCAAGATAGGGGTGCGCGAGGGATGCGGGTATGTGAGGGATGGGCGAGCCACCCCATGACTCAGCCCCGTCTGCTCGCAGCCACCATGACGCACCAATACCCCGCGCTGACGGCCGAGCAGAAGAAGGAGCTGTCGGATATCGCCCTACGCATCGTGGCCCCCGGCAAGGGCATCTTGGCCGCCGATGAGTCCGTTGGTCAGTATGGGAGGGGGAGGAATCTGTCCCACCACCCCTTTTTTTTCCCCCCCGTCGCGCCTGAGGCTGATGAGGGTGCTGGGTGCCCGCAGGGAGCATGGCGAAGCGCCTCAACCAGATTGGGGTGGAGAACACGGAGGAGAACCGGCGGCTGTACCGCCAGATCCTCTTCAGCGCCGACAGCCGGGTGAAGAAATGCATCGGGGGCGTCATCTTCTTCCACGAGACCATGTACCAGAAGGCTGATGATGGCACCCCCTTCGTCCAGATGATCAAGGACAAGGGCATCGTTGTGGGCATCAAGGTGTGGGGGGGTGTCTGGTGGGTTTGTGGGGTGCTGAGGGTGCTTGGAAGGTGTTGCTGGGACTCAGTGGTACTTCCCCTCCACAGGTGGACAAGGGTGTTGTGCCACTGGCTGGGACAGATGGCGAGACTACCACACAGGGTACGTGGATCATCTTAAAGGTGTTTTCCAACCTAAACAATTTTGGAATTCTGAGTGGGTAGGGAGGTGGGGGCCATGGGGTTTGGGGCTGATGTGGTGCCCGGCAGGTCTGGATGGGCTCTCAGAGCGCTGTGCCCAGTACAAGAAGGATGGGGCGGACTTCGCCAAGTGGCGCTGCGTGCTGAAGATCAGTGAAAACACCCCCTCTGCGCTCGCTATCATGGAGAATGCCAACGTCCTGGCCCGCTACGCCAGCATCTGCCAGCAGGTACGTGTCCATGGCCTGGCGTTGTCCCACGGGATGGGTATTGACCCATGGCATAGCTGTTGGCATGAGGGGCCAAATATTGCCCCACAAGGGCGGGCACTGATCCATGGGGTTCAGCATTATTCCTGTGCCTGGGCATTGCCCCCTAGGACTGAGTGTTGACACTCAGGACCAGACATTGCCCTGTGGGCTGGGCATCACCCCACAAACATGCACATTGCTCCATGGGGCCAAGAAATTGACCTTCCTGGGTTGGGCATCACCCCCTGGGGCTGGGTATCACCCCACTGGTATGGGCCTCGCCATCAAGGATGGGCATTGAACTGTGGGGCTGAGCATCACCCAGAAGGTCCAGGCATTGGCCCATATTGCCATGGGGCCAGGGCGATGCTCAGGGACGTTCCCATGACGGCATCTGCCTGGTGTTCGCAGAACGGCATCGTGCCCATTGTGGAGCCAGAGATCCTGCCCGATGGTGACCACGACCTCAAGCGGTGCCAGTATGTGACAGAGAAGGTGAGCGGTGGGGCAGGCAGCAGGGTGGGCACTGTGGTGTGTGCTGTGCCATGCTGTGCCGCAGAACTCCACGCTGCCTGTCTCCTCCAGGTTCTGGCAGCCGTCTACAAGGCACTGAGTGACCACCATGTCTACCTGGAGGGGACCCTGCTGAAGCCCAACATGGTGACCCCTGGGCACTCCTGCCCCACCAAGTACAGCCCTGAGGAGATCGCCATGGCCACTGTCACTGCCCTGCGCCGCACTGTGCCCCCGGCCGTGCCAGGTACCAGCACTGGGACATGGAGAGGACCAGGAAAGGCATTCCTTGTGGACCCCACATGCCATAATCTCGCTCTCTGCAGGTGTCACCTTCCTGTCCGGCGGTCAGAGTGAGGAGGAGGCTTCCATCAACCTCAACGCCATCAACACGTGCCCGTTGATGCGGCCATGGGCCCTCACCTTCTCCTATGGGCGGGCGCTGCAGGCGTCAGCGCTCAACGCCTGGCGTGGGCAGCCGGACAACGCTGACGCCGCCACTGAGGAGTTCGTCAAGCGCGCAGAGGTGATGGGGGTGGTCCCACAGAGGGGGTTGCTGAGGGCTCTGTCCCATGGCGCTGGGTCCCTGTGGGAGGGGGTGCAGTGATGACTGGGGGTACTGAGGGCAGTGTCCCACAGGGTAACGGGACACAACAAGCACCGTCCCCAGAGGGCAAGGGATGCCAGTGACCGTGGTCACCATGGGAAGGACAGTGAGGACTGTGGGATGGGGGACAGTGGGGACTGTGTCCCCAGAGGGCAGTGGGGGGCACCAAGGGCAGGTCCCTGCAGGATGGGCCGTGCTCCCTAGTGTGACGTGAGGCATCGAGGCCTCTGTCTCTGATGGAAGAGGGATGCCAAAAGCCACATCCCGGGGGTGACGGGGGACACCAAGGGTTATGCCCAGTGAGATGGGGGATGTTGGGGGCTCTGTTCGCATGGGAGGGGGTTGCCAAGGGCTGTTATGTTGCAGGGGCACAGGGGATGCCAAGGGCTGTGTCCCCATGAGCTGGGGGACCTCAAAAGCTGTGTCCCTTGGGACTGGGGGACCCCAAAGGCTGTGTCTCCTAGTCCGAAAGGCTGGGTCCTCTGGGACTGGGGGACCCCAAAGGCTGTTGTCCCCTGGCTGTGCCCCACGGGGGTCACTGACATTTCCTCTCCCTGCAGGTGAATGGGCTGGCAGCGCTGGGCAAGTACGAGGGCAGCGGGGACGACTCGGGGGCCGCCGGGCAGTCCCTCTACGTGGCCAACCACGCGTACTGAGCCCCAGCCGGGTGCCACACCGGCCCCGGCCCCCCCAGCCCCCTCCCCGCCACTGCTCACACCCCGCTTCCACCCCAGCCACCCAGGGGAGCCGCCACGCGGGGAGGGCAAGGGGAGCGTGCCAGCCCCACGCCATGTCCGCAGATAAACTTGGGGGGGTGGGACATACCCAAGTTTCCTGGTCCCTGAAGGGAGCCCCCCTCCGGGTACCCCTTTGGCAGGGGGCTCTGGCCAGGCCGTGGGGGGCAGGAGGGGAGGTCTGGGGGTGCCCCTGCCCTGCTGTAGCTTTGCAGTCCCGGTCGCTGCCGCCCTTGGGGCGCCTGTGTCGTGTTCGCCGTGTGCACCCCGTGTACCAAATAGCCTAACAACGAATAAACGGTAGAGACAGCGGTGCCGCCTCCTCCCTCGTCATGGGGCGCCCGGGGACCGTGTGCTGCCCTTGCCCCATCCTAGGCTGTCCCATCCTCAGTGTGGCCAGCAGGTCGAGGGATGTGATTCTCCCTGTCTACTCTGCTCTCGTGAGACCCCACCTGGAATCCTGTGTCCGGTTCTGGAATCCCCAACATAAGAAGGATATAGAACTGTTGGAACGGGTCAAGAGGAGGCTATGAGGGTGACCCAAGGGCTGGAGCACCTCTGCTGTGAGGACAGGCTGAGAGAGTGGGGGGTGTTCAGCCTGGAGAAGAGAAGGCTCTGGGGGGACCTTAGAGCAGCCTCCAGTACTGAAAGGGGCTCCAGGAGAGCTGGGGAGGGGCTTTTTAAAAGAGCCTGGAGTGATGGGATGTGGGGCAACGGCTTTAAATTGGAAGAGGGAGGATTTGATAAGACATTAGGAAGAAATTCTTCACGCTGAGGGTGGGGAGGCCCTGGCCCAGGGTGCCCAGGGAAGCTGTGGCTGCCCCATCCTTGGAGGTGTTCCAGGCCAGGTTGGATGGGGCTTGGAGCCCCCTGATCCAGTGGGAGGTGTCCCTGCCCATGGCAGGGGGTGGCACTGGATGGGCTTTGGGGTCCCTTCCAACCCAACCCAAACTATTCCATGGTTCTGTGATGCCACTGGAGCTCTGAGCATCGCTCACTGCTGCGATGCATTGTGTGCAGTTTTGGGCGCTGCAGGATAAAAAGAATCTCAAGCTACTGGAGAGTGTCCAGAGGAGGCCACAGAGCTGGTGAAGGGTGTGGATGGGAGTCGTTTGAGGAGCAGCTGAAGTCACTGGGTCAGTTCAGCCTGGAGGAGACTGAATGGAAATCTCTTCGCATTTTGCTGCTTCCTCACAAGGAGGGGAGGAAGAGGAGCAGGCGCTGAGCTCTTCTCTCTGGTGACCAAGGACAGGACCCCAGGGAATGGCAGGGAGATGCCAGGGGAGGGTTAGGTGGGACATGAGGAAGAGGTTCTTCCCCCAGAGGGTGTTGGAGCACTGGAACAGCTCCCAGGGAAGCAGTCACAGCCTGACAATATTCCAGAAGCGTTTGACCAACACCCTCAGCCCCACGTGAATGTTGGGCTTGTCCTGTGCAGGAACAGGAGTTGGGACTCAATGATCCTTGTGGGCGTCTTCCAACTCAGGACATTCTGTGATTCCACGATCAGGTAACTCAGCTCTTTCAGGAGGCACTGAGGAGTCTCCCCGTCCTCCTCCTGGCTCTCCCCACTGCCTTACCTGGCAGGAACACAAACACCTTTCCTGCTGGCTTAGATCCATGACCACTTGAAGAGGAAAAAGTTGAGTTCTGGTGGTCAGTCACAGCTTTATGGATGGTTCTTACCAGCTCGCACCTAATGGCATCTCTGCTCATCCTCCCCCACTTCCCCAGCCCTGGTGCTTGGTGAATCACGCGCACCCGTGCAGGCATCGCCCACAGCGGGGGTTCCGCGCTCTGATTGGTGCTGCCACCTGTCAGTCCGCCCGCTCCGCGTTTTATGATTGGTATTTTACGTGACCGTCTGCATCACCCCGCCCCTCGCTGCGTGTCTATTGGCTGCTGCGAGGAGCGCTCGGCTCTGATTGGCTGGATGGGACGCAGGCTCCACCTCTCCCCGGTCCCGGAAGTGAAGATGGCGGCGGCCGCGGCGCTGGCGGCGGATGAAGCAGGTACCGGTAGTGCCCGCTCCCTGGGCCACTCCGTGCCCCAGGGGAGCCGGGTCCTGTGCTGAGGTGGTCCCTGGTCCTCTCCTCGTCCCTGGACCAGTGCCGAGCCCCGTCCCGGTGCCCTGTCACTTCCCCGGTGCTGAGCGTTGTTTCCTGTTCCCGGTCCCCTCGTCGTCCTCGGTCTCCTGTTCCCAGTCCCCTGCCCGGCCCCAGTGCCGTGTTCTGTCCCTTCTCCGGTGCTGAGCGCTGTCCCAGTCCCCTCCCCCGTTCTGAGCACTGTCCCCTGATCCCGGTCCCCTCCCAGACGCTCAGCACTGTCCCCTTGTCCCCGATCCCCTCCCCCGTTCTGAGCACTGTCCCCTGATCCCGGTCCCCTCCCAGACGCTCAGCACTGTCCCCTTGTCCCCGATCCCCTCCCCCGTGCTGAGCACTGTCCCTTGTCCTCTTGTCCCCGGTCCCTTCACAGATGCTCAGCACTGTCCCCTTGTCCCTGGTCCTGGTCCCCTCCCCGGTCCTGAACGCTGTCCCCTTGTCTCCTGTCCCCCATCCCCTTCCTGGTGCTGGGTGCTGTCCCCTTGTCTCCTGTCCCCCATCCCCTTCCTTGTGCTGGGTGCTGTCTCCTTGTCCCTGTCCCCCATCTCCTTCCTGGTGCTGGGTGCTGTCCCCTTGTCCTTGTCCCCGGTGCCCTCCCCGGTGCTAAGCGCTGTCCCTGCAGAGCGGGCGCGTGGCCGCCGAGCCGCCCTGTCCTTCGCTGCCATCGCTGTGGTGCTGGGGCTGCCACTGTGGTGGAGAACGACCGAGACGTACCGCGCCGCGCTGCCCTACGGAGACATCGATGAGCTGGGCCGGCTGCCGGTGATTGCCAGGGGGTCCGGGGTGGTGGGGTGTGGGGCTTGAGCTCTAGGCTGACACCACGCTGCTTAGTTCCAGCTGACCATCCCCGTCACCGTCATCTTCACACCGGGGTCGGTACCCAGTGACCTGCCGAGGCCGCTGCCCTTCAGGGATGTGCAGGAGATGGAGATTTCTGTCAACTGTGAGAGACCCCCCCCCATCTGTCCCTGTCCTTCTGTCCCTCCTGGGTGGCCTTGTCCTTCCTCAGCGGGTCCTTGCATGCCAGTGGCTTCTCTACCTGGGAGACTGGCGCTGCCCATCGCCCTGGAGCTCCCCAAACCCGTGTCCCCCACCATCATCCCATCCTCAGCAGCAGGATCCTACAGGGAAGAGGCTGCCTCCCCTCCCTGGGGAGCCCTCAGAGGGTGGGATGTGGCCTGGGGCTGTCCTACCTCAGCCGTGATGGGTCACTCTGCTGGTGGTTGAAGGACCCTCTGATGTCTGTCCCTTGTCCTTCTTAGCACCAGGCTCCTATGAAAGGGCTGGCATTGGTGGATTCACTCAGGGTTTCTCTCCCGGCAGTGAGAACCAGCATCACGTCCCGCTACGAGATGTTCTATCGCAGCACCACGGCTCGGGAGGAGGTAGCGCTGGATGCAGCTACGGCACAAGGTACCAGGACGAGGAATCTTAGTGCCTGGAGGGGCTTTGTGAGAGGAAGGCCCCTCTTTCTGGGACTGGTTGAGCAGTGGGATGGGGATTGGAGTTAAATTCCCAGCCCTGCTCACGCTTTCATCTTCCCCAGAGGCTGATGTTGCTCTGCACCCACTGCAGGACACCTCATTTGGCTCTCTGATGGTGTTCGTGGTCGCTGAAACCTCGTCTCTTCTGCCTCAGGTAGGGAGCACACCCTAAGTGCCATCCTCTGTGTACATCACTCCTTGGAGGTGCCTTGGAGGAGGCATCTGTCCCCAGGCTGCCACAGGTGGCACCGTGCTGTTCTCCAGCATGGTGGCAGGAGCCAGCCCTCACCCTGCTCCCAGCTCTCATCCTTTCCCCTTCTCCAGGGCATCAGTGTCTACGTGGGGAAGCACCGCACCGCCCTGGTAAGGGCTGGGGCAAACCTGGCTGCCCTGCGCACCCGCCTCCGGCAACTCACGCAGGTGATGTCCTTCACAGCCAGCTCCATCGCCGCTGCCCTCTCGGACCGTGTGCCTGACGGCCAGCTCGGCCCTGACGCTGGGCGGCACTTGAAATCCAGCCTGGGTACGGATGTGCGCCCCAGCCCCGTTCCCTGACCCAGGGAAGGGTTGGTGGCTCTGGAGAAGACTCAGTTCCTGCTCTATCTAAAACATCCCTAGATGCCTTCGTGGTTAGCAGACCCTGGGGTCTTCCCTTTGCCCTTGGTGGTTGCTCTGGGCAAGGATCTGTGCTGTGAACGCTGGGATTGTGCACTGGTGCCCCAAAACACACGTCGGGGAGGGCTGGGGAGGAGAGGAGCAGGTCCTGCTGCTTTTGGGACCTCTGTCATCACCATGTGCCCAGCCCTCGTGGTGGCTGTCCTTCACTGGCTGTGTGTCTGTGGCAGGGTACGAGATCACCTTCAGCCTGTTGAACCCTGACCCCAAGTCCCACGCTGTGGAGTGGGACATCGAGGACGCCGTGAACCGCTATGTGCAGCCAGTCCTGGACAAACTGAGCCTGGTGGCCAACTTCTCTGTTGACTCGCAGGTGAGGACTGGAAGAGGCGATGGGGAGAGCCCAGCCCTGGCCTTCCCGGATGCCCTGGGATGCTCTTCTCTGCCAGCAACGTCTTTGTTGTGTCCCTGCAGATCCAGTACTACGCCGTCCTAGGAGTGAAGCCACGCTTTGACAAGGAGTCTTCCAGCTTCCTCCTGAGCGCCCACAGCCTCCCACACGTCATCAACCCTGTGGAGGCCCGGCTAGGTGAGCACCGTGCCCTGTGCTCTCTCCCTGCTTGCCAGCCCTGGATGGGAGCGTGGGTGACTGAGACCTGTTGGGTGGGTTTGCTGTGGGAGGAGGAGCCAGGCTGGGCTCTGCTGAGCCGCCTGCTCTCCCTGTCCCTGCCAGCATGGGTTTTCTTTGACTGTGCCGTGCTGCAGGTTCCAGCGCTGCCTCGCTCTACCCTGTGCTGAACTTCCTGCTGTACATACCAGAGCGTTCCCACTCTCCTCTGTACATCCAGGACAGGGATGGAGCTCCAGTGAGCACCAACGCCTTCCACAGCCCCCGCTGGGGTGGCATCATGGTACAGGGCTCTGGGGATGCTGGTGGTGCTCAGACAAGGCACAGGCTCCCAATCCCCATCCCCCATCCCTGCCAGCCCCAGGGCTGTGCCTCACTGACACGCTCTGCTGCAGATTTACAACGTTGAAGCCCCTGCTTCCCCCCAAACCTCCCTCCCGCTGCGCGTGAACGTGGACATGGTGCGAGTGATGGAGGTTTTCCTGGCCCAGCTCCGGTGAGAATATATATTCTCTTCCTTCCAAGAGTCTCTGTGTGCTCTCCTGAAAATAGATGGGATCAGAGCAGGCTATACCCGTGCAGCTCGCTTGCTCCTCTGTAGCCTCGGAGAGGCTGAGGATGCCTTTTCGTGGCTTTGGAGGTGCTGACCACCAGCCAGCGCTGCTCTCTGGCCAGGGATACTGGCCAATATCCCATCTCCTGAAGTGGGAGGCTCAGTTGCAGGACTGAATGCATCATGGAAGGGGAAGAGCGGGGAGCACAGGCTTGTGATGTGAGCTGGGACCTTCCCCTCTGCTCCCAGGTTACTGTTTGGGTTGTCTCGGGAGGAGCTGCCGCCCGAGTTCCTGCTGGAGAACCCAGGGAATGAGGGACTCGCTGACTGGGAGCTGGACCGCCTGCTCTGGGCCCACACTGTGGAGAACATCGCCACCGTGTCCACCACCTTGACCTCGCTCGCCCAGCTCTTGGATAAGATCGGGAACATTGTCATCAAAGACGATGTTGCCTCTGAGGTAGGACTGGGGTCCTGAGCTGAGGAGGGGTGGTCTGATGTTGCTGTCCCTGCGCAGACCATGAGCTTTCGCTGGCATGAAGCTGTGAGTGATGTCTCCAGGTTTGTTTCTCTCTCCTCCTTGGCCAGGGACTGACCCTTGGTGTTGTTCCCACACAGGTCTACCAAGCGGTGGCCGCAGCACAGAGCGCCATGGCTGAGCTGGCCACAGGCCACCTGCACTCAGCTTTCCAGGCCAGTAAGGAGGCAGTCACCTCCTCAGAGCGGGCCTTCTTTGATCCATCCCTCCTCCATCTCCTCTACTTCCCTGATGACCAGAAATATGCGATCTACATCCCGCTCTTCCTTCCTGTGGCCGTCCCTATTCTCCTCTCCTTGGCCAAGATTGTCCGGGAGGCCAGGCAGCGTAAGAAGGAGCCCACCAAGGTGGACTGAACCCCTTTCCATGGTGCCCTGCCTTAGGGCTGGGGCCGTCCTGCCTCGTGGAGCGTGTTGTCATGGTCCCATGCCCCCAACAAGGTGTCCCAGAACGGTACCAGAGCCAGGCCTGGCAGCGCGTTTTGGGTCTGCCATTGCCAAGGTGCCGAGTGGGAAGAGAGGCTACTTTGAGGGGTGGGAGATGCTCTCAGTCTGGGTGCTGAGTCCACCACCCAGCACTGAGACCCAAGAGGAGTGAAGGGGCTCCCTGCGTGCGCCCCCAGCCCTGCACTGCGTTCAGAACAAGCTGCTGTGTAAATAAAGAGCCTCGCTGTGTGGGGGGCTCTGTGGGTCTCCCATATGTTGCCATTTGCCTTCTGTGGGTGGCCCTGGCCCGACTTGCCTCCCTCTGCACCTCCCAGTGCTTTTATGGGGTCTGGCTCCTGTCTTAGGGTTTGTGGGGGACAGTTATTGGGGGGGGACAGCTCTTGGGGTGATCTGTCTCGTTGATGGGAAGGGGGGCGCAGAGCCTCCTGGGGACAGTTACACCTTAGTGAGGGCCAGCTCTATGTGTGCTCACAGCCCAGAAAGCAGCTCTATCCTGGGCTGCAGCAAGAGAAGTGGGGCCAGCAGGGCCAGGGACGGGCTGCTTCCACTCTGCTCTGCTCTCCGAAGAACTCATCTGAAGCCCTGAAGTCAGTGCTGGAGTCCTCGGCACAGGAAGGACATGGAGCTTTTTTGAGTGAGTCCAGAGGAGGCCACGGAGATGATCCAAGGTCTGGAGCACCTCCTGTACGAGGAAAGGCTGAGAGAGGTGGGGTTGTTCAGCCTGGAGAGGAGAAGGCTGTGGGGAGCCCTTAGAGCAGCCTCCAGTACCGAAAGGGGCTCCAGGAAAGCTGAGGAGGGGTGTTTTACAAGGGTCTGGAGTGATGGGATGTGCGGGAACGGCTTTAAATTGGAAGGGGGAAGATTTAGATTCTTCACACTGAGGATGGGGAGGCCCTGGCCCAGGTTGCCCAGAGCAGTGGTGGCTGCCCCATCCCTGGAGGTGCCCAAGGCCAGGTTGGATGGGGCTTGGAGCCCCCTGACCCAGTGGGAGGTGTCCCTGCCCATGGCAGGGGGTGGCACTGGATGGGCTTTGAGGTCCCTTCCATCCCAACCCACCCTATGGTTATCCCAAGGCTGTGGGGTGGTGGTTGGGGTCCCCCCTCTGTGGGTGCTGCAGGGATGGGGTGCCTTTGCCCCCCATAGCGGGGTCAGGGCTGCCCACCCCTCCCGGGGTGGGCGGGGCCGGGGCGGGGCGGGGGGCGGTGCTGCCGCTCCCGGTGCGGCGGGGGGAGCTCACGGTGCCGCTCAGAGCGGCGGCGGTGGCGGAGGGGCCATGAAGGTGAAGAAGAGCAGCGGGGCCGGGGGTGCCGGGGGAGCAGCAGCAGCAGCTCGCACCGAGGAGGAGCTGGGGCGAAAGACGCTCATCGGGCCCGACGATGTGCTGGGGCTGCAGAGGGTCACCAGCGGTGCGTACCGGGGGGGGCTCGGGGGGGGCTGCAGACCCCGCTGGGGGCGGCTGGGGAGCTGGAAATGTTCCTCCCCCGGGGGATAAGGAGCAGGGTTGCGATACCGCAGGGTGCGCCCCGGGGATGCGGATGCTCTGGGGTCTGGGTACCACACAAGGATCCCCCTTCCCAGGGATGCAGCCCCCCCTTCCTAGGGATGTAGACCCCCCCTCCTCTTCCAGGGACGAAGTCCCCCTCATCCCAGGGATGAAGTCTCTCCTCCCATCCAAGGGATGCAGCTCCCTCCCCCCGTCCTAGGGATGCAGCTCCCTCCTCCCATTCTAGGGATGCAGCCCCCCTCCCCTCACAGGGTTGCAGTCCCCCCACTTCTCCCAGGGATGCAACCCCCCCCTCCATCCTAGGGATGCAGTCCCCCCCTCCTAGGGATACCTAATTCCCTCCTCTCCTTCCAAGGATGTAGCCCCTTTCCTCCTCCTGGGGATGCAGCCCCCCCAGGGATGCAGCCTGCCTCCCCCTTCTCCTTGGGATGCTGCCCCCTCCTTTCCCAGAGATGCAGCCCCCTTCCTCCTCCCAGGCATGCAACCCTCCTATCCCAGGGATACAGCCCCCGGCCCCCCCGGGATTCAGCCCATCCAATCAAGGGATGCAGCCCCCCTTCCCAGGGATGCACAGGCTGTGGAACAGCCTCCCCTCCATCCCAGGGGTTGAAAGCTGATGGTGAGATGCTCCCCTGTGCTCTCCCCATCACCCTCTCCTCTGCCTGTGCCCCTTCATGCAGGGCTGGGCCAAGCTGAGCCCCTATCCCGTGCCCACAGCAGTGGGGCAGGCTGGATCCATGGCCACAGCATGGGGGGCTTCCCTATGGACCCTTCCTACAGCCCCCCCAAGTTTCCCCAGTATAGCAGTACTGGTTTTGAGAGCATCCTCAGGGAATGCTGGGCATGAGCTGGAAAATTTGTTGCGCTTGGTAGAACATCTCGGTTGGGACCAGTTGGTTGCCTGTGTGATGGTGGGGCTGTTGGACCTGCCAGGATTGCGGCACGGTGGCCAGGCTGGGAGAAGGCACGTGCCTGGTAGATGTGCCATGGGGTGTCTGCCCCACTGCCCCCCAAAAGGCCTTTTTTTGGCACATCCTGGGAGCTTTGGGTCATCTCTGCAGGCAGCAGGTTGGACACAGGGAGGCCTGGGTGTCCAGCTCTGCTCACCTTTGCCCCTGTGATGTGGCATCAGAGCAGGTTTGGTGTCACAGGCCAGGGCTGCGCCGTGTGACGAACCCTGGGGAGAAAGGATGTGGCTGGGAGTACTGGTGCGTGCGGGCAGCTCCGGGGCTCTGCGTGTGCTCAGCAGGGAGGGCAGGAGGAGAGCCCTGCGGGACCTGGGGCTGCTTAGCCTGGAGAAGAGGAGGCTGAGGGGAGACCTCATCCCTGTCTACAACTGCCTGAAAGGAGGCTGTGACGGGGTGGGTGCTGGTGTCTTCTCACAGGTGACAGCGATGGGACGAGAGGAAAAGGCCACAAGTTGTGCCAGAGCAGGTTTAGACTGGACATTAGGAAACAATTCTTCACCAAAAGGGTGGTCAGGGGTTGGCACGGCTGCCCAGGGAGGGGGTGGAGTCGCCATCCCTGGAGGTGTTTAAAAGACAGGCAGACGAGTGTCATAGGGATCTGGTTTAGCAGTGGACAGGTACGGTGGGACTCGATGATCTCAAAGGTCTTTTCCAACCAGGTGATTCTATTCTATGAACTTGGTGACAGCCCTCACTCAGGAGGCTCCTCTGAAGCAGGGGCTGCTGGTGCTCAGGGTCCCTTTCTCTCAGCTGAGATGCTCTGAGGGGTTGCAGCACTGGGAGTCACTGCCCAGGCCCAGAAGCCCACTGGCTGTGGCAGGGACAGCTGTGCAGTGGGCACCGGAGCGTGCTGCCAGCATCCTTGGAGGAGCAGCGGCTGGATGGCAAATCCAATCGATGGCTGCATTAAACGCTTTGCGTGCTTGCTTGATGGTAGCCTGCGTGCCCCTGCCCTCGCCCGTGCTGTCTGGAGGGGCTGCAGGCACATGGCCACCCCGCATCCTCCCTCCTGGAGCGAGCAGACCTCACGTGGCATCGCTCTGGCCAGCGTGGGTGCTGGGAGCTCTTGCATGGGTCACGGTTCTTGGTCGGCACCTGCGCTCCCAGGGCACACGGAAGGCTGAGCTGGGCACCCTGGAGCTGGTTGTCAGCTGCCTCTTCCAGCCAGGGCGAAGCGCACTCTGGAACACAGGGAAGGTGTGAAATGCTTGAAAATGTTGTGGTGCCCTCCTGCCATGAGGCTTGCTGGCGTGAGGGAAGTGCAGGAGGTGCGGATGGGTCACGCTGACCGAGAACCAGGCATTGGCATGGACCCTGGGTGATGCCTTCCCATGGGAAGCGCTTGTCTGTCCTGCTGAGTGTGAGAGCCAACAAGTGCTCTCTGCACCTGAAATCCTCGGTGGGTATTTGGGTGTACAGGAATATAACACGTCCACGTTGAGCACATTGTATTTTATTACCTAGGAATATTTTGCGGCACCCCTTCGGAAGCTCAGTTTTCCACCTGCTTTAACACAGAGAGCAAAGATATGGAGAATATTTTTCTGATCCTTAACACGTAACGATTATTTGGGTCATTCTCTGGCCTTTTCTCATTTCCACAGCAAGCTCCTAAAACAAGATTGCCAAAAATACCAATGTGAAACCCTTCCGGTCTTCTCCTCCAAGGGAGGAGGAAGGACCAGGCTGTGGGAGAGAAGTTCACGGCCCCCCCAGCCCCAGCCTCTCTCTTGGAGGTGCTCAGCTGGGGCAAACACAACACCTTGTTTTCGCAGTCCTGCCTTTGATGCCCAAAGTTCTGGTGATCCAGACAGTTTGGAGTTGAAGCAGGAGGTGGTGGTAGGGTTGCAGCAGAATTGTCCTGGTGCTCTGGGTGTTGTTTGTTGTTCCAGATGGAGGGTGATTCACCTTTAACCAAATTTATAGGCCAGTAACACGGTAGCTCATCCCGTTGAGGGACTGTGGGTAAGCTGTGTGCTGCCCAGGGACCTGGGGTGGTTTGGCCATGTCCTACCATTGCTTCAGCAAACAAACCCCAGGATGAACCGTGCCAAAGGAGGGCTTGGTACTGCAGGAATGTGTGGTTTAGAAATGCTTACACCACGAGCAGGCTGTGTGTTTCTGAATGGCCTTCCAGCTTGTGCGGGGCATCTTGGCTCCTGTGTGGAGCACAGCATGGATCCCGTTACAGAAAGGACCCCATAGCATGGTTGGCACCACGTTCACACCAGGAGGGCCCTTCCAGCCCTGGGGTGTGCTGATCTTGCAGATGCTCTTTGGAGCAGGTTTGCTCTGCCTGCTGTGGAGCTCCACGACGCTCCCTGATACACTGGGAGAACCCACTCACCCCCCAGCCCTGGAAGAGCTCTGTGGAGCCAAACTGCTGCTGGTGGTCAGTACCTGTGGAGCAGGCAGCGTGCGGGCAGGCTGTTAGCCCTGCCCTGGCGTTTGGGTCTGGGGAAACCCCAGCCTTTTGCATTAGGAAGCACAGCTGGGCTTCCTTCTTCCAACAGGTACGGCTGATAAATGGCCAGATGTTAAACATCTGGGGCTGGGAGGGTGGGGATGCAGGAGGTGGCTCTGTGGCAGAAGCAGTGCTCACCCAGAGGAACCGTGGCTGGAAGCAGCCTGGAGAGCCAGCTGGGCGCTGCTCCTAATGTGCTTCTAATGAGCTTAAAGGGGGGGCAGCGCGAACCGTCCTGCACGCGCTGCGTCCTTCAATGTTAACTTCTCCAGCAGCTCCAGGGCTGTAGCAATTCTGGGCACACTGGGCTCCCACCAGGCTGGTCAGGGGTGCTGTCCTGCAATACCTGGGCCTTTTGGCTGGGCTTCTCTGGATCTGCTCCAGCTGGATTAGGTGTGAGGAGAAGGAGCCGTTTCCTTTGCAATTAGCAAAATCCCTGACGTGCGGTTGCAAAAAGAGGAAAAACCTTACGACGTGATTAACTTTGGCTTAGTGAAGGAGCAGGACAGAGCTCAGTTCACATTGCAGTTAATTACCCAAGCAGCCAGAGTCTGGAGGAGTCTGTCTGCAGTTATGGGATGGCGGTGTCTGCAAATGCAATGTCCTGCCTGGTGGAGCCAGCTGAGGAGCCGGGACCTGTTGTCCCTCGTGTCTCTGCCCACGCTGCTGGGTCCCGCTGGGCTACTCCTACCTTGGCTGCAGGGCAAGGTTAATTCAAGCAGAGCTTTAATTTCTTCCTTCATCGTGGGGGTTTGAGTCACCACTGGTCAGCAGAAAGATGATATTGCAGCCCTTGTAATGCCATCCTCGTTTGCCCGAGTGCAATGGTGCCAGGCTTCAAACAGATGGGTAACGAAAGGCAAACTTCATCCTCTGAAGCCCTGCTCGTCACAGCATCAGTACGGTTTGGCTGGCGTATTAGATTAAAGCTTATTTTTTAAGCTTTATTCTAAGGCTTATTTTATTTTAGCAAGCCAAAGGGTTAAATAATCGATTACATGCTTGGAAACAATTACAAAATGAAATCCTAAAAATAAGGAACACACACGTAATCATTTCTGAAAGTAATCTCTTCCCGGAGCTGTCATTTAGGATTTCTCTGAGACTTCTCTTAGCAGCTTTAGCTAAAGGCCAGCTTGGCAGAGCGCTGCTCCGACGGGTCGGTCAGGACAGACCCTTCATGTGTAACTTGGAGCTGTTGGAGCGAGTCCAGAGGAGGCCACGGAGATGATCCGAGGGCTGGAGAACCTCCTGTACGAGAACAGGCTGGGAGTGATGGGGTTTTTCAGCTGGGGAAGAGAAGGCTCTGGGGAGACCTTAGAGCAGCCTCCCAGTGCTGAAAGAGGCTCCAGGAAAGCTGGGGAGGGGCTCTGGATCAGGGAGTGCAGGGATGGGACGAGGGGGAAGGGTTTTAAGCTCAGAGGGGAGACTGAGGTGAGATCTTGGGAAGAAATGTTTTCCTGTGAGGGTGGGGAGGCCCTGGCCCAGGTTGCCCAGAGCAGTGGTGGCTGCCCCATCCCTGGAGGTGTTCCAGGCCAGGTTGGATGGGGCTCGGAGCCCCCTGATCCAGTGGGAGGTGTCCCTGCCCATGGCACGGGGGTGGCACTGGGTGGGCTTTGAGGTCCCTTTCAACCCAAACCAGTCCACGATTCTGCGGCTTTCATACCAGTTTCCCTCTAGCATTCACGGGAACTTGATGTTTGTGAATCAGTCTTCAAATCCGGTCCTGGACCATGACTTTTCGTTTCCTTCCCCAATTAATTGGGACAATTTATTGCATTAGGTGTTCCAATTAGCTGGGTTTTTTTTTTTTGCGAGGAGGTTAATGAATCCCTGTTCTGAGTTGTCCAGGGCTGTGAGGTGTAGAAGCGTTTTGATGTGCTGATGATTTCTTGCGGCAGAGCGATATCCCAGAGCTGTGTCAAGCTGCTCTCACCGCGCTTCCTCTCCCCGGCAACACCACAGAAATTATGAACCCTTGTGATAACACACAGCTCGAAGTGTTGTGTAGATGAAGAGGCTTTTCTAATAGTCTCGCAGTGCAACATGGAGTGTTTGGTCTCCAGGGGCAGCACGCGCATCGTGCGGAGCGCAGGGTGGGCAGCGGGGTGGGTTCCTCCTTCTGCCAGTGTGGTGGGTTTGGCCGTTCAGGGTGGAAATGAAGAGAGAAGCGGGGGGAGTGAGCCTGGGGGTCTGGGCAGGGCTCAGTTGTGCTGGCTTAGCTCCATGGAAAAGCAGAGTAAGCTGATTTTGTTAACGTCTTGCACGTGGTTTAAGATTTTGAGAGCCATCAGCATGGAGAAGGGGGCAGGAAAGAGGGCTTGGAGGCTTTGGGGTGGGGGAAGAGCAGCTCTATCCTTCCTTAACAAGGCCTGGAGGGCTTTGATCAAATCAATTGTGAGGGTGAAATCTGGAAAGCTCTGGTTTGAAAAAACTAAAGAGCAGGCTGGCACAGAGAGCAGGGCCTGGGAGAGCGGTGAGAGCTGCCCAGCAGCACCTGGTGCACAGTGTGGTAAAGGATGCTGCCAGGTAGGCACGTCTTATGGGGACCTTTGGGAATGCCCCAGCTCAGCCTGCTGGGATTAAAGAATCTCAGAATGAGTTGGAAGGGACCTCAAAGCCCATCCAGTGCCACTCCCTGCCATGGGCAGGGACACCTCCCACTGGATCAGGGGGCTCCAAGCCCCATCCAACCTGGCCTGGAACACCTCCAGGGATGGGGCAGCCACCGCTGCTCTGGGCAACCTGGGCCAGGGCCTCCCCACCCTCACAGGAGAACATTTCTCCCTAAGATCTCATCTCAATCTGCCCTCTTGCAGCTGAAAATCATTCCTCTTGTCCTATCCCTGCACCCCCTGATCCAGAGCCCCTCCCCAGCTTTCTTTCAGCCCCTTTCAGTACTGGGAGTTTGCTCTAAGGTCTCCCCAGAGCCCTCCCCTCTCCAGGCTGAACAACCCCAACCTAGGTGCAACCCCTGCTTCGCTCCCCTTGATCAGTGAATGTGCTGCAGAAGAACTCCCAAGGGATCCTCCTGGAGTAAGATTTTCCCTCTGGGGCCCCCCCAGCAGCCCAGTTTACCCCCACTGTCTTCACTTATCCCAACCCCACAGCTTTAGACACGGGGTGGGTCCTGGCTGGCTTGCCTTGTTTCTCTGCCCTTCTCGTTAGGGGACGTGAACTGCTGAGGCAGAGGGCAGGGGAATGGTTTAGTTTTCTCTTCAGCCCAGCTCCGGTTGTCTAAGCAGGCACATCAGTACAGCCTGAAACCCGCTCTGCCTTCCCCTTGAGGTCTTGCACTCTGTCCTGCGTCACCGCTCTGCGGCTGCACGGGGTGCGTGCTATTTTTGCTCACTTCCTCCTGAGACTCTTCAATCTGATAATCTCCTAATCTGCAGCTCCTGGCGAGTCATCTGCAGTTGTCTTTGCTTTATACCTGGCTTACGTCTTGGGAGTCGTCTTCAAAATAGCTCCTGACCTTGTTGGCTCAGGCATGTTAGGAAACAGCCCTGCAGAGCTGCAGGAGCCTTCTCATTCCCCAAATCCTTGTTATTACCCGTGGTGGGGAGAGACGTCCCTGTTAGGAGTCGAGTCACTGCTGTTGCATCACTTCCATTTACAGCATCCTCCTGATTTACACCCATTTTCATGACTTACCCCAGGCTCTTTCTTACCCCAGGCTCTTTCTTACCCCAGGTACACCCTGCTTTCCTCCGCGGGCTATTAAAGCCTTAAAATAGGAGCTGCCTGATCTGAGCTTAGACGCTCTGATGAGCACTGCAGAAACATCCGTCACGTCTGCGAGAGGGGACACGTGCTTTCTGCTGGTTGCGGAGGAGGGATCTTGAAAGGGACACGACAAGGACCGTGTTGCCCGTGAACTCCTTTTGATAAAATGTGCCCGGTGGGGTTGGCTGCGAGGGAAATTAGAAAATGTGGGATTGACTTTTGGCTTTCTCTGAGGATCAAACACCTAATCTCATCCATTGGATGAGTGAAATAACAGGGAGAGGGCAGGAAGGGAAAGTGCCTTCATTAGCTTTCTTCTTGTATTATCTAACATTGCATTAGCCCTCACCTTTTGTGCTCTCTTGTGACACCAGCTTGTGGAAATACCTGGCTGGAAGCACCAGGGCTCCCCGTGCACCGATGCTCACAAGGGAACAGGCAGCGCCTGCTGTCCTTGCCCGGGCTGTCTGGCTGGTTTCTTCTGAAATATTGGTTGGTTTTGGGAGGGGAGGAGGATTTCTTGGATGAGAAGTGGCTCTTCTCTGGATTGGACAGAAGAGGTACCACCTCAGAACTGTAAACAGGGAAGGAGCATCCATGGTTTCTGGTAACAAAGCTATGGGTCTCTCAATGAATGCCTTGATGTTTGAGGGGTTTTCTTTGTCACTTTTTCATACAAAGGGAATATGAGAACTCATTAAAAATTCCGCTGTGCCTGGCTTGGGAACTCCATCATAGAATCATTAAGACTGGAAAAGACCTCTAAGCCCATCCAGTCCAACATCAGCCCAACCCCTCCGTGGCTGCTAAACCGTGTCCCACAGTGCCACCTCTACCCGGTTTTTGAACCCCTCCAGGGATGGAGACTCCCCCAGTGCCCTGGGCAGCCTCTGCCTACTCTTTCAGTAAAGAAATTGTTCCCAATATCCGATCTAAAGCTCCCCTGGTGCAATTTGAGGCCACTTCAAGTTTAGGGAGGTATTACTTGGTTAGGGAGGTATCATGATTATTTGGTTACGGCTGGTAAAACAACACAGGCTGTTTTAGGGGAAGTGTCCTGAGAGGCCAAACCTACCTTTCTTCACTCGATGGAGGTTTGAGCCGCCTTGTGTCTAACTAAAATAGTCATGGATGCTGCTTCCATTCCCCGAACTGCGGTGATGGTGTATTAGGATAACGACAGCCGATGATACATTGAAGTACGTCACGGGAAGTGTGGGCAACTGGGCCCTACAGTAATTTAAAAATAAGTATGTATGGGTTGAGATTAGCAAATCTGACAGTGCTCAGCTAAGCAGAAGTAGCTGCCAATTGCAGGCAGCTCGTTCCCCATAAGACCCGCCAGCGTAGCCGCGGGCTCGTTGTGTATGGGAAAAAAAGAGCACGTGGCTACTTTGATTGATTTTGTTCGTTTGAACAGGAATTGCTGCGAGCAAGTTTAATACATAAACTCATAGAATGGTTTGGGTTGGGAGGGACCTCAAAGCCCATCCAGTTCCACCCCCTGCCATGGGCAGGGACCCCTCCCACTGGGTCAGGGGGCTCCAAGCCCCATCCAGCCTGGCCTTGAACACCTCCAGGGATGGGGCAGCCACCGCTGCTCTGGGCAACCTGGGCCAGGGCCTCCCCACCCTCACAGCAAAACATTTCTCCCTAAGATCTCATCTCAATCTCCCCTCTTTCAGCTCAAAACCGTTCCCCCTCATCCTGTCCCTGCACTCCCTGATCCAGAGCCCCTCCCCAGCTTTCCCGGAGCCCCTCTCAGCACTGGAAGCTGCTCTCAGGTCTCCCTGGAGCCAAACAGACTGAGAGGAATATACATTTCTCTTTCTTTTTTCTTGCTAGGGGACTGGGCACTGCCAGAGGAGGGAAAAACACTTGGTCACAGTACTCTGCCAGTTGATTTTCCCAGATGTCACCATCCAGTTAGATACTGGTGTTTGATTTTTTTTTTTTTAAAAAAGCAGGTTTAAAATATTTTCAGTGCAAAAAGAGTTGGAAAATATAGTGCAGGGGTGAAAATATCAATGAGCAGGAGCCTGATGGGGTTTCTGCCCGGATTTTACTCCTCTTTGATGGCTCTACTTGGCTCTCCTCTCCTCCAAATGAGTCATGGACACTGTTACTGCAGCAACGCTGCTGCCAAGGAGGGGGATAAAGCTGTTGCCATGGTGCTGGATGGGCAGGAATTCTGCAGGAGGAAAACCACTTAATAATTAACTTGCAGACAAATGCAGCTTCAGACTTTGCCTGCGTGCTCTAGGGAAGGTGTCCTCAGCTCCCAGGCGACCACCAGCCTGTTCTGGTGCAGCCCCTTGCCTTTGTGGAGCACAGCTGGTCGGAGCGTGGCTGTGAGATGAGGGAGGCAAAGCTGGCACTGTGGGAAGCTGCTCCTGCTCCTCTCCATTTGTGTTTTGAATGCGGCTGCTGGGAGCAGGGAAGTTGTGGGACGGGTTAGAATCTGGGCTGGTTGATGGTTGAGAACCTAAAATCATCGCGTAATTGCAGGACGTCTACCTGAGGATTGTTAAACCCTGGGGCAAGGCGTTGATTTAAAGTCCTGTCCCATCTCCTGGGCTACTCTTAAAGACAGGACAAAAGATGTTGTGCAGTTCTCACGCTATTTCATCGAACTGCAGGCTCGCACTTTCATGTGGTAGGAAAAAGTTGGAGCTTTTATCTTGTTCTTCCTGATAGTGAGGGTACTGGTGTTGGCTTTACTTCGTGCCAGGTTGATAGGCAAGGGAAATCTTCCCCCGAGTGCCAGCAGTCCTTGGAACACAGTCCTCTCTCTTAAATCTTGTTCCTTTGAGTATTCAATATTGAGTATTGGGTATTGAGTGTTTGATGGCCTCAAGTTGCGCCAGGGGAGGTTCAGGTTGGATATTATGAAAAATTCCTTTACTGAAAGTGGTGAAGCCCTGGCAGAGGATGCCCAGGGCAGTAGGGGAGTCTCCATCCCTGGAGGGGTTCAAAATTGTGTAGACATGGTACTTCAGGAGATGTTTTAGTAGGCACGGTGAGGTTGGACTGGATTAGCTTAGAGGTCTTTTCCAACCTTAATGGTTCTATGATTCTGTGTTTCCCTTTCTGGTGGTGACGATGGAGAGCAGTAAAACCATCCAGAAAGTACATTTAACACCTCTTTTCCTTGTGCCAGCGAGCGCTCTGGCTTTAGGAGGTTTGCAAGGAAAAGAAGGCTTCCAGGGAAGCGGAGGCGCTTGATGTGCCGTTGATGCTCAGCAGCACCTTGGAGCCGTTGTCTCTCCCTACAGAGGGGCTTGATGTCTGTAATTACCGATCCCAGCATGGGAGCCTTGCTCTCCAGTAGTGGCAATGCTTGGCATTTGGGATGTTCTCTTCCTCTACCCCTGCAATCTTTTATTAACTCCTTATCTGTGGGACGTGCCAACCGCTGCCCATGATCCACAAGCCTCGACGCGGGTACCCAATTGGTTATGCCAGCGCCGAAGCAGGAGTTGTAATGGTCTCTGAATACTTCACGGATCTAACGACTAAGCCATAGGTGGCCGGCTGTGTTTGACTTCTAGAAACAGGAAAGCAGACAGAAATAAGTGATTAACTCAGGCTACCAGCAGGAATTAGTAGCTGGGAAAGGGCTTAGAATTAGAATGTTAAAGTATTACTTTCACCTTAGAACCTCCAAAACAAGCCTCCTACAACGTGCAGACGCATGGGTGTTCAAAAGCTAAAGTGGCTTGGATACAATACAGCATTTATTTTGATTTGTCAGGGTAAAGTAGGTTATTGGAGCTGCTTTCATTCTGTGCTCGTGTGCGCGGTGGGAAGGCAGACCCAGTGCTCCTTCCGAAGAGAGGAAGCAAACGTCCTGGCCAGGAAGCTGTCTCAAAGTACAGCAAGGCTCAAGCCACAAACAATGACTTTCTCCCAAAGATACCAACTGTGGTGGGATCAGGGAAGGGCTTTGTTGCCAGACTGGTTTCCTGGTACAGAGAAAGTCTTCAACACCATTTTCAGTGCTGAGGAGACAATGGCTTTGCATGGGTGAAGATAAGAGGCCATCCTTTGTCTGCAGAGGGTGGGAGCCAGGGGAGGTGGCACAGGGGAGGACATTCCTGTCCCAGTTAGGTGCAGGCTTAGTGCTCACAAAGCTGCTTAGCACTTGCATTCTGCCAGTTTTTAAAACAGGCAAAGCCTCTTACACTGAAAAGGCCGGGATTTGATGGAGGTGCTGACTATTCTCAATACCCCAAGGGGAAATGGATGCAGAAGGTGCTGGCGCAAGGGTGGAAAAGGTGATGACCTCCAGGTGCTGGGGGAGAGAAGCCTTTTCCCTGTGCTGTCCAAGCAGGGCAGTGTGAGCATTCAGAACTGGGACTTTGAGGCTGTAAGTCCACTACGAAGCAGTAGTGGAGATGCATTGGGGCTGCTGTCACTGCTGGCTGCGTCCTCCAAAGAGTGGCCAGAGATATCTGGTAAATCTGAGCAGCCTTCACTTAAATTTGCTTTCCTCTGCAGATTATTTGTGCACTCCGGAGGAAAATGTTTACAAGATAGACTTCACCAGGTTCAAAATCCGGGACATGGAATCTGGCACGGTCTTGTTTGAAATCACTAAACCAGCAGCTTCAGGTGAGTGCAAGTAAAAACCCCAATTTTCATGAATAAACAAATGCTGGTGTTTTCTTCCTTTTGCCTTTTCCCATTGCTTTCACTCAATTAATTCCCCCAAATAAGAAATGCTCTCAGTCACAAGAGAGCTGGAGTCACAGCTTGTAGCAGAAATACTGCTCAGGTGTCCCTTTGTATCAGCACAGCGAGCAGAACTCATTGCTGGTGTGTTCTTCTCTTTGCCATCTGCGGTGAGAAAGGACAGATGGATGTTGTAAACAGAAGCAGAGGAGGAGGAGGAGGTCGCCGTGTGTTGTTTTCTTGGCTGCTCATCAGCTGAAGCCCCCCTGTACGTGGTTTAACTCTTAGTCTGACATCTTTCACGCCGGCGTCGGGAAAAGGGCATTCCCCAAAAGGGAGAAACTTTGGCAATCAGACAAACTGAATATTTACATGGGTTTTTTTTCTTTTCTTCACAATTAGTAGGTGTTAGGTGTCACCACCAAGGTGTTGCTGGTGGTAATAAAAACCCAGGGCAACTGCTCTTTCCCTCATCAAGCTCTCTCTTCAACCTTCCCCATGTCCCTGCAGGTGAGAGGGAGTTTTTTTGTAGCTTAGCCATAGCGAGCCAGAGCTGTGGAGGTGAAATGGTTGTTGGGAGTCACAGTGCCATCCTGAGTCAGAGGATGGAGCAGTAAGTCACTCCGGAAGCGGTGTCTCAAACCCAAGAGCCATCTCGCAATGCTCTGAGTGACCAGTAGTGGATGCCTTAGAGAGGAGAGGAAGAGGGTAAGCACATCATTAGGCTTTCTCAGAGTGGTTTCCTGGCTTAGATCCCTCAATAATGTGGGATTGCAGGGGTTTGCGCTGGGTTTCTGTTTCTCAGACGACTGTGACGGAGCTTTGCTTTGTGCTTTTCCAGAACGTGACCACAATGACAAGAAGGACATCGACCCCAACGCTGGACGCTTCGTACGCTACCAGTTTACCCCAGCTTTTCTCAGACTGCGGCAAGTGGGAGCCACGTAAGTGACTGCTCTTGTGCCGCTTTTTCTAGTACAGGAAACAACTGAAATCTTACAAGAAATGACTCTTGCCTTTTGATCCTGTTGATTTAATAGGGATCGCTCATTATTATGAGAATTTTCAAACATATTTGCCAGATGCCTTGCTTTCTCCATCCCTTTAGCTTGTTTATTTGCCTCAGGAACACGCGTGGCGTTGAAGAGATGCTAAAAGCGGCAAAATAAGCTGGACAGGCTATCCAGATGTTCCAGCTCTCTAACGTGTGTTTCAGTTTGTTTGTCAGAGTCTCTGATGGTTTTGGAAGGTGTATCTGCATGAATCCAATGCACCTGAAATGGTGAAGTGATGTTGGGCACTTTATGTACCAGAGCGATCACTGATGTGTCTGTTGGTTCTGCTTGGGTCCATCAACAAATCACACCAAAACAGAAGCATGGAATGGGTTGGGTTGGAAGGGACCTCAAAGCCCATCCAGTTCCACCTTGGGTAGGGACACCTCCCACTGGATCAGGGGGCTCCAAGCCCCATTCGACCTGGCCTTGAACACCTCCAGGGATGGGGCAGCCACCGCTGCTCTGGGCAACCTGGGACAGGGCCTCCCCACCCTCACAAGAAAACACGATGAGTTTAAGGTTAGAAGATTGTCTTTCATGTCTCTTTTTTTTAAGTAAAGAAAGAGACTGACAATTCAGTATAATCTGTAGTTTGTGATGCTGTGCTGTCTCTGTAGCACACTAGGAAAAAGAGGAAGCAATGATTTGGTTCGTACCATTGCTTTACATTTTTTATTAGAAGAGCTCTCTTCTGCCTTTCAGGACCGGCTGAAAAATCTTGCTTAAGGAGGAAGCTCATTGCAATCTTCTCCTTCTTTTTCAGGGTGGAATTCACAGTAGGAGACAAACCCATTAACAACTTCCGCATGATCGAGAGGCACTACTTCCGTGATCAGCTCCTTAAGAGTTTCGATTTTGAATTTGGGTTCTGCATCCCCAGCAGTAAAAACACTTGTGAGCACATCTATGAGTTCCCACAGCTCTCGGAGGATCTCAGTAAGCTCGCTTTAATTACCGGGTTACACAGAGTGATGTTAATCAGAGGTGGGGTGAACAAGCCCTTTCTTTAGAGCTGTAGAAAGGTGGTTTTGGATGTCTATTAATATAGATATTTTTTTCTTGTTGAATATGTCTTCTCAGCCACCAGACAATATTTTAAGGGAAGCTTCTGTGTCAGGGAGAAATAAAATAATTGTGTTATAAACCAACCCAAAAACTAGGATTAAAAAGACTTCCAATAGATGGCTTAAATGTTACGTTCTGGTTTAATATTCGATGTGCTGTAGTGATAGCTCGAGAGGTTTGACTTTTAGTAAGAACATAACTTTTATTTTCTCTCCTCCCTCCCAAGACACAATAAGCGTTAGGAGTAAATCTGAGTGACCTTCCATCCCTTACAGCCCCTAATCACGTGTGTCGGCACTAATATTCCGGCCTGTGGACACTCGGCGATGCACTGCTGCTTCCTTAGTGTCTCACCAGAACGGCTGTGTTTTGAGTTTGCCTTTTTATCACTTCATTAAAACCAAAACAACACCCCACCTCCCGCAAACTCCAGGGTGATGTTGTTTTGAGGTTGGGCAGAGTGCTGAGACTTTGCGTGGTGCCTTAACGTGTTTCCTCGATGACTGGGTTCTTTAAAGGCGCTGTCAACGAACGGGTTGGGTAGGTTCCTGGCTTGATTTTGGTTTTTTCACTTGAGAGTTTGTTGCTACCTGAGCGATGTGATTAAACGTAACGGAAACCCAGTGCAGTGGTGCCTCCATAGGGCTTCTGTGTAACACCATTAATTGGGTTTTTTTCTTCCCCCTCGCCTCCAGTTCGAGAGATGATCCTGCATCCATATGAAACACAGTCGGACAGTTTCTACTTTGTGGACAACAAGCTTGTGATGCACAACAAGGCAGATTATTCGTACAGTGGAGGACCTTGAGCACAGGATGGACAGCCAACCTGCGCTGGCCTTCCCTCTCCTAGCGAAGTCGTCAGGGATACCAACACCTTCGGTTCAGTTGCCAACAGCATCAACTGGACAAGGATCCACAAACCAAGGACTCTTTGCCACAGTAGGAGTTTCATGACTAGATCTGCTAGCCTCGTCTTTTTTGAGCTTCGAAGCAGACCCAATTCTTCAGAAGTTTAACCGATTCTGCAATGCCGAATGATCTTTGGATACCACTTCCCCAAGTTCTTTAAGTGCTTTGAAAACAGCCTTGTGGAACCTGGGGGATTTTAACCTAATTCTCTGGATTTATGTTCTTGCCCTCAAGAATCTTTTAGGACGTGATTTTCTTCCCAATGTGATCTGAGAAACCACATGAGCGGACGGATGCAAATGCAGAGTTTTGTTCATTTGTTTCTCTTCAAAGGCACGGCCAGTTCAACTTGTACATCCGGTTAAATCTCTACATTAGTTCTCTAAATAAGTGTTGCATCCTGTAGTTTTGTTCATTCTATGTCCTGTTCTATTTAATCTTGGGAACGCTGATCCTCGCAGTGAAGGCCAGTAGTTCATGAGGGAGCTGGTTTTAATTGAGCACCGTCCTTTTGCATTCCAGATGAAAGCAAAATTGCATGGAGGGTCTATGAGCCTCCACGAGCATTTCAGTTTTTGCAAACTGATTGCAGAATCATCAGGAAAAATGGAAGGATTTTAGCTTCAGTTAACGTTTTTACACAGCTAACATTCAGCCTGTTCACATTATGTGTTTCCCATGTCTATTTTCTTTCATCTCTGCTCAATACTAAGCCAAGGGCTTCAGCACTGCTTGTTAGGGCGATGCTTTCATTGGTCTAAGGCAGTGTGGAATTCCCAATTTTCCATTTATATCTGAATTTGAAGAATGTAATGCCAGTGTTTTCCCTTTATTAGACATGTTTTACGTCGGATATTGGTACAGGTGAAATAGTAATGCTAATAATTACAATTTCAAGGCACAGCAAAAATTTTAGCAAAAGCTTCAGACTCTGTAAGGAGTTTAAGACCAATTTTGCCGAAGTTTCTCAACGTGTGCTTCTTGGAAAGATAGAAGTGCCCGGAAGTGAATGCAAAACAAAGCCTGAGAAGGCTGTGTGGGATAGCCCATCGTTATGAAACCCTTACTGTGAAGGTCAACTCGCTGATACTTTAGAAAAACAAAAGGCAGTTGCAGTTTTGTAGATATTTCTATAAATATTTGATGTTTCCATGCCTAATTCTGTGAGTTGAAGTGGAACATTCTATGTTAGCCTCAGATAGGTGTGAGTGTAATAATTTTTATAAAATCCCATTTCCAGTGGTGATTCGCGTCTTTGTAGGCACAGCCTAAGTCAAACAGAACTACAGCTGGTTCCTTCTGCCGAAGAACAGGGAGGGGTTTGAGCTCTTGTTGGGGTTGTGGTCCCCGTTAAATGTGTTACCGTTTGTACTTGGCTTGGCTTCCTTTCCTTCCGAAAGAGGATTCAGTTTTCTAAGGAAAATTCAATGAGTTCAGGCTACAGCCCAGGATTTTTTATTAAGGTTGATAGCTAAGAAAGGGTGTGAAGTTCACTGGTTTTACACAACTCATATCTTGTAGTCATTATTATCACAGCGAGACTTGTCTTTATCACTATTTTCTGTCTCTTGTGTATTAAATCATAGAATTAGCCCACGGCTGACTTATCTCTTTGAGGGTTACAGAGAATTTCCGCATCGTTTGTGCAGTGCTTTGAGCTCCTGATCATTAAATTTTATAGGGCAATAATTAGGAAAGGTGAAAACAGTTCCAAAAATTCTGGGTTCTCCCTTTCTCCCCCCCTTTAGTTACCTCAGGGCTGTTAAACTCTCTGTATATTCAATTAAATTTTGCAAGTTTAACTATTTATGAATCTTATTCCCATTCTTGAAGGAACAAATACACCGATTTGAAGAGAGAAAGGAGCGTGTGTGTTTGGAACCAGCACCCTACGCAGGTTTTTGGGGCTATCTTTAAACTTTTACCTGCTGTTCATCACAGTAATTTCTGTGCATAGGATTTTTAACAGAATTCTGGCAGCAGTGCTCGCGTCCACATTACCAAACAGAAATACGCACTTTGGTCGGAGCAGCTGCACTTTGGAGCAAACCCTTGTCAGTCTTGGGTTATGGTACCAAGCATCCTCTCCGGACAGCACAGCATCATCTGCTGATCGGAAAGAGTTGTGTTCTGCCCCTTTTTTATGTGACCTCCTTTTAAGACTTTGGTCTTTAAATATTACTGTAATCGAGAGACCTGGCCCTTTGAAATAGAGCCTGGAGAAAGTTACCTTGCTCCCTCGTTAAGAGTGGAACTCTTCACTACCCATCTCCCGTTCTGAGAATTCAGATTCCGTGGGTAATAATTTCAGGCTAACAGAAGGTTGAGCGTGGATCTTATAGGAGTTATTTTATTGAGTGAATTCTTCTGTTATTAGGACTACTTTAGAAGAGGAACGAATATTGGACTTCTGCAATAAAATAAATTTCAACCTATTTTCAACCTATTTAAACGGTGGCACAGGGGCCGGAACTGGGTGATCTTTAAGGTTTCTTTTGACCCAAACCATTCTATGATTTTAGGTTTAGTTTTTCAGTTTGAGGCATTTTACTTGTTTTGAAGGGATTTGCTACAAATAACAAGTTCTGATCCTTGAACCAAGGCAAACAACAAAACTCGCTGTGGGAAGCGTAACGAAGGTGCAGTTTTCTGGATTCCACT
Source organism: Neomorphus geoffroyi (assembly GCA_033558235.1). Taxonomy (NCBI): domain Eukaryota; kingdom Metazoa; phylum Chordata; class Aves; order Cuculiformes; family Neomorphidae; genus Neomorphus; species Neomorphus geoffroyi. Next base: position 6,948,885 of record JAUMJM010000018.1, read on the forward strand.
GCCAGGGTTATCACCGTTATCACTCTGTTCCGCTTGGAAACATTGTTTGCCTTTCTTTAAGGTCATCTGCATCCACAACGTTTGTAAACACGTTGGAATCATTGTCCAAGGGGGAGTTTCCATCCCTCTTCTACCTGGTGATGCAGGAGAATGATGTGTGGCGTCGACGTGAATCATTATTGTTGCGCATCAACTGTGGGGAGTTCTTCTTCAAAAACTTCTGCGGGACAAAAAGCCACTGCTAATGCTGTTCTCATGCCCCTTCTGTCCTTTTATTTTTTTGCATTAAAACTACATGCAAAATGCAGAATTTAGTGTTAAAGGCCACTCTCTGTAAGGCACTGAACAACTTCGGCTTTCAGCTGAGAGAGCTGAGAGCTCTCAGGTGAGCTGTAAAATGAAACCACATATTTTTCCTCTTAAGTTGGCAGCTGATTCTTATTATAAAGCAGTTGAAAATGAACCTTAACAGCACCTTTCAGAGAAGAACTTAGTAGTCTCCTTGATTAGCTCTTAGTTTGTGTTTTATTGTTAATCTTTGTTGGGTTTACTCTGGAAGTTCATCTACAAAATCATCAAATATTGGCTGTGGAAAAGGAATTTTTGTATTTTTTTTTTTTCCTTTGCTCTCATTTAAAAAATTGTTTTAATTAGCAGCACAGCTCTGTTTTAATGAACCAGTCTGGAAATTCAGGATCTGACTTTCTGAAAAGGAAGGAAAACATCTTAAGAGCTGACCAAGATTATCCGCTAGTAGTGACTCGCTGTTTCCCGTCATGAGACAGGATTATGTGTGTGCTTTACAGGGGGAGTTCATCTTGGAAAATGAAACTTAAGTCCATGAGTGCTAATAGTGATATAATTTTTCTGAGAGACAAGGAAATTATAACTCAGCACATTTGTTCTCCTTTCTCAGCCTTGGGTGCCTTTAAACTTCAGCTTTTTAAAAGAAAAGCAGCAGTAATATAACATAAAATAACACTTTTTTGTTAAGCATCACAGTGCAAGACCTAACAATTCACAGACTTCAGTGGCAAAAAAGAGAACAACATGTTTTCAAAATCAACAAATCAAGTGCAAATATGGTTTAAATTTTAGAAATTTTGTCCTCAGATCAGTGATAAAAATCATTGAATCATGGAATGGTTTGGGTTGGAAGGGACCTCAAAGCCCATCCAGTTCCAACCCCCTGCCGTGGGCAGGGACACCTCCCACTGGGCCAGGGGGCTCCAAGCCCCATCCAACCTGGCCTGGAACACCTCCAGGGATGGGGGAGCCACCGCTGCTCTGGGCAACCTGGGCCAGGGCCTCCCCACCCTCACAGCAAAACATTTCTCCCCAAGATCTCATCTCAGTCTCCCCTATTTCAGCTCAAAACCATTCCCCCTCGTCCCATCCCTGCACTCCCTGATCCAGAGCCCCTCCCCAGCTCTCCTGGATCCCCTTTCAGTACTGGAGGCTGCTCTAAGGTCTCCCCAGAGCCTTCTCTTCTCCAGGCTGAACAACCCCAGCTCTCTCAGCCTGGCTTCAAATGGACAACCCAAATTTTTCCCATGAATATATCCCATCTGTGCTGACATTTACGAAATAACTGAATAATCCGCTCCCCTTGACTCAGAATATTTATTTTTATTTTTATTTTCATTTTCATTTTTATTTTTAATATAGCAAGTCTCCATGTTTGAAAGCAAGGCCACGGGCTTTAGTTCTTGCTCATCGTCTCTCCCTGTGTTTGGAGCAGTCAGTGGGGTAGCTCCATCTGCCACCACTGCCCACCACTTGAGTTTCGTTTCAGAAAATTGTGTAGGGTAGAAGTGGTGGCTCTGTGTGTGGAACGTTGCAGCCCACCACGTTCCAAATTCCTTCATCTGGAGCAAACCCACTATTAAAGTTTATGGAGAAACAGCACTACGTGCTGACCCGTCAAAGATTCCAATCTCTGTGACAACAATTAAAGGGAATTTTTAGTCATGCAAAGATTATTTAGGGGCTCTTCAAGATAAGGAAATGCTAATATCCAACTTCTGTACTTAATATGCATTATAAAAATGTGCTATTAATTACTCATAATGTGAAAAAAATATGGTTGACAGCTGAATTTTAATTAGCTCTGATTAGGAGTGAAACTATAGAGAATATTGCTGACCCTTACTAGGAGAGGGGGGAGAGCAGCTGGGACTGTGCGTGCCAGAAATCCGGGCAAGTTTGCTCCAACGGTGAAAGTTATCTTTGGGAAAAATGAGGGAGAGGGTTGAGGACAGGAAAGGAGTTCATTTCTGCTAATTGGAAGCAAGAGCTTTACGTCCACGGTAAATGCGAATGCCTTTTGTCTTGAGTTGAAGGCAGCCGGTGGGTTCTGATAGCGGTTCTTTTCTACCCACCCTGCACAAGCAGAACCTGTGGTTATGCGAATGAATCCACATTAATCAGATATTAAATCTCATTGATGGTTTGTATCATTGTCTACACATGGAAATACAGTTGTAGCTTGTACTACCCTAGGCTGAGTCGGTTTCTGAGTCACGGGACGGGCTGACCAAGCGGGTGAAGTTGCGTGTCGGTGTACCTGTCCGCGAGCTGTAGGTAACCACCTCCCTAGAACCGCTGTGGTGATGCCTCCTGTGATGTTCTGCTTCTGTCTTAGTGCTGCACCGAGCAATCCTGTCTGAACGTGACATCGACTTTTTTTTTTGCATAGGATCAGAGTTGTCTGTATTAAAATGTATTTATAAAAATATATATATTTTTGGTGGAAGGAAAGTAGGATTCTAGTTATTATATCATTGGGGAATGTTAGGAGCATTTCTACCAAGTTCATTTATAATTCTTTGTATCTTCTTAGTTACCTGACTTGTTTCCTACCAGAACATCCACTGTGGCCCGTTTAGTGGCAACGCAACGCAACGCACTGTCACGCAGAGAATTTGCTTTTCAGAAAACTGGGAGTCTTTTGTTTCCTTTTGGGACTGTAGGAAACGGCGTGGGGTTGCCGGGAGGAAAAGGAACCTTGGCACCAGCTCCAGTCTGGTTGACTTGTTTGCAGATAGATGAGTAGCGAGAGCAAAGAGTGAGACTTCAGGATAAAGCAAATTAGATGCTACAATTTAGTCTTCCTGTAGGAGAAGGAGAGTACTAAAATTAATTTATCCAAGGACTAAATATGGAGTACACTTGCGTACAATTATTTCATATTGGCAGCTTAGTCATAAATGTGCATATTAGGGAATACGCTTTCCATGACCTCGGAAGATGGTTCAGAACCTGTCACGTTCATTAGCAAGTGTTTCTTCTCCTGTAACCAACTGCAAATGTAAAAGAATGAAACTAAATAAATTATTGATCCTAGAAATGGGGATGACTCTCCGGTTCATTTGAATCTTTAGATTTTAGATTATATTTTGCTACTATTGAAAACATTCGGATTTTCATTCGGGATGTCTTCCACCAACATTTGAACTCCAGGTTTGTGCAAATTCACATCGCTTTCCGATGGCTGTAAATTAAGAAATGCAGGTGTGAAAACACTGCAGTGGTTTGCACGTGAGTAAAACAATTAAATTAGAAGTGTTCAAATAGGATTCGGCTTTCTGATGGGTGAAAATATATTGGGGCACAATTCAAATAAATGATTTAGAAAGAAATTAGTTAATAAGTGACTATTAAAATAATTGATTCTCAAAGCACCTTAACAGACCTCAGCTGTTTCCCCTGATGCACCAGGTTAGGATTTGACAAACCTGCTGGCTGCACTGTGGAGAAGGAGCTCTGGGAGTCAGTGACACCTGCGATTGCTGTCTCTGCCACGTTGACTAAAACCGAAGCGTCGGCTCCTGCTGCAGTGAGTTGTGATTCTGCCTTGATTTTTTGTTTTGATGTTTTAGTTACAATTTCCTGGGATTATCTCTGTATTTCTTTCTGCGAAGCAGAACAACTTGTCTGCTCTCAGAGGTAGAAAAAGGACAATGCTTTTGTTTGGAAATACCTGCTGTGACTCATTTTGGTTCCTGAGAATTGCTGGGGATGCCTTGGGAGCACAGCATCCAGCAGAACCGCTGTTACGTACCGGAATGTGCAGAAGAGATTTATTAAATTCAAGGCTTTCATTTCTGAAGTGTTACTTGGAGCTGCACATTCCCACGCTGGCCCAGGCTGCCCAGAGCAGTGGTGGCTGCCCCATCCCTGGAGGTGTTCCAGGCCAGGTTGGATGGGGCTTGGAGCCCTCGATCTCTTGGGAGGTGTCCCTGCCCATGGCAGGGGGTGGCGTTGGGTGGGCTTTGAGGTCCCTTCTGAGCCCATTCCAGGATTCTATGACTGTGAAACACCTGCACTGAATTTGCACTGAGGTGCTGCCCTGAGCCCGGGGTTGTAACGTGGCGGTTGCTCAGCTCTCGCTCCCCCGCACTCCGCAGCGAAGCACTGGAGGTCTCACACCAGTTCTCCTGCAGGCTCCTGAACCAGAGCGCAGTGCCCGCTGCTGCCCGTGCGGGCTCTCTGGGGTTAGATGCTCTCTCCTGGTTAAGCCACGCTCGGAATTACCCGGACGACTGGGAGCAGCTGGTGTATTTTCTTAGAATTCTTGAAACTTCACTGAAATACCTAAACAGAAGAGAGCAAAATCAGCGTTAATAACTCTAACGAGGCAGGTTAAATGGTCTTTCTGATTTTGCTATTTAATTATAATTAGCTGGGCTGGTTGCAAAACTTCTGATGTTGAAAAGAACCTTTAAAAAAAAAAAAAAATCTTAATTATATTCAAGAGAACATTTCCCCTTGTTAAATCTCTGCCAAAAATAAATGACTTAGTGTTTCTTATACTGCACCGCAAATGCTTTGCTTTTCTTCTTAGCTGGTGTGTCAGCCTCATTTATTCATAACTGCGCCTGATCATCCCGGAGATGTTCTGTACCTCCCCTCAGGTTCTTAGTTCTGATGGTGTTTGTCAGCTGCTCAGTTAGTGTTGCGCAACTCAGGTGTTTGCCTGTGCTACTCATCCGTCTGTCATTGTTCAAGGGCGTTTGTCTGTCTGGGACCGGCACTCTCTTAACGTTTCCTGACTGTACTGAGGACACAGCGATATTCTACTCCAGTTTCCCAGTTAAGACAATATATCTTCCATTTAAAGACAATTTTAGAGGTTACAAAAGTCTATCATTGCAGACTGGGATGAAATGAGGGTATTTATTCTGCCTAATTCCACAAAAAGGAGAAATTGCTTTACAGAGGTTTTTTTTTCCTTAACCAGTGCTGTACAAGAACTGAAAATGGGAGGTGAAATCATGCTGGATAATGTATTTTAATTAAAACTACAAAGAGAATTTGGGTTGGCAGAGTGTAATTGCAGCTGGATGGTTCCCAGCCATTATTTTGAAAACTGACATGGGATCTGAAATAACAAAGGGCTGGTTTATTTAATAATCATTTCATTTTCCTGGTAGAGGGCGTAAACCATATTAATGAAGCTGGCATATGAAAGTAATTTGTAGCAAGAAATAAAATCAGGCAGGGAAGTTACAAGCAGCAATATAGAAATCACATAATGCAATTGGCTTTATGAAAGGAAGTTAACGCAGAGGAGAGAAGAGTTCTAAACGCTTCCTGGTTTTCTTTTCCTACTAAGTGGCAGAATGAATCAAATAGGGGAACAGCAAACTGGGTATTTCTGATCTTTATAGTTTAGGTATAAAGAATAAAAAAATGGTTCCAGATGATGAATTATTTACGTTTCGTTTCCCGGAGCAGTTATGAACCCAGCTGTACTCCTTGCATTTGGGTGGCTGTAACAGTGTGTGTGTAGCTTTTGTTTTTTTCAGTACAAATAAGACAAAACCTGGAGCAGCAAAGCTTGGGCAAAGCCATGGGTAAAGCTTTCAGTCAAACACCAGCCTTCCCTTTCTGTGTGGGTTCCCTCGCTAGCCCTGTGTTCGCTGGAAAGTGTGCAGAACTGGGCGTCAAAGGCTCCTTGGAGCGTGTGTGCGCACACCCCGTTTCAGCTCTAAGAGGTGAACTTCACTACGCGCACCGAGCCGGCAAGGCAGAAATAGCTAGAATCTGTTTTAGTCAAAAAAGACCCACCAAATCCAAAACTCCATCCCCAACCCTCGTATTTCTGCATGGATGTTTATTGAGGATGGACCCTCAAGACAGGCGGATGAGTTCCTTAGGAACAGGGTTTAGTAGGGAGACGGGCACGGTTGGACTCGGTGATCTCGGAGGTCTCTTCCAACCTTGATTTCTGGATGATGTGCAAGGTCTGGCACACCAGAGTCGTGCCAAGGTTTCTGTCCACTGGCATTCGCCTCCTTTTGAAAATCATGCTTTTATTTCCCAAACGCATTCCGTACCACCCTTCTGTGTAATTAAGTGTCTAATTGAACCTGCTGCCTGCTTTGATGTCGGTACGGTTTCATAAGGCAGGAGAACAGAGAATACACTCTGTCCTTTAAAATTAAGCGTGCACTGAGACTTGTTTACAAGTTCAGGGGGAGGAAAACTTTCTGCCCCAGCCGTACCCGGTCTCTTCAGCACTGAGACGTCGTAGCAAAGACATTCCCCCATCAGCTGGCACTGATCATGAACTAGATTTGAAATAACAGTCCTGAAGTGTTCTTTGCAGCTGACAAATAGATGTGGACGCTTCCTGGGGCTGTCGGGCAAGAGATGCTTGCAGGAAACACGAGTCCAAGTGCCAATGCTCAGATAACTTTCAGAGTGTTATTTCTGCTGACATTTATATATCTGTAAGAATAGTTAAAACCACCTCCCATCCCTGGAGGTGTTCAAGGCCAGGTTGGATGGAGCTTTGAGCACCCTCATCCAGTGGGAGATGTCCCTGCCCACGGCTGGGGGGTGGTAGAACTGGAAGGGCTTCCAACCCAAACCTTTCTGTGACTCTATGACTCAATTAAATATTTGGAACAAAGTATTTTTGCATGGGTTTTGGGTTTGGGGTTTTTTTTTGACGTTCTAAAGTCACGGAATGAAAGGTAAGTTTAATAAATGCCTTCACTAATCATGTAAGCCCGATGTGTCAGACAGGCACAAACACGCTGGGCGTATTCATGTGGTTGAAATTCAGATCTTCAGGAGCTGCTTGACGAGTGAGATCTTCAATACTCTGCTCATCCAAATGATGTAAATTCCCTTCTCCGCTGGTTTTGGTTGCTGATTTGCTTCCACCCGAGAACTCGGTGCGTGGCCACTGCAGCCACTCACGTTAACAGCCCAAATCTCTGGGCAGCTGCCTCCCTGGGGGGTTCTGGGGAGAAAAGCAAAGCCTGTAAGAAATGCAGAGCCACGCCTGCCGGTTTTTAGCTCATTACTCACCTCCATCCACTGCCAGGCCTTTCACCTTTACTTTCAGTGCACCAAACGTGCCTTTCCTGGCACAACAAGATGCAGCCTCCTCACGCAGGGCTGTGGTGGCGAGCCCTGCCTGTGCCCACCAGCCTTTCCCGCCTTCCCCTTCAAATCCCAATGGCCACAGCGGTGGCAGCCAACCAGTGGGTGTGTTTTGGTGTCCCCCACCAAGGGTCGCTGCTCGCGTGGTGGTGACACGGTCGCCTCGCCCTGTGGTGGGGAGCTGCTTGCCACGCTGGATGCTGTCACAAGGGAGTTGGCACTTGGGAGATGATGGGCTGCAGGAAGGGCAGGGTCTACACAAGTCTCCATGGCCAACTCTTCATGGGACAACTCTACATGGGATGCCTCTAACCCTAACTCTAATGGTTTCCCATGGAGAGCGGAGCTGGCCACAGGGTTGTCCTGTGGAGACTTGGCTGCCCGTAGCTGTCCCTTCCTGCCTCAGGGTGAGCTTGGAAAGCTGTCACCCAACTCACCTGTGCCTACTGCTTCTTAGTCGATGTAATTAATTTGCTGATGGCGAACGTGTGATCAAGAAATTTGAGTAACGCAACCAAAGAGGGTTCATCAAGGCCTGATTGGTTTTCTCAGGAATAAATGTTTAATGGTTTTACCTGACTCTTCTGTGCCCAGGTCCAAACCCAATAGACGCAGAATAGGAAGTCGTCAATTCATCCAAGCAGCAAAACGTTTTAGCACTTTGTTATTCAGATGATGAATTATGGAGGTTTAATAGCAACAGCCGGCTGCTCATCAGTATTTATTGGCCTGGAGGCAGGTAGAGCACTTTGTGTGCGTAAAAACCTTTTGCAGCAAAGTTGGTGTGCAGTCAGTAGGTCTCGGAAACAAATTCCAACATCTGGTGGTGTCTCCTGGCCCTTGTTGACTCATGTTCTAGGAAGGGCTGCTTATCCGGCTTCTGCTTATCTCTGCCTCTCGCTGCACTGAGCCCAAATTTAGGGAACTGCAACTAAAGGGCACTGGAAAAGTGTCCGCTTTTGACGTGCCGATATCAAAAGCCAACAAATCGTTATTACGAAATGCTGAATCAGGCTGGCTACCGGGTTCCCACCATGGGGAGGGCTCTGATTTGGTGATGCTTTCCAACTGATGGTTGGGTGCTGAGGTATGGCAGTTCTTCACCCATTCTGTGTTTGTCATGTTGATATAGAGCACCTGAGATTTTTCCATCAATGTTCCAGCAGCCAGGAGGGATAAACCCGGTCTGCGTTAATGATGTTCCTTCCGCTGTTCGTTTTCAGTGTAAACAAGTGGTTGTCTCTGGGTGCTTGTACGGACAAAATACCTACCCTTTTCTGCTTCTCGGAAGGACTCACATTTAATTTGGTGAACTGACACCACCATTGATTATTTTGGTGAAGAACAAATCCATAGCTCTCGAGTCATTTTTTTTTTTTTGCTATGGCCACACATGGGAAATGCTTGTTTAAAGCTTCCTTTTGCATTATTGCAGTGAGGGGATGCGTGGTGAACCCTAGAGAGCTCCCGCAGCTGGCGAGTGCTGCGTTTCGGTTTGGGTTTAGCAGTCTAAACACAAACATTTACACACGTAGCCGGAAGCCTGAGGGAAGTATAGGAATGGAGCGTCCACACTGATAAACTGAGTCCCGGAATCCAAATATTTGTTTCAGCCAATAATATAAAATAATTTTAAACTTTTCTGAAAGTGCCAATAAATGAGTTGCACTTTTCTTTTTAAGCTTTGGGTACAAAGTTAGAGCCATAAAATAATATTTACGTGCTATTTAATGCTCTATCTCTTCCATAATACCTATTAATCACCGTAGGTTTTAAGTAGCTCAGTGCTGTGCCAGGGATTTGAAAGACTGTGCGAAGACATGAGCTGAGCTGAAAAAACAGCGTCAACAAAAGCCAATGAATCTTCAGGGGTGATGGGTTTCTACCAAGAACAAGAACAGAGCCTGCTTTAGCCAGAATCTCATCATGGAAAATTCAGCTCCTGTTAAAAAAAAAAAGAGTTTGAAAACAGAGTTCCAGTAGAAATTGAGATTATTTCAATATTCTGGTTTAAACGAAACGTGCGATAAAAAAATGGTTAAAGGAATAAATCCTAAACTTCAGAATGCGATTTTTGTCTAATCTTTGGGTTTAGGTTGGTTCACCTGGGATAAAACACTGCTCTGTGGTGTCACAGGGAGCACCTTTATGGTAAATCAGAGAGAGAGAAGGGTGTTCCTGAGAACCTGGCTACGGAAATGCCCGAGTTTAGTTCATGTCAGGAACCGTCCCCTGCCCTAACGTAAGGGCCAGTCAGCATCCCGATAATCCCTGTTGAATGTATTGGATGGTTGGAATGGAGATACTCTTTAGATTTGACTGCCCGTGACAATGATTGTTCTCTTTATTTTTAATTAGCCTCGATTTAACAGTGGAATAATTGGTCTCACTGCCTCTCTTACGTGGATAAAGATAGAGGAACCAATGGGAATAATTTCCAGCCGAGTAAAAATTCTACAGAATTATTTCTTTTTATTAAAAAACCAGTTTAAATTTCTTTTTAAACACAGTAAAACTTAGAGATTTTTCACTAAAGTATATTCGTTGCTTCTGTTCAGTCTCTCAGCAGCCAGTCCTCTGTCTTCTCACGCTTGCAGAATTCTCCATTTATAGTCTCGTTTCTCGAAACCCAGAACTTCTTTTAAGGCCGCTATAAATATTTTAATATGCAGATTGTTATTATTTTTCTAGTTGTGTGTGGCAGATGTTGTTGACATCATTGGCTCCAGGAAATAAGTTAGATTACTGTTTACCTTGACTGCTGTGTTTGTTTGCAAGCAGCTTCCATTTAGGGAAAAACAAATACAAGAAGAAACAAAAAGGGGGAAATAAGTCAACAATTTGTTGTTTCTGGAAGATGCAGAAGATGAGCGGCTCAATAAAATGGTGTTGACCGGTTCAGCCGTGAACAGTGGTATCTTTAAATAGTTCTTCAAATACTTTTTTCAGTGTATGTCTGTAGGAAATTCCCATAGTGAAGCTACATACCCTGCAGGTGGGTTCTGGGCAAAGATTATCCTTGTTCCGCTGGACGCAGTCTCAGCTGACATAAATCAGATGGGGGAGGGCGTGTGATGGTTAGGACTGTGTTTAGATGAAATAATAATAATTAATAATAATAATAATAATTAGGTGGGTGCATGGTTCACATTAGAGCTATGGGTTTGGATCCGGAATTACTTAGGTAGGCAGGAGACACTGTATCCAACTCCATAAATGCGGAGTAAAGCGTAGTGAGTTGGAGGTCGGGCAGGGCGCTGTGCGGGGTCCCGCTTGGCGCGCTGGCGTTGGTGCTGTTGTCCAGTTGGCAGTGGGACGGGAAGCACTGGGAAGGCGTTGGGGATGAGGAGATGAGAACGAGGGGATCCACAGCCAAGCTGTCATCTTTCAGCTCCTCCCAAAGGTTCCCTGCAACAAAACCAAAATGGATTGACTCCACTTTCCATTTGCGCGCCCTTTGAGATAGGGAGCAGTTGCGCAGTTGTGTGTGCTCTGTGTGTAGGCACTCTCAGTCACTCCTGATGGAGAAAGCTGGTTTAGAGAGTTGCTTTTTGTCTGTCTCCATAATAAATTTAAATCTGGGAGAAAGAGGTATTAATTTAAGGAAAATGATTTCCTTGATTATTGGCAAGGTATCTTTATGAAGCGTAATTTCTGTTTGAAAACAAATACTCGTTAAAAGGGGAAATTGCCTGTGTTATCTTTGTGAGATAAATGGCATTTTATGGGACAAATCTGCAAACAATTCTTCTACAACACTGGATTTCTTGTGTTCCTATGGTGTGGCGTCGTCTGCATTGCAACCTAAATCGCTGCAAGTGTGATTGCCCTGACAAACCAAGAGATCTGAAATGTCAGTTTCTTTCTAAAGTGTAACAAAACCACATCTCATCTTTCTGTTGAATGCGAATCTCACAGTGAAAGCGCAATACAAGTTCCTGCGGGGGGGCTGTGTTCCATGTTCAACGCTGAAGGCTTCTGCAGGGAAGGCAGGGATGCTGTTGCTGCAAAGAACACTAAGAACAGAGCTCTCCATGCACATACACAGGCTGCCCCATCCCTGGAGGTGTTGAAGGCCAGGCTGGATGGGGCTTGGAGCCCCCTGATCCAGTGGGAGGTGTCCCTGCCCATGGCAGGGGGTGGCACTGGGTGGGCTTTGAGGTCCCTTCCAACCCAACCCATTCCGTGATTCGTCTGGAACCTGGGTACTTGTACACCCCCTGAGTATTTGTGAAGGCCATGCAGAAATCACTTTACTAACTGCAGGTTTAGCAGCTCCCTTCAGCAACACTTCGCAGGGAGCAAAGAATGCAGGTTTCATTTGAAAATGTTAGGGAATTTAGGGTCAATACTTACAATAATATTTACTATTATTATTTTGCTTATATAATGCAAAAAGTAACGTTGTTCTGTGGACAACTCTGAAGGTCTTGAGCCCCCTGATCCAGTGGGAGGTGTCCCTGCCCATGGCAGGGGGTGGAGCTGGATGGGCTTTGAGGCCCCTTCCAACCCAAACCATTCAACGATTCTATGATATTCATAAAAGGAGATAAAATGCCTCTTACGCAGGCTGGGATGTGATGAAACAAGCCTGACTATGAAATAGAAATGCCTTCGATACCTACCTTGGAGATCAAAATCGGTCAGGGATGGATTAAGAGCATCGATGTCATTGCTGAGGTCTCCCTCCTGCATGAGGGTGTCCTGCACTGTCCTGGCTGTCGAATGTTCTACCAGCATCTTCCCACCACACATCGGGGGGGTCTGCGCCGGCAGTGGAGAATCCTGAGTGATGCTGGGCTGAGTTCTGGCTTCGCTTTGAGCCTCTCCAGCAGCAAAGAGGGTCTGGGGGGCAGGTGACTGTTGCATTAATGTACTTGAGATTGGAGGATAACCCTGTGGGGACGTGTAGCACGCTGTCTGCTGCCCCCCAAGCAAATTGGGTAGCGGGTTCTTGACCTGTAGAGCTCCTGATGCGTGGATGCTGTGCAACGGCTGGGGGATCCCGGAGGAAAGAGAGGGTTCACATAAGGAATGGGGTTGGACTGCCATCTGTCTGGGAAGAGATGTGCTTGCAAGGCCAGGCGGGCTGCAGGACATGATGGAAGATCTCAGCTTCTCGCTCTTGTCGCCTATCAGCGTGTCAAGTTCTTCTACAAAACAAGAAAAACAGTCCATGGCTGACTTAGTCTAACAAACCCTTCACCTTCTTGCAGTCAGAATTGCAGTGTTCCCCAGGAAATGGGTGAATGGAAAGGCAAAAAAAAGTCCTGGCCCATGTGTGATAGAACTCCAAAAACCTGGAATGTTTTTCTGAATGACCATTGCCAAGTGAGTGTGTAACTAACGGCATTTTTTTTTTATTGAAAGGTTATATACTTACTAGTTAATTTCAAATTTTATTCTACAGTACCTATTTCAGTGCTGGTTTTATCTTAAAGTTTAGTGAGATGTCAAGAGAGAACATTTTCTTGGGGAAGCTTCTTTGTGCCTATTGGAAGCACTCCTACACAACCAGCTCTTATTTAATTCTGCTTTTCATTTGCTTTCTTTGTTTTGCCCATCACTTTTTAACCAGGAAAAAGTCTTCAATGCTTTCCTAAATCTCAGATAAATTCTCTTATACCACTCGGTGCCTATTGCAAAGGAAGATTCTGGGGAGAACAGTTTGAGAACTGAAAGTACTGACCTGGCTTTGCCATACTCTTCCTTACAGCAACTGGGTCTTTCCTCTTCCATTTCTGAAGCTCCTCCTGCATCTTGTCAATTTTGGCTGGATTCAGAGCCCACAAACAGCCTTTCCGGGAAGAATTGCCCGACTTGTTTTCCACTTTCTCAAAGCATTTGTTCAGAGATAAGTTGTGGCGGACGGAATTCTTCCAGCCATCTGGAGCTGTCTGGAAAAACAAATCCAATCTGAGAATGGAACTTCAGGGCTATAAAAAATACAAACATTTATTTCTGATTTGAGTGGCGCGATGATAAGAAACGCTGTTTAGATGATGCTTTCTACAATATGGAACCTGTACTTAGAAGGAAGCCACAAAAACGTTACAGTCGTGTTGTGTGGGAAGAGAGGGATCAGATAATATAGGAACGGATCTTCCAAGCGTGAAGGCTGGCTCTGTCCAAGAAGCTGCTGAGTGAAGTTAGGAATGACAAGAATTAGGTGAGTACAGAATTACAGTCTAGAGCTGTGCACTAACAGGAAATCAGTCTGGTTTGGAACATCTAGGAAATGTTCAGACACTGAATGGAAGAGTTAGGTGCTTCTTCTACTCAAATTAAGTGTCCAGGCGGCTGCAGAAGAATTTTAGCAGGTTCCTTGTAGCTGTGTGCGAGGCAGTTATACAACCAAATGGTTTAAAATACTGGTCTCTGCATCTTTTCACTTTACATTTATTTCTAACTCAGTAGTGGAACCTGGGAGGTTCTTTAAACCGAAAAAATACGTATAAACTTCATTAAAATGATTTTTATTTAGGCTGTTTCTGGTCAAAGAGCGAAACAAAATTCCCTCCTTTCCCTGAGGATGGTTTTGGATTCAACTGCAAGAATGGGAAGAAAAGAAACCGTAGTACAAGCCCTCTGCTTCTACTGTTTAATTTTTACCATCTTTTTTTTTTCCTTCCTGATTGCTCGTAAAAGAGCTATGAAAATGAATATTGCCGTAAGGGGTGGAGAGGGAAATACCCAGCGAAACGGTCGTGCTCAGAGTCTGGTGGGAAATTCCTGTTTGCTTGCCAGTCTGAAATCTGATCTTGAAGAAAGTGCTCTGTATCATTTTATTGCCTATAAATTGGCCTGGTGTTTGTTTATTTGATTTCACTCATTTCTGCTGCCTTAGACACGCAGCCAGGAGACACAGCCCATCGCATCAAGGCTTTGAAAATTAATTGGTATGTGTGTTCATAGCAGAAGGTTCCGGATGTGTCACTTCCTTGCTTTGGGTGGGCTATTTCTGCGTAGCTGAGTGGAACTCGTCGCCGCGGTGCTATCATCTTAAAAAATAAAGGGAGCAGGAGAAATGACGGGCTGCGTGATGGTGGGAATCAACCTGAGAAACCCAGCTTCGTCGTGATAGATGGAGCTGCTTGTCCTCTTGACTTCCTGTGCCATTGTAAGACCAGCTAAAATGACTGAAGTTGTAGCGTTACCTGTGCCGGTCACCTGATAGATATTTTGGGTCATAGGTTGGACTCGATGATCTCAAAGGTCTTTTCCAACCTTGTGATACCGTGATGCTGTGATAGTCTTCCCATGTGCAGAGAGGGGAAATCTCAAGAAAGAGAGATATGAGAACTCACTGGGTTACAAAGAATGATCTGCAGCACTAGTGTCTGCGAGGACTTTTTTTAAAAGTCAGTTTTGGATGCTTTTTCTTTTCTTGTTTCCAAAGAAATCCTCATCTGTGTGCCGTAAGAATTAATCAGTTGTGGGGGTTAAATAGACGTTACTTACTAAAAGACAAAGCATTTTCTCTTCATAGCGATGGTTTCTACCCTTTTGGCCCACCTGATGTCAGCATTTCACTATTCTGTTCGCCAGTCCCATAGGTGAGAAAACATGATTTTCTATTTAAAATAAATCCTACTTAAAAAAACCCTTTAAAACTCTTTCTGCCATTGGGCAATACTGAAGGTGACGATTCAGATTTTCTTCCTTGCCGACCATATTCAAGTTGCTTTCTGCTGGTTCCCAACTGTTGCTCCTAGGTAAGACGTGTACTCAGCTATGGAATGAGCTGACCTGGAAGAATATCCATGTTTCTTGCCCTACACATGAGGCTACGTCTGCCTCTGTACCCAGCCGGGATAATTAGTGTTCCCGCTAAGCACCAGAGATGATGGGAGCGGCGCGTGTTTCTCAGAGGTTCTCAGAACTTACGGGGGTGGAAACGGCGAGATGGTTTTTGAAACGTTAAGAGCAGAAGGTACATGGATTTATTCTGGTGCCGACAGCCAGGGGTCGAACAGGTTCTTGTGTCAAACTTGGGATTGCTGAGCAGCAAGAAATAGTCGTGTAGCTAGGGAGGCCCTGGAGGAACGTTCCAGTGTGGTGGTCGTGTCAGAGCTCCATCCCCGCTGTCAGAGCTCCATCCCATTGACTGCCTGTTAATGGACTGAGCTACTGAAGTGGCTCTCAGGGTTGGAACCTACAGCGCGTTTCTGCCATCGCTTCGTTGGGCGTCGTGTGCAACTGGACGCTGCAGGAGAATATCACACTCGCTATTCTGAGCTCCATCAGACCACAGACCTTTCCAACCCCTTGGACCACCGGCAATAACTCCAATTAACACGATTAAATCCTTGTGCTAGACTCACTAATGGCCACAAAGAAAAAAAGAGGATGACAAACAAAAAATATTATTGTACAGACCCATTGATCCTGGCCACCTCTTGAAGTTTAAAGAGTTCCGTGATCTTGCAAAACCCTTTCTCTTTAAATCTCCGTCTCAAGAGAAGGGAGAGGTACATCAAAGAGTAATTCAACTTTAGCTGCGTAGCTGTTTTTTTTAGGACGTAGGAGTTGGATTGCTCTGTTTCAACTAGAAATGAGATTGTTGCATCACAGAAACTGAATTTGCTGTGGCAGCGAATACAAGTTAATTTGACTCGGCTTGTATCATCCAATGTCTCCCAGCAAGGTTCTGTGTACACTTGCACTCCCTTTCTCTCCAACTTAAATTGCTTCCCCTCCCCCTGCACTATCCTGCTGGTTAGTGAGTTCTAGGAGCAACAACTGAATGGTCTTAGCTGATTTTTATATTGCTTTATCCTGCTGAGGGCTCTCCAAAAAGGCAGGATAGAGGACAGTAGCTTTTGCTGTCTATTGACCATTCTGAGAGCTGCTCTAAAGACCAAAGGTAGACAGGACTTAGTGTTTGTAAGGAGAATTTTACCGGCTTATTTTCTCCTGCTTATTTTAAGGATGTTTCAGATGGAACCACTCAATTATGTGAATGTATTTTATAATTAAAATGCAAAAATAAAGCCGTCACAAAATAGGGAATGTTCCAGTAGTAAAGCCCTTCACCATTCTTTTCCTACAGTGCTTGTGACAGCAGGAACCTCATTCTCATCAATTTTTAAATGAATTAAGAAAAAGAAATGAGGATTTGCAAAAAAGTCAAATAATGAACCAGCAAACCCCACTCCCCGTTGTGATAAATAAGAAGGGAAAGGTTTAGATGAGTTATAAAACAGTTATTTAAAGCTGTGGTAGGCGTATACCTAGTGTACGGATGAGTGTGTGTACACACGTCTGTCTGCGTACGCAGAGACAGGCACAGGAACACCCCATCTATACAAATTAACACACAAAATATCACAATATGTACCGTACGCAGTAGTTACACACTGTGTGTAGTTGAGGACAACCAGCACCCTAACTTTTCTGCTGTGTCAGGTGTACCTTCAGCACCAGGAAGGTGGCACCTGGCAGAGCCACAGCCTCGCGTCTGAGGGCTTCTAGAAGCGTTGGCAGCAGCAACACTTGGTTTGCAAGCTGCTGATTGATTTTATTAATCGTTGTGTTGTAAGACAACGGAGAACTAATTTCACTTTGGCCTGATGAATAAAATGTGGACTTGCCTGTAAAACTCATTTTTAATATTTAATCAGATAAGGACACATTACTTTGCCATAGATTCCATATTTGTGCTTTATGCTAAGAAGCAAAATATCAACTGCAAGATGTTTTAGCCCAGGACTTTTTTCACAATCTTCAAACTATTTTATTTGGATTATTAATATTTATTGCAACTAGTAGTAAATGCATGGAAAAGAGATTTAATATTCTGTTATGTACCAAGCTGAAATGTAGTCTTGCTTTGAAAATGAAAGCAAATTTACAGCTACCATGTTCCTGCCACGTGCCTTTCTACCCTTCTTCCTTGCCCTGTTTAAATCACTGCTATTACTTAGGGTTTTGTGTGTTTAGCTTAAAAAGCAGTTGTGTCCCTGTGACTTAATCACGTTAGAGTGCCTCGGATTTGCCTCGGTGGATTCTGACCAACCAGGCTGGGATGGGAGACTTCTTGAATTATGATGGGAGCTTGCTTTATTTTTTTCCTCCTTCCTCTTGCCTGCAGCAACTAACAGAGTAGCGAGGGAATTCCCCCGTGGGGAAAGCTGGAATTCTGGGAGTACAGAAGCGTGACGGATCCTAACAGGTCTTCCTTTATGACAGTGCATGCTCTTTTTCCTCAGTTCCTGACCTGTTCACTGTTATTTCTCTTTGTGGGCGTTATTTACCCTCAGTTACTGTTCCGTTGCAAATTTGGATCAGAACATTTCTTTTTAGTTATTCTTAGTGTTCTTTTCAGAATACAAACGTCTGGGTTGCCTTTCTGTAGTTGCTTCAGATTTATTTGAATTGCTGCGTGTTTATTTGCACAAGGACTCGCGTCGCTTTATCTTCATTTTGGGGCCTTGCTGGGAGTTGTGGTGACCCAAGCTGGACTTGTAGGGAGGTCTTTTTGAAGAATGGGCAATAATAAAACTCTGTGAGCAGCAGCCCATGGTTCTATTCTTCTAAAAACCTGAACTGTAACCCTGCTTTTGGATCCTGCGCTGACTGATCTCTTTCCACCTGCACCCCATGTGCAAGAAATCATTCTCTGACAGCATGGATTTAGATTTCCATTGTACCTGCTGCAAACCATACACCTCACCCTCACCACCATTATGCTGTAATTATGAGCTTAGTGCCTTTTATCAGGTATTATACACTCTTTCTGCAGTGCCTGCAAGCGATGAGGTTGCCCAAGATGGACATCCCAGCTCCAGAGCAGAGCAAAATAACCCCCCAACCTCTGCTGCCACACGAGTCTGAAGGTGCTGTTGGTGCCAGAGGGAGCCACAAGACCAGTTTGGCATGTATTTAACATCTGAGAGGAAGGAATGGAGGTGTTTTTAAAAATATTTATCCTTTTTGTGAGTTGTGTTCGTTGAGTTCCTCAATGGAAGGGTCACCTGGTATCTACACGAACTCAAAGCTGGAGCATTGTTAATATCTTTTTGTGTTATATATTATCATGTATCGTATTCACGCTTCTGCCTAGGCCTAAACTGTTGGGTGGTTCCTGACCATGACGATATATAGTCTGTAACTCAGTTGATATTAACCTAAGAAATATGCCTTTTCCTGCATTGAATCCCCTCCCTCGTTCCCTCTGCTGCCGGGTAAGCTTAGAGAAAGCTTCCCCCTCCCCGTGGAACTCACCTTAAAGTAAGGGAAGTGTTCCGTCATGAAATTGTAAATCTCACTGACTGGCAAACTCCCTGTCTTGCTGTTTTTGAGTGCCATGAAGATCAGGATGCTTTAGGGAGAGAAAGAAAAGTATTTTAGCTTGTTCTTGGCTCCTCAGAAGCAGAAAAAGACTGTATTTCACAGTAAGCCATAGCAATGGCTCTGGATTTCACTGCCACGACATGAATGCAAACGATGCTCAAGGCTTCTGCGCAGTTGTTTATAAGCAACCTCCTTGCACTGCAGCACTTATAGAGGTGTTTCTCAAAGTGCATATAAAGTGCATATAAAACAAAGTAATAGAAAGTGGAATCAGGGCCTCAGCCTTCCTGCCATGCTGGGCTGTGTTTATTTAAGGTCGTGTTTGCTTAAACCGGTAAAGGCCATGAAGAGAACGTCAAACTGACAGTGAGAGAGGCTATAATTAAAAAAATAATCATCCAATCTGCTTTGTTAGATTGCTGTTTGGGGGCTAAACCTGCATGGTGGCTGCTGAATCTGATCTGTTCTCTAGGCATTTCCTTGTCGTGGTACCTGGAGAAAAAAAACCTGGGTTTAATCCAGGTTCTGGAAACACAACTAAGCGTGGTCAGTCTGGTGCTGATGCAACTCGCAACAACTAAGATTTTGCATTAAAGAAAAGTCTCGCTTTGTGTGGGGTGATGAAGGCTGTTCACATGCTTTACAACATTTCCTTTCCCTTTGCCTTGGCCCCAGAGTCTGGAACACCTTGTGATTCACAGGGACAGGACAGAGCATACCGAGAACAAGATAAAGAAGAGTAAGCATGGTATTGCAAATGATGCTGGAAATCAGCCATGGGTAAACAGTGGATTTTCTGTAACGTTAGCACACGAAAAAAGATTTTGTTACCTGTAGGAGTAGATGGGTTTGGGAAAGAGAGGCTGCTGGGATTCTTGACTGCTTTGAGGAGCAATTCTTTGGTAAGGGTAGTGTGAAGAAGCAATGTAAGTCACAGGGTAGCTGCCTCCTGAGGGATACTGATGGTACAACAAAGCAGATGGTACTTGACTTAGCAACAAGAGCTCAAAAACATTTCATAGAATCATAGAATCACTTCTTTCTTAACAGTATTAAACTCTGAGGACACTGTCCTCTGCTTATATTTCATAGCTGTCATGCCAAGTCAGACCTAAAGTTGTTCTTAACGTGGTATTAGAAAACATTAATGTTACCAGTCAATAGTTAAGACGCAGAAGAAGCAGGGCATGTACGAAGAGGAACTCACTGATACGTTGGCTGCTACCAGATCCTGTGGCAGTGTGCCTCAAATTGAAGTATTTAAAAAGAAAAAGTGCTTTCTTTTATTATTACTTGTCATGCTACTGAGCTTTGAGCCCCCTGATCCAGTGGGAGGTGTCCCTGCCCATGGCAGGGGGGTTGGAACTGGATGGGCTTCAAGGTCCCTTCCAACCCAAACCATTCCGTGAGTCTATGACTCTATCATTTTCCATACTAAAACCGTAAAAAGACTAGCTAGGCCACCCCAAATCAGATAGCATTTCTGCTACTCTCACCCAACCTAGAATACTACCCGAGGCTGAAATGCAAAGCTATCACTTCAAGAGATCTCTAAGCCTGCCCAGCTCTCAAAAACTTACTGAAGAAATAGGTCATGCGATCGCCGGGATAGAAATATGCCAATGCAAAACCGTAGGTGAAAGAGGGGAGATAATCCACCCAGATAGCCTCAATTGCATCAGAATTTCTGCAACTTTGCTCTCCATTTTTTTAACCCAGCAGTTGGTCACATATTTTCCAAATTGCAGTTCAAAGCTGCTGGCGAGCAGCTTTCGAGAACAAAGCAGCGCTGCCCTGCAAAGGTGAGATATCATCAGCTGGCTCTCCGAGAGGCACAGGCTCCCACTGAAATCAGAGCTCAGCATGAGAGGAATTTCAACCTCTTAGAGAAGAATCTTTCCAGGTGCCAGGGCATGGCCAAAATTCGGAGTCGTGTCATGAGCTATTAAAGAATCCACCTGCGTGGTTTCCCTAGGACTCAAAGGCTGCTGAGCCCTGTTTTACTGCTTACCTCTAGAAGCCCCATGTCACGAGGCTTTTATGGTTCCCCTGGAAGATTATTATGGAGCTTTCCAGACTTGTTGGGAAAAGCTCCTTGGTAATTAGTTTGCACGTCTCCTTATTTTTTTACTCTTGTTCCTATTTTAAGACCAGAATAGGTCTGTTGCTTCTCGGTCTTCATCCCCATAAAATGCCTGTGAGAGTTCATCGTGTGCAAAATAGTCATAGTTTATTTATTTGTTCTGGATTATGAATAATTTATTTCTGTTTCTCAATAATTTTATTGTTGTTGGTTGAGTTTTTGCCTGTTTGCTTTTATATTCCTAACATTATATTGCCCGAAATGGAATGTGGGAAGACATACTGGATATGCTAATTTGATTGCTACAGTAAGTGGGGTGAAAGAAATGAGATGTACATAATTAATCATGTCCTGCCTTTTTAAACTAAGTACCGGGCAAAGCTGCAGCCTCCAGAGCAGCCGTCACCTGCGTTTCTCACTGCCTGCTTTGTTGCGTTGTGTGTGGATTTTTCATCAGCGTAAAAACCAGGGCAATTAATCACAGAATCATGGAATGGTTTGGGCTGGAAGGGACCTCAAAGCCCATCCAGTTCCACCCCCTGCCATGGGCAGGGACACCTCCCACTGGATCAGGGGGCTCCAAGCCCCATCCAACCTGGCCTGGAACACCTCCAGGGATGGGGCAGCCACCGCTGCTCTGGGCAACCTGAGCCAGGGCCTCTCCATCCTCACTGGAAAACATTTCAGTTTCCCCTCTTTCAGCTTACAATTTCTATGATAATTTTGATTTTATTGGTTTCAGTGGCTCTTTGAAAGGAAAGGATGCTGAGATGGGACTGGTTGTGATGTCATCACCAAAGACAAGGACTGGGCGTTTTAAGGATTATTTCTGTTTTATTGGTTTCATTACTCGTTTTTGAGGGAACTGAGGCTGGGGAATGGGCTGGTACGACAGGCTGGAGCTGGTTTTACAGTCGCACAACTGGCATGAAAGGTGTCGGTGTTTTATGGTGGGTGGGTAGGTGACTTCAGTGAGTGTCTGCTGTTTCTTTCAGGTCAATAAGAAGCAGTTTTTCCTATGAGTCACCATTTGTGTTGTGTCCAGCAAAGGGGAAGGTGAGGCCATTTTATCATTTGGATAAAATTAACGAAGGAGCAGATCTCTCTCATCCCTCTAATGAAAAGGGAGGCGTAGTCTGAACATCCTTCAGACCAAAGAGCCCACTCTCTTGAGGGTAACTCGGTAGTGATTTAAATGGGACCGCTCCATTCAAATTTGAAATGTAAAGTATGAATACTGGAGCTCCTTCATGCAGAAGATGTTATTACAGTTGTAGAATTGTAGAATCATAGAATAATTAAGGTTGGAAAAGACCTATAAACTCATTCAGCCCAACCGTCAGCCCAACCCCACCGTGGCTGCTAAACCCTGTCCCACAGTGCCACCTCTACACGCTTTTTGAACCCCTCCAGGGATGGGGACTCCCCCAGTGCCCTGGGCAGCCTCTGCCAGGGCTTCACTGCTCTGTCAGTAGAGAAATTGTTCCCAATATCCAATCTGAACCTCCCCTGGTGCAACTCCAGGCCGTTTCCTCTCGTCCTATCACTCGTTATTTGGGAGAAGGGACCAGCACCCACCTTGCTGCAACCTCCTTTCAGATATTACCCCCCATCTCAGTCTCGTATGGCATTTTTCTCCATTTCCTACTCTCTGGTTGCTGCACGAGGGCTGCAGTTGTCCCTGTTATGATTTTGGCTGCTTGTACCTGTTGCTGTTTCCCTTGAGTAGCAGAACATGGTGCTGTACTTTTACTGCGGTAGCGTAAAGGAGGACAAATATTGAAGCCTAACAGAAACCTGCCGCGTGCAGGAGAGCTGTCACAGTGCCAGCCTGCAGGTGGATGGAGTACTTTCCTCTTAGTGCTTGTCGTATCTTGCCTCGCAGCTCCCAGGAGCTGTGTTTCAGCTTTAATTTTGTAGGCTTTTTGAATGTGGTTAATGCCAAGGTGTAGAAATGGTACTGGGATCAAGACAGCAGCGGCGGGGGAGGGTGCCCGGTTTAGAATGAACACAGAAATTAAATACGCAAATGAATTAACGAGCTAACTGGCGTTTCTGCTAAAGCACCCAACTGACATTTTTGCTGTGTGTGAGATGGGGGGTGCTGTGGCACATCCAGTGTCCGCACTGCAGTCCCAGTGAGGAACTGGTTTATATCCACAGCAGAGATTTTGTGGTAGGTTAATCCTTCATCTGGGACCCTTTTTTTTTCCTTAAGCACCAATCCTAAAAACAATCAGTCTGTAAGTTAGGATGGTAGGGTAACATCACCTTTCTTTTTATTCTAGTTTAATTTTATTATTACCGTTCATCGCTGCTGGGTTTCAGGATAACAAGAAAAACCCAACCATATTAATGACAATGGTGTTAATAAGAGTGCTATAGGAAAAAATACTTCACTGAATTCTGGCTGGTGGGACACCAGTGGCCGGTAAAAGAAAAGAGCCAGGAGTGAGCTTCTCCTTATTTCTTGCCTTCGTGTAGAACTGCTTCGTTCCCTTACCTACATTTTCCCACATCTCTTCGGCATCTGCACAGTTCCCCAGATTTTAGAAGGCTGTGGATACAAACAGCCCTTCATGGTGGAACTGTTTGAACCGGGTGCCAGTGCGGCTGAGGCACCCGGGGATGTTCAACCTGGAGCAGGGGAGGCTGAGGAGAGACCTCATCGCTCTCTGCAGCTCCCGGAAAGGAGGCTGTGACGGGGTGGGCACTGCTCTCTTCTCACAAATGTCAGTGATAGGACAAGAGGAAATGCCCTCGAGTTGCACCAGGGGAGGTTCCAATTGGATATTGGGAACAATTTCTCTACTGACAGAGCGGTGAAGCCCTGGCAGAGGCTGCCCAGGGCACTGGGGGAGTCTCCATCCCTGCAGGGGTTCAATGTGTGGACGTGGCACTTGGGGACATGGTTTGGTTGGCACGGTGGGGTTGGAGCGCATGATCTTAGAGGTCTTTTCCAATCTTAACGAATCTATGAATAAACAATCCCAATGAAATAGCGTATGGTAGCCTGGGTTTTGTTTTCTTTGTACACTTTTAAGTTACTGCTCAGTTAGCCGTATGTTCTACACTTCTTGAGCGAGTCCAATGAGATCCACAGCGTCGGTCGTCAGTTTGGGATCAAAGGAGTCGCAACTCAAGCGTGAGCTTTCATCTTCAAATATTTTATACATACGAATTTCCTGTAGGTTTAATTTAATTCATTTCTGATGGTTGAGAGTTTTGGTAGCTGGGCTTTTTTTTGTATGAGGATTTCTGCCCAGAAAATCCTCATTGCATTAATTTCACCTTAAATAAGTTTTGGCTTTTTTTTAAAAAAATAGGGTGTTTTGAGCACATTTTGATCTCCTCAAATGTCTTTCTTACTGAAAATTTTGTACATTGCAGATAACTGGGCATAAAAGAGGAAACTTTCAGTGCATTGAACAGCACCACCATTTCTATCTAAAGGAAACTATTTCAAGACATTTCAGAGCCATGAAAACTACTTCCTATAGTACACACCCTCCCTCTACAGCAAGTTTTCAAAGCTCAGTAGCCCACACTGACAAATATTTATGCACTAGTAACCCATGTAAGATGAAGGTCTCTGCGTCTGATTCTACAGAGATACCGTGTGTCTGCTGCTTTGAAAATACGGACTGACCTGTATTCGACTACACTCAAGAAAAACAAGGTGTCAGTTACTCCGGTGTGTTTTTAATATTAATAATATTAACATTAAGGAAGAACCACCTTAATATTGTGCCTTCTCATGCATCATCAGCATTATTGTCAATTAAGCTCCAGCTGAATAATCTTTCACTGAGGATGATGTAACAGTCTAAAGATTGCACAAGAGATGAGTGTGCCATCAGGCACAAGGAAAATGAGCATCACCTTGCTTTTAAAATTTTGCTTTAAAAGTGCTTTCCTGTGTTTGATCTGATTTTTAAGTATACAGTCACCTACATTTGATTAAAGCACAATTAATTCTCTGGTATCCTGAAATGCCAACAGTTATGTCAATAATTTATCGGGTTGCAAAGCCAATTTTCTTGAGCGTAATGGTGAAAATATAAATAGGCAGTGCCAAGGTTCCATTTTTAGAAGGTTTTCTTTTTTCTTTTTTTTTTCTGGATGACCATTTAAATAGACATTAAGATCTCATTGCCCAAAAACTTGGCGCTGCAAACACAAATTTAGCTGGGATTATTTCTTCTGCATTTTTGTGTTGTTACCCTGACTACCAAACCATTACAGTGCTAGAAATACAAGAGAATTTGATCTCCTTATTGTACTGACCTGGTGGAAAGGATGTGAGGGGCAATACATCTGCTGCACG
Source organism: Neomorphus geoffroyi (assembly GCA_033558235.1). Taxonomy (NCBI): domain Eukaryota; kingdom Metazoa; phylum Chordata; class Aves; order Cuculiformes; family Neomorphidae; genus Neomorphus; species Neomorphus geoffroyi. The sequence goes on from JAUMJM010000018.1 coordinate 6,973,988, forward strand.
GGAGGCTGATAGCAATACAAGCCAGGCTGCCCTTCCAGCGGGGACATCCTCAGCTTCATGTCCGAATCCTGTTAGGAAAGAGTTATTGGAGAAAACGCCTCGATTTAAAATAGAACAAGTCTTTTAGTTACTGTTCTGACGTGTCTGTCATTGTCCTCACTCTTCTTGCGGGTTAGATTCTCTCGCAGTACGTGTGACACGGGATTTGGGTGCTGGTGACACAAGGAGAAGCTTTCTATCTTGCATTTATATAATTCCTACTTGAAAAAGGAAGCCCCATCCACGTTTCATACAAAGAGCAGTTCGTAAAATATTGCTTTCTGTTTACCTTGTCTTTCCCTACACACAAAGTGCACTCTCCAGCTCTCGTTCCTGAGGGCACAGACGTCTCTGTCTCTCTTTTTCCTACTCCAGTTCTACCTTGCCCACTGTCAGTGCCCCCGCTGACACCGGGCTGTTGTTATTAGTGAGAGGGCGACGTCTGTAAGGCACAGGTTAGAGGTGGCACCGGAGAATCCAGCTAGGCCGACTGTTGAATTGGCTCAAGATATAGGAAATATTTTAAGAACGTGATTTATTCTGCAGCTGCAGAAATAAACACGGAGATGTTGATCGAATCTCGATTTCTCATAGGTCTGCCCATCTCCTGCACTGGAATCCAAGCAGGGTTTGAATCTGCCAGGGGTTCAGGCTCCTGGATGTTCAATGTCGCCTTCTTTTAGCTAGAAGGCTGCGTGCGGGAACACGAGCAGATCCAGAAGAGCGATTCAAACAAACTGCCCACTGTGCCGAGTGCAAAGCAGGGCGAGCTGATGATAAAGGTGCAGGGAAAGATGTGTCTTAAGCAGCATCCATATCCACAGGTCTGGTGAGTGACCTCAGGCTCCTTCCCCCACCTAACATCCATGGCCGGGAATTCTCTTTGGAGAGCGGAAGCCAGAGACGTCTTATTGCTTCACAGGACTAACAACACTCATCCTTCTTATTTAAAGCAAGGTGATAATGACCACCTTTAGTGGTACAGGTTAGCACAGGGGTAAAAATTAGGCTTAATTTGATATCCTGGCACCAAGCAAATGCACATTCACTAATAATAAATGCCTGTGCTATTTTGATAACCATATGGTGAAGTTTTTCAGAGATGTCAACTTGCCAGCAGCGCAAAAGCTCTTTAAGAGCTTCAAATTCACGCGCTGGCTGAACCAGCGGGGACGTTCACAAGTAGCCAGGCTTTGCCCGAGCACAGGGCTCCTGCAGGGCCGGCTTTGCGTTCTCTACATCCTGCAGCCCAGGCATTTGGGAAAAAAAGGGGAATTTTCTCTCACCAGCTGCTTACAGGTTTTACATTCAACTCATCTGACCTAGATGAGTATTTATCCAGGAAATAAGAGATTTAGATCAGCTTCCTCCTTAACCCGAATGGCTTCAATCCCCAGGTATGCACCCTGGCAACATCCCTCCCTGGTCAATTGTCTCAATCCAATTATGACTATTTTTTTTTGAACTCCTCTTTCTTTTGGTAATCCTTGAATTATTTGGAATCACTGGTCAGGGCCCTCTCCTGGCAGACGCAGACGTTGTTTCTGTCTGCACTAGATGATGAAGGTAAGCTTTATCCTTTGCATTCCAGCAGAGAGACCTTGTGGAGATACTGGAAGGAGTTTACCTTGATTTTCAGGGATCTCAGTGCTGCCCTAAACAGGTGGTTGCCTCTACCCAGTATGTGAATTGGCCCGGCTACCTTTAGATTGCACCTACCATAAACAGATCTTATATTTAATTTTAATTTTAAGTAGTACTGGTGTCTTAGAGTCCCTCTTCTCTCTGCAATCAGAATAGTGCAGCGAGATGAGGTGTTGTAACAAATCCGATACAGTTCTTATGCTTGAAAAATACTGTTTTGTGAAATTTTGTCCCTTGAAAATACTAATTGACAACAACTGCTGATATAAAACTTGTTGTCAGGAAGAATTTGGATACTGAGAATTTGTATATCGTGTTTAGTGGAAAATCATTTGTCCTTGTGCGCCTAAGTTTTTTTTCAGTAGGGAAAGACCATCAAATAGAGAACTTTGATAAATAACCGTGGCTGTCTACCCTGAGCTCTAGCCTGCAACTTGACAAGAGACTAAATGTTCATGTAGTCGCATTAAGAGATAAGAAAAAAATTCCAAAAGTATGTTTTTGCCATTGAAAACAAAAAAAAAAAGCAAAGAAAATATACTGACCATGACTTGTGAACCATGATCTTGGCCTGTGTTGCTGTATTGGAGGCTGTTGCACCAAGGTTGCTCTGTGGAGATATTTGGAATGTGTGAAGGAAATGACTCTGGCTCATCAGGACCCGTAGATCCTGGTAAACTCTCAAAGCCATCAATGCTTCCGGAATTTTTGAAGGGTGAGGAGCCTTCTGGTGGGAGGGCTTGATGTGCTTCCTGGAAGACGTCTTCGCTGATCTGCCTCTTGTAAGGGTGAAAGGGGTTTCTGCTGCTCTTCAGGAACCTGTCATAGTTTCCTACAGTACTTTCCTCATAACTGTACCGTCTGAATTTTTCAGTACTGAAAGATGCTTTAAATTTGTTCTTGCCACAGTGAATCCCTTGGCTTGTAGGGTATCTCCCATGAATTTGATCCTGGGCTGGGGAAGCAGGGCTGGGGCTGTGAGAAGACTCAGAACTCTTCCTTTCCGTCCTACTGTCTGACTCATACGGTTGGCAGTTATAACTGGGATTATCCTGCAATGAATTATTGGCATTTATTTAGGATTAGTATGAGCAAATACTTTATTATTTACAAAAAAAAAGACATAAAAATACGTTACTGATGAGAAATATAAAATTACTCATCTCAACCACCTTCGTGAAGAGAAGCCCTAAAAGACCTAAAGGGTTTTCTGGTTACTCAGTATCCCAAACTGTTGAAAGTAAATGAATAAAAGCATTGAGAAGACTGGATTAATCTTAATTTGTGCAGCTATCTTGGAAAAACAGGTCATCTTCAGTAACTATTGACTAGTTGGTCTGACAGTTCCAGGGAAAAGATGATGTATGGTCGAGATTAAATGACAGGAATATGATAAGCGCAAGTCTTGTCATATGCAAGTTTAGTCAAATAAGCTTGATCTCATTCCCTGGTGGTGTTACGAGCTGCCAGATGTGTTGCGAGTTACATCACTTCCTTTCATTAACAAAGCCACACTCGTTCTGTGAGACACGGAGGCTCTAGGCGGACGTTTTAACCTTCTCGCTGTCTCCTCCCTTCCCTTTCGTGCTTCAGCAAAAGGAAAATAACAGCTACTAAAGCGCTCTTTAATCTACAAGACAAAGGCTTAACGAGAACGAGTGGATCCTGAAGCTGAACATGTTCAGCTCAGATATTATGCATGTTTTTCCCGACATCAAGGATGAGTAACAACTTGGGTGCCTTTGAGAAGAGAAGAGCAGGTTATTGCGTACAGCGGAGGGGAAAACGTAAAATTCCAGCTCAGAGCAGATTACCAGGTGGTACCTTTCCTCTTTCCCCCTCTGTGGTATCTTTGTTAAACAAGAATTTCAACCCCTCTATATTTCATTATATAAAGGAGTATGAACGGCAGAGCTCTTGATTCTCCACGTGAAATTTTAATCATAAAAGCATGACATTGGTTATTTTGCTGTTCGATGGAAAAACACCCTTCTCAGTTGTACTTTTGCGATGGAAGAATGGTGAATATACATCCGACGGGATCATTTTAGTCCCAAAGGATTCTGACATGCTTGAAGGTGTCTTCTGTTGGAAGGGAGGAGGCAAAAAGGTCCCGATATCTTACTGTCTGTCTCTTATTTATTTATTTATTTATTTAATTTAGAAAGAAGGATGATAATTGCTTTAAATGTAACATTTTTACTGGATTAGTGGCTGGATGGACCCCCTGTTTTGTTTTCAAATTAATAGGACTTTTAAGGAATAGAATTTGACATTTTGACATCTTGAGGCTTAAAATCAGCTCAGAAGAGTAAATGAAGTTTCTTCTCTTGAAAAAGAAAGCTTTCAGTCTTTACTTTGCTACAGTTAAGTAGGCTGAGATTTAGTACAGCAGTGGCTGAATATTCTGCCTGAACTTGTGCTGCTTAAGCAAGAGAACAGAATTGGGGCATCTTACTCACCGTTTGCTGCACTGGGGATACTGAGTCCCCCTGTGTCTTCATGAAGTCTTGATGGTCCCTTTCCAGAGTGTCCGACGGAGAAAACTTAATGTTGGATTGATCTTGGAGTAGTGAAACCATTACCAAAACCACGTCAGAGAGAAATCCTATTATGACAAAAATCAAATTGCAATAAGTACTTTCTAAAACTTAAACTGTAAAAGAAAGCATCTTGTCACATGCAGATGACTGAGGAGTGTTGAAGTGCAGCTTCTAACCCATCCTGTGGAATTCCTAATACAGCTGAATTTCTTTTAGTGCTCAAAAAAATATTTTCTAGGTGCAATTGCAGTGGAGAGGTGATGATGCAATATTGCTTTATTGAGAGATTATTCTATAAACGCATCCCCATTGCTTTCAGTGGGATTATATAAAACAGAAGGGGTTTTCTACCATTACTTAGACTGAGAGTTACTGCAGTCTGATATTTTTACATCTGTTTTTTTAGTAGTACCAATCCCTTCATCCTCTTCGTTCTGTTTTGCATGATTTAATGTATCTGAGATATGTAAATAACTTCATCATTCCACCCCTACTCTTGTCAGTTGTATCTCCTCTCAAGTTCCCAATCTTTGATCTTTGGATAGATGAGACATATCTGATGGTTCTCTTCAGATTAAGAGGAATACATTTAATCTTTGAGTGTTTTGTTTTCTACTACGATTTTCCCCCAGTCCTAGCTCACTGTAGCCATCCAATATAACTACAAAAGAAGAACTCACATCCTTGTCTTCTGCCGTGCACGTGGCACTGTACCAGGTGGGTACCTACATGAAGATGTCATGCGTTCATGGTTTCGACTTCGAGTCTACAAGTCAGGGTTAAAAGAGCCACTGTGCTTCAAGGGTTAATCTGCAGAGTCTTTGCCACGTGTTAGGTAAATAGCTAAGGGGTTTATTAGGTTTGGTTAACAAAGATAAATTACTTAAAAGTGTAGAAAACCTTTTTTGCCCTTAGAGTTCAAAGCGAAATCCGTGTTTACGACGAGTGAGACTGCTCTGCCTGAGGGGGTAAAGCACAATGGGGCTTGGAAATTAAGGATGAGGCCCGTAGTAATGTATCAGGAAAAATGATGTTAGATAAAGTTCAGAAACCTCCTAGGCTCCCAGTGCCTTGACTGGAGGCTCATGAGGAGGAACACCTCTAACTGGTGCTCATCTTGAAAGAAGGAGGTGGGAAACCTGACAACAGTCAAAATGTGTGTGCGTGTGTTCCGCACTGTCTGCCCTCTTAGCGCTTGTTTCCCCTCTTAGCACTGGTTTCCCTCTCATCTTCAGGTTATACTGAGCTGCCTCTGACCTCTCTTTATACAGCAATTTTTCAACCCAGCTGCCTAATTTGTGGTCTTAAGCGTTAGAATTTTATTAAAAGCTTTCGTGCAGTTACGGTTCTTGCCTAATGGCTTTGGAGGCGCGAGAGGCATTTGAGAAATGGTCACAAGTAAAGACAAAGGAGGAACTCAATTTTGAGACAATCAGATTAATGGAAATAAGAAAATACCCAAGCCAAAAAGCTCTGGATGCAGAGCTGCAATGCCTGGAGCTTTTCAGTTTTCACATCAAGATCAGCACCATTCTTAAGCGGCTCGGTAATCACTGCCTCTCCAAGTTATCTTTATCCTAGAAATGTCATGCTGTGGGGGTGTCTTGCTGGGAGAGAAAAGGCTCTGCCCGTGTATTTCTGACTTGCTCATTTTTTCTTCTGGCTCCCAACCCCATTTGTAACTTTACTTTCACGGAGTAGTTTCACCGCAGGCTGGGAATAGAGGTAAGTAGGAACTGCCAGATTAGCCCATGGAAACATCTTTGCTGTTATTGTTCTTTAAATCTTGTTTTTTGTTTTCAAAACGTGCATTAGAGAGATTCACTTTATTCTGTAGAAATATAACAAAAGCCCCAAACGCTTTGCATTGTTGATATAGGTTTTAGCAGAGAGAAATCAGACCGCTTACTGACAAATCGTCAAGAGGGAAGAAATTACCGGCAGTGGAGGTTGCCAATAATCAAGATTACAATAAATCATTTACAATAAACTCCTCCTGGGAGACAGAGACCTTAAGGAAATTGTGGGTTGCCTAGATGTAGGACTTGTTAAAGAAAACAATGATGCTTTGATTGGGAGGAAGGTATCTGATTATCCCAGCTGTAGCTGGAACCGTTCCTCCCCAGCTCGTGTCATTTTGACTTCTGTAAATGTTGCGTGACAATCCAAGGCTCCTGTGATAAGATAACTATCTTTAAAACAAGAAAATAGTGAGAAACTGTAACCTCAGCTGAGCGTTCGGATAAGCAAGGTAGCAGCAGCTGATCTATTAGCTCTGCATGACTGGGTTCCTGTGGCAGCAATCCATAGCTTAAACAATTCTCGGGTTTGTGTCCTTTCTGGATACTGGAGGGCGTTTTGGCGGCGATGCACTTCACCAGAGCTCGGCACGGGGCCGTCTCAGCAACCCGAACCGCCCTCAACGCCGTGCGTTACTGTAAATGCCCTTTGCAACCCTTGGGGTTGAGATCAGTTTTCAGGAGAGGAAGGTGTGTTTGGATGCTCCCTAGTTGGCAACTCATTCTGCAAGCACGCCGTGGACAGCTCGCTGACACTGCCTTGTATGACCTGCTCTCTTCTCTGCTCCCTCCCCAGAGCACTAAATCACCCTTTTCCCCTCCAGATAGAACGGTTTGGGTCAGAAGGCACCTTGAAGATCATCCAGTTCTAACCCCCTGCTGTGGGCAGAGAATCACACTGTTGTAGTCCAATGTAAGAAAGAAGTAACTGTTTGGGATTTTCCTCCTGAGTCTTTTATGAGAAAGGAATCAGAGAAGGGTTTAGAACTCTGATTTTTAGTTGATATTTAAAAATCTGCCCCCAATAATGCCAAGTTCCAAATATTGTAGAAGTGACCAAAATTTTGAGACTAAAACCTTGCCATGTATATGAGAATAATTCTATATGTAATTATTTAGGTATAGATTGGGTGTTAGGAAAAAATGATTTACTGACAGAGTGGTGAAGCCCTGGCAGAGGCTGCCCAGGGCATTGATGGAGCCTCCATCCTGGGAGGGGTTCAAAAAAAGCGTGGCCATGGCACTTTGGGACATGGTTTAATAGGCACAGCGAGGTTGGGCTGACGGTTGGACTGAATGAGCTTAGAGGTCTGTTCCAACCTTTATGTTTCTATTTATATGGGAAACTTTCAGAAGAAAAGGGATTTATTAACGACCGTCAGAAGCTCACAATGAATGCCAGACCTTCCTTCTATGCTTATTCCTGACAAACGGACACCACAGGTTGTGCTGGGGGGTCACGTTGGTGATGGCTATGATTGCTTTGTTGATCTCCAACGTTCTGGTCACTGAGGATTGCCCTGATTTTAGTTTTCAAGACGAGGATTTCAACGGACACAGCACAGGACTGAACTCTGGTTTGGCCACAGCAGTTTCTTCCTGCTTCTTGCTTCTCTTTATAGTATGTACTGGACCTTGATTATAGGATACTTGACTAAGTTTTACGGAGTTTTTAAGGACTGTGTTTTCTTCTGAATTTAGAGCTGTCTGTGAGTCTGTGTTTGTTTAACTATGCTATTTTTGCCTTCTTACTCAAGGGTTCTGAGCACAGTTCTCATGGTCAGCTAATGGTTACTGCCCACACGGATCTACCTCTTGAAAGAACTTCTGTGTATTTGGTGGGAGCACGTGGAAAGTCAGCTGAATTCATTGGGGCTGGAATAGTAACAACCTCGAGTATGGGTGAAGAAGGTTTGGAATACTGATAATCTCAAGTATGGGTGAAGTTTTGGAATAGTAACAACCTCGAGTATGGGTGAAGAAGGTTTGGAACAGTGATAATCTCAAGTATGGGTGAAGAAGGTTTGCAGCCATGGGACACTTTGTGCACTGTATCACATTGAATGCCTTCGCTACCCTCTTAATAGTAACCATCAAGGAGGAAGGAGGGATCAGCTACAGCTCCATTACAGCCTGCCTGGTTACATCTTTCCATGTGAACCAATGGAAAGGTTATTCTGAGAGTGACATAAATAACCTGGATTTTACAACATTGGATGAGTTTACGTGTAGGTCGTTGGTTTACTCAACTCTTCAGCTATGCTGAAATAGAAAGTATGGCAGAAATTGATGCTGCATGACTGAGATAACATTATGAGAAATAATATATAACTTATAGTATGAGAGGAAACGGCCTCAAGTTGCACCAGGGCAGGTTCAGATTGGATATTAGGAAAAATTTCTTTACTGAAAGAGTGGTGGAGCACTGGGAGAGGCTGCCCAGGTGGAGTCCCCATCCCTGGAGGGGTTCAAAAAGCGCGTGGCCATGACACTTTGGGACATGGTTTAGTAGGCATGGTGCAGTCGGGCTGAGAGCTGGACTGGATGATCCTAGATGTCTTTTCCAACCTTAACGATTTTATGGTTCTGTTAATTTGGGGTTGTATTTTCTCTTTAATGCTGAAATAACCATTCATGCCAAAATAGAAAGTATGGCAGAAATCCATGCTGAATGACAGAGATCACACTATGAGAACTTCTGTATTTCTTGTAGCCTGGGCAAACCCATCGTTCAGGAAGTCCTTGATACAGAAAAGCCCCTCACAGGTGTTGAAATGATATAATGAGCTGAGCATAAAGGGAACCTGGCATTGACCAGCAACCAAGCACAGAAAAATGTAGTGAAGAAGGTGAGTGAGCTTGTCGCTTGGACTTGGTTTTCCCCACAACGTTTTCCTCATTATAATAGACACTAATTCCAACTACATCAGTTAACCGAATAAAAACCGATGTTAGCGCTCTCTACCAGCTTTGCAACTCGGATGGTATTTCCAAACCCCTACTCTTTGCGTACTCAGTCCTGTTTTCCGGATGAATGACTGTGCTGTTTCCTGAACGAGGAGGATGGAATTTCATTACTTTATACCAGACATGTAAGCATGAAGTCAGACACGGTTCCAAGAGTTGAAGTAGTTAATGTGATACAGAAACTGTGTGATACTTTCATGAATAACCAACTTGGTTGGCAGGTCAAACCAGCAGAGGAGATAACGGCATAGCGTGTTCGTGGGCTGATCATAGCAAGTAACTGAATTCTTTGTGCTGCACGCAGAGCAAAGTTTTCCTCTGCAGAGGATCCGGGCAGTGGCGGTGCAGGGGTGCATCAAGTACAGTAGAGCTTGTCAGTGCAATCACGTGATTTCTAAATAAACCATAGGAAGAAGGAAAGGTAAAGCAGCTCCAGTCATAAAATTGAACAGTAGATAGAGATCACTCCTTCAGCTCAAAAATTCATGACTTGCAGATTGCTCAGAGCTGGGAGGAAATACTAAGGAATTGCCACTTTGCTCTTCTCCAGGTGTCCCTCACAGTCCCTGCATCCGTGCTTCGCTTTTTTTTTTTATAGCCTTATTTCACATAACCTTGTGTTCCTTTCAGCGTTCCTTTCTTCCACCATTACGTAGGTTTTCCCTGTCTAAGTATTCCTTCCTCTTTCCTTTCCTCTCCCTACAATGAAAGACCATGTCACTTCACTTTCCTCCCTCACATTATTAGTTCTTTTGATGTACTCCAACACATCTCACGGCCTTCTGCTGTGGCTGTTCCATTGCCTGGTTTCCAAAGTGGCCTATTGGCCATCAACAACATTTTCTGTAAGAGCTTTTTTTTTTTTCTTTTTTTAGAGTTTACCATTAAAATTTTACTTGGAAGGTAAATGTCAGTTGGTTTGGAAGACAAATACTAAGAGGTGACATTAGTTAATGGTTCAAAAGACGCGAGGGCCGCTGCGTGATGTAATAAATAACATAGGTCAGGAGTTGTCAGCTACTCTGTACACAACATATAACATGTGGCCCTCCTCCTCATTTCTTATGTGCGAGTGTAATAAAGGTGATTAACAGTAAGCTCTTCCTGTGAATTACCTATTGATAGCTTAAGGGCTGTACGCAACGCGGTGTGTCCTGTTAATCCCTCTCGGGGACCATCACGCAGGGGAAAGGTGGGGGGCACACGGCGTAGATCCTTTAGCAGTCTCCTAATTTGTTCTACGTTCCTTTTCTCTCTCGGTGAGTCACGCTCATCTCCCTGTGACTTGAGAGTTCATCCTGGGATCTCATGCCATCTTTCTGTCTTTATGAGAAGGTGTGTATGACGATCCACCCTAATGGTTTCTGTTGCTGGCTGTGGCAGCATGTTTTATGATGGGTGTGGTACATTCCCATTTTCTCTGTTGTGCATGTACAGGATTCACCTTGCAGCCCCACCCGTGGCCACTCCCACCCTCCCACTGGGAATCGCCCACAGTAAGCTCTGTAATTACCTTTATTTGATCTGAGGAATGGATTTGGGAATCTTATTTGCACAGTCGTAAGCTGAGTATGGTAAAACAAAAACCTTCTGAATGACTGATTCACTGAGCAGAGATGTTGAGCAGAGAAGCAGCAGAGACACAGAGAACCAAGATCAGGGGCTGTTTACCTGCGGTGGTTTGAGAGTTTCTGCTTTGGAAATGTCTGTCTACAACACATGCATAGAATCACAGAATCGTTAAGGTTGGAGAAGACCTCTAAGTTCATCCAATCCGTCAGACGAGCCCCACCGTGCCTCCTAAACCATGTCCTGAATTGCCATGTCTCCGTGTTGTTTGAACCCCTCCAGGGATGGTGACTTCAAAATATGCATAAGGGGGAAATTTCACCTGTTGTCACCTGTTTTGAGTTCTTAATGTTAGCAGGCAAAACTCTTCTAAGTTACAGTTTTCATTGGAACAGTTTCTGTTAGTTTTACATTGAATTAAACTGAACAACAGAGGAGCGGTGGCTGCCCCATCCCTGGAGGTGTTCAAGGCCAGGTTGGATGGGGCTTGGAGCAACCTGATCCAGTGGGAGGTGTCCCTGCCCATGGCAAAGGGTTGGAAATGGATGGGCTTTGAGGTCCCTTCCAACCCAAACCATTCCATGGTTCTATGAATCAGTGCAAACTGTGGTTTGTACTTGTTTCACATGTTCAGTCTGGGTTAGGCAGTCTGGTTTACACTGGCCTCCAGGACTCTCAGGGAAGAAAAAAATCTTGTATGCAGCCAGAACTATTGCAGCATTTGTTCAACCATTTGGTTTCTGGGGAAACCTTTGAAAAGAAAAAACAAAAAAACCCCAAGACTCAAGTTCCTACTTTGGCTTCTGAAGATCAAAGACCTTCCATCATCCACCTAGCAACTAGAGTAACTCATTCAGCTCGCTCACAGAAGCCCAGTTGATCTGGGGTGATGTATTCTGCTGACACCTATTCCTAAGCATGCATGAGAAATGTTGCATATGAAGTAGGGAAGATGGAGGAATGGGTAATGGAGAATGGTTTATATTTCTCAGGAGGGAACCCATCCTCCAGTCCTAGCATTGGCCTTTGTCTCCACTGAACTTGACTTTTGGTTTCATACTTGCAATGGTCAATACCGGCATGTTAAAAGGTTTCAAACAAGTATACTGGGGAAACTGGGCTGATAATCTGCTGAGATGACCCCAAAGAGCTTCATCAAAGGGTGTTAAGGGAACTAAATAATAAAATCATATAACAGAATGGTTTGGGTTGGAGGGAACCTTATAGCCCATCCAGTCCCAACTCCTCCGCCGTGGGCAGGGACACTTCCCTAGGTCAGGTTGCCCAAAGCCTCATCCAACCTTGCCTACTGAATGTCTGCTGAAATCCTGACTCTCCACAGAAAAGGTATTTGCATGGTTAAAAGACTGGAAATGAAAAGTAAAGGTGAAGGCTGAGTTTTTGCAAGGAAGGAGGTCATCGTGGTGAGGATGATCCTTGGGGGCCTGCTGAGACTTTGTGTTGCTTAATGTAGTCCCAAACAACCTGGAAAAAGAGGTGAAAAGCACTGTGGCAAAATTTGCAGATGATACTTTTATACTGAATAGTTGTGATGGAGATCAGATGGGAGGAACAGCAGGAAGGCATCATGAGGTTCAGGATGAGGCTTTTAACCTTATAGGTGAACCTAAAGAGATGCACAAAAATGTCGTTTACCAAAAAGCGATCTTAATTGCCTTCTAGATGACGGCTAAAACTCAGGAAAGAGGAATGGTTCTATGAAAACATCAGCTCAGTGATAACAGCTATGGTGAAAGTGAAGCCAAATGTGAAGAACTGTGAGGGAAACCCAGGTTTTCCATGGTGTAAAAACACGATGCATTGCCATCTTGAACAGCGGGCAGCTCTGATTCTCCCTGTCTCGCAAAGTAACAGTTGTAGAGGAAAGGATGAGCAAAGTGCTGCAAGTCTGACCAAAAGTCTGCACCAGCTTCCATACATGGAATGAAAAAGAGGACTTTGGCCTGGAAAAAGGATGATTGGTGGTGGTGATGGTGAACGAATGGAGGAGATGCATGAAATCACAAGTGGCGTGGAGACGATGGGCAGGCATTGGAGGCAGTTGTCTTCTAATTTGGCAGCTGTGGACCATCAGTTGAGCCTAGCAGAAAGGAGCCTGCAAATCAGCAAGCCAAGGTGGTTCTTCACACAGCGTGTAGTGGCGCTGTGCAAGCACCAACCACCGCGTGCTGGAGGTGTGAAAGTTGGTAGGGATTCAAGGCATGGCTGGACTTGTTCACGGAAAGGGAAGTCGATTGTGGCTTATTAAATAGATGGACAACAGCTGTGAGTTAAGAGGTCTGTGATTTGCAAACTCTTTGCCATTTCCGTGCTTTTCAGCACGCTTTTAGTCTTATTCATTGCTGGAATAGGGTCTTGGGTGAGATGGGCCTTTGGTTTCACCTGGGAGGGATGTTTTTCAGTATGGTGTGCACTGCATTGCACACCATTCTAAATACAAAATCAAGATGTTCTGTGTTTAGATGCCATGAATTGTCTGCGTTGTCAAATCATAGAGTCACTAAGGTTGGGAACCCCCCCTCAGCTCATCCAATCCAACCGTCAGCCCAACCCCACCGTGCCTGCTAAACCCTGTCCCAAAGCACCGCATCCACACGATTTTTGAACCCCTCCAGGGACGGAGATTCCACCACCGCCCTGGGCAGCCTCTGCCAGGGATTCACCGCTCTTTCATGAAGAAATCTTTCCTAATATCCAATCTAAACCTCCCCTGGTGCAACCTGAGGCCGTTTCCTCTCGTCCTATCACTTGTCACTTGGGTCACAGTGGGTAACGTGTTTCCAGAGAGATACAGCTCCCTGCCTGCAGAAGCAAGCGCTGTCGTTAGGGAAAAAGGAGAGAGGAAATATTTTAGGGTGAAGAAATAAAAAGGCAAATGCCTGATTATCTGCATGCCCTTCCCTCCCTGTCCCCAGAATTACAGTGTCATTCACACCCCTGCATCAAGTCGAGAAGTGAGTTTTGTAATTTAAAGCATCGTCTTTGGAATAGCAGGAGGAGTGAGAGGCAGACAGACAGACAGACAGACTGAAGAATAAGTGAGGGCCAGTTTGGAGATTAAAGAACCTTATGAGACAATATGGCCTGACACTGTTTTGCAAAATGAGTACCAGACAAATACACCAATCCTTCAGGAAGGAGTAAATGCGGAGAAGGCGATGGGATACAAGGGACTTGGGATTAGGAAGACTAAATGGAGGAAGCAGGGAGAAGGAGAAGTGAAGGCAATGTGGTGAACAGACCACGAAATCAGGCATGAAAGCACTAAACTTCCTGCAAAAGATTATGTTTCTTCTTTGTAAGACTTGGAAAACACAATGTTTGCTGTAAATGTAAATACCAAGGAAGTTCCTTGGGGAAAAAGAGATTTGAAAATGAGGGAAGTTAGGAGAGAACGGGCGCAGCTAAACCTATCCCTGTTTACAATTATGAGGTATAGGATCTGCATGAGAGTCTCTAAGTATGGTCATATCAGACTAAGCTGCACCAAAGTCCATTCACCCATTAACCTCCTCTCTGCTTCACTGCAAAGTGCCCAGCGATTGTTCCTCCCCTTCCCCCTCCCCATTTCCTTGCTCCTCTGCTACACCCACCTCTTTTCCCAGTGTCTAATTTATTCCTAGAGCCTATTTCTGCTTCGTAAACACTGCTTCCTTACTGCTAAAAGCAAAATTATGAAGAGCTGCTGTTTGATTTTTAAGTTAATTTTACTTGATTTTTCATCTTTCGCTATTTTAACTCTTTGGGGAAAATTCTTCAAGCTTTGTGAAAACCATTTCTCCTAAAAGAAGAGCAGAACACTGTCTTTCCCCAGTTCTCTTCATTCCTAGTTATTGAAAAGCACGTTGTTTAAGCCAGCACAGCTTAAATGCTTGATGCAAAATTTCGGCAAAATAATGGGATTTGTTCACCTAGGGTGAACTCTTCCACCAGGTCCCTCTGCCTGAGACGTGCTTTTACAGCCGCCTTATTTTAGCCATCGCCTGATTGAAGAGGAGAGCAGGACTAAATCATTATTGGTCCCTTTGCACAGCAGAACCACAGAAAAGAAAGTGCACAATTTTATGACGCGCACTCCCCTCTTCAGGGGCTGAAGAGCATTTCTTGAGGGCTTAACTCTCAGAAGTACTCTATCGATACCATAGAATCGTGGAATCGTTAAGGTTGGAAAAGCCCTCTAAGCTCATCCAGTCCAACCGTCAGCCCAACCCCACCATGCTGGCTAAACCCTGTCCCACAGTGCCATGTCTACACATTTTTTTAACCCCTGCAGGGATGGAAACTCCCCCAGTGCCCTGGGCAGCCTCTGCCAGGGCTTCACCACTCTGTCAGTAGAGAAATTGTTCCCAATATCCAATCGGAACCTTCCCTGGTGCAACTCCAGGCCACTTCCTCTCATCCTATCACTGTCACTTGGGAGAAGGGACCAGCACCCACCTTGCTGCAACCTCCTTTCAGGGACCTACAGAGACCATGAGAGTAGTTCTTTCCATATTTCCACCTTTTTATGAACATATCGGTAGAGAATCTCCCTTAAGAGCTATCTATGTATTCAAAATAACACGTCTACTTTCCACTGTTTCTTAAAAAATCTGCATTCTCTCTGTTTGTGTTTCTGTCCACCTACAGAGTTGATCCCTTCAGGGTGAGAAAATCTACTGCACTGATAACTGAGACAAATAATATATTTTTATTTCTGTCCCAAATTATGGTTAATGAAAATGTCTTGTGGCAAAGTAATTAAAACAAGTATTAAACCTAGATTAAATAAACTGCAAAAACTAGAAAATGTGAAGTTCACAGCTTTTTAAGTAGAAATTCTGATCTATTACACAAGAAGTAACATTCCCCACCTCCCAGTTATAGGAAAGTCCCAACGACTTTAGAAAATAGAGATTTCCTTCACCACAAAACATGAGGTAATGACACCCTTGAAATAAAGGAAAGGGATTTCACAGAAAGAGCAAGCATCCCAAAACTGGGTGTGCAGAAAGAGTTTTGCAATAAACAGCCTGAATAAACAGTCTCTGTTTCACCGAGGAAGCATCGCTTCAGAAGTGGATTGAATTAAATCCACGTACGGGATCCTGTTACAGGATTCTTAATAGAGATGGAAATTAGCAACAAGAAAAGGGAGAAAATGAAACAGGAGTCATAGAACTCCTGCATTTTTCTCCCTGCCGTGTTGTGTTTGACACAGAGATATCATCGAGCAGCTTATGAAGTAGCAGAGATTCTTCTGTGAGACTCATCCTCCCTCTAAACTGGATTTTTTTCCATTCATTCCTTACTGTGAAAAATTGACTCCTTAATAAAGACGGGATATAACATTTTTTGGAGCGGCCACATATAAGGAGGTTGAAAGTACGTGCGTTTCTTCTCTTAAAATATTAAATTTCAGTGGTCCGTACAGCGTAATTAACTGATCCAAGAGGAACACCACATTAAAGAGAGAGATGTAAACCTAAACAGATTACAAACCCCATTCTGTTTTCTTATACATTAAAAAAAATGCAAATTAAACTTCTTATAGGTGTTTGTTTCCAACACTTAAAGCCCAGCTGATAAAGAATATTCATTAAGGGCCTAGAAATACAGTTCTGTGTTATTAACTCTGTCCTCAGAATAGTAATTTCAGGAAAAAAAGGAAGATTAATATATTAAAATATGTTTGTATTTTATAAAAACCCCATGAATCTTTATCAACATTGATAACAGCGACAGCTCAACATTTTCCTTCATCTTGAAGTCCTCTGTGTATCATAATTTTTCACTCATTCCAGTGTTTTAGCTTTTCAGATTGGCTAAACAAGTGTAGGATTAAATGTATAATATTATGGTATGTTGGGAGCCTGTAGACTGTAATGCAAAACCAGAACGGTGTTACGGATTCAGCAGAATGCAAAATCATCAGGAAGGGAAAATAAGCTCCTGAATAAAGAGCACGCTGCTCGGAGACTCTAGATATTTATTCATAAAGTAACGTCTTGAAATTTATTTTACGTGTTGTATTTTTGTTGGCATTCACATATTTATGCCCTCTAAATTAGTCATTTTTTTCCAGCTAAATCAAGGATTTTTATATCACGGTAGCCACCAGTTGTGAAGCACGGAATGTGTTTCATAGCCAGGGGGATTGGTGTTTGGGGTTAGTTTCACCGGAGGCTGTGCAGAATGATCTCTGTACGAGAAGCTTTTGTTGCCTTTAGTTATCTTTTGCCACTGAAGAGGGCACTTGGCTACTGGAAGCAACCTCATCCTTCACTTTCTTCGTCCGCTGGTTTAGCGGTGACGGTAGCTGCCCACGCTACGATCAACGATCCCTTTTCCCCAAGGCTGGGGGTCTGCAGCGCGAAGCTGGAAGGTGCCTGGATTTCACAGGCACCACCTGGATTTCACGTTTCCAACTCATAACAAGGTGTGTTTAGCAGAAATAGGTTCGGAGTCCCAGGAAAGCCAAGACTGGGAGGGACCTCAGGACCATCTACTCCAGCTCGCTCTGCTCAGTGCCGGGGCAGCTCGGTTAAAGCGTGGAGTGGAATATCAGCAGGAAACCAGCTAAGGAATAAAAAGCACGTGCGTGGTTTCTTCTGCCAGGGAAAAGCAGGAGCTATGTCTGTTACAAAAAGCGTGCCTGTTAATTAGAACATCAGCTACCACTAACGAGCGCACCATCACATCTGCTCTGTTAAATTAGGGCAAAGGAATCCTTCACGTGGGTTCTCTTCATTTGGTTTTCTACAAAGTATTCCTTTCCTTCTTGCTTTCTGAGTAAACTGTTGCCAGTTACCGCTGCTATTATTGTGTTTCTTGGCGTATCTTACATTTTTTCAGACCGTCAGTGCCGATTATACAAGAACCATCATTTTTATGAGGGCAAGAATGCGTATTTTTGTATCGGTAGTTATGAAATAAAGGCAGAAGCCTAATTCTTACAGCATCTAAAGACAGAAGCAAGTAGAGATCCATCAAACACGTTTTTTTCAGAGTCCCATGATGATAAGATTTGATTACCCATATTGTTAAATTCAAGTTCACTCCTGTACAGGATATGTGTATTTCCAGTTTCCACATTTTCATTCTATCTTAAACTTCACTGTGTCATCCTCTCTCAAATATTTTACCTTAACAATGTTTTTGCATGTGGGAAAACCTATTGTTGCATTCCCAAGCTTTTCCTATTCTGAATATACTTTTAAAATGACATTTTCTGTGAAGGCTTTCAGTGAACTTGGAACCAGACTTTGCAGTCCTCTCGATGCACAGAGATGCATAGAGAAATCTGGCTTATTATCCCCATTGAAAACGGTTCCCTGTTACGGTTTTATAGAGTCGGGGAGGAAAAGAGAACAAATGTGAATTGTGCCGTGCTCCATTTGTTTTCTGGCTGTTAAGTTTGTCTGCTGACAGCCAGTGCTGGCTGATGCATGCAAATAGGCTGCAGGGTACTCTCATCTATGTGAGCACGAACAGAAATCTGGGAAGACTTCTCTAGAATTCTAGTGAGTTTTAACCGTTGAATGAAAATTTGGTGAACCCAAGAGTTTTTCCGTGCAAGTATTTTACGCTGTGTGTGAAACCGATGTATACGTACAGCGTATTTCCATAGATTTAACTAAGTGGTATTTTTGCTCAGCGCTTCGAAAGACGATGAGCAGATCGTCCCAGAGGACCTTGTGTTAATGGCTGCTCTCAAAAATGTTTGCTCTAATAGCGCAGAATCATGGAACGGTTTGGATTGGAAGGGACCTCAAAGCCCATCCAGTGCCACCCCCTGCCATGGGCAGGGACACCTCCCACTGGATCAGGGGGTTCAAAGCCCCATCCAACCTGGCCTTCAACACCTGCAGGGATGGGGCAGCCACCACTGCTGTGGGCATGGTACGTAATCCTTCAGTGCTTTGAAAGGTTCCTATAAAGGATGACAGACAACAGCACTTCTTGTGTATTACCAAACCAGAACCGAGCTATCACAAAGCTGACCCCAAATCCATAAGGTAGATCAGGTGTTCTCTAGACACTCTGCATTTCAAAGGAAAAATACCCAGCCCAAATCTATTCCTGGGTGGAAAAGTAGGGCAAACGTTAATTAGTGACCTTAAAGCACAATGGAAAACTAACGGGGCAATGCCAAGTCAGAGTATGAGAAATTCGGGAATATTAATGCTCGCCTCTGATCTCATACACTGAGGAATATGTGTGTTCTTGCCTCCCAGAGGATAGGGCTGAGGCTTTTTGACATCTTCAGGTTCAGCGGCCTCATTTAATTCCCTTCTGGTGTTCGTAGAGAATCGGTTGCAGTAACTGCAGAGCTCCAGGCCCTCGTCTCTGACAATTCGCTATGAACGCCGCGTCAGAAGGCTGAAGGAAGTGCCTCTCTGGAAACCGGGAAGTCTGAAGGCATTATGGAAGGCAGATTTAACTCAGTTCCCTCTGTACAAAATTAAACCCCCAGAACAACAAACTAAGGAAAAAAAAGAGGCGAAAGTAAAAGTTGCTATGATTTTGTTAAGTAGGAATTGTCCTACAGGTGTAGTTCACCTCCACAGTGACCTTGCAAGAAGAGGAGAAGGTGTACAGGTAATACAGCCTGACATCAGTGAGGCTTCTACGCTGCCTCCCGTGGTGCTCTCATAGGCAAACTAAGAAAATCTATTTTAGATAAAGCTCTAGTGGAGAGGAGGTAAAGCTGGATGGAAGAGAACATCAGGAGCAATTACTGGCTGCTTGTTGTCAGAATGAAAAGGTGTTTTTAGTGGATTTCTTAGAGAGTCTGACACTACTTGGCATTTTCACTAATGACTTGTGTGATACACTAGAGACGAACGCTAATCAAATTTGGAACCAGCATGGAGATGGAAGACTTTGCATAGGCATTTAGAGGATTAATATTCAACAGGAGTCAGGAAAAATGATATGAATGAAGTAAAATGTCGTTGAATAATGACTAAGTTCACCACCTAGGCAGGAATAATAAACCCTGCAGACAGTGAAGGGGAACGAGGGGCTAGGTAGCAGTTCTGCGTAAAAGGATCTTGAGGGTTCGGTGGGTCACAAGCTGAACCTAGGTCAGCTGCATCGTGCCACAATGAAAAAGGCAGACGTGCTAGCAGGTATCAGGTGCTTCAAGAAGTGTGTTCAGTGAGACTGGTGAAGTTCACTTCTCTTGGCGTTGGGAAAGTGTCAGCTGAAGCTTTGTCTCCAGGTTTGCTCACTGCACTCTGAAACAATGGACTCCAATTTGGAGTCCGTGGAAGAGGAATGAGAAAGGTCAGGGGCTGAGAAAATGAGTTTATAGAATTATGGCGGTTTGGTCTGGGAGAGGATTTATATTGAAGGATGTTCCAGCCCTTTTTTCCCCTCTCATTTGCTCTTCTTCTCCGCAGCTTGGGAGGACAGTGCCTGGCTGTTTAATTATTCCATCTGGGAAAATAGTAAATTATTTCCTTCTATGAATTACTTACATTCCTGGGAGAACAGGTTCCTGTCTAATATTTCTGGCATCCTACCATTTGCCCACAGAGGGGAATGTTGCAGGGACCTGTCCTGGCAGGTCTGTTGAAGCAGCAGTTAAGCGTTTGCAGGGCAGGGATACCTACCCATTCCAGGAGTAAAGTACGGGCTAGGTGTGGAAGTTGTAAGCTGACACTAGATGAGCTGCTTTGAGAGGCTCTAACAAACTGGTGAGGCAGCAGTACAGAGGGAAACAAATTGGGTTAAAATGACAGCATGTTTAGCTTCATTACATGACTCTGATGGAACCTCACCCTCTATGCTTCATTCATTTCTGAGCACTTCACCAACAGAACGATAATAACGCTCTGGATTGCAGTAGCCCCGTCTCATCCAAACATCTTCAAATGGTTTTACATATATTTACTGAGCCTCAAAAGGCACTGTTGAGATTTGTGAAGGCCACGCAGAGATCACTTTACTAACCACAGGTTTAGCAGCTCCCTGCAATACTCGGCAACACTTTGCAGGGAGCAAAGAATGCAGGTGTCATTTGAAAGTGTTAGGGAATTTAGGGTCAATACTTGTATTAATATTACTATTTTGTTTATATAATGCAAAAAGTAACATTGCTCTGTGGACAACTCTAAAGGTCTTGAGCAACCTGGTCCAGTGGGAGGTGTCCCTGCCCATGGCAGGGGGTTGGAACTGGATGGCCTTTAAGGTCCCTTCCAACTCAAACCATCCTGTGATTCTACGATATTCTATTGCAGTTGGTAGGAATCCGTGGCTCTTTTAAGTGTTAAATTGAAGGTAGAATAGTGGCAGATAGAGCACTTGGGGAGAGGGCACTTGCAAGCAGCTGGCAAGCCTGGCACGCTGGGTTATAGCGCTGGGTCTCTGCTTTCTTGGCATTGTCGAAGAAACCACTGGTAGTATCTTGTGTAAGACTTAGTTGCACCAGAGGGACGCAAAAAATGGGCTGTGTAGTACAGGGCTTCATTGATTAAAACGAAAACAACAAAACCCCCACCAGCTGAGGAGACCCTGGGGGAGGGAGCAAGCAGCTGGCTGTGATTATGAGGGAATGTTTTGGATTTATATTTGAAGTGTGGCAAAAGTGTTAATTTTTTCCCCCTATCTTATTAAAAGTGGCAGAGTCCGATAAATAGAATTAGCCAAGACCTTGCTTGTAGTTCTTAGCGTAAGCAGCGCCCGGTCGGTAGTACCACACGGGCTCCTACTCAAAGTATTCCAGTCTCTTTCAACTTTGTGCATCTCCTGAGAACTGGATTTTATTTGTACCTCTCACTTAATCTGCACTATCTCCATAATGAATCGCTTCGTCTTTTGAGCTCAGGATTCCTGAGGTGCAGGAGAGCAGAAAGGAGTGTTTGGCCCAACTCATAAAGCTCAGGCTTTCTGGGTAACGATAGAGAACGTGGCCGCAAAGAGTAAATCCTCTCTGCTTGGGTGTTATCTCCGTTATTATTTCTATGACAGTGACGTACCGAACCCTGATTCTCTTACGCCAGCATCCAAACCAACACTGTTCCTTACTTTCCAATGAACACAGTCGGAAAGAGGCAGCTTCCAAAGCTCCTGCATGAGTGAGGCACAACCTGCTGGAATATTTTGCATCTGTAATTGTTGGGTTTATAAGCAGGACAGAGTCGTACATGTAAGAATTCTTCATTATGCATTCTTCGGTGCTTTGAGCCCTTGCCTTTTAAAGGCTAAGTACGTAGTGGGGTTTTTTTCTTTGTTTTGTTTTCTGGGTATTTTTTGTGCCTTTATGCTTTTTAAATCGTATTGCACGACTTACTGCAGAGCTCCCGCCTTCAGCTCTAGCTGTGGTCACTCAAGGCTGTAATTAGAGGCTCCTTTGGGTTCTAATGTGAATCAATTACCAATATTTTTTGCAGGACTTGGAAATTTCTATTTCAGAATCTTTTGGAGGCCACTTCACTGTCTCCCAACCCTTGGTCATTTAACAACCTGTGAAACAAGGTGATTTAATAACTGGAAGGAGTTCTGCACGGCACTGCTCCTTGTGTTAAATTTCTGGAGTGTGCGGTCCAAAAGATTAGAACGTTGGTGTTGTGGTTAATGTTTAGTTTCCAGGAATCCTAAACAATCATTTTCTTTTTAGTTTTCCTTTTACAACACGGATGCTCTAAGAGGACACAGTGCATTCTCTGGGGGTTTTGTGTGTTTTACTCATCTAAACCTGTGTTTGAGCAGCAAGCTACTCTCCAAAAAATGAACCAACCTCTTCTTACACAGAATGGATCAGGAAGACATCGCTTCATGTCGATGTCCCTCTTCCTACGCATTCTTTTTTGTGCTCAGTGTTTTGCAGTAACGGGAGGTGTTCCTGTGCTCCTGGCAGGTCCCTATGTAACGTATACCTGTCTCAGCAGCATACAGATACATCCATTTAATCCCTGGAATACTCGACCGACTCCTGTCTCACTATCTAACACGTGGGTCCAGTTGTATCTAGGAACACAGCAACGTCACACGCGTATCCGCGCTCATGTGCAACCCAGTCCTTTCTCACATTATATTTTAGCATTTGGGGCAGATCGTAGATGCTCAGATTAGCAGGATATAGCCCCCTTATTTCCTTTACATTAATGCTACTTCTACTCGTGTTCGTCTCCCCTCTTGGGGACGCGCGGTGAACAATGTACTTTAGTTGTGTATTTTCTTCGTTGCACATATTCTACAGGGCATCACCTGGCTGAAAGCAAAGCACACAACCCTATACTCCTGAAGAAATGCGCACTCTAGATACGAAATATTTTTTGTTCTTCTATGCTCATAATTAAATATGAACAAAATATATACGTTTTCAGCCTAAAACTCATCCAGTTCAACCCAGCTCCTATCAGTATCCAAGTTAGAAACATACAATTCAAATAAACGCAGCTGAAACATTCATGGAACAAAGTCCAATTCCCTAAGATTTAATTCTGCTGTCCAGTAAATTTGCAGGAGGACCAGGAGTGAATGGTGGCTAGCTGATATTTATAGGTTTGATAATTATTGTTTGTAACACAAACAGTCCCTTTCTTGCTGGATATCTAACAGTCTGAAACCATGAAGGGGAAAGAAAGCAATGCACATCCTGTGCGTATAAAGAACTAAGACACACGTTTCCATTCGCAGTCATTTCTGCAGTTAACACATCCCAGCTCCTGTCAGGATGTCACCACTCACCCTCCGATACAGCAGTAACTCTAAAAGAAGTTTCTGTCTGCTACTACAAAACACACAAGGCAAAAGCACCACTTTTAAAATAGAGGCCATAGTAAAAATAAGCTTGATTCCAAAACATAACTTCCCAAGTTTTTTGAGTCGTCATTGGAAAAGTTTGAAATAAATCTATAATCCACTTCACTTTCCTTGGTTTATCTTTCTGTTATTTAATATTTTTTTTTTCAGGTAATGGTAAACCCTTCCAGCTTTCTTCGTAACCATGGAACAGAAAGCACCTTAGGTTAAGCTGGTACACACCCGCGACAAGAAAAGCAGTTTTTTTCCTTTGGGAAATCACCCACAGCCTTCATTTCTCCCAGTACTCGCCCAGTGGATCTATAATCTTACCTGGTGTTTCCTGACTCCTTCTCTTGCTGCTCTTCACTCGATAAATACCTATAGGAGTTGCTGAGGAACAGGATGTAGGTGCTGACCTTCCCCTTCCCTCAGCTTGAAGTTCTTCAAAGTCACCCTCGGGGACTTCAGATTAAATAGATGAGCCAAGGCAAAAGAGTTCTGCTCCCCCTTCCGTTTGGCTTTCACGGCTGAATTCTAAAAAGCTACATGAAGTTGTCAGAGGTTTCCTCTTACCTTTTTACTGAAGCAAAACGGCGTGCTGCTGCTCCAGGACAGGATTAGGTCATTCAAACAGCCCTGCAGAGAGAGTGGAGGCTCAGCGGTATAGAGCCTCCAAAGGCTGGAAAGATCTGATCTTACATCAGGTGAGAGAAGGCAACTGGCTAGGCAAGCCAATAATTATGATATCAGCTCTTGTTCGCCTCAGGCAGTCCTGCATTTAATAAGAATACAAATATGACTAAGCTGCAGGTTTTTTTTCCTTGTTCTCTTGGTAATTCTTCAGAGAAGTTGGGCAGGTACTGAGCTCTAACTGTCTGGAGAGAGAGTGCTCCCTCTCAACCTCTCTGTTTTTCTTTTGATTTAAAACACCCATCTGTTACCATGTTTTGCAAACTCATTATCCACCTGTGGTTATTAAAAACACTCTTTCCTGCCGTGGATTTTGCCCTACTATCAGAAAGCACCCAGCCAACAGAAACAGGCTTCCTTCTTACATTTGTACAGTCTGAACTCTCTTCATGGAAAGGACCGTAGAATGTCAAAACACCTTGCAATATTTAAATGCAAGAAGAGCGCTACAAGACCAGTAGACTCAAGGTAAGATTCCCTCCCCGGAACAGAGCGCCTCAGCTCAGTCATAACAACAAAACCAGTTTGGAGGAGTGTGGGCATGTGTGTGTATATATTTACGTGGAGATGTTCGGGTTTTGTGTAAAAATATATAGAGAGGAATATGAATTTAAGTGTGCAATGGCAGGAATAGGCTTTTCAGCCTTCCCTGGCTTTGTGCACACTCTACAATCCCCTACACAGACTTGATCACACCTACTGTAATAACACTTACCTACCTCATAGGGTGTTGTGAGGATTAATTAATGTTTGTACAGTTCTTTGAAGATGAAAAGCCTTGAATGAGTGCTAAATATAATTACTGTCATTCCACAAAACAGCAGAAACATCTTTGCGGCCCCCAGGTTATTGTATAGGTACACCCATATTTATCTGCCGCGATTATGGTGAGATACTGAAGAAGGTCTTGAAACGTTGATAAAAACATGCTCTCTGCTTTGGAGGACGTATTTATATTCATGCTAAATTCATGAAATGGTTGTGTGATTCCTGTTGCAGAATACATCACGAAGATTTATGATGGAAAGTGATCTACCACGGCATCCGCGTGTCATAACAATCGGACCAGCGGAAGGAAAGCCATGGTTTTACCTGTGGTGAATTATTTCCTATCAAGAGTTTGCTAATTTGCTTTTACTTGATTTGTCAGGAACTTCCGATACTAGAAATGAAGACTTTGTCAATTTATCTGCTGGGTCTTGTCAAGATGCTGGGCATGGAGTGGTGGTGGATATGCTCTTTCCTGTCTGGAAGATCTCAAAGATAGTGCTGTGTAATGACTTGTCCTTTCCAAGGGCTTTCACATTTGGTGCGGCTCAGGGTTATGGGGAAGGTTCTGACACGGTTTGGGCTACACTTGACATATCAATTAGTTCTGAATTCTGCACTACCCTTAATTTACGCTTCTTACTCTGAGGGCCGAGACAGACGAATCCGAGATGGTTTGATGTCAGTAACCCAGGTCCTGACTGCACCAGCCCAGAACCAAAGCAGGGTAATGGCCTGGTTATTAACCCCGTCTCTGTAGTGAGATTTGCAGCCTGCCTTGAAATCCCAGATGCTGCAGTTCTGTAGCTGTTGGTACCCAAGTTAGCTGGTTCAACATTAACCTGTTGGGTGTGTTTACTTGAGCTGGCGTCACAGGTCGATTACAGTGCAGAGATAAGATCCCAAATGAAAGTGAACCACTGCCTGGCAAGCATTATCTCGTCTTTCCTGGGATAATTACCAGGAGGAAATACCTAAAGGAAAGGGGGATGTCAGTATTTGCTGCAGACTTCTCCCTTATATCAACATCCGCTTTTGTGGGCATGAAGAGCACAGCCCACCCAGCTGTGCTGCTTTGAAGCGTTCTTCCTTCTGACTGGCAAATGAGCGCTGTAGAATTCAAAGTCAGTGGTTTTTTTCCCCCCTTACAACTGTCTCATAGTCAGCTCGAAGATTTTTCTTAAACTAGAACAGAATAGTCATAGAATCATGGAATGGGTTGGGTTGGAAGGGACCTTAAAGTCCATCCAGATCCATGGTCAGGGACACCTCCCACTGGGTCGGGGGCTCCAAGCCCCATCCAACCTGGCCTGGAACACCTCCAGGGATGGGGCAGCCACCACTGCTCTGGGCAACCTGGGCCAGGGCCTCCCCACCCTCACAGCAAAACATTTCTGCCTAAGATCTCATCAGTCTCCCCTCTTCCAGCTGAAAACCATTTCCCCTCATCCTATCCCTGCATTCCCTGATCCAGAGCCCCTCCCCAGCTTTCCTGTAGCCCCTTTCAGCACTGGAAGCTGCTCTGAGGGCTCCCCAGAGCCTTCTCTTCTCCAGACTGAAAAGCCCAACGCTCTCAATCTTCAGGAGACGAAGCCCTGTGCTACAAGCGGGGAACAGGAGGCACCCAGAGGCTGCCGTCGTAGGTGAGTTTTGTCAGACCCAGACTGGAGCACTGTAGTGAGTTCACTTCCAATCTGTTCTTGGTCTGGGCTTTTATTGAGAGACTGAGATGTTTTATTTGTTGTGCTGGCAGCTGTTCTAAACTGTTAAATTCAGTTCTCGGATCTCAGCTTTCATTTCTTTGGGGAGGAAAAAAATACATTGCGGCCATCAACGCATTCGAAATGCAAGTGAGGGGAACCAATTCAGTGCTTTAGTCTGAAGTAGTGAAGTCAGCAGGTTTAAAGGGCTTCTCTCTACTTTTATGAGGGTTCATCTGCCCACTGAGGATTACTAAAGGGGCAGTGCCGCTTGGTGCTTCTGTACAGGCTGTTCTGCACAGGGGAAAGGAATGACAGTCTGCACGATGTCTTTGTAAGGCGTCCACAATGAGTGACTCAAGAATTGTCCTTTTTCCTATTTGTTTCCCTTGCTTAAGGGCACTCATCCTGCTCAATCCCCTTCCTGCACCACCACATTTTGCCATATAAGGTTGGTTTGTAATAGAAATTGGAAAAATACGACTATCCTCTTATTTTTCACAGTTTTAGCCTTGTCTCAAAAGGTTTTTTTCTGGACTAGTTAGTGCTTTTCGAAGAGAACTGGTGACGGATAAGCTGATGGATAAGGTGTGCGTGGTGCTTTGTGTCCGGTTCAGAATGTTTGGCAATTTTTAACATAAAACGTGGGCTCCCTTACATGGAAAACCACTGTTGACCTTTTTATAAACCCCTCCTGCTATTTAAAACTGGCAATAATGGTCTTGTTGATCTGGAACTTCATCAGTGAGGAGTTCTCCCTATGAACTTCATTTTGTGCCCAAGCAGAAAATAAATTCATTCCTTTGATAAAATATTATTATTTAATTTAGTAACGGGGTAATTGCTTATTTTTAATACCTGTTTTATATTTTATTATGCAGTGATGGTGGCAGTATTTGTTATCATAAATAGCTTTGCAGGCTTACAATTTTTGTATCCTAACATTTGAATGATGAGCTTACAAAATGACTCGGGACGTAATCTAACCAGCTATTCTGCCACCATTAAGTAGGAAAAGTGGCCCAGCATCTCTCCCTTGGGATCACCTGAGAGAAGACACACCTGGGTGTAACTTAACCATCTGCTGTTCTGCCTTTAAATAGTAGTCAGGGCTTGCTTTTTATCTTCTGAGATATCCTTAGGGAATACACACCTTGGTTTAACCTACATACACTTCAGCCCATTTTTGTCCCTAAGAAATAATTCCAAGTGCATCTACCTGGTAGTTTGAAGTGTCTAGAAAAACACATCAGTAAACTGAACGTATCGACTTCAGCATTTGATCTATTTAAGAGAGTAGCGTTCTCATTACCTCTTCTTTTGACAGAACATATGTCTGTTGGTACAGCTTAGGTGAGTTGTAGTATTCAACTGGAAGACTGAAGGATAAAATTCACCGGGGACACCTGAATTACAGCCTCCAAATCTGACACGCCCATAAGATGCTCTTTTGTTGGCATTTGCAGAACTTTCTGTTCGCTAATTGTTTAATCTGAAATTAAAATATGAAGAACCATTATTACACACGAAATATCATTTCCTGACCGGTGATTTCGTGTTGCCTATAAAGCATCTGTAGCAACCCGACAGCCACTGTAAGCTGTTATTTTTTTGTTACTTTAGAAATGAGGATGAGCTCAGGACGTGGTGTTAGACTTGACTCTGTGCCTTTCTGCTCTAGGTGAAATTCAGGTAGGCGATCGAGACACGTGTTACGCTCGTTGTGTCATCTGGCAGTAGGGTTTGGTTTGCTTTTTTGACAAGACTGCTGTTAGGATGCAACTTTCAATACAGGAGTGAGATAATTTAGGACAGAGAGATTGGCCTAATGATAATCTCAGATTCTCCTCACAGGATTATTTTCCCTTGTGCTCGGTTATTTGTTCCTTATAACTACCCAGTATCGTATTTAGGACCCTGTGTCATTCCAGGACCTTTCTCCTGTGCTCAGAGAGGAACGCTCATTCCTCCTTGGAGCTGATCACCTCAGAACCAGGTTGAAATGTCCTTTAACGTATCATAAACTTCCTTCTCTTCTCGTGGAAAGTAATTTGTGAAGAGCTGGCAGCGTTCCACCAACTTTCTTTTTTTCTCTGTTGATGTTGCACTTTCAGGAAGAGTCTTTGGTGATATTCTTCCCATTTTTTTCCTTACAGAGTTAACAGAGAATGCTTTCCTAGCCTGGAGCTGCTGGATAAGTGGTAGCTTGGCAGGCTGTCTTTGTTTGTTTGGTCTTATGGCTTCTTCAGTTTTGGCTCCCAGGCTTTTTCTAACATCACGGTGTTGTGCAGAATGAGGCTGTGGGGGGAGTTTTGGTGATGTGACGATAGTAAGGAGAAAGTCTCCTTTACATCAGCTTCCAGAGCACAGTAATTTGATGAATGTATTCTCTTTTAAAGTCAAGAATGTGGAAGCGTGGCCAATTTCAGAAGACAAATGGCTGAATCCTGGAAGTGTTTCATTGAACCTCCTGCAAATGGCACTGGAAACTTTGGTACCGATGTTGGAGAGAACAGAACTTGCCAATATTGGTACCAATGTCAGGGTTGGCCAATCTGTGTAGTGTAGTCACCTCAAACTTCTCTATCTGAATGGGAGTTTCTAAAGGTCAGACCACCGGAGACTCAGAGGAGAATGGTCTTGCATTCAGGTTTTAAAGCCCCAAGGGGCTGTGGGAGTTGCAAGAACATCTGGAGTTCCAACTGAGGCCTTTGAACTCTCTGAGTCTTCCAAATCCAATCCTGTCACATTCAGGATTTTGAATAGGTTATGCAGGTTTGGCCACTTAGCGCTAAGGCATAAGCAATGAAATGATGGCTCATACATTACCTCATTCCATTGCTTCTAAGGCTGGCTGCCTGCTCTTTTTGTTTTCCATTTATTTTAAGCTGCAAGATGATTTCAAAGGTGTTGAATAACCCCAAACCGTGCATCTTTTAGCTCTCGAGCTATTTTCTGCTCTCTTCCTCCTTGCTAACATCCTGTCGTGAACATGCGGTGCCCTTCCTGGAGCTGTGACAGAGCTTCGAAACAACATTTGTTTGTGAATGACACGTGATGTTGCTTTGTACAGATGAAGCATTTTAGGAATTTACTCTACTTACTCTGCAACCCAAGAGGAAATGCGCTGTATTCTTGCGCTGTTCCTTCACAACAGCCGAAGAGGATCTCTTTTGGATTGGTTGAGGACCTCTCGTGCAGCGCTCAGAACAGTGGAGTGCACTCAGCCCCTGCTGTACATCCCAGCTTGCAGAACCTCCTGTATCCCTTTCAAATAACTTCTGGATTTGCCAACACCTGGAATATTGCTTTTATATTCACCTTGCTCAGCAAGTTTTCTGTAGAAGCCTAGGAATGCTGCAGCTAGACACAAACCAGCCCACCTCCCCTGTACCACGACCTTTAACCAAGTTTCAAACCAGTTAGTGACACGATTGGTTCCAAACAGGGTGATTAATATTTAGCTAACTAGAAGACAGCTAACAGTGTTTTACTCCTGCCAGAGGCTTAGGCTAGCACATGATTAGCTTCTTATAATTGGCAGAAGTGTGTGTTGGTTTGGTTGTTGGGTTTTTTTTTTTTTCCAGCCCCTTAACCATGTCTATCAACCAGTACAACTGGTCTGTCTTCTTCCTTTCTTGAAGGATGTTCATGACTACAACGCTCCATGAGGGGCCGGTGCCAATACGTGCACACCCTTTCAGCGTTTCTCCACTGCCAATTTTGGGGGAATTTTTGCCCTGGTTTCCAGAAATGCACTGGACATTGGGAAGAATTTCTTCACTGAAAGGGTGGTCAGGGGTTGGCACAGCTGCCCAGGGAGGGGGTGGAGTCGCCATCCCTGGAGGGGTTTAAAAGATGGGTAGATGAGTTTCTTAGGGATGTGGTTTAGTGGGGAGACAGGCACGGTTGGACTTGGTGATCTCAGAGGTCTCTTCCAACCTTCTGATTCTATGATTCTATGAATGTGGGAAATAGAGATGTATAAACAGGGTTGATAGACTTGTATTGCAGAAAAACTGGTTTAGGAACAGAACTCACATTGAGTTCTTGAAACGTGAGTCTCTTACGAGCTCTTGTATGGTTGGATCTGCAGTATTCGTAGGCAAAGCCGCTTAATGTCACTCCTTCAAGGTGTTACCTCAATTTCTATGGGCTATTATTGTATTGATTTTGACACAGGAAGAAAAAGCAGGAAGAGTTTACCTGGGATGTTCATAAGGATTAGCAGACTTGGCTTTTCCTAACCAATTCTAATGCAAACACGGGTTTGGATGAATTAATTGACCCAGTCCTGGGCATTGCTTGGATTTGGGGAAACAGGCAGCATGTTCAGCAGGAAGGGTACGGAGCTCTGCCTGGCTCTGAGTCAGGGTTCCGAGCTGACCTTGCTGCTCCTGTATGCAAGGCTTTAGAGCCATCAGGTCAGTAATCAGAACTACGTGAGAGAGGTTTCCAGCACCCTGTCCCAAACCTTTTCACATCTCGCTTGGGCAATCCTTCCTTCATCTTCATCTTTATCTTCACACACAATAGTGGAAAACAGCGAATCTCCTGCTTCCGCAAACAGCAGCTGAAATCATCCCGGCGGTATTATCTTAGAAACTAGAAAATGATTCAATGAAAGAAGGAATGAATCATGTAAATACTCAAAGTGTTGTACCTCAGCAATGTCCCTCCCTTCTTAGTACAAAGCAAAGAACAAAAGCAGGCTGCTGCCTGGCCTGGGCCCCTCCTAGATGACTTACTGGGACTGTGAAATCATCAGAAGCCTCAGAAAGAAGTGCTTATGCAGCATTTACAACTTGATTTTCTTCTCTTCAGTTCTCTGTAAGCGTGGAACTGGTAGCTGTCTTCTCTTGAGTGCCTGCATGTATTCTAAATGATGGATGAGGAAGGGCATGGGCTGAGGCAAATGTTTTATGTTCACAGATTTCTGGAGGGCTTTTACATTTCAGAAAATGAAAATGGATTTTTAGAGCTATTGCATGGAAGAGGGGCATAAACACCGTAAGGTCATGAAAATACGAAACCGCATTTTCATCGCTGAGGATGATTTTAAACACCCTCTTAGAAAACAAGCACTGTGAAATTGTGTGGGCTGTTCAAATGGAAAGTTATAATGGGGGTAGAAACTATGAACAGGCCATTAATTCCTATCTGGCAGCCAAACTGAGATTGCTTTAACACTTAAAGGAGCTTCAGGGAGAAGGGAATATTGATCTCGAATTGCCAGATTTTAAATGAGATGTGTAGGTACAAGATTCAGAGTGATCCACTAGAGAAGGTATTCACTGCCAATTACTTCTTGGGAGATCCTTGCATAAAAGATGATAAGAACTAAGGAAATAATTGCAAGTGAAGTTTTTTAGTCTGAATTTAGTTAAAAACCATTTTATCTTCTTAAGCAAGTGTTAGAAGTCCTTCTCCCGATGCTCTGGTCTGAAAGATTTCACAGGAAGCAATAGGACGGGTTCACCTTCATGGTCAGTTGTTTGTAAGTCCTTAGTTTTGATGGTTTGTTTGCTGAAATGAGAGTCCACCGCAGCTCCTCGGCACTGCTTGCCTCTCTCTTTCCCATTGTTTTTCTTTCTTTCTTTTTTGCCCTCTCTGTTTTTGCACTGTGTGCTTTTCACTTGGGCTCTTGTGACATCAGTGGCGAATGTCTGTGAGGAATTGCCTCGGGCCAGTGTGACCTTCAAAGGATAAGACAATTTGTTACCTTGCCAATGAACAGTTTATTACATTTCTAATTATTGTTATTAGCCTAGCAGGTGGTGCCATGCACGATATTTTTACAACTGCCGAAGATGCAGGTACCTCTTTCACGACAAAAACCAACCTGAGTAGCACTTAAAGTAAACCCAGGCATTCTGCTGTAGTAAGGGTTTGATAATTCTTTGCGCTACCACGGCGTATAGAGCACCTGGCTGGTTTTAAATCTGAAGCTGAAACATACTGACTCTTGAGAGATTTTGCTGTGAGACCGGTTGCAATCAGAGTGTGTTGACAGCCTAAGTTGGATATGAAGGCCTCTCTCCCCCCTCTCAAGCTCCAGATCTTTGTTACTCTACCTGTGGTGTAAGTTAAGGACGCATCATACTTATAATATGGAGGTGTTCCAGGCCAGGTTGGATGGGGCTTGGAGCCCCCTGATCCAGTGGGAGGTGTCCCTGCCCATGAAACTGGATGGGCTTTGAGGTCCCTTCCAACCCAAACCACACCATGATCCTATGATTCTATGAACTCTAACTCAGAGTTCATGTTAATCACGAACTAGGAATACTAAATAGTCCATTTCCAACGAAGAGTTAAGTTCCTAAACACAGGGACTTTGCTTTCTTGGGTTTGTGGGGTTGCGTGCATCCAGACTCAAGAAATAAACATGACAACAATGCTGTGTGCATTTCCGTATGGGCTAATGCAACACCACCCCATCCCTGCCGAGCAGCGCAGCCCAGTTCCACCCAGCGCTATCTGCACAGAGGAGCTGATAAGGCCTGTCATGTCTTTGCTTTGTCATGTGTGGGGTGGCAAAACTCACTTCATTAAAACAGTTCCATGTCGCTTATTCTGCTTCACTAAATACTGAATAATTTCATGTCACGCTGTTACTAAAGGAGTTAATTCAAAAGGAATAGAGCTAGGAATTAAATTTGCAGTTTTCATGGCCAGCAGTGTGTTTGGTCTCATGGAATCGGTACTGTAATAGAAGCTACTTTGTTCTAATTCCTGTGGTTACTATCTTAATCATGAAGCGTGTTTTTTCTGTCATTCTCGTGATACAAAGAAAACTGTCCTTGTAAAAAGAAAAAACTTATTAATATATATTAAATATAATTATTTATTATCTATATTATTATTTATATAACCCTCTTCGCTTCTTCCCCCTTTGCCTAGGAATATCAAATAATTATATTCAAGAGAACCAGACCTTAAATTTGTTTAAATTAGTCTGACTGGATTTTGTTGTATTACGCTTTAGTTCCGGTAGTCGCCTGGTCCAGCTCTGTCTCTGTCCCGTACCCTGATGTTTCATGATGTGGTTGCGTTATGACAAGACGATGAGTTTCCTCAATGCCACGTTCACGTCCTATACAAATGGAACGTAAACCGGCAGCAACAGGAAATTAAATGGTGTGTCCTGCAAGGAAAATGAATTGATAAAGGTGTTTAGCACAAGATTTAGTGGGTGTGCCTTGCTGTGGCTCGGAGGAACTGCAGCGGTGCTACAATGCTTTTGGATTTGGCTGCCTCATGTACGCGCCCGCCGGGGCTCCGGGTAAGAACTGCTCTCGCTGGAGCAGAGAGCATGGGCAGGTTTTGGAGCCGCTCCCTGCAGGGGCTGTTTGACAGGTACAGGAGGCCAGAAGTGGCACCGATTCAAAATAGTGGCTGGAAAGATATGACATACCTGAGTGCACTTGGTGCCGAGGAAACGATGGATGCCAGTCCCCTCCCCTTTCCCCATCAATTGTCTCGTACCTCTGAGATACAGGCTGCAGCGTAAACACACCAAGCTTTTTTTCTAGGCTAATAAGATGCATGGGGTTTCTTTTTCTTCCAGTTTCTCTGCCAAAACATAGAAATGCACCGTATGAACTCCTGTATGAACTCCTGCACTTCCACACACGCCCTGCACACCACGGAGAAAGGCCACGTTACACAGCCATCCATGTTTATTGATCCTAACAATGGTGGTATTGACATTGGAAGAACACTTTCGGAAGGGACGTCAGCACAGGCTATTGGTCAGCAGGCACTCCTACCAAACCTGTAGGAAAGGGGTTATTTGATATTGCTGTGGAGGGATCCATTATACTTCCTGCTGGAACTCATCACTGTCTTGCTCTGTGTTCAAATCTTGATGTTCCCTCTCCGGTGGATCCAAACATGGCCGTACACACTGCGCAGGTATCCACCGTGTCCCACCACCTGTTAAAACACAAGCATATCCTCTCCCCCAAGTTATTAATTCCGATAGTCACCCTGATTTTCCTGATTCTAAACTTTTCATCATGACACGGACTTTTGTCACCGATATTTCACCATCCTTTAAAATGTGACGCTGCACTGGGCACTTGTCGTCCACTGTGCGATTTAAAAAATTGAGGACATCTAAGGCTTTCTGTAACTGTTCATGCAGGGTGTATCCCACACTCCCCCTTTTTGTTTTAAAAGCATGGCCTTTAAGGTGTGCGTTCAACTATAGCTTGACTTGTTGGTGACTGCAACGCTTTTGACACCTAGCCCGGACCACTATCTGGTTTTAGAGTTGCAGGAACCCCCAGCGTTGCAGGTGCAGTTAATAACTGGTGGTGGCTCTCCCGTGCTCGTTCCCAGGGTGCACTAAAGCATGGATGCTGCTATCACAGTAACGTAGAATCACAGCATCACAAGACTGGAAGAGACCTCTGAGGTTGAGTCCAGCCGAGATCTGTGCCTGTCTCCCCACTAAACCCTGTCCTTAAGGAACTCATCCACCTGTCTTTTAAACATCTCCAGGGATGGTGAATCCACCCCCTCCCTGGGCAGCTGTGCCAATCCCTGACCACCCTTTCAGTGAAGAAATTCTTCCTAATGTCCAGTCTAAACCTCCTCTGGCACAACTTGTGGCCATTTCCTCTTGCCCACCAGCGCCGCTCTCCATCAATCCTGTTCGAACACCCTTGGTGTGCACACAGCTGGGAGCCAACTCGCATTGGGTTGAACCCCTGTAGAACAAGGTGAGCTGTACCTGCGGGGGCACCACTGCCCTCTGTGCCGTGATTCCATCGCTGGGGAGGGGGCAGCACTCGTGTCCACACCCAGTGGGGCCGTGAGGTCGCGCAGGGATGGGGAGCAGGGGGCCCTCAGCACCGCCCCGGCTGCCCCCTCCCAGTCCCTTTTTTGCCCCTCTCAGTGCTGCGAGGAGAGATCTGATCAAACTCTGCTTTCTGAGAGGGTGTGAAAATGAGCACCGTCAAACAAGCGGGTACAACAGCATCTCTGTCAGCCGGTTGTCACTGTCACCGCATCCTCCCCTGCCACGGTACCCACTGCCCGCCGCCTCCTGAGTGGGGGTGGCAGTGCCAATGGCCCAACAGGTTGGGCTCACAAAGCCGCTGCTGCCCCCGGTGCTGCCTTATGTTCAGTTCCCAAGTCCCGTGAGGAATCAGTAACCAGTCCCCAAGTAGTTAAACTGGTCATGGTAGCATCTCCTTTCGTTGCTGCTTCCCAGAGATTGCCCTTAGTTCCTTCCCACACTGCTGAGTTAGAGGAGTTCCTTAGGGACAGGGTTTAGTGGGGAGATGGGCACGGTTGGACTTGATCTTGGAGGTCTCTTCCAAACTTCTGATTTGATCTCCACTCCACTCCATTCCAAAGATATTGGTAGCATCGACCCCTGCCCAATTTAATTCCCCATATTTAATTCCTCTCTTCTTAGTAAATCTTAGTAAATACATTCATCACCCTTCTCTCCTCGGTTGTCATTGATTTCCCCACGTTCCCAGCTGCTCACCTGTCCAGCAGGCAAGAAATCGTCGTGACTGTCAACTCTTTCCCCCCCCACTGCTTTTTTCCGTTCACCCGCTGCCGCCGCCAATCACTCTCACCCCGCAATTTTTGAACCCAGGACTCGGGAGCTGGAGCTCGCTGGTCACCGTTGGGGCACCATTCGCAGTGGCAAAAAGGCACGGACTCAGATCTGCAATGATTCTGAGATGCTTTATGCATTCACACGAAGCCTTTTACACACTTACCAGGGTTACAGTAGTTTTCCATCAGCACAACAATCCCACGTTGCTTAACTATCCACACACTTCTGTTTTGCCCTCACGCGGCGCTGGGCTTAACGCTTTTCTCACCTTCCCATGATCAGCCAGTCGCAAGTTTTCTCAGTATTTTGACTAAAGCCCGAGAACTCGTTCCACGGTCTGTCCTTCATTTCTAAACAACCTCCTACCCACAATTCCCCCTTCTTTTGTTTTCAATCCGCATTAACATAACTCTACTTACGGTGCTATCAATCATTCTCTGTACACATTGTATTACATATAAAAACGCATATAAAAACTATTAAACATAATAAACCCAACATTAAAAAAACGTTCCACCCAAGATTCTAAACCATTAAACCATCTTCCAAGAATATTCCATTGATTATAACACGTGTTGCTTGCTTGCTTCTATGATGGTGAGGACAGGTGACGTTTATTATAGTTAGGTTTGGTGTTAGTAAGGTTAGCCGTCCTAAACTACAAGGCCCTTCCACGTGAGGTAGCTCGCACTGTACAACTGTGTTATCTGCAATGCAGACAAGTGATTTATGATTGCGTGTTTCATGGAGCAGGAATGATATTGCCAGAGGTAAGAAGGAAAATTCAAATTCCCTTCAGGTGACAGGCGTCTTAAAAATAAAGAGTTTTCTGGCAAGTCCCATCAGGATCGTTCTACTGCGAAAAGAGAAAGGGGACTTTCCCCCTGCAGTTACTACGACTGCCCTGGAGTAACCACTGCTCTCTAAAATCCCTTTGATAGCAACCAGGAAAGGTGATGCCGTACCAGCTGAGTGTCCTGAGAGCGCATTCCCCTCCTGCTCTTGCACGTGTTGTGCAATTCCGTATTAATGTGGGCATTGGTTTCACAACCAGCTCTGACCACTTCTCTTTTTGCTTTATAGAAAGAAGTGAGAAGCTCTGTAATCAGCAAAATTAATGAAATGCGGTGTCCCGGGGCTTGCCGTTCCCTTCCAAAGAATGGGAAGCCCTAGGTCCCAGGTACTGGGAAAATTGAAATTGCTCTCCTTTTCATAGACTGCACTGGGATCGAGGGAAATGAGGACATTTCTGTAGTGCTGCGAGGCTGGCAAGAGAGCCTTTATGCAAATCTGAAGTTGGCTGCAGAGTACAAACTGGAAGCAGAGTGAAGTTTTGATGTTTTAATTGATCATAGTTGATGTTTTGAGTACAGCACCATCTAAAAGCAGTCAGGACTGATGCTTTATCAAGATAAATACCTTACACAGACCTACAAGGTCTGAGCCTCAGGTAGTTACCTTTGATCTGATCAAAATCACGCATAACAATAGATGCGGGTTGAGACCTTGAATTAACCCTTCTGCTTCTTCTCTATTTTCAAGTTTGTGGTTTGTTTTTTCCTTTTTGACAATTTCAATCGATTTTTATTGAACTGCGTTGATTAACACGCTCCTAATTTTGCTGAGCACTGCCTTTGAAAGATGTTCCTCTCTCCATTACTTCCACCTTCGCTACGTAAGGGTGTTTTCCAAGGAAGATGAACACCAGCCTGGGCATTTGCCCTGGATTTGGGAGCTCTGGGCATGCTCTGGTGCAGCGCCTGCAGCCACCAGAAGGCACGTTGCAAGAGAATCTGTACAGCCTGAATAGCACCCTGACATTTTCAGCCTGTTAGTATGATTAAAGGATAAATGATATTAAATGTTTCTTTAATAGGAGAAAATGCATAGCGCTGACAGTAGTGATTAAGTCCTATTAAACAGTTGTTATTTTGGACACCAGGTGATTAGTACGTTCAAACCACTTCATTTCCAGACTTTGGCACCTTGGTCATTACTAACTCAAATCATAAAGTTCAGTGAATCAAGTTGTAAATAGTTTTATTGGTTCCGCGTTAGAAAAAACAGAGGGTTGTGAAATTTCTTGATAATTTAAAGTTACGTATTTCCTAAGTCCTTGTATTTCTATTTTCTGTTCTTTATTTGGCTGTTCATCAGTGCGAAAAAAAATCTAAATTGTGTTTCTGCCTTTGCAAACTCTCAAACCAGCACAGTAACTGGGAGCAAAGATTTCTGTTCCTGGGACAAGAGCCACGGAGATGATCCGAGGGCTGGAGCACCTCTGCTATGAGGCCAGGCTGAGAGAGTGGGGGTTGTTCAGCCTGGAGGGGGGACCCGAGAGCAGCCTCCCAGGGCTGAAAGAGGCTCCAGGAAAGCTGGGGAGGGGCTCTGGATCAGGGAGTGCAGGGACAGGATGAGGGGGAACGGTTTGGCTGCAAGAGGGGAGATTGAGATGAGATCTTAGGGAGAAATGTTTTGCCGTGAGGGTGGGGAGGCCCTGGCCCAGGTTGCCCAGAGCAGCGGTGGCTGCCCCATCCCTGGAGGTGTTCAAGGCCAGGTTGGATGGGGCTTGGAGCCCCCTGATCCAGTGGGAGGTGTCCCTGCCCATGGCAGGGGGTGGCACTGGATGGGCTTTGAGGTCCTTTCCAACCCAAACCATTCCATGATTCTATGACAAATGTGCCAAACAGAGAGAGCTGGAGTTCTGGACTCAGGCACACACCACCGCCAACGTGCCATACATATCTGAGGGAGGAATTACCTCCAGGGACAAGAGTGGAACTGCTTTTACAGCTTCTGGAGAAAGGTCCTGGTTTGCCTACATGCTGATGGCTATTGGGTAAAACACAGGAACTTAATTTTTCTGTTGGTTTGTATTTTGTTTTCTGAAAATATTTTTCATGG
Source organism: Neomorphus geoffroyi (assembly GCA_033558235.1). Taxonomy (NCBI): domain Eukaryota; kingdom Metazoa; phylum Chordata; class Aves; order Cuculiformes; family Neomorphidae; genus Neomorphus; species Neomorphus geoffroyi. The sequence goes on from JAUMJM010000018.1 coordinate 7,012,947, forward strand.
TTTTGAAAATTCTTTTCTGCCTGTTATATGATAAATCTTCCTTCAAAGCAGTTTTTGGTTGCATTTTTTCTTTAAATGAAAGCTTAGGAATTATACTGCAAAGCCCACATACATCTCAAGTATTCAGTGCCATACAACAAAGCTGCCTTGAGGTTCATTTTAATAGTTTTTAAGTGACTGGGAGCAAATTTTTGGTTTCTCCAAACCAACCTGAGGATTAAAAAGACAAGCTGTCTTTATCCTGTTTTGGCTTTAAAACTGTCATGCGTTCTGTTAAGTCTCTTCAGTGCTTGATGAAGTGGCCCTTGCATCACCCATGTCTAAATTTCTGTCAAGATGTTTATGATGGGGTTGTTTAGCCTGAGGAAGAGGAGGCTCATTGCTTTCTGCAGCTCCCGGAAAGGAGGTTGTGGTGAGTTGGGTGCTGGGCTCTGCTCCCAAGTAAGAAGCAATAGGATGAGAGGAAATGGCCTCAAGTTGTACCAGGGGAGGTTCCGATTGGATATTGGGAACAACTTCTTTACTGACAGAGTGGTGAAGCCCTGGCAGAGGCTGCCCAGGGCACTGGGGGAGTCTCCATCCCTGCAGGGGTTCAAAGTGTGGACGTAGCACTTTGGGACACGGTTTAGTCAGCACGGTGGTGTTGGGTTAATGGTTGGACTGGATGAGCTTAGAGGTCTTTTCCAGTCTTAATGATTCTATGAAGAACCTTTCCCAAATGGAAACAACTTTCATTTTTGTATTGGCCTGCTTAAAATTCCTCTGTTTTTCTGTTGTGGTCATGTGTCATCAAAATGTATGTGTTAACCAGGAGAAGTTCTTCGTATGCTCCTGGGTATACATGTGTGTGCCTGTAGAACTTGTGTGTGTGCATGTGTGTCCGGGCAAGGCAAGACAGCACCACAACTCCAGGGAAATTGGAGGAGGTGACTGCGAGTCATCCACTTACTCACTGGCAGATGCTGTGGGAAACCTGTCTTTTGTGGTTTTGTAGAGCACTTGCTTTTTGGACAAGGCAGGCAAGAAGGCAGACGTCCCCTTTTCATCAACAAATTTATCACTTAGGACTTTTATGTAAAACAAACTCGGTGTCGGCTCCGAAATGAAGAGCAGCATTGGGAATCTCACCTAACTACAGCGGGTGCTGAGCTGGCAGTTTCACAGAAGGTTATGAAATTTGATCGCACAATGGGAAATTGAGCCACTCCTTGAGGGCAATATCTGGAAACATAATGGGGAACCACCCTTCAAAGGTGATCTCTGTAATAATGGGGCTTAGAAACACTTTCTACCTGCTTTGCTTAGAAAATTATGAACATTTTTAATAGTGTTACTGCCTTTTGCACAAGCACACTATATTTAGCTGAACCTCAACCAGTCCAGTGCTCAGACACACCCAAGGCAATGAACTGCCCAGTGCGTGCTTGCTGCCACCACCACTGCGAGGTGGAAACTACTAATGAAATTTTCCGTTCTTTTTATGTCCTGGTAATATTGTTAACTTTTCTCCTCTGTCAACAGATCACAGCTTTTCACCTGTCTTCTTCTTTCACCTTCACTTCTCAGCCTGCAGAAGAGAAGGCTCTGGGGAGACCTTAGAGCAGCCTCCCAGGACTGAAAGGGGCTCCAGGAAAGCTGGGGAGGGGCTCTGGATCAGGGAGGGCAGGGACAGGATGAGAGGGAAAGGTTTTGAGCTGAAAGAGGGGAGACTGAGATGAGATCTTAGGAAGAAATGTTTTGCCGTGAGGGTGTGGAGGCCGTGGCCCAGGTTGCCCAGAGCAGTGGTGGCTGCCCCATCCCTGGAGGTGTTCCAGGCCAGGCTGGATGGGGCTTGGAGCCCCCTGATCCAGTGGGAGGTGTCCCTGCCCATGGCAGGGGGTGGCACAGGATGGGCTTTGAGGTCCCTTCCAACCCAACCCATTCCTTGATCCTTCTGGAAGCTGGGCATTTGTACACCCCTTGAGTACCTTTCTCTGCAGGCGTTTTTGGGTAAGGCTCTAACCTTTACATACTCACACATGCTAATGGAGATGGACCAGCCAGACCTATTGCATTAGCCCCGTGACACTCTGTGCTACTTGATGTCTCTCTTCTTTCTACTTGAGATTGCCATAAAGATTGCACCTGCGCTCGGGCAGGTACTTATGCACACCGCAGCCTCTGAATAATGCCGACTAATAGAAGAGACTTCAAAGAATCATAACACAGTTTGAAAGGGTTGGAAGGAGAGGCTGATGGGAAATGTTATAAGAATTCAACATTTCCTGCTTAGCTAAGCAGTAATTTAGCAGGACATGTAAACTATGTGAAGTATTTCAAAGCCAAGGAAAAGCAAACAAAAGCTACGCACACGGCCCTGGTGCTGCAGACAAAGAGCAAAGGAGGGAGACGTTTGAATTGTCTGCTTGAGTTCGTCATTTTGGTAGGTGCTCAAACACAGAGGGAGCCGTATTTAGGCAGATTTGGGTTTTATTTGGTAGAGAAAAATGTAAAGAGAAAGAAGGTGAATCGTTTAGCAGTGACCTGAGCAGGTCATTAAGTGCTTGAAATCAATTACCCAGGACCTCATCAGCAAAAGACAATAAATGTCCTTCCTTCTTGTGCTGTGGATATTCTGTTGGATCCCTATCGCACATCAGATCAAACCACTGTCTTTCAGAGCCACTGAAGGGTTACTACCAGACTGTTCTTTCCAAGACAGTGATTTTCCAGAGCAACTCTGCCTGCCGAGCCGGTGAAGCTTTCAGAGCAAAGGGACTCGGTGATCAGCAGGTACCAGAGTTGTCCTGACAGTTGGAATGGGAAAGAAACCACGGCAGGTCAGTGAATTCTAACACTTTATAAATCAAATATACGTTGTGCTCTGTCTCCTCGTGATTAGGACACAGGAAGAAAGAAGAAGATGCTATTTTAGAGTGAGCTTTACATCCATTCACTCACTAAACGCATGGGGTTCAAGTGGAGTTTCAGAAATGCCCTAGACTTTGTGCCAAACAGAGGCAGGCAATACCAGAACAAAGCGTTTAGTGCAAAGTTCAGGGGCAGGTATTGCATAACTCATCAGAACATACCCTTATTTATGGTGCCAAGTGCTTGATTTGGCAAAGCATCTTTGGATATTCCAATATCTTTGTCAGTTCAGCCATCAGGAGTCCATGTGCTACTGTAAGTCAGTTCCAGCACAAAAGGGATTAAATATTTAACAGTATTAGAGGCTTTTGAAAAGGAACATCTTGGTATTGAGAGTCCAAGAAAACTGGACTTTTAATAATAAAGTAATTATTGCTTTAATAATAAGAGAAAATCAATTATGCTACCTTCTCTGATTATTTTGAGATACGTTAAGGGAGGACACAGTTGATGATAGGTGGAAGAAGTAGAAGTAGCGATAGGAAAAATCTCCGTAACACAGAAGGTTCATTAAAAAAAAGTCTTTAATTCAATCATATATATTCTACACAGCAGGGATTTCTCCCTTTCTCAAGAGGGTATTGCTATTTATCACGACCATGCAGGCTGTATCTTACATAAATAACAATGGGACAAGGTGTTCTGGGAAAAAAATGGTCTTTTACACTCATGGCAAGTGAACTGCAAATAAATATGTTTCAAAGGAATCGGATGGGCTGACAGAACATGCCCAGAGTGTGTAACAATCACACACATTTTGAACACACAGAACATACAGGTGAACATCGTTATTACTTGTGACAATCCACAGAAATACTCATGAAATCAGGCATGTAGAGTCTCCTTTTTATACACACACCTTCGTCTTCTTTCTCACTGCAGATTTCAGACTTTATACAAGTGGAGCTTGAAAAATGATGCTTGGGGAAAACCTACCCCTACAGAGCCAGAAAAGCTAAAGATACCTGGAACAGCTGAAAAACCAAAGGTTACCTCGTCTTATTGCTGGGGTAACAAAATTGCCTGCTAAACAGCACTGTTAGGCAATTTTATTGCTGTTATCAACTGAATGATTTTGCTCAGAGGTGGCTTGTTCTTTTCTACAGAACTCTCTTAACCATTGCCTCAGCAAAGCCGGTGTTGCCGATAGTCTCGCTCTCATTGCAGTTCTAACAGCAACAGTCGTTGGCTCCCTTGCCTCTCCGTGTTACGGGCACATACCTGTCCTATTTGCCCAAGATGGAAAAGTTTGCAGTTGGAACAAAGACGAAGCCCAGGTGTTGGTGGCTAGATTTATCGTCAGGACTCCTAGGATGTTGAGTACAAACCCAGATTTGGCCTAGAATGATAGAAGAGAAGGGTGATTAGTTGAACTGAGTATTTTTTTCCTTCCCTGCTGATCAGGTGTGTTTTATGGTTAGATTTTCTCCTTGGCCTATTTTTCACAACTCCATCAGAACTCTAACAAATTACATTTAAGCTGGTTTTCTCCACAAATATTAATTTTATCAGGAGAAAATGAGTTTCCATTAGATGAAACTCTTAAACTAGAAGTCTTGAAGTCCTTTTAATCCACTTGTGTAAGACTTTTTCTTCTGACCTGGCATCTGTCTCTAACGGTGCTTCGGATTTCTTCTTGGATTCACTCTGAATTAGAAAAGCTATCGAGGGACACGGCATCCTGGTTCCTCTTTCCTTAATATATTGAGAAAGGGCATCAGGGCAGCCTAGTGAGATGTGCTAGGCTTTCCTTCAGTCCCTGCAGGAGGACTGTCCAGGTGACAGGATGCTCTGACATCCCTGTGATCTTTGTTTGGGCTTTTGGAAAGTCGGACACTGCCACTGCTCGTTGACAGCGAGCTCTCATTGGCACATCTTCAGGAGGCCTTGGGTGCTTTTCGAGAGCTCAACACTATCTTCATAAGGCTCTGTGTCTATGTTAGGGTCAGCGTGACCCTTCATTAATTTGCACATGTACGTTTTTTCCATTTGACTTCAGCTGAGTACAGTGAGTTTTCTTACGCCCTTTCAAGAAGAACCAACATTAGAAAAAGGAAAGATAAAAACTAGTGATGAAAATAATGAAAAGGAATTGCTCACCATATCGATAACCTTGAGTTGTCCATAGGAGAAGACAATGGCATTAGGAGGAGTGGCCACCGGGAGCATGAAGGCCAGCGATGCAGAAAGGGTACAGGGCAGCATGACATAGAGTGGATTGAGACAGATGGCTTCAGCCTGGCCGAGAAGGGAGAGCAAAAACGATGAGTTTGATACACAAAAATGCAGAGAACTCTTTTGGCAGAAACCTAATTGTACTCGACCACCTCATTCTTCCACAAACACTGTGGCCGCTGACGTTTTGGTTCTGCTTTAGAAACTTCCAGCCAATGTCTTTAGGCAGTAAATGCAAGAATTGATTTTGTGGTCAGTGCTTTGTGTTCCTAATTGTGGAATCTGATCGCTGCTGCCACATAAATGAATAATAATGCCTATAGTCAACTCTTAAACCAGGAAAAAAAAAGGTAGAGTGGCTTCAAACTAGTTAAGAAGAAAATGAAATTATCAGGTAACCTAAACTCTGGATGTGAGTGGGTGAGTTTAGGAGTTCACTGAAGTCTACACAAAAATACACCTATGGAGCTTATTCCAGTTTCTGTCTGGAACCAGCTTTTCCCGCTGTAGGACTATGTCTATCTCAGCAACAGGAACCTCCTGTGCAAAGGCAAAAGTCAGAATTAGGTCATAGAGCTTGACTAATGCTATCACCTTCAGAGCCTTCTGGAAGGCCAGTGGTCAGGGTGAAATACAGTAATGGAATGTTGCAGGGAAGCAAATGCTGCTCCCTCTGTGCAGAACAAAAAGGAAAAAACAAGTACAGCTGGCAGTGACCTCATGGGGTTGTTTAGGCCAGAAGGCAAAGTCTAATACAGCAATGAATTAAATCCCTTTGCTGTTGACCAGCAATGCTTTTAGAAAGGTTGAACTAAGCCCAGTGTGTGTGGATACACACGCAGGCACATACGCGTATGGATATTGGAACTCTTGTGTTCCTGGTCAGGTAGATGAACCACTGCTTGGCTGTGTCAGTTTTTATAACTGAGCAGATGTGTGCTCGGAGCAGAGCTGGATGCTGTTCTTAAAAGAATATTTGGAAACACTGGAGCTTACCAGTGACGCCAGAATAGGGAGGAAGAGGGTCGTGGTGGCCACATTGCTGGTGCACTCGGTGAAAGTGGCAATAAGGAGACACAAGAGGAAGGCAATGGCTGGGTGAGGGATTTGCTGCAGAGGAGTCAGTTTGCTACCTAGCCATGAAGACAGACCGGATTCCTGCACACACGGGAAAGAGGTCGATCAGGACAAGGAAAGAAACAGCCACATCACAGCCCAATTACCTCACTCATACCACGTCTACCTTCCGTCCTTAAAGGAGTGCGCATACCAGCTGCTTTCTGTAGAGAAACATGTAAGAGGCGATGCTCATAGACACAGTAATTCATCAGGTTAAATAAAAATAAACATGCTTTCCTTTCCAAAGAATTTAAAAGAAGAAGATACTACATTAACAGTAGGTTATTGATAGCAAATAATTGTTTCTTGGTTCTCCTCTACTGCAATTTGAGACCTTTAGCACCATTAGAATGTAAAAAAGTATGATTTTCCTTTCTGTAGCAGCTTTTATGTATTTGATGACTTATTCTAGAACAAATGAAAGGAATTTCCTCAATCTTTGCTTTTCTAAACATATTTCCTAGAGATCTGATCATTCTTACTACCTCCCTCCAAATTTTCTTCATGTAGCCCACACATTGAACAATGAGCTCCCAAACTGAACACATGACCATAGCTGAGGACTCATCAGTCCTGAGTAGCAGGATTATATTCTACGTATCTTATGTACGATGGTCCTACCTATGGTTTCCAAATGTTTGCTCTTTTTTTTCTCAGTAGCAATATACAAATGTTGACTAGAATAAGGTGTATGAGCATCTTCAAAACTTGTCCAGTCATTTCCACACCTTGCACTTGTGATACATGGTTATTTCTTCCTATTTCCCACATTGAGTTGCATCCTTGTTTTCTAGAAACACTTTTGCAGGTCATTATGGAATCACAGAATGATTTAGGTTGGAAGGGACCTTAAAGCCCATACAGTTCCTGTAAGTTCTGTAGCTAACTCTACTTTCATCTTCTCATCGTTTAATTTCAATCTCATTTCCATAAGTAGTTTGTTCGAAAGGGTTCGGAGACCCATCCTGGGCACATTCTCTCTTCACGCTTACCACATCAATTTAAGTTGTATTTAACAGAATTTGTAATGTATTGGGGTACTTCCTTAATGGTCCACTTTTCTAGAAACACAGCCAATCACGCTGCCACGACTGGTGGTACCGTACCAGTTGCAGAGGCAACTACAATGATTTGTTCTAATCACAGCGCTCCTCCTAAGGATGGTAAAGTCTATCCTACTGCCACTGGCTGCGAAACCGTGTGTTCGGTGCTACCAGCATGCCCTCTTGTGTCCTGGGAGAGCAGGCATGAAAAACAGGATGAAAGCACCCAGGAAGACACAACTCCTAGGTAAGCAGAGGAATGTTACCTCGCTGCCTTTGGCTAAGGCAAAGCCACCTCCCAGCAGAAACACGATGTTCCATGGCATTTTCTGATGAACCACTTTCCAGGTCAGGAGTGCTGGAGGTGCACGGATCTTTGTGCTGTCTAGAACATAAAAGATTTTTGTAAGCTGTATTGCATCCTCCAAGGAAAGGAGGATTTCTTGGTGGGACGTGAGCTAAGTCTGAGCATCAGGAAATACTTTTGTCAGCAAGATCAAATAGCCATGGAATTACCCCCTAAAGCAAATGATGAAAGCCTCATCAACAAAGATTTTAAAGATTGACTTGCAAAAAATACTCATGAATGATCTGCAGCTGCTCCAAGAGGCACAAGAGAATAAAGGTAAGAGTGAGCTAAAAGCAATATATCTGCAGAACTCTATGTGTTTCTTTTAAGTCACGTATTCACTCCTGAAGACTCCAGCTTCAGAAGCCTTTCCAAACGTGTACGGAACAGCACTGAGGTGTTTCCTGCTTAGTTAAATTACAAGAAACAGAGAATGTCTTCATCAAATCATAGAATCATTAAGGTTGGAAAAAATCTCTAAGTTCATCCAGTCCAAGAGTCAGCCCAACAGCACCGTGCCTCCTAAACCATGTCCCAGATTGCCACATCTAAGCACTCAGCTGCAGCAACGCAGGAAGAGCAGTTTGAAATCTTGTGGAATGTTCGACATTTCCTTTGTAAATCTAACGTGAAACTTCCCATCTGCCTATTCTGACTGTTGATTTTTGATGCCTCCGGTACACTTGCCTGTTGGTTGTTTGTCTCTGCCGTTGTTAGAAATATCAGAAGGGATGATGAACAACAAAACTGAAATGAAGATGGCAACGGTAGCATCAGTGACATAGCTGCAAGAGATGGGACAGAAATTCAGCCCAGTCATGTTTTCATCCATACGAAATCCAGCCTACTTCGTTTTTATTCAAAGTGAGAAGGAAGAGCCGTGATACCTTGTATTGTTTCTGTTGAAAAGAACCGTTGCCCAACCTGGTATGAAACCAGGGTCTCTCGTAAACCAGAGCAGTACCAGTACTATGAAGAGGATCAAAACTGCTATTTCTGCAAATTTCATTGGGCCCAATTCCTTGCTCTCTGTCTTGATAATATCGTAGGCTCGCTGCTCCTTCACCTTTGCAGAGGCACTCATACCACAACCAAAATTCCTCTGAAAGCTGGAAGAAAATAGGTGAGAATTATCAAAGAAATTTGCTTGAGAGTTAAGAATCAAAATTTTATATTCAGTCATGTTATCTTTAAGATACATGCATTTATATATGCATATAGAAATTCTAGATATTATTATGATAACATATATTATTAAATATTATTATCTCAGCATTAGCAGCCAGAGGTGTTGGACAGTAACTGTGTTGTTCTGTGTACTGCCAAGGTGATCAGAAGGAAGATTCCTACCCCTAAAAGCTCATGATGTAAACGCAATCGGGTACGGGCACATGGGTGAATAATGTTGGTGCCATTGACGGGGCAATGTGATCGCCAGCAAGCAAAGAGCGGCCAAGATTTTTCAAATGACAGTGGAGGAGAACTGAAGACAAAAGATTGGTTTCAGGTATTACAGCACTTTTTCCACTTAAAGAAAGGAGGTTGGGAATAATACAGCAGGCTAAGGGTTACGCAGGTAGGTAACGCAAGCCAGTTGTATGGGTGATTAGCATTCTGACCTGGTACAACACTAATCCTTTAACTCTTGTCTCAAAGGTATTTATCAGCTATAGGCAGAGATCAGTTTCCTGATTTGAAGCACAACAATCTTTCAAGACATGAAAGTAATGCTGCAGAACAGGTTATATGCAGTTACCACTTCTATTTTCAGCTACAGAGTATATTTAGCTGGGATTTTATCAGTTCCTCGCAGAAAAAAGTTGCGTTATTTTAACAGAGAGTGAACTATTCTGCTGTGTGTTGTGTGCCAGCACTTTGTCACTTGCTCTCTGGCTTTCAAGCATGGGAAATAATAAAAGTACCAACACCATGTCATTATGACATGTAATAAACACTCGCTAAGAGCCCTGCCAGCTGCATTGCAGCGTGCAGAGGGTACTTACTTAAAGCCCAAGTACAGTATCTGCAGCCAAACCCATGCCAAAACCAGCAGCACAACCATGGTGGGGAAGGCAAAGGAGAACCAAGAGGCAAAGTTGATGATATTGCCGTTGTTAGGAAAGAGCCTGTAAAACACAGATGCTGGTTAGCGTCCAAAACTCCGTATTCTCTTCTGTAATTAATAATCCAGAAAAGAGGAGGCACCATAAGGGCCACAGAGGAGCGAAACTAACTGCCTGACAAAGTTAGCAAACGGGTATTTCCCTTCTCTGTGTCAGCTGTGGTGGAATGATGCAGGTTAGTGGGTACATAATCCCAAATTCAACTGGACTTACTCATCCACTTGTCCTTGCAGGACCAGGTTTGGTGTTGTCCCAGTCAGAGTTGCAATCCCTCCGATACTGGCCGAGTAACAAATACAGAGAGACATCCCCTTGCAGAGTTTCTTGTGTTTCTCCTCTGAGAGACTTTCATCTCTCTTTTTGTCCTCCTCGACTGTCAGGATGTGACTATCATCTGGATCCCAAGACAGGAACAAAAGCGTTATGGAAGTTAGAATGGATAGCAAAAGATCTTGTGCCCGTGTAATGCAGGATTTCAGGGCTAGGACACAATGGGCTCAAAGCTGAAGGAGCCACAGTCCCTCATTTTAAGCTGGTATCATTAATTCTTTGACCTTCCATCCATTGTCACTGGTTGCCCTCATACAGAGCAGGTTCTCAGAAGGAGAGAAGCTGAAATGTGTGATAAAGTCCCAACACAGTGCTGAGCCTTCTTGGTGCACCAAGGCAATGTCTGAACTGCACATGGAGGGGTGAGAGGGAAGAATTCAGGGAGATACGACAGAACCAGAGGAGCTGGGCTGAAGGGAACTCAGAGGTTGAGATTCAGAAACACCCGAGTTGTCTCAAAGATGAGAGGAGGGCAGGACAGCTGGGAGAAAGATATTGTTGCCCGGTTGTACATCTTTGGATTAGAAAGCTCATTTTAATCCCTAACCTTCTGGCATGAAATAGGCCAGCAATTTTCCCTTGGGAATTCCCTAACTGAACCAGCATAAATATACCGGCAAAGCCCGAATTCATACATTTTGTTGATTTATTGATTAGTTTCACCTCGTTATACTTTCAGTCTATTTCTAGCTGCAGCCGAGTCAGCAGATTTTACTGTGCTTTAGTCTGGTTCATGGAAGAACCTCAGAAATGCTGTCTGATACAGTTAAGAAGCATTAGGTATGTTCTTCTTTTAGAATGATGTTCTTCTTCTAGAATTTACTAGCAACTCTAATGACAGGGAAGGAGGCGTCAAGTTATCCTCTGTTATCCCAAAGAGAAAAATACCCATGACCCACTCACCTGTCCCCTCTGTTTCTTTGAGTTTCTCTGATTTAGTTGGCTCTTCTTGCAGTTCAAAGGCTTTATTGATGTTTTCAGAGGCTTGCCCAGCTGTGCTAGACTCTATTTCAGACTTGTGCAACTGGTCCAACACTGCTTGCGCGATTGGGACCATCATGGCAGTGGTGGCGGTGTTGCTGATCCACATCGACAAAAAGGCGGTCACAACCATGAAACCCATGAGGAGCCTGAAATGGGAAGGTTTGAAAGTGTCCGTTTGGAACTTGGCACTGCAATGCTCTTTTTTTTTCATTACAAAGCTTTGGTTATGAACACTGGGTTTGGGAAACGCTTAGCAATTCCCACCCAACACTTCCTCCCACTCCAGTCTGCTTTGTGAAGGACACTAAGATTTAACATAAATATTCCTCTTTGAGGTTTAAGCCAATTATGCTTTGACGCTCTTACGACTAGGAAAGTGGAAGCTGGTATCTTGGAGCAATTTATCTACTCTGTTTATTCTGCTTGCTTCTGAGGAAGACACACCATCTCAATCACGTATTAATGCACTATAATATATTTTGAAGAGGAATTTCAAGCTGAATTTGATCCCAAATGGCAATCAGTTTAAGTCATAAGGAAAGATGATCTCTCTTTTTTATTATTTTATCCCACCTCTGTTATTTAAGATTCTCTTCTTACTCATATAAAATTTTAATCCTTGTTTCAGTATTACTCTGTTATTTGTCTCAGAATTATTCTTTAGATGAGATGTAGATTATACATTGGATGAAAAGGGCTTTATCTTGTATGCATTTTTATTCTATTGCTTTGTGTAATTTCCTGTGGTGTTCCCTCTTCTTATGATCTGAGACAAATTAAATAGGGCCATGTAGCCTCTGCGTAGCTTAAAGTTCTGGTCTGGCAAACGTTTGCTGCTTTCAAAGCAACCATCCCCGTATTTTCTGTTCCCTTTGCCATCAGTGTGACAGAGAGCACGTGCTTCCTGTGCTTCAGCTGTAGGCTTTCCTGACTGTGCTTCTGGCCAAGCCTAGCAGCACCCTTGTCGGTTCAGAACTGACTCTCGCGTTGCTATTTCTCCACCTGAAGCCATTTGGAATTCAAAAAAGAGGCCCCAGGTCTGCAAGACATCACAGGATCCCCATTTGCAAGGTTCGTGCAGGCACTAACTCCCTGGGACTGTAGAAAAGCATTGGAATATATGATTTGCAGATTCACATGGGAGACTACAGGCAACTCTGAGATAGGAACTAACGCTATAAAGTCCTTTATCCCATAGCATTTTCATGCCTGTTACTCACAGGGCCGGTCTGACGCCAGTGATAAGCAAGACCCGCAGGGCAACGCGCTTGTGCAGGTGCCAATCCTCAATAGCAATGGCCATCAGCAGCCCACCGATAAAAAGCATATTGGTGTCCTTCAGATACTCCCTGCAGGTCTGTAACGTGGAACAAGGAATGGAAAACGGTGACAAGAAGCCAACAGAGAAGGCATTCTGCAAGGGAGGATCTTGTTCCAAAGAAATCAGCACGCAGTTAACGACGGATTGCATCGAAAGAGTGGATTTGTTTTGATTTCAGATTAGCAGGTCCACCCAGAGTGCACTCCAGGCTCACACAAGTTCTGTTCCATGGACAGGATGGCTGATTCCTTCTGTAACAATAGTGTAATTTTCTCTTGTGTGCACCACAGTCTAGAAATCACCCTGGAAATAATCCCAGAGTGAGAGAAGCTGACCAACAAATACACAGGCAAACACGTATAGAATAAGATCTCTTACTGTTGTTGAGTCCATGATATTCATCAGTGGGAACAGCAGGACAGGCAAGAGAGCGGTGACAGCTAACGGCAGGGCTTCTGTGCACCAAAACAGTGCCATCACTATGATAACATAACCACATTCAGCCTCCTGGCAGAAGAAGAGTACACGCAATCAGAACAGACTGTACGTCTCGCTTAGGCTTTGAGAAGGCAACAGCCCATAATTATATTCATTGCCTGATAAAGAGATTTGAGAAAAGGTTATTTTCTCTCTTTCTCTCCTGTTTATGCCCCTACCTATGCAGATCTTAATCAAGTAACAAACCATTCGACAACCTTGTCAGGATTGTGAGGACAAGACCCGGGCTGAGGAACTAAGGAAAAGAAACAAATCGATGACTTTGACCCCTTCATGATAAGGGTCTGGCAGTCCCTGCTCACACTTGGTGATTTTGCTGATTGTGGTATTTGCTTCTTATATCCTTCTGTCTTTGAGTTGCAGAAATAGTTATTGATCCAGTGAAGGTTTCTCCACCTGTTTCTCCACGTGTTTCAGGATACGCCCTAGGTGAACCACCACCAATTTCGGCAGCCTGGATTACTTCTGCTCTAAACACGTCTAGCTGGTTTTCATTGGATTTCCAGCTCAGCGCAGGCGTCAAAAGGCTCGCTGACAAACTGCTCACAGATCAGCTTCATCTTTCACTGACTTTGTCTTGTTCCTGTCAGGAAAGTCTGATCCCCTCCTTCATGTCACTCTCGTTCTGAGAAAACATTGATTTAGTCCTTTGAACAACCACTCCAAATTGTATATGAAAACATTTAACTCAGTCTCCAGACAATGAAAAGATTCCCAATAACACATCACAACAGAATTTCATATGGACTGGGCTGATGAAGATAGCAAAGAAAAGTAACATTGCGCATTATGGTGTCTTCCTGATTTTGGAACCAGCACCAGAATGCCAGCAAATCCAAAGGAATCAAAAAGTGGTCGTGTGGTCTTGGATCAAGGATGTCCACTAAAAAAATTATACACCTGACAGCATGAATGAAACTGTAGTGATGCTTATTGAGGGAACACTGAAGAGGTGGAAATTGGATTACAGAGGATTAAACAAAGGAGCTGACAAGATCAAACTTGGGATGCCTTAGGATGTGCTCAGAACTTGTGAACGTGGCATGGACGTTGCAGAGCTGGCGAGGGGAAAGGATGACAAGGGAGCTGAATAGTCTGGAGGAAAGAAAAAGGCAGCAAAGCAGCAGGGCTGGAGAGACTCATGAAGAGATGAAAAGATGCCTTCTTGAGCCTTACTTTTGAATGAGAACAGTAAGAACCTTAATTACCCATCCCATTGAGCACTGAAAGCAATTTTCCGTTCTGATCATTCTTTTTCTCTCATGTTTGATATTAAGAGACACCAGTGGGTGCCTTTTGAGAGATCCTAGCAGGGCTTTGGAATCTACAGGCACAGTGCTATCCTCTTCCAGCCTGCTGTGAGCAGTAAGAGCTAGGATGAGGCTTTCCACAAGGTCAATTGTCCTGTAAGGACATTCCTTTGCCTTTAGGCAAACCCTTCAGTATAGTTTGCTCTCGTTTGTACGAGTTTAGTGCCCACTGTTATGTCATTGTAGGACAGGTTAATAGCTTAACAGAACAGAGAAACGTGGAATTCCATCCTGTGAGTTATCTGTTTACAGCTCTGCAAGGCGAGGTTTCAGTTTAGCACAATTCTCACACAAGGAATCTTCTTACAGGTTGCAAAGGGAAGAGTTTGGGACGTTTTAAATGTCTGTGCTGTAGCTCAATATCCAGACACGAGGGAGAGTCCTTTTCAAAGAGGAATTGAATCAAGGCAGCCAAATAATTGCACCGGTAACACCAAGAAGTTATTGTATGGTAACAATGACTCCAGCAAGCAAGTTTGAACTCACAGTCTCGGGACAAAATAATCGCTCTCTCTTTCTGGCTACTTAGTCTTTTCTGATCTCGATCCCTTTTAACTTCAGTAACTCTTTCACCTATGGAAAGTTAACTAGAAAAAAAAGTCCTTTTTCTGTTTTCCTTCTTAGTAGGCTTTCCAGTGATAGTTTAAGCTATTTTATTTGCATAGCAAGGGAATAGGAGGACATGCCTGATCGGTTCCCACATTGCACCTCCAGCCAGTGCCACTAGATCGTTCTTGCTCGCAGAACTCTCGGAGCTCCAAAGTCTCTGATAAGGCTCAGAAAAAAAAAGAGTGGTGAGGAAAAAAGTGCTTTGGGACAGGCGGCAGAAAAAGACAGGGAAGAGCTAGTGGAGCAAAGAATGAAGCTTGGAGAAGGAGATCAGAAACTGGGAGCCAGCAGGGATTGGGAGACAAGGCAGGCTGAGACCAGAGGAGAGAGCTGGGACTTGATATCCAAAGAGCAGCCTCAAGAGAGGTGGATTGAGACTCACTATTTAGTGATGCTGGGGCTGTAATTAGAGACTGAAAGACCAGAGGTTTGATCTCTCTGTATGAAGAGACTGGGAGGGAGAGAAATAAACCTGATAGAGACCTTCAGATAATCAGAAGGGGGATTAAAATTGAGCTGTAGATTGTAACTTAGGTTCATGCATATGAGCCTTGGCACAGAAAGCCCTTTGCTAAATCAGTTGGATGCAAAGCAAAATGTACAAAATCGCATGTCACCGAACATGCTTCTAGAATATGCAATCACAGAGGTTTCTGTTCACCCCTCTATGTCCTATTGATTTGTATTCCCCCACTCTCAGCAGTCATAGGGGTCTGCTCAGAAACAAAAAGACCTTCAAGCAATAAATGAAGAAAGTTCCTCTGAGAAAGAATCTGCATATTCTCTTCAACTTGATCACTTCAAAGGAGGGATCTGGAGATCTGGCTCTCAAATTCAACTTACAGAGTTCTTACCTTGGTAGGAATAGCCAGAGGCAGAGGAAGAAACACAAGAGGGATCAAGATCAGGATCAGGTATTTCCTGAAGGCCAGGGTCATCTGCCAGAAGCCGGCCATGGTGCTGGAGCTGGCCCAGTGCTGGAGGCCCGCGGTCTGCGCTGGAGACTATATAAACACTCGGGAGTATTAACCATTGACCCCAGGAGGTTGGGTGTTGTTTTTGGAACTGTAGCTGGAGAAAGAAGGAAGAGAACAAAGGAGGGAGGGGACAGCAAAAGACAGTCAGACCAGGAACTTTCTTAAGACAATCTTACTGATAACCGGGAAATCAGGAGGGAATTAACTCCTTGTGGACCAATTAGGTTTATTAAAAGCAACCTGAAATGACCTATGCTTTGTTAAAAGAATATTAATGTTTTGGTCTTTAATAATGCCTTCTTTGAATGAGTACCATTATTCCTCTCATAAAAAAGAGAATCAACTCCCTCCATAATACATTAAAATTGCTTTAAAAATATGTAGAGTTCTGAAAAGCACATCTGTGTCTGTAATACTCAAATATAGAGATTAGAATCGTCTACACAAAATGTTATATAAACATCAATTGTATCCATTGAGAAATTCTTCGGGTAGTAAAATCCTCTAGAGTAGAGCTGCTGCCACCAGCTGCCACATCACAGTCCCCATGCAGAAAGGGACTGGAAGTCCTCACCACTCGAGAGCAGGGGCACCTGGCTTTGTGCCATCCAAGGATGACCCTCACGATGATGCTATGTTCTTCCACTCAAAGTGCAATGGATGAAATGCCGAGGTCTGGTCGGAACTCAGTTCCTCCCACATGATGGACCAGTATAGAATCATAGAATGGTTTGGGTTGGAAGGGACCTTAAAGCTCATCCAGCTCCAACCTCCCTGCCATGGGCAGGGCCATCTTCTCCAGGCTGAACAATCCCAACCCTCTCAGCCTGTATGTTGTAAGAAGGACTTAGGAAAGAGAGAACCCAATAACCCTTTCTGACATAGCCTGTTATGTGGCAGCAGATTGGGAAAGACCTGGCTACAATGCTTCACTTTGCAGACGTTGGGCTATTTTTTTTCACCTTTCAGATCTTGCAGGTTTACAGGCACAGCTTTGGTAGCTCGCAGGGTGTATCGGAAATAAAGAAAAAAAAAAAAAGGGCTTCTGGGAAATGACCAGCAATTCTTGTCCCTGTTGCAAGAAACCTCCAAACCACACACTTTGTTCGGTAAGTATGCCAGAACGGAATTGATGGTTTGAATTCCAAAGGGAGTGTCTTGTAATGCCACTCTGATGTCTTTATTTGGTAGATCACACAAGTGTACACTTCAGATAATGATGACAACATTTCCATTTTATTAGTACGAATTGTCACAGCACCGTTTATAGCTCACTCAAGCAGAGAGAGAGAAGAACAGGCACTAGGGCACCTGAACTCAGCGCCACAAAGAGCTTCATAGAATCATGGAATGGTTTGGGTTGGAAGGGACCTTAAAGCCCATTGAGTTCCACCCCCTGCCATGGGCAGGAACACCTCCCACTGGATCAGTTTGCTCAAAGCCACATCCGACCTGGCCTTGAACACAGCTTCTGCTGTTCCTCTCTCACATCCTTTTTCTACCAGGGCTTGGTTTTTTTCCATAATGCTCTCAGGATTAAAACAGTTGGGTTTCGGCTACCAGAGCTGCAAGCTTCAAACTCTCTTGCAAGCTCCATTTCTGCATATTGCTCACAAGACACAGCAACACGTTAAATAACTGCCAACCCTGAGCTTCAGCATTTCACCCTTGGTACACAGAGAATGACAAAGAGCTTCCAAACAAATTACATCCCCCCACATTTTGTAACCACTTAATGTTGAGTCAGTGTTGGAAAAAGTGCAGGGACAAACCCAGCCAATGGCTGCAAGAGGGGAGATTGAGATGAGATCTTAGGCAGAAATGTTTTGCTGTGAGGGTGGGGAGGCCCTGGCCCAGGTTGCCCAGAGCAACGGTGGCTGCCCCATCCCTGGAGGTGTTCCAGGCCAGGTTGGATGGGGCTTGGAGCCCCCTGATCCAGTGGGAGGTGTCCCTGCCCATGACAGGGGGGTGGAACTGGATGGGCTTTAAGGTCCCTTCCAACCCAGACCAGTCCATGCAATAACACCTCCGGGGTTGGAAGCAGGGATGCAGCAGGAACCTTCCCGCCGGTTTCCGTTCCCGTTGCAGCGCGGAGGCACAGCCGAGCCCCTCCTGCTTCTGCGGGAGAACGGCGAGAACCGGGCGCGGACACCGAGGCTGCTGCCGACTGGCTTCGAGCCCGGGCCAGGGGCCGTTGGGGACCGCTCGCCCTTGTCGCCTTCCATCCCGGTCCCAGCAGCGACCGGTCCCGAGCCAGTGCGGGCGTTGGGACCGGAGCTGTTGGGACCGGAGCTGTTGGGACCGGACCAGGGGCAGCCGTTGGATCCGGAGCTGTTGGGACTGGACCAGGGACAGCAGTTGGGACCGGAGCCGTTGGAACCGGAGTCGCTGGGACCGGACCAGGGGCAGCCGTTCGGACCGGAGCTGTTGCTGCCACCTGTCCGGGCGGAGTGCGGTGGGACCGGATCGGTGGCCGCTGGGACCGGACCCAGGGCGGGCGCTGGGAACCAGAGCTGCTGTCGCCTTCCGTGCCGGGCGGAGCGCGGTGGGAGCGGATCCGGGGCGGGCGCTGGGACCGGGGCGGGCGCTGGGACCGGGGCGGGCGCTGGGACCGGAGCCGTTGTTGCCTCCCGTGCCGGGCGGAGCGCGGTGGGAGCGGATCCGGGGCGGGCGCTTGGACCGGGTTCTATTGAGAGCGGAGCGGGCGCCGTTGGAGGCGGGGCGAGCGTTGGGACCGGAGCCGCTGGAACCGGCGCCGTTGTCGCCGCCCGCCCCGGTGGCGATGCCGGGCCCCTCGCAGCCCCCCGGCCGCCGCCCCCTGCCCGGCGCGGAGCCGCTGCTGTTCGCCGCCACCGTGGCGCTGGGCCTGCAGGGCCCGCTGGCCACTCAGTACCTGTGGGACCGGCTGGGCGGCCACGGCGGCACCAACGGCAGCGCCACCGGCTGCGGGAACGGCAGCGCCGCGGCGGGCGGGCGGCGGCAGGTGAGGGGCCCAGAGGGACCGGGGGGCATGGGGAGAACAGGGGGGCGTCAGGAGGAGCGGGGGAACCAGGGGGGCATGGGGGAACCGAGGGGCAAAGGGAAATGAGAGGGACTGGAGGGGCATGGGGGGATCAGGGGGAACCGGGGGAATGGGGAAACCAGAGGGACCAGGGGGTCACAGAGGGATGGGGGGACCGGAGGAACCAGAGGGACTGGAAGGAACTGGGAGGCACAAGGGGGATTGGGGAGCACGGGGGAATCGGGGGAATGGGGAGGCATGAGGGGAACTGAGGGGCACAGGGAGCTGGGAAACCAGAGGAACTGGGGAGGATGGGGGGATCATAGAAACCAGAGGGATAAGGGGACTGGGAGGACCAGGGGACACGAGGGGACAGGGGGGACTGGATAGGATGGGGGGCACCAGAGGGACCAAAGGGACTGGGCAGGAGGGGAAGGAACTGGGGGCCACAGGGGAACCAGAGGGACCAGGGTGCACAGGGAGGCATGGAGGGAAGCAGAGGGATGAGGGGATAGGGGAACTGGGGGACATTGGGGGGACCACAGGGAACCAGAGGGACTGGGGGGCATGGGGAGGAGTGGGGGAACCAGGAGGTGATCAGGAGGATCAGAGGGACTAGGGAGACTGGGACAACTGAGAGGACGGGGAGTTATGGGGAGGAACCAGGGGAACCAGAGGAGCTGGGGAAACCAGAGGGAGCAGGGAGCCCAGAGGAATGGGAGGGACTAGGGGAACCAGAGGGACCAAGGGAACTGGGGGAATGGGGGGGTCACGGCAGGTTGAGGTGCTTCGCTACAAAGGGAGCTCCAAGTGCTGCCAGCCCTCAGTCTCATGTGCTTGTTTCTCTTGCAGGAGGTGGAAGCGCTAGTCTCCCACTGGAACCTCTATATCAACCTGGGAGGATTCTTCGTGGGACTTTTCTCCGTGACCCTCTTTGGACCATGGAGTGACAGTGTTGGCCGCCGTCCGGCACTCGTCCTGCCGGCGGTGGGTATGGCCCTGCAAGCAGCCATCTATCTCCTCGTCATGTACCTGCAGCTGCATGTTGCCTACTTTCTCCTTGGACGCATTTTGAGCGGCCTCATGGGAGACTACAACCTGATCCTGGCCAGCTGCTTCGCCTACGTGGCCGACACCAGTGACAGACGCTCACGTACCTTCCGTGTTGCCATCCTCGAGGCGTGCCTTGGCATCGCAGGCATGGTGGCCAGCATTGGTGGTGGCCAGTGGCGCAAGGCACAGGGGTACATTAACCCCTTCTGGCTCGTGTTTGCCACCAGCCTCGCTGCTGCTCTCTACGCTGCTTTCTGTCTTCGAGAATCGGTGAAGGAGCCAAAACCAGCCAAGCTGTTGACACTCAGTCACTACAAAGCTGTGTACAGGCTCTACACGGCCCCCGAACATTTGAGCTCCAGGCGGAAGCTCGCTCTTTACTCCTTGGCTTTCTTTCTTCTTGTCACAGTACATTTTGGAACCAAGGACCTCTTTGTTTTGTACGAGCTTGGCTCGCCTCTCTGCTGGGCCGCTGACCTCATCGGTTACGGCTCGGCCGCCAGCTACTTGGCTTACCTGAGCAGCCTGGGGGGGCTGCGGCTGCTGCAGCTGTGCCTTGAAGACACCTGGGTGGCAGAGATAGGATTGATCTCCAACGTTTCTGGACTGGTGGTGATTGCTCTTGCTACTACAACACCACTGATGTTTACAGGTGATGCTGAGTTCTTAAATCCCTAAATCTCAGGCTCTTAGCTTAGAAATGCCAGTAGGTGCTGGAGGGGACTGCGCTTCTGAGAGTTCATAGAATCATGGAATGGTTTGGATGGGAAGGAACCTCAAAGCCCATCCAGTTCCACCCCCTGCCATGGGCAGGGACACCTCCCACTGAATCAGGGTGCTCAAAGCCCCATCCAACCTGGCCTTCAACACCTCCAGGGATGGGGCAGCCACCACTGCTCTGGGCAGCCTGGGCCAGGGTCTCTCCATCCCCAAAGGAAAACATTTCTTCCTAAGATCTCATCTCAATCTCCCCTCTTTCAGCAGAAAATCATTGCTCCTTGTCCTGTTCCTGCGCTCCCTGATCCAAGTATAGCAGGGTCTAAGTATAGCAGGGAGAAACTGCCTGGAGATGCAGATTTCTGGGATTGACTTTGAAGACTTTCTTTTTCAGCTGAGCTTGCCCTAACGTGCTGTATCTTGCTCACAGGTTATGGGATCCTGTTCCTATCCATGGCAGCCACGCCAGTCATCAGATCCAAGCTCTCCAAGCTGGTCAGTGAAACGGAGCAGGGTAAGGAGTTACCCACTATGCTTAAGCTAGGTCCTAAAACAGTGCCTTCTTGGAACATCACAATCAAACTGCTTTGGGAGGTTAGAACTTCCTTGCCTCCTCTGCGCTCCTGTGCCCCTGCATTCACCCTTAGGCCCAGGGTACTATTTCATTTTTGCAGAATAATTGTCAATTGTCATCCATTTACACTTGCTATGTTTTCAAGATGAGGAGAAGAAAAACAAGATGAAAAGTATTGCACTCAAGCTCAGGAACAGTTTATTCATCCATCTCTTCCTTCCCAAAGCTTTTATAAGGAGCAAGAATTGAAAGAGATTGTAGAACAGGCAGAGAATAGTGATTTCCTTGACCACAATGACTCTTTTCTGTAGATCAGTAACAGTGGGAAGAAACCTGGTGGTGTTAGTGAGTTATATCATTGACCATGGTGAAAGATCATGGATAACGCATAGGAGGAGCCTATTTGCTGCTCTTCCAGTGGTTTGTTTGGTGAGCTTAAGCACGGCATAGCAATACCTCTGCAGGAGGAGGGAATCGGGGTGGGAAAGATCGAAAGGAGACTTTGCACCATTTGTGTTTCTTGTATTAAAATAAAGGTGGCTCATGTTTGATATCAGATTTATGATGCTAAATCTATAAAGTACAGTCTTGTGCTGTATTTAATGTTTAATGAGCACTTAGATGTGCTTGGCAGTAAATAGATCTAAAGCATTTACAATCCAGCTGATGTTTAATATCCCTGGTCAGCTCCAGTGGTACGAATTCTGGAGGCAAGTGTGGTGGTCCTGGCTACGGAGAAGCTGAGCCTGAGTTTGTCATGCCAGCCCAGCACAGAGAGCCCGGTCTCTGCTCCCAGCTCTTGCCACACTTGAGATCATAAATCACCAGTTTTCTGATGGGAAGTGCAAACCATTAGAAGGATTCACAGAGTCCCACTGAAGGTGATGTATTGAAGACATTTGCAGTCATGCCTGACCATTAACCTCTTCTATATCTTTTCCAGGTGCCCTCTTTGCGTCCGTTGCCTGTGTGGAAGGGCTGTGTTCACTCGTGGCTACAGGAGTGTTCAACTCTCTCTACCCTGCCAGCTTGCACTTCATGAGGGGATTCCCGTTTCTCTTCGGGGCAATAATTCTCCTTATTCCAGCAGCTATCATTGGGTAATGCACCTCACATGTCTAAACCCTGCCATAGAATCTGTGTTGTGTAATATGAAAACCTCTTTATTTAGGCTAGAGGCTCACAGATGCAGTTGTGCTAATGGGTGGGTGTTCAGTAAGGAGAGCTGCAGGTCCATTTCTTCTGGCATCTGAGTTGTAGCAACAAACCTGCAACCTGAGTAATGAAGAATCATAGAATGGTTTGGGTTGGAAGTGACCTCAAAGCCCATCCAGTGCCACTCCCTGCCATGGGCAGGGACACCTCCCACTGGGTCAGGGGGCTCCAAGCCCCGTCCAGCCTGGCCTGAAACACCTCCAGGGATGGGGCAGCCACCACTGCTCTGGGCAACCTGGGCCAGGGCCTCCCCACCCTCACAGCAAAACATTTCTTCCTAAGATCTCATCTCAATCTCCCCTCTTTCAGCTGAAAATCATTGCTCCTTGTCCTGTCCCTGTACTCCCTGATCCAGAGCCCCTCCCCAGCTTTCCTGGTAGCCCCCTTTAAGTAACTGCCAACATGCAAAGTACTTCAAAGTCTCACTCCTCCCTCAGAGTGGGATCCAAAGTCTGGAGTTGAATTTTGAAGTGGAGCTCTCATAGCTGTCTCTTTTCCTGTTGTTTCTCTACTAATTAAAGCAAAAGTTATGTCATGATAGAAAATGAAGCCCCTGGTAAGTTCTAGGAGAGAGAATGTGTTGGGATTTGCAGTAGAAGTGCAATGGCTCCTGGCAGGGTCATTTTGTTCTGTTCCTTTGAAACTTTAAAACTCCCTTCAGTGATGTTCCAGTGTGCCTCTATAGGCTCTGACTGTTCTTTCTTTCTTTCTTTCTTAGGTGGATAGAAATCCGGGACTCAGACCATGACTACACTCACTTTCCAGATGCTTCCATGTCTTCCACAGACAGCTCAGTAGCGACTTAACCACGAGGAATTGACCGTCTCGGCAGTGTCCATCTGAAGACTGCCCTTTATTCTTCTCTTGAAGGATACATCAGTGTGGGAGGGACACCTTGCTTGTCCTTACTGATTTGTAAATGCCAAATAGCTGGACATCGTGGCTCTGACTTCCCCTGGAAACTCGATTTGCCGATGTGACTGCCTCCTTGCCATTGTGTTGGCCGATTTGTCAGAGAAAACTCAAGAGACTCAAAAGCCAATCAAGAGTAAAAGCTGTTGATGGCCATTTGGGAGGCCAGGTAGTGGTTTGGTGGGAAGGGAGGGTTCTGTGTCATGCTTTTGGTGGTGAGAGAGGACTGAGCTCTGGTTTGATTGCCAAACACGTTTCCCTCGTGAGTACTACAATGCAGCAGATGAGCTGATGGGGTGGGGGAGACCCAGCCCAAAGCCTGTGGAGTGAAATCAAAGCAGAAGTACCAACAGCTGCTGAGGAGGCTGATCTGTGCTCTGAATCAGGGTGTTGTCAATAAAAGCCATCTGAATGTTGTGTGCCAGACTTGGCTCCTGCAGAAATCCTTCTGATAAGCAGTAGTTTAGGTCAGGAGTGCAGTTTAGGTCAGGAGTGCACTCCATCAAGAGCTGCTCCCCAGCTTTCCTGGTGCCTCTTTCCATCCTAAAGGCTGCTTTAAGGTCTCTCTAGAGCTTTCTCCAGGCTGAATAACCCCAGCTCTCTCAGCTTGTCCTCATACAGGAGGTGCTCCAGCCCTTGGATCATCTGCTTGGCCTCCTCTCTACTTGCTCCAACAGCTCCCGGTCCTTTCTTTGCTGAGGATTCCAGAACTGAATGCAGGGCTCCAGGTGAAGTCTCATGAGAGCAGAGGGGCAGAATCCCCTCTCTCACCCTGCTGGTGTTGTGTGGCTTATAATTTTGTGTCCGTGACCTCAACTCTGCTGCCCTTCTCAGAATAGGTTGATGCCAGCAAGCAAACCCCCATGTTCGTGGTATTCATAATTATTTTTTCAAAGCATTGACTGTATTGCCTCAATCCAGTTTTCTTCAGTGCCATAAACCAGCGGGGCTGTGTACACTGCCCTGCACGCAGTGTTCAGATGCATGCAATAATGTCCTTAACTGGGAAATTGCTTAGTAGACATGTTACTTTCAGAATGAATAAACCCTCCGTTCTCTTTTATGGTTCATAAAATGATAGCTTTTCTCGTACATCTGTTGATATCGTTTGTCCTTGCCTCATCCTGTACTCCATTATTTTCATACTGCTTCCTTTATTGAAGACTCTGCAGGAAAGCAGCAGCAGCAGGAAGTTCTCTGCCTTGTGGCGAAAGAGCCTGGGAGGGTCCGGAGTCAGGAAAAATGCAGGTTTGGGAATTTCAAGCAGCCAAAGTTCGGTTTTCCTGAACACCAGAGTGAAGTTTGCAGTAGTGCTTAGTCTGTAGCCTGCAAACGTGAAATGCTTACATACAGCTTTGTTCCCTGTTCTTTAAGAGTCTGATAAAGGCAGGGGAATTGGGAAGTGGAGAAGCAGGGAGACTGAGCACTTGGTGTGACGCCGCTTGCTCTGCGTGGTTGTGCCAGTGGACATAGGCAGGAGATGCGTGTCGGGTTGAATTAGCCCCCCTGAGGAACAGAGCCTGCTGTGAGTGAATTAGGTGTTTGCAATTGAACTGATTGTGAAGTCTTCTCTACCAACAGACTTCATGGACATCAGCGCTCGCAGCTGCTCAGTATTGTGCAGCCAAGTGAAACCTGTGTATGGGCGCTGCTTTCCGCTGTGTCGGCGTGCTTGCAGAGGAGAAATTCAATAGCAACTATTATGCTCTATTCAAAAAGTCAGAACAGAGTTTTTTCTAGGCTGTCCTCCAAGAGCTACAACGGTGGGGCTGATACATGAGCTGTGCATCGTGACTGTGGGCAGCAGGGATGCAGTGAGATACATCGGTCCCCGCAAAGCTGAGCGTGGTGGGTCCCTCCAGAGAACGGTGCCTGGAGAACATCAGATCTGCTTCTCCTTCGGAGGATGAGGAAGCGTGATGGCAAGCGAGCGCAAGCGTGAGAAGGCTGCAGGGAGAGAAGCGCGTGACGCGGACAGAAATGAGGTGGTGATGCAGAGTATAAACCACGTTTATTCATCACATCTGACAACAACTTCAAACACTTTCTGACACGACATAGCAAAGGAATAAGGAAGGGTGAGAACAGAAGGGTTCCTTTCCTTGAGGTTGGTCGGGTGGGAGGGGTCTGGGTAAGGGGTGATTTGTCAAGAGCGGGGTGAGTTCATTGAGGTGAAGATGACTGAGTGATGGGGAAACAGGTGAAGCCACAGTCTGGGCAGCTGGAACATGAGATGGGATCTGATCACAGGTGAGACACCTAAGCTGTAGAGGACAAGTGAATCTCTGCATTGAATGGTGGGTTAGGATGTTGATTGCTAGCGGCCTCCTGGGAAACAAGACACAGTGATCTTACTGCGTGTTGTTGTGGGGAGAAAAACCCTTTGGGCTATTTGTGTGGGGTTCTCAGTGGCTGCAGAGGCCTTGACATTCAATGAGTAACTCAAGACTTCCCTGAAGCGGCTCACAAGAGGCTTTTATCCTCTGGCAGATTCACCTTTGGGCTCATCTGCTGGCTTCCTCATCTTTAGTCTGGAGATTAGATAGATTCCATTTCTGATGAGCACTGGGCAGGCACAGCTGTTAACCTTTCACTAGAGAGCAAAGATGCCATTAAGTGGGAGCTGATAAGAACCATCCATAAAGCTGTGATTAACCACCAGAATTTAACTTTTTTTTCCTCTCAGATGTTCATGGATCTAAGCCAGCAGGAAAGGTGTTTGTGTTCCTGCCAGGTAAGGCAGTGGGGAGAGCCAGGAGGAGGACGGGGAGACTCCTCAGTGCCTCCTGAAAGAGCTGAGTTACCTGATCGTGGAATCACAGAATGTCCTGAGTTGGAAGACGCCCACAAGGATCATTGAGTCCCAACTCCTGTTCCTGCACAGGACAACCCCAACATTCACGTGGGGCTGAGGGTGTTGGCTAAATGCTTCTGGAATATTGTCAGCCTTGGCACCCTGACTGCGTCCCTGGGGAGCTGTTCCAGTGCTCCACCACCCTCTGGGGGAAGAAGCTTTTCCTGATGTCCCACCTAACCCTCCCCTAGCATCTCCCTGCCGTTCCCTCGGGTCCTGTCCTTGGTCACCAGAGAGAAGAGCTCAGTGAGTGCCTGCTCCTCCTCCTCCCCTCCGTGTGAGGAAGCTGGAAATTGCGATGAGATCTCCTCTCAGTCTCCTCCAGGCTGAACAGACCCAGTGACTTCAGCCGCTCCCTGTCTCCAGCAGGGACAGGCAGGAGGAGCTCACTTCTGCAGGGAGGTGCATCAGCGTGGTCTCCAGAGCATCAGGACGGGCTGGTGTTCCCTGCTTGCTCTTCTCAACAAGGATGTCTTTTTGCATTATTCACTTTATTCTCCATCAAAAAAGTCAAGCTGAGGTAGGAGCTGCTGTTTCTGGTCCTCATTGCAAAGTGGCACATCGTGGAGAGCCTGCCCAGCCTCCAGGCAGGTGGGAGAAGCAGGACAAGGCAGGGGGTGCAGAATTCAGGGGAGGGGTGGCAGCGTGCCTGTGGTTCCTCACCTCCACCTGTAGCCGCAGGTGCTGCCAGTCCTGCTCCCACCCAGCAACCTCTGCCTGCCCTTTACATCAATGTCACTCTTTCCTGATATTCCCAAGTGAGTTTCTGCAAAAACACCTGGTGGGTGTTGAGGTCAGTAGAAACAGCTGCTACTTGGCATTGCATCCAGCAGCGAGTAGGGACAATCCTGAGCCTGAGGTGCTCGGCCAGAGCTTTTGGGGTAAGTGCAGTCACCAGGGAGACCTGCCAGCTCCTGTTTGAAGGAACCAACCACCGCAGATCTGCTGTGGAGCACCAGCATCAAATCCAGCCAGAGTACAGTGCAGCAATTAGCATCTTCCATAGCCGCACGGGTATGTGTTTCCCAGAGTCACAATCCAGCCTCCCGCGCCCTGTAAGTAGAGACTGGGTGAAGTGGGAGAGTTGAGACATCAGACAGAGGAAAGGAGTTGTTTCAAAAGCAATTTTTGCGAATATATCGCGTGGTCTAACCCCAGACTTCCAGAGCTAAGGGCACAAAGTGGTTTTGCAGCATGAGGAGGTGAAAGGCCCTCGAGGAGGAAGCGAGCTCCTGCGATAAAGGGACGTTACTGGGAAAGGGAAAGCAGCTGCTGAGCTGTTTAGGAGCCCATGTGCGTTATCTTCCCCAAACACAGGGATTTCGTTAGGGCTTAGCTTTTATTTGCCCTTTCCTGCTCTCAGCTTCTGGCCACCACGATATTCCCGTGGCACCCAGCAGAGGCCACGCGATGCTTACGGCCGTTCCCTCTCAACCGCTCTTCTTGAGTCCTCTTGCGACAGACCCCTCGCCAATGTCCCGGCCTGTGGCCCTCAGGAGATACCTCCTCTTCAGACGTGATCCTGGGGGAAGCTGCAGCCTTTCGAGGGTCTGGACGGTGTCGGTCTCCCTCGCTCCAACCGTGTTGCGGGAAGCGGAGCCTGCGTGTCCTCCCACCCAAAGGGAAGACGTAGAAGACAACTTGTCCAAGCCAGAGTCCACCCTGGCTTGGCTCACCGGGCACCCTGTGAGTGGGTAGTGGTTTTCCAGCACCAGGGACTTGCGTTTGGGGGCTGAGGGGGGGCAACGAGCCCCGGGCTTTGTCTCAAGCCAGGGTACTAAGATGGGGAAAGATCCAGAGGGAGAGATTTGGCCCCAGGTAAAAAGGGGGCACTTGGGGAGTCTCTGGAGGGGATGAGGCAGCAGTGCTCGTTCTACGTCTGCCCCAGGGAGGGCGAGCAGTCCAGGCCGTTCTCCGAGCCAGCCGAGGAGTCCCGGGAGGAACGGCCCTGGAGGAAGCGGATGATTTTGTCGATGGTGGCTTCCTGGTACTCGTGGGACCACCTGTGTTAAGGGGGAAAAGTGAGTTCACTGTTCTGTTGTGCCAGATGCCACAAGATAGCTCAGGGCCAGGAACCAGAGCCCCCATTCCTCCACCTCAGCTCTTGGGAGCACCCCTTTTTCCCCAAGGAAAACAGAGGAACACTGGATGCTGCAGGACAGCCCCTTCTGCCAGCCCTGCCAGGCTGGAGGGCTGCGAGCTGGTCGGGATGCCAGCCTGGGACGCTGCTGCGTGAAGGGGAAGCAGGAGGTGAGGGGAACCCAGGTGAGCTGTGAAACCTGCATGGAGGGCTGGGGGCACAGGGATGGGCGTCCTCCCAGCAGTGACAGAGTGGGGAGCTCCATTACCCAGAGAAGCCCCAGAACAGCAGAAGGGTTATGGTGGGGACCTTCGCTCCTCGTTTTCTGGAGTGGCTCACCCTCCCTTTGGCCTGTTCTTCCTCACCTGTTCTTGCCATTTTCCTTGTGCTCTTTGCTACAGCTCATGCAAGCCGTTCTCTCCAGGTGCCAAAGGAACCCCATGGCAAAGGTTCCTCTTACTTACTTGATACCATTAAATTTCAGGACAGCCCTCATGTCCTTGGGAAGCGTTTCTGGGTCTGGCCACTCAAAATGGTCAGTAACAGGTACAATGTTCTTTCCAGAGTTCAGGGCTGTCACAATCTCCTGCAGGAACGTGCAAGTGCTCAGACCAGGGCCACGTCAACCCATGACCAGCCTTCTCCCACACCCAGCAAGCTCCCACCTGATGGCATCTCCTACCTTGTGCACCCAGTCCTTGCACTGGGGGTCTCCCATGCATTTATCCAGCGCATTTGGCGAGAGGACCAGCACAAAATTGCGGGCACTCATGACGCTCTGGACTAGCTTGTCCTCAAATTTCCCCGCCTCCAGCTTTTCCACATCGATGAACACGCTGAAGCCGTGCAGCTGCAGGTGGACCTTGAGCAGGCTGTGACAGAGAGGAGACAGCGATGTGAGGGGAGCTGCTGCCAGCACTTGGGTTCCACGCGTTCTCCCACCACATTGGCCAAGACGTGGTGGCACAGAGGAGCAGCAAACAAGCTCCAATAGGGACTGTCAGGGTCTGTGAGATGCCACCTGCCAGCCCAGCCTGCTCACAGGTGTCTGGGCCCACACAGAAAACATGAGGAGATGGACGTGTTCCACACTTGGGGAAGCAGGACTTGGAAAGCTGCCCGGTGGAAAGGGACCTAGGTACTGATTGACAGCGGTTGAATATGATCCAGCAGTGGCCCAGGTGGCCAAGAAGGCCAACAGAACCCTGGCTTGGGTCAGCCATGGTGTGACCAGCAGGAGCAGGGAAGGAATTGTCCTCCTGGGCCCAGCATTGGCGAGACCGCCTCTCAAATCCTGGGTTCAGTTTGGGCCTCTCACTCCAAGAAGGACACTGAGGGGCTGGAGCGTGTCCAGAGAAGGAGAAGGGGCTGGAGAACAAGTGCTACGAAGAGTAGCTGAGGGACTTGGAATTGTTTAGGCTGGAGAGAAGG
The DNA here is from genome assembly GCA_033558235.1 of Neomorphus geoffroyi. NCBI lineage: Eukaryota > Metazoa > Chordata > Aves > Cuculiformes > Neomorphidae > Neomorphus > Neomorphus geoffroyi. The sequence continues at coordinate 7,042,532 of JAUMJM010000018.1, forward strand.
AGTCTGAGGGGAGACCTCATTGCTCTCTGCAGCTCCTGGAAAGGAGGTTGTGGTGAGTTGGGTGCTGGGCTCTGCTCCCAAGTAAGAAACAATAGGATAAGAGGAAATGGCCTCAAGTTGCACCAGGGGAGGCTTAGACTGTGTTTTAGAAAAAATTTCTCTACTGAGAGTGGTGAAGCCCTGGCAGAGGCTGCCCAGGGCACTGGGGGTCTCCATCTCTCAAGGGGTTCAAACAACGTAGCACTATGGGACAGGGTTTAGTGGGCACGGTGGGGCTGGGCTGGCGGTTGGACTGCATGAGCTTAGAGGTCTTTTCCAACATTTGTGATTCTGTGACATTAACTCCCTGCTGTGATTGCCCACAGCCCTTCAAGCACAGCGTGAGAACGAGGTAACTCAGAGTCACAGCAAGACCGGGCAGTGGTGACAGGAGTGGGAATACGTGCAGCGTATGGCATGTGCTGTCCCTGTTGGCACTGCAGCCTCTCCCTGCTGCAGCCTGCAGCTCTCCTGGCTTCATGCTCATCCCACAAGTGATCACCAGCCTTCGCTCTGGGCACCAGCCCAGCACCACAGGGTTGCCTGCAGGACTCACCTGGCCAGCTGCGAGCCGGTGCTCCTCCGGTAGCTGATAAATACATCGGTCCCATCAGATGCAGTTTGCAGCGTTATAGGGGAGTGCAGCATTTCTAGACAGAGCAAACAACAACCAGAAGTTAAAAGCACCCAGCAACTCATCCCAAACAACCCTCACTCCAAGAAGGACACTGAGGGGCTGGAGCGCGTCCAGAGAAGGCAACGAAGCTTGTGAGGGGCTGGAGAAGAAGCCCTACGAGGAGCAACTGAGGGACCTGGGGCTGTTTAGCCTGGAGAAGAGGAGGCTGAGGGGAGACCTCATCTGCCTACAACTGCTGGCAAGGAGGCTGTGACGGGGTGGGGGCTGGGCTCTGCTCACAAGTGACAGTGATGGGACAGGAGGAAATGGCCACAGGCTGTGCCAGGGCAGGTTCAGACTGGACATTAGGAAACATTTCTTCACTGAAAGGGTGGTCAGGGATTGGAACGGCTGCCCAGGGAGGTGGTGGAGTCACCGTCCCTGGAGGTGTTTAAGAGATGGGTTGATGATCTTTTTAGGGACAGGGTTTAGTAGTAGACAGGTAAGTTTGGACTCAATGATCTCAAAGGTCTTTTCCAACCAGATGATTCTACGATTCAATCCTCACCTCCACCCGCCCCCGAGCAGCAGCAGGACCCGTACCCCTTGCAGCAGTGAGGATGCGGACACGATGGAAGCCCGTGTTGATGTGGCAGTCCTCCTGCAGCTGCTGCTCCGTTACGCGGTGCAAGAAGTTGCGGTTGATGCCACACGTCAGCAGGTTGTACGTGTACTGACGGAACTTGGGGTCGATGCCACCCAGCCAGTCAGCCAGGTTGCTGCGGTCACAGGTGGAATAGTTTGCGAAGGTCTTCAGCTCCGTCAGCTCCCGGAAAAACCTGGTAGAGAAACGAATGAAAGTGTGGAAAGGAAAGGGTGGCTTCTGGACCAGACAGAATCTAGAGATGTTTGGTTCCACATCTTTCATCTGCACAGAGAGAGTGTAGCTCTGTGCCATGGTGAAGAATGGGATAAAGGAATAAAAAAGAGAAGAACAGCTGCAGGAGTGTTGGTCCCCAGGATGTGGAGGTGTGAGGAGCTCAGCTAATGGAGGAGAAGCTTGGGTAAGTTCCCATCTCCCTGGGTAATTTCCAGGATCCCCCCTCCCCTGTACCATAGACCATGGGTGGTCTTTCCCCATCCCACACCTCTCCCATGTGTTGGTCCCACTGCAGAAACCCCTCCGAGACTGCAAACCATGCTGGAAAAGCCCCAGCAGTTCAGGTTTTAAATTTTAGGTATCTCTGTTCTTGTCTTGGCAAGAAGGGAAAGGACACAAATCTTTCCCCTGACTCTTCCACGATCCTATGATTCCATGATGATGACCATGAGAGAGGCCAGTGTGCCCTGATGGTGGTCCTACCTCTTCCGAGTGATGCTGGAGTCCATCCCCAAGTCCTCCTGCAACTCCTCCTCCGTCAGTCTCAGGAGAATGTCCCCATCTACCTGGTGGTCCTGCCAAGAGAATTCCAGGCTGGGAAGCTCCCAGGAAATCTGCTGAGTGGGATGCTTGCACCCCTGCAGCAAGATGGGGCAAAAGGGCCAATCCAGGTGTCCCTCCCCCAGCACGCAGCCCTACCAGGAATGTCTGGCAGTATTTGTTGAATCCAATCTGCTGCAGCCATGTCTGTACCTCGCAGGGCTTCCAGTTGGGAACTGTGGGCAGGATGCGCCGAGGAACCTCCTCCCCTATCATGCGCAGCACCTTTTTGGCCAGGGAGGAGGTGGTGCTGCTGGTGGAGTAGCACACTACCCTCTTCAGGCTCTGCGTAGCCCCAATCTCACTGAAAATCTGGACACACAAAGGGAGGAGACATCACTTTGCCTTCCCTCCTCCTCCCCCCACAACTTGTGCCGGGCCAGAAAAAGACCAGGGTGAGCTCGAGAGGGTGCAAAGGACACCAAGATGTGGTTGTGGCACCCCTTCCCTTTTACACCTCCTTCCTGCAGGCCAACCTACCCTTTACCTTTGTTTTCTTCTGCCTGGTTTTGATGGCAGCCTCCGTGCAGAGGTAGAAGGCAGCGATGCACTGGGCTTCCAGCCTCGAGCTGTCCAGCAAGGGGACCAGCCGCTGCAGGTCGTCCGCCGTCCTCCCTTGGCTGTTGTCAAGGCTGCCCAGCATCTCGCACGCGAACTGCTCTGGATCCAGCGAAGCGATGAACGGCTCCACCAGCGCCAGCGTCCCCGAGCGCTCCACCTCCTTCTCGATTTCTTTGTTGGTGGCCAGCACCGTGATGGCCAGGCACGCATGCAGGCGGATTAGATCATCGTCTCTTGAGAACACCAGTGGGAAAAGCCACTCTGCTGTCCTCTTCTCGATCATCAGGCGCTGGTTAGCCTGCCCGCCGTACATGGCACAGTTGGCCAAGGCCATGGCGCAGTGGCGCAGCACAATGGGGTCCGTCCAGCGGCACCAGTAGAGGATAGCATCCAGGCCTCCATCAGAGATGAGCTGGAAACAGGTCTCCTCGGTGTGTTTGAACATGTGCTCCAGGATGCCGGAGACGCTCTGCGCCAGCTGGGGAACATCCCGCTCCTTGGCTAAGTTCAGGATCACTCCCAGACCGATCCGAGCGATGCGATCCCTGCAGGAAGGAGAGGCACAGGCTGGTGAGGGGCAGATGGCCATGCAGGGAGTGAAAACAGTGACTGGTGTGTGAACTCCCTTGTGCTTCAGGGGTGGGAACGTGACATGTGAACATGACAAGACAGCCAGAGGTTTCCCTGTGGGACAAAGCTGGTGGATGTGCTGTCACGCTATGGTGCTGCAAGGACAAATCTGGTTCTGACGGAAGAACTTGCGATGGGACAGGGCATGGTGTGCATAGCCCAGGACCACCATGCCGGAGGCTCTCATGCTTGACTTAAGGTGTAGGTAGCATCAGCAGCACAGGGTGGGCTAATGCCAGGCTGGGATACAGACTTGGGCAAGAGTGGCTGGAGAGCTGCCGGGCAGAGAAGGACCTGGGGGTGTTGGTTGACAGCGGCTGAACATGGGCCAGCAGTGGCCCAGGTGGCCAAGAGGGCCAACGGCATCTTGGCCTGTGTCAGACCCAGCGTGGCCAGCAGGAGCAGGGAGGGGATTGTGCCCCTGTGCTCAGCACTGGTGAGGCTGCACCTCGAGTGCTGGGTTCAGTTTTGGGCCCCTCACTCCAAGAAGGACATTGAGGGGCTGGAGCGCGTCCAGAGAAGGCAACGAGGCTGGGGAGAGGCTGGAGAACAAGTCCTATGAGGAGAGATTGAGGGAGCTGGGGGTGTTTAGCCTGGAGAAGTGGAGGCTGAGGGGAGACCTCATCCCTGTCTACAACTGCCTGAAAGGAGGCTGTGACGGGGTGGGGGCTGGGCTCTGCTCCCCAGTGACAGTGATGGGATGACAGGGAATGGCCACAAGTTGCGCCAGGGGAGGTTCAGACTGGACATTAGGAAATATTTCTTCACTGAAAGGGTGGTCAGGGATTGGCACAGCTGCCCAGGGAGGGGGTGGAGTCGTCATCCCTGGAGGTGTTTAAAAGACAGGTGGATGAGTTCCTTAGGGACAAGGTTTAGTAGGGAGACAGGTATGGTTGGTCTCTTCCAACCTTCTGATTCTGTGATCTTAGTCAGAATTCCTGGTGCATGTGAGCTGCTTCGTGTTCAGAGCGAATCCTGGCTTGTCCCTAAGCAGTGCTGACCCCTGGCTGCTCTTCAGATCGGTGCCCAGCCCAGGACCTGGGCTTCACACCCGGCTGAGCAACCATGGAGAACTGGGACATGTGAGACAGCGATCCACCCATCCTGAAAGCTCTTCATTTCCTCCATCCCACGCTCTCCTAGAAGAGGACAGGAAGAGCCAGGGGCCACCAGCTGCTGCTCAGCTCGGTTGGCCTTGAGCCCAAGCTTTGAGGATGGGCTTGGAAAGACACCCAAAGGGGGCTGGATCCTATCAGCGTAGAGTGAGGAAGGGCGAGATGATGGGCTCTTCCCTGCCAGGGATGAGGGGGCACCCCTTTACTGCTGGGATGGGTCTGCTCTGTTCACAAGGCGGAAGCGCGTTTGGCCCCCAGCGATGGTGGTGTGACGACGCGCTGGCACGCAGGGAGAGCATTTCTGGGAAGCTGGTGGCCCACATGGCTCACACTGACCTTGGGGTGGATTTGGCAGCAAATGCTGTGGAGAGCTCTGGAAAAAAAGCCCTCAGTCTGGGACTGGCTCTGAGCCCAGACTCGGCCACGGAGCTGGATGACAAACACGGCCCCACCAGATCCTGATTGCCCAGAGATGTGGGATGGAGCCAGGTGTGGTTCAGCTTCTGGCTGAGCACAGATGCTGGGAGAGGTCTCTAAGGTTTGCTTGTGAGGGGCCAGGAGAGAAAGGCCTGATCCTGCCCCAGGGGGGCACAGCTCCTTCCTGGGACCGGCATGCTGCAGAACCAGATGTGGGGCAGAGCTGAGAGCTCCGGGAACCTTGCAGGAGGGATTCAAGGTGTTTGAGGGGTGAGATGTGAACGGGCGCTGCATCAGCTCTGCTGTGTGTTGAGATGTGTTGGGTGCTGTGTGTTCTCACGCACGTGCTCGTGTACACACACACGCACACGCTCCCACCCCGCGTGTGAGGACACTTTGGCAGAGCCAACCCAACATCTCTCACCTGTCCTGGGGTGCAGCACACGTATCTCCAGCCTCTGAGCTAGGGGCCACAGGCTGGGGGGCTCCGAGGGCCACCAGCCAGCTGGCCACCTCCTTGTGGCCTCACTCCAGCCCTGGTCAGCAGAAGAAAGTCTCAGGGACCCGGCTTCATCCTCCTCCTGGAATTATGGCTAACGGGGAGTTGTCTCGTCCTTAGGGTCAGATGCTCTGGGCCAGCCAAACCGACCCAGCTCAGTCACGACGAGTGTCTTGAGCACATCTAGGTGGCCCATGAGGACACCCCGATCCTCACCAGCATCCTGGGAGCTGGGGCTGGTCCCCCATGGTGGGGGGAGACAGGTTGTGCCATCACCTGGGCATCATCAGTGAGTGCCAGTGTGGGGGGACACGGGGTGGAGCCAGGGGGGGCTGATGTACTGGGATCACCCAGAGCAGGGAAATTTGGGGGTGTGGGTGGGATGGGTGCAGGAAATCCCTGCTGTGCTCGGGGTGCCTGTGGTGGGGAGGGCTGAGCCTGGCAGGGCGGGGGGGCTCTTTGAACACTCACCTGTTTTCTGCCACCAGGATCTGCTCCAGGAGTTTTCCTGCCTGGCACTTGGTCTCCAGGTCCGCCGTGTACAGCAGGTTCAGCAGCAGGTCCAGACCCCCGTCCAGACGGATCACATCACACAGCACTTTGGCCACGTCCCTCCCCAGTGTGGGCATCCCCCAGGCTTCCTCCACCAGCTGGAAGACCTCGGCGATGGCCTTGCGCCGCTCGGCAGGGCCGGCCGCCTGCTTGGCGCAGGCCATGGCGCGCTGCAGGGTGGGCAGGATCCGGCCCAGGGCTGCCCGCACATCGGTGTTGACCCCTGGGGAAACCTCATGGGGCTCCCTGGAGCTGCCCCCGCTCGCCCAGCTGCCCGCTTGGCTCACGCACTCGGGCACCGCCAACCTCTCCGCACCCGCCATGGCGAAGAACCGGCACAGTTTGTAGAGGGAGACGAGCAGGGTGAGCCCCAGCGGCATCTCCTAGCGCAGCATCCTCCACCGCCCTCCCTCTAGGAGCATCCTCGGGGGACCCGAGTCGGCCAGAGAGGAGATGCAGGAGGGAGGGTGGAGCTGGCCTGGGGTCCAGCTGCAAGCTCCCTCTCCCCTCCTTGCCCTGCTGGGATGCAGAGATGGAAGCAGTGGCAGGAGCTGCCTTCCCAGAGCCAGGCTCAGCATCTCAGGTCCTCAGGGGCTGATGTCACCCCGCGCAGGCGCCGCCTTTCCAAGGAGGGGCTCATGTCTGGGCAGCAGCATCCCCCTCCTCGCTGCGGATGCTCTGGCATCCCCTCAGATCCCTTCTTCCACAACCCTCTGCCTGCCCAGCCTGAGCTGGGGCTTGTCCTGCTGTGCCCATGGCCCCCCATGGCCCATGTCCCCCCCCTTGCCCAAGCTGTGGAGCCTGTGGTCACCTCCCCAGCAGGCAGGGACCCCCACATTCTCCGGGACCCTCTGCGAGCGCTGAAGAGGGCAGAGCACCAGTCACCGTGGTGGCCACGGTCACAGGAGGGCTGTGGCCATCCTGGCACTGAGTTTTGAACCCATTTGGGTTCAGTGCGGGGGGTTAGAGCGGCTCCCTTTGCACGGTGGGAATTCAGAGCGGCTCTGCTGGGTGGGCTCAGGATCTGCATGACAAAAGACAGAGCAGAAGCAGCCTGGGCCCCTTTTCTTTTCTGTTTTCCAGGCCAAACGTGCTCTGGGCGAAAATGCTTTGGATACTTCTTGCCTGTGTTGGGAGGAGCTGCCTAAATCCTTGCCTCCAGAACCAGGTTGTTGCCAGCTCAGCCTGAGACTTAAATTCAAGTTGATGTTTTGATGCCACAGAGGAGCTTTTAATCCTCTCTGAATCCGCTACGCAGGGACAGAGAGAGGCAACGGGAACGGAGGCGACCCGAGCGGCAGCACTGCAGGAGGGGCTCAGCACGGGACCAGTAAGGACTTTCCTCATCCATTATTATTATCTGGGGGCAGCTGCGATGCATCGGAGCAGAACGCTTTGCTACCTTGGAGGAGGCTGGTGCCTTCAAACCATTCTTTTAGGCTTGCCCTGACAAGCTCAGCGAGCTGAGCTTCACTTTGCTTTAGTTTTGCTTTGCTTTGCCTTAATTTCCTTTTGCTTTGCTTTTTTGAGAGGGATCCCAGCACCGGCAGCTTGGGCTCTGGGGGAAAGGCAGGGATTCCCAGCCTTGCCCTGTGGGATCAGCCCCATCTCCAGAGCTCTCCCTGCCAGCTCTGCTCAGCCTTCAGCCCCCAAGGGCTCCCCAGGGCCCCCTTACCCAAACCAGCCCTCTCTCAGGGTCTCCTGCTGCCACGCTTTGCCAGGGAAGGGCTCACCAAGCCTTTGCAGGGCTGTGGTTGTTGGTGCCTGGGAGCCTGGAGCAGCAGGAGGGAGCTTTGTCTCAGCTCATCAGCAAAAGCAGCTCAGACACTGCCCAGTCCTTCTGCGGCCCCAGCTCCCCACAAGCCCTCACCCTCGCACTTGGCCGCCAGCTGGAGCCCATCCAGGGATGGGGTGAAGCTTTAAGGTAATGCTGGGCTGGTGCTCGCAGCCAGGGATGACACCAACTCTGCCAAAGCTGAGGCCAGGGAGCAAGGAATCACAGAACCATGGAATGGTTTGGGTTGGAAGGGACTTTCCATCCCACCTCCCGCTGGATCAGGGGGCTCCAAGCCCCATCCAACCTGGCCTGGAACACCTGTAGGGATGGGGCAGCCACCACTGCTCTGGGCAACCTGGGCCAGGGCCTCCCCACCCTCAGCGTGAAGAATTTCTTCCTGATGTCTAATCTAAATTTTCCCCCTTAAGATTGGAAAAGACCTCTAAGATCAACTCTGACCATCAGGAGGGGGCTGACAGGGCTGCAGGAGAATTCCTGCCCTGGCAGCCCATGTCTACTGGCTGCTCTCAGCTCACTGGGGCTTTCCAGGTGGAAATGCCTTTCTCAACATCAACTCAAAACTCCTTCCAGCAATCATGGGAGCAGCCGATGCCGGGAACTGCCAGTGTGTGAGCTGGCAGAGCAAAGGCCCTTAGAGAAGCGGGCACCCTGCTCTGTTTCTTCTCTCCCCAAATCTTCCATCACTTATTAAAGCCCAGAGATGCTGCTCCTGTTCCAGGGCCAAGGTGGACCCCACGGAGCTCCTGCCCCAACCGTGGAGGCAGTGGGACACAATATCTCTGTAGCCTTGTGTGTGTTTGCTCCTTGCCCCTGATTAAATAAACATCCCGGAGTTATCAGGAGCTGCTGAAAGAGCTGAGTCGACATTAATTAGTAACCGAAAAGATTGGTCGGAAAGGGAATGATGGGAGCAAAATACACAGGCTTTTGTTTGTCTACGGCAGTGAAAGTGCAGAAGGTTCCCGCTGTCCCTCCCTCCCAACCGCTCACCTCTGGCCCTTGGTCCCTGTGCATGGAGGTGGCTCCTGCCCCACCTGCCCCATCCTGAGCCACCCAGTTCTGGGGCAGCCCAGGGCTGATGCCAGCCTTGCTGACACTGAGAGAGCTGGAATTCCAAGAGCAAGTCCTCCAAAATGATATTTTGGGCAAGCATAAACCCAGGGCTTTTCTCTTTGCCCTCTTGGCATCGCTCCCCTATCCCTTCTCAAGCATCGCTCCTCCGTCCCCTCTCGTTGGGGTTCTTGTCTTAGAATCATAGAATGAATCACAGAATGGTTTGGGTTGGAAGGGACCTCAAAGCCCATCCAGTGCCACCCCCTGCCATGGGCAGGGACACCTCCCACTGGATCAGGGGGCTCCAAGCCCCATCCAGCCTGGCCTGGAACACCTCCAGGGATGGGGCAGCCACCGCTGCTCTGGGCAACCTGGGCCAGGGCCTCTCCATCCTCACAGGAAAAAATTCTTCCTACGATCTCATCCCAATCTCCCTTCTTGCAGCTGAAAACTGTTCCACCTCATCCAGCGTTCCCTGATCCAGAGCCCCTCCCCAGCTTCCCTGGAGCCCCTTTCAGTACTGGAGGCTGCTAAAAGATCTCCCCTGGAGCCCTCTTTTCTCCAGGCTGAACAACCCGACTCTCTCAGCCTGGATGGGAGGTTCTTCAGCCCTCGGATCATCTCCGTGGCCTCCTCTGGACTCACTCCAGCAGCTCCAGGTCCTTCCTGCGCTGTCTTGCTGAGACCAGTCTAGGAAGTGGCCTCCCCTTGAGATGGAGGCTGGGAGCTTTAATACCATGAGCTTTGCTGCGAAACAAATGTGGCAGGACCTCAAACCTTGTTCCTGCCTCCGGGCTGCTGATCCTTCCTGTGCTCTGAACCAGTGCCCAACCCGCACCCTGGCCAGGAAGGCGCTGGATGCCGAGGCACGGCCAGCAGCTCTCGGACCTGCCTGCACACAAAGGGAGCTCTGTCTGCTCCTAAATGCACCCAGCTCGGTGTGGGCTGTGGGGGATGCTGGGCAGGAGGGTGTCTCTGCCCCATTTCCCTCTGCTCTAGCCTTGACCTGTTTGTTTTCTCCCATCAGGGCAGGCTCAGCAAACAGTGGATGCCAGGGCTCCGGCCGCAGCCGTGCTCCAGCCCACACAGTTGCAGGAGGGCTGCGGTCCCAGCTGCCCAGGATGAGGCTGCTCTTCTCTGCCCTCGTCCTGGCCCTGTTTGCCACCATCCGTGCTGCTGAAGGTGAGCTGGAGCCAGACAGACCCGTGCCAGGTGCCTCCTGCTTGCGGCCAGGGTGGGGATGGAGTGGATGATGGAGAGGCTGGGGAGCCCAGGCAGGGGTCAGGTGGTGGTGGGTCTGGGACATCTCTCCATGGACAATTCTCTGTGGGGACAACTCTACATGGGGACTACACAAAGCCTAACGCCAAGCCTAACCCTAACCCTATCTCCGCTCCATGCGGAGAGTTGTCCCCAGCAAGAGTTGGTTGCAGAGAGTTGTCCCTTCCCAGGTGGTGGCTGTGGCCACTGGCAATGTTGGCTGCACTTCACCGTGTGGGGAGAAGGCAAGCAGGCAGCACGCGGGTATCACTGGTGTCTGGGCAAATTCCCTGGCCATTCCACAGCTGGACTGCCAGCGTGGAGCTGGGACCCCAGCACAGCCTGGTCCGTGGCTCCTGTCCCAGTGGGACCTGGGTGAGGTGCTGCTGTAGCTCCTGGGGTGGGGGTACCCATGGAGAGGTGGGATCCCCCCGTCTGCACCGTGCCCACATTTGCTTCCGTGCAGCACGTCTGGGCTTGGGGGAAGGCACCGGCCCCACTGCCCACCCCACATTACCGCTCCTGCTCCTTGGCTCTTGCAGACTCCTGCGTGGGCCACTGTGACGATGGCTTCGACGCGCGGCGCAAGTGCCAGTGTGATGCCCTCTGCATGTACTACCAGAGCTGCTGCAGCGACTACTCCACAGCCTGCAAAGCCAAAGGTACCGGCCCCGCCGCCGCCCTCCCTGCTGGGCCAGGGGCACCTGACACCCTGGGGGCTCAGGGAGTCCGTGCTGGGTCAGTTCTGCACCCACCCGTGTCCGCAGGGTGAAGGTGGTGCCGGGGTTTGGGCTCAGGGTGCTGCAGCACCAGGGGTTTTCAGCAGTCGTGGGATCATCGTGGAATCGTTAAGGTTGGAAAAGACCTCTAAGCTCATCCAGTCCAACCGTCAGCCCAGCCCCACCGTGGCTGCTAAACCCTGTCCCACAGTGCCACCTCTACAGGCTTTTTGAACCCCTCCAGGGATGGAGACTCTCCCAGTGCCCTGGGCAGCCTCTGCCAGGGCTTCACTGCTCTGTCAGTAGAGAAATTGTTCCCAATATCCAATCGGAACCTTCCCTGGTGCAACTCCAGGCCGTTTCCTCTCGTCCCATCGCTGTCACTTGGGAGAAGAGCTCAGCCCCCACCCCGTCACAACCTCCTTTCAGGCAGTTGTAGACAGGGATGAGGTCTCCCCTCAGCCTCCTCTTCTCCAGGCTAAACAGCCCCAGGTCCCTCAGTCGCTTTTCCTAGGACTTGTTCTCCAGCCCCTTCCCCAGCTCCGCTCCTCTCCTCCAGACGCGCTCCAGCCCTGAGGGTTGGTGCAAATCCATGCTGCTTGGGAGCAAGCAGCTCCTGCACCCATGGGAGACCCTCAGGGCTCCTAGGGACCCACCTGCTCCATCTCACAGTGACCCGGGGAGATGTGTTCGCCTTGCCAGAGGACGACTACATCGACTACAACCTCACCGTCGACATCCCCATGGTAGTGGACACGCCAGCCCCTCCCACAGAGCTGCCCACATCCCTGCCACCAGAGCAGACCACACCAGAGAGGGAACTTGAGGAGATACCAACAGAGGTGCCCGTGGAGGAGGCATCCAGCACCACAGTGCATGGGCTAGAGGAGCTGGACCCTGTGGAGGAGCCCGAGGAGCTGTGCAGCGGGAAACCTTTTGATGCCTTCACTGACCTGAAGAACGGATCCCTTTATGCTTTCCGAGGTACCCTGGGCATCTTTCCTGGGCACGAGGGGCACACTGCCGTGCCATCGCCCCACAATGATGGTCATGGTCCCTCCTGCTGCTCCAACCTCTCCTCTTCCCCCAGGAAAGTACTTCTATGAGCTGGATGAGAAAAGCGTGCTGCCTGGCTACCCCAAGCTCATCAGTGATGTCTGGGGCATCGAGGGCCCCATCGATGCAGCCTTCACACGCATCAACTGTCAGGGCAAGACTTACCTGTTCAAGGTGGGCAGGAGCCTGGCTGCAGGGCTGGGGCCGCTCCCAGGGTGGTTGACACAGCTGCCCCCACACCCTGGTGCCCTCAAGCACACAGTGGCTGCCAGGTATCCCCAAATACCTGTGGCTCTCCAGGACCTCAGGCAGTCACAGGTTCCCCATGGGGCTTCCCAGCACCCACTTGCTCACCCCCAGCACCCTGTGCCCTGACCCCTCTCTCTGTCCTGCACCCCCCCAGGGCAGCCAGTACTGGCGCTTCGATGACGGAGCCCTGGACCCAGGGTACCCACGCGACATCTCCGAGGGCTTCGAAGGCATCCCGAACAGCATCGACGCCGCCTTCGCCCTCCCCGCGCACAGCTACCACGGCAATGAGAGAGTCTATTTCTTCAAGGGTAAGGGGTGCAGCCCCCGCTCCTGGCCATCCATGGGCAGCGCACCCCTCTGGCTCCTGCTCCCCTCGAGTGCACGGTCCCCACTAACGCCCCACGCATCCTCTCCTAGACAAGTACTACTGGTCCTACGACTTCGCTAACCAGCCCACGCAGGCCGACTGCGAGAAGTCCTCCCCCTCCGCTGTGTTCAACCACTACGTCTTCATGAACCGTGACAGCTGGGAGGATGTGTTCCAGATCCTCTTCGGCAGCAGGATGAGTAAGGAATGGGCCAGGCTTGGGGGAAAGGGCTGGCAGGAGCCAATATTGCCTGCATTGATGAGGCACGAAGGGAGGCTGGATGAGCTGCTGTGCTGGGCAGGAGCCCAGGCTGTGCCCAGGAACCCCCCCAGACCACAGTGGCATCTCCCACAGCATCCCACATCCCACCCTCTGCCCCGTACAACCAAGCCCAACATCAGCCATCACAGCATTGCTGCTGGGGACTGTTTATTCCCGCTGGAGCAGGAGATTCCATAGGGAAACCCAGCTCTGGGCAAGAGAAATGAAAGATGGAGTGGAGGAGAGGGGCTCAGCAGCACCAGGGCTGATGCCAGCCAAGGTGGGGGCAAGGGGCTGCTCCGGCTCTACCCGTGTTCCCATCACGCATCCCAACCAGACTGGGACCAAGTGGAACATCGCCATGGGTCTTGGAGTGGCACTGGGGGGGTCTCTGTGGGGCTGGGCTCAGCTCACCCCACACGTTGCTGCCCCCCTAACTCACCCTTGGCCTCTTTGCCAGTTGGGGCGAGCAGGCGGCGGTACATCAGCCAGGACTGGCGCGGGGTGCCCAGCCGGCTGGACGCTGCCATGGCCGGCAGGATCTACGTGGCCTCCCAGCAGCCCCGCAGGAGGAAGTCTCGCCGTCAGCGCAAGAGGTACAAGAGCCACCGCTCATTGAATCTGGGGTTCTTGTCCTGGCTGCAAAATGATTCCGACTCTGCGGGTGCCGAGAGCGACTGGCTGTCAGGCTCCCAGTGCGAGACCCTCCAGAGCGTCTACTTCTTTGTTGGAGGTGAGTCTGGGGTGGTGGGATCCAGGGGGGTGGTGGGACCACGGCTGCTGCAGCAAGGGGAAACCGCCTCTCTCTGGGGATACCTTAGAGCAGCCTTCCAGTACCTGAAAGGAGCTCCAGGAAAGCTGAGGAGCCACTTTACAAGGGCAGGCAGTGATAGGACAAGGGGGAACGGCTTCAAACTGGAAGGGGGAAGATTTAGATGAGGCATTAGGAAGAAATTCTTCACAATAAGGGTGGGGAGGCCCTGGCCCAGGTTGCCCAGAGCAGCGGTGGCTGCCCCATCCCTGGAGGTGTTCAAGGCCAGGTTGGATGGGGCTTGGAGCCCCCTGACCCAGTGGGAGGTGTCCCTGCCCATGGCAGGGGGTGGAACTGGATGGGCTTTGAGGTCCCTTCCAACCCAAACCATTCCATGATTCTGTGATTCCGATGTTCCTGAGCTCTGGGACATGGTGGGATGGTGTGTGGGGCTGGTAGTGAGGGTTGGCAGCTCCCTGCAGTCCTGACAGCCACCTCCCCTTCTTCGCAGACAAGTATTACCGTGTCAACCTGCGCACCAAGCGTGTGGACCTGGTGCAGCCCCGTTACCCGCGCTCCATTGCCCAGTACTGGCTGAAATGCCCGCAGCCCGAGGAGGAGAGCACCTGAGCGGTGCCCCCCGAGCCGCCTGGCCGCACAGCCCCGAGCTAGGTAGAAATAAACTGAGCGCTGTGCAGGCTGGAGAGCCCTGTCTGTCCTTCTGTCCATCTGTGTCGTGGTCTGCGTGGTCCTTGTAGCCCAAGATCACCGTGTTCCCAGGGGTGGGGTTGTTCCCCCAGGTGTGACAGCCATTCAGGGCTGTGCTGGATCCCCGGTGCTGGTCCACAGCGAGGCTGCGGGTGCTCAGATCTGCTCTGCCAGCCAGTCCAGTGCTTCTTCCCACTGGAGGAGGGGGACAGTGCTGGCAGCTGCCAGCCGGGAGCCAGCGGGGTCAGCTCTCCAGTGCCCTGAGGTCAGGTCCACAGCCCCGTGTACCAGCAGCTGGGCTTGGGACAGGGATGTCCAGTCCTGAGGGACCCGATGCGAGGCTGCTCAGCCTCCCCCCTGCTCACCTTTTGGCTCTGGCAGTCCGGGCCACGGTGGTGCCGAAGGGACGACCCTTCCCTCAGGGCTGGGGCAGCGCTCGGGGCCTGGCGGCTGCTGGGGAGGTGGGTGTCGCTGGGACGAGCTCCTGCTTCTGCCCCGGCTCCTGCCGTGAGGACAAGTCGATGCCCTCTCCCTGGAGGTGTTCAAAGCCAGGTTGGATGGGGCTTGGAGCCCCCTGATCCAGTGGGAGGTGTCCCTGCCCATGGCAGGGGGTGGCACTGGATGGGCTTTGAGGTCCCTTCCAACCCAAACCATTCCATGATTCTACAATTAATGAATAAAACCCCAACCGGCTGCCCTGCCAACCCCCTGTACCCCCAGGGGCTTCCTGAGCTGCAGCTGATGCCCAGGGGTTGACCCCACGCTCTGACTCACCGCTTCCCTTGCTGGTGCCCGTGGAGTTGCCGGGAGCCAGGCAGAGCCGTGCCCTCCTGGCCGGGCAGCAGGACACCAGCACATCTCTCGGGGGGGACCGGCAGCACCTGCGGGGTGAGCAGAGCGGTGGAGCTGCTGTGCTGTGCCACCCCCTCCAAAGACACCCACGGGGCTCTACCTGGGACAGGATGGCATCGGCTGGCACAGGGCAGCACTGGGGGCAGCCAGGACGTCCAGAAGTGGGAGGCAGCTTCTGCAAGAGGGTGGTAAAAGCAGCAGGGTGGGTGGTTTGTCTATCCCCACCCTGCCATGGGCACAGCCCCTCACGACGATGCCCACAGAGCCCCAGGCCCCCTGCGCTTACTGGCAGAGTTGTGTCAGGGTGCTGGAGCCTTGCGGGGTGGTGGGAGGGCACGTGGGGAATGTGGGCACTCCAGAGTGGGTGCTGGCTGTCACGGGAGCTGTGGGGGGCTCTGCAGGACAGGCTGGCTGCGATGTCACCACCAGGGTCTGGGGACAGCTGGGGCTGCCTGGGGAGCAGTGAAGGAGCAGGGCTGGGCATCAGCAGCCTTCGGGGAACCTCTGAGCCTTGAGAGAGGCTGGGTGACACCGAGTGCTGCCCAGCTGGGGGCTCTGCCTGCCCTGCCAGCTTCTTGAGCCCTTGCTCATAGGTCCTGTGTGCCCACCCCATACCTCAGCTGCTCGTTCTCCACCACAAAGTCCCGCAGGAGGCCGTAGAGGCTGGGCCAGGCTGGGGCTCCCTCTGTCGGGAGGTGCCCTTTGAGAGGGGAGCGTTGCAGCCCTGAGGGGCCACACCTGCTTCCCCAGCGTGGCCATGCCCCCACCCTCGGGGGGGTGCTCAGGAACTCCGTACTCCTCATTGGCACCCTGGGCAGGCACAGCTGCTGGCGCAGGGAGAGGTTTTCCAGCTGCAGGGCATGGATTTCTTCCTCCAAGGTTTGCAGCAGCTTCTCCCGTGACACCTGGGAGTACAAGAGGGGTGTGGGTCGGAGAGGGGGCTGGTGGTGGGACAGAGCATCCTCCCCACTGCTCCTGCCTGCCGTACCCTGTTGGCCATGGGCCTGGTGGTGACCCTCCGCGCCCGGCTGGCGTAGTGCAGCGTGCTCAGCGTCTCCGAGAGGCAGCGCGAAGATGGGGAGATGCAGGCGACCTGAAGAAGAGCAACAGGTGAGCTGCCAGCCAGGGGGTCACCCTCCACGGGGCGAGACTCCAGCTCTGTGCACCCCAGTTCCTGCCCAGCCCACTCTGCGTACACACCATCAGGGTGATGCCCGAGCCGCCCAGGGAGCGCGCCAGCAGCCGCGTGAGCTTGCTGTCCCGGTACGGGATGTGTGTCCGTTTCCCTCGGGGTTTGGCCAACAGGGAGATGCAGTGTCCTGCCGAAGGATGAGCCACAGCAGGTGCAACCAGGCCCTGACGGGGACCGGCAGCCACTGCTTCCATGGCACAGGTCCCCCAGCTCTTACCCAGGGCCAGGAGGCTGCGGTTGATGTTGTTGGCCTCCACGGAGAGATCCCCACTGGAGCCCGTCTCCTTCACCCGCTCGCTGCCTGCCAGGTCCACGAAGCACAGGGTGCCCTGCTTGCTGGGGCGGGTGCTGGGCTGGAGGACCCACGTTGGGGGGTGATGCTCTGGCCCCCCTGTGTGGCCAGCAGCAGTGCCCCAACCCCTGGGTCTGGCATCTGCTCCCTGCTGCTCACCCCGGCTCCACCACAGAATTGCTTGGTTGGAAAAGACCTCTGAGATCACTGAGTCCAACCGTCCCTGCCCACTGCTAAACCACCCCCGAGCACCTCATCTCCCCATCTTCTGAATTCCTCCAGGGATGGTGACTCCACCACCTCCCTGGGCAGCCTCTGCCAGGGCCTGAGAACCCTTCTGGTGAAGACATTTTTCCTGATGTCTAATCTGAACCTCCCCTGGTGCAACCTGAGGCCATTTCCTCTCATCCTATCACCTGTGACTTGGGAGCAGAGCCCAACACCCACCTCGCTACAACCTCCTTTCCGGCATTTGTGATTAGATCTCCCCTCAGCCTCCTCTTCTCCAAGCAGCTCCGGGTCCCTCATAACCCCTGTTCTTCAGCCCCTCCCCCTTCTCTGGATGTGCTCCAGCCCCTTCTTGTAGTGAGGGGGCCAAAACTGCATCCAGGATTCAGAGTGTGCCCCCCGCATGTCCCTTCCATCCCTCCCTCTGTCGAATGAATGCACCCTTGAGGAGGAGGACGTGACCCACCATGTGGGTCATGTTTGCACCCCCATGAAGAGCCCCAGCCCCCCAAGTCCTGCCCCCAGAGCAGGACGTGTGCTCACGGCCTGGCTGCAGATGTGGATGGTCAGAAGAGCGTGGCTGCGGCTCGAGTGCCTGTTGAGGGCATGCGCCGAGGTCCGTCGCCTCTGGGACCCTGCCAGGGAGGAGATTGAGAGCTGCAGGGGGGCACGACGCCCCACGCCCCAGCATGGCACCCACTGCCCACCCCCTGCCAGACATGAGCCTGCCTGGGCTCTGCTGCAGGATGGGGAGCTGCCCCACTTGGCTGCCATTGCAGAGCTGGCACCTCCTGAACACGTCCCAGCCCTGCACCCGTGGCTCAGCACCTTGCAGGAGCAGCTCAGTGATGGCCTCCACGCTCTCAAAGTCCACGTTGAGCTGGTTCTCCACGTAGAAGCCACGGGTTTTGCTCCACCGTAGGGGTAGGGCGCATGGTGGCCCTGGGCTCAGCAGGTCCTGCACCTGGGGATAGGGCAGAGGGGAAGCACCGGGGGAGCAGGGACATGGGGTACCAGCAGGATTGGGCTGGGTGCCCAGGTGGGCACTTACCTGCTCGTTGTAGATCTCCAGGTAGGAGGCACTGAAGGCCAGGGCAGAGCCACGGCTCCGGCTCTGCTCCAGGAGGCAGGAGAAGGATCTCTGCATGAGCCCCAGCAGCCCTGGGGCTGCCACCTGGGTCTTGCTCTGCGGAGATGCCCAGTGGGTGAGCAATCACACCACTTTGGCACCCACCTCCTTCCACCACCCCAGCACTCACAACCAGGTGAGAAGAATCTGTCCCACCACCAGGACCAGGTCAGGAGTGGGGATGGTGTCGTACCTGGGTGAGGGGCCCCATCAGGGTGTAAGTCTTCCCTGATCCGGTCTGCCCGAAGGCAAAGACGGTGCAGGAGAAGCTGGAGAAGGTGCTGAGCCTCAGGCATGGCCCCAGGCGGTGGCACAGGGATGCCACCTCCCGGCATTGCTCTAGCAATGCAAACCCACTGGTGGGCACTGGGTGGGTGCAGGGTTGGGGGTCTCCAGGGTCTCGCCAGGACTCACCCATCCATCGCCAGCTCCACCAGCTGCCTCATCCCGCTGCCCTCAAACACGGCCTCCTGTGAGGTGCCCGCGTCGAACACGGCGCTGAACCCAAAGGTGGCCTCGTGCCTGGCCGCACTCACCTGGGTGCGGGGACCGCAGTGGCTCAGAGGGTGCCATAGCCCCCCCCCCCCCCGGGGACCCCAACTGGGAGGGGACACTTACCTGGATGGTGCCATCGCCCAGGCTGTGCACAACCTGCTGGTCCCCTCGCCGCGTCTCCGTGCAGGTCAGCGGGCGGACCCTGGGGGGGACACGGAGGGGTCACTGCATGGGGAGCCCCAGGCAGGAGCGGTGCTGGTGCCCACCGCGTCCCCAAACCCTTCACCCCCCCCCGTACCTCAGCACCACTCTCAGGCGCGTCTCTCTGCCCTCACGCTCCTCACCGGGGCTCCTGTGGGGAACAGAGGGCGGTGGGGACGCGGTGTCTCATGGGTGGGGGGCAGGGGCACCCCCTCAGGTACCCCAGGGGTCGAGGCAGAGGCACTCGCCATCACGCTGTGCTCATGCCATCCTCCTGTCCCCATGGTGCCCCGCAGCCTGGCAGGGGACAGAGGGCATTGTCCCCCCTTGTCCCCACAGAGGGACTGCCCTGTCCTACCCCCTTTCTGGGGTGCCAGCCCCCCCATTGCTGCCCAGGCGGCTGTGGCTGCCCAGGCCCTGCCTGCTCCAAGGTGGAATGGCCTCCATTCTCACCCACTTACCGCCTCTCCTGGCCCCGTGGGAGCGATTTGGGCCGTGTCCCCGGCTGGGGGTCCCAGCCCTGCTCCCTCTCCAACTCCATTGTCCCCCCTGCACCCCTTGCCAGGGGTGCCCGGCCGATCCTGGCCGCAGCCACCGCCAGCCGGCCTGGGCTGCCCGGCACAACAGGTCCCACTGCCCCGGGTTAAACATTGACCCGTGCCAGCCCCGTGGGAGAGCGGCCGCACAGCAGGGGGCCGGGGGGCAGGTGGGGGGGCACCTCGGCTTTGGCACGGGGGGCTTGGGGCTCCAACACAAGCTGGGGGGTCCTCAACCGACTGATACCCAACCCCTGAGCTGTGGGATCGTCGTGGGTCACATCGTGCCAACAGCAATGGTGGGGGGAGTGAGATGGACTGGGACACCAGTACGGGCATGGTGGGGTTACTGGTGGACAAGGACACCAGTATGGGCACAAGGGAGTTATTGATGTACAGGGACACCAGTACAGGCAAGGATGGGGTTACTATTGTACAGGAATATGAGTATAGGCATGGTGGGGTTTCTGGTGCCCAGGGAAACCAGTATGGGCACGGTGGGTTTACTGGTGGATGGGAATATCAGTACAGGCATGGTGGGGTTATTGATGGATGGAGACCCTGGTACAGGCATGGTGGGGTTACTGGTGCCTGGGGACAACAGAACAGGCATGGTGAGGTTACTGATGGACAAGGACACCAGTATGGGCACAGTGGGGCTGCTGGTGGACAGGGACATGAGCATGGGCATGGTGGGGTTACTGGTCCCTGAGGGTAGGTGTGTAACCCCTTATGTGATGCTGTCGGAGGGGGGGGGGGCACAGAATGTATTTCAGCCCTGAGAGGCCCTGGCAATTGCTGGGGGGGGTCAGCACCGCCTGCTCAGGGCGGTCCCAGCCTGCCGGGGGGGTGAAGGGGGATAAAAGCCGGTGCTGCGCTGCGTGCCAGCGCAGCCAGGCAGGATGAGTGCAGCTCCAGGCACCCCCCGTGCCCCCCAGCCGGTGCTGCTCCACTTCCCCAATGGGGCGGACAAGCTGGGGGATGGGGGGGGATGCTCCTCGTGCCCCTGCTCGGGGCTCTCGGGGGTCCCCAGGAAGAGACGCCGGACCACCTTCAGCCGGGGGCAGCTGTCGGAGCTGGAGCGGGCCTTTGCTGCCATCCCCTACCCAGACATCGCCACCCGCGAGCGCCTGGCAGAGCTCACTCAGCTGCCCGAGGCTAAGATCCAGGTGAGTGCAGCCGGGCGCTCTGTCCCCCGGACCCCCCTCCTCCATGGGGCCACCTTACCGGGGTCTCACAATCCCATTCCCATATCAGGTTTGGTTCCAGAACCGTCGCGCCCGCAGGATCCGCAATGCCAAACCAGAGCCACTACCGTTACCGTCACCACCTGGGGAGCGGGGTCCCCCCACGGCACCCCCCAACAGCACCATCCCGGGCCCCGATCCTGCTCTACCTGCACCAGGAGCCCACAGCCCCGCTCCCAGCATTCCCACCTCACTGGGCTCTATCTCCGACCTCATCTACAGCGCGGCCATCACCAACCTGGGCGAGCTGTAGCCTTTGTGGGGACCCCCCAGCACCGGGAACCCCCCCAGCACCAAGATCCCACCGGCTTAGCTCTGCGATTTCATCAGGGTGTGGAATGACTGCTGGTCCCGAAGGTCTCGAGGATGCCATCCAATATCCTAACGGCCGGAGGGGCCGTGGCGGGGCCGGGCCCCCATCAGTCCCCTAATGCCGACTAATCTTTTGGAAAAAATACCTTAATCTGAGGCCGTATCCAGGGATGATTGCGGCGCGGCCGCCCCTAATCCGCAGGCACGTTCGCAGGTGCCAGCGGATCTCCCCGTATCGGATATTAAAGCGTGTTCGCGGAGGGGCTTAGCTGCCATCAGAACATTAATCACCGTGTCCAGCCTTGGCAGGGTGCCCACCCGGCAGGTGTCTGTGGGGGCCAGAGGAGCCGGCAGCCCCTCCCCACTGACATCCTCTCCCGGGGAGGGGCTGCCGGCTCCTCTGGCCCCCACAGACACCCATGCCGGGTTGGGCACCCTGCCAAGGCTGGACCACACGCCCCCTCGCAGCCCCACTCCTGCCCTGTAGCCCCACCTGCCAGCGCCACCTGGCGCAGCCCCTCCAGCATCAACGATGGTTCGTGCTCCTTCCTGAAGCATCGAAAGGTGCAGCAGTCAGATGTGAAGGATGCTGAGCTGCTGCAGACAAAGCTGAGCTGGGTACCAGCCCCAACACAGCTGTGCTGGACACAATCATCCTCCTGAATTGAAGGGGGAAGGAGCACAAGCTGGGTCGGGTGCTGCCACGTGGGAATAATGCTCTGCCCAGAGTAGACAGGCAAAGGGGAGATTTTGGTGGGAGCAGGACAGAGGATGCAGAGTGGAAGGGAAGATTCACAGATCCATGTTGTGGTTTTCAGATGTCAGGTTGGTGTTCTGCATAAGCATGACATCTCCTGTAAGGCAGGAAGAACGCTGGAAACACAGACTGTTATTTATTTCCAGAATAAAAGGACAACTTCACAGGAGAGCTAACGCCCCTCCCTGAGCTGGGATGGTGAGAGTTCACAGCTGTTCCCTCTTCTGTTCTGCAGCTACAAGATTTTCAATCCGTGGTCCGTTTCAGGAACGTTACGGAGCAGGAAGCAAAAGTTGATGCCCAAAAAATGCAGCAGTCTTCCCGGTAGCAGAAGCAGGTACAAACAGATGGCAGCAGATAAACCTGCCCCAAATTAATGGCTCCTGGGGAGGGGAGAAGCCTCCAGCACAAGGGGTTCAGTTCACGGGGATGCATGTGGTTACAGCTTCCCAAGGTCCCCTTCGAGGGTTCGCACCATTACATACAGCTCGGCCAAGCCCACCACTGAGGCCACAATTACTGCTGACAGGACGCGCTGGGGACACAAAAAAGGGATAAGTGACCCTGCGTGTGCCTCGAGCCGCAGCTCTGGCTCAGCTGGCGCAGGGCAAGCAGGCTCCGAGGCCACAGGCACACTCACCGCTGCCATCTCAGCGAAGATGTACTGGCTGCCCAGGTACGTGCAGGCAAAGGCAGCAGCCACCGTGACAATGAAGTTGAATATGGTGATGACAACAGCTTTAACAGAGCGAACTGGGGAGAAGGGAGAAAGATGATTGTGCTTTTAGGTAAGGCTTGAGAGTAGGGCTAGAGACAAGCTGTAATCACGCTAAAGGAGCCTGCCTGGGCTGCCTCAGATGGGCTACAGGAATATTTGAAGACTCACAGGTTTTACACTCCCAGAAATGTTTGTAACAGCGACCAGCAGGCTGCCCCTTCACTCGAGGAACACTCACCTCCCAGTGAGCTATTCCAGGAGGGAAGGGCTGTGCCAGCAGTTTGTGATGCCACGGTTCCCACATCTGATCCGTAAACACCCACCACCAGGCACCAGCAGGACAGGCAGTCACTCACCTTGCCTCCCAAATTCGGCCAATGACCCATTTGCATCCTATAAGAAGGGATTAAAACAACTTGTGATCGGCTGTATTTTAATGTTAATGTATAATAAAAGCAACATCAATGCCCTGTCCTGTCCCTCGGACTCAGAAGTCTGGCAGCGGGTGGGTGGGCTGTGAGGCAGCAGCTGTTCCACAGCACCTGGGTCTCTCTGGGTTCTCCCTTGTGGTTTGATTCAAGGAGGTTGAGGAGGGATCTTTTCCAAACAAAGCACTTCTCAGTGCGAGCATTTTCTTGCATGCGAGTTCTCTGCTGCAGTACCAGAGACATTAAAGGGTCTCATCTTGTCACCCATGTTCACACAGCAGGCAAGAACTAAAACACTCTGCATGCTCTTTGTGTTATTGTGCACGGTTACACAATTCCAAACAGCAGGTACTGGGGCATGGCAGGAAGAAGGTGACAAAAACACAGATATCACAGAATCATGGAATGGTTTGGGTTGGAAGGGACCTCAAGCCCATCCAATGCCACCCCCTGCCATGGGCAGGAACACCTCCCATTGGATCAAGGAGCCCCAAGCCCCATCCAACCTGGCCTTGAACACCTCCAGGGATGGGGCAGCCACCGCTGCTCTGGGGACCCTGGGCCAGGGCCTCCCCACTCTCACAGCATAACATTTCTTCCTGATATCTTATCTCAATCTCCCCTCCTTCAGCTGAAAACCATTTCCCCTTGTTCTGTCCCTGCACTCCCTGATCAGGAGCCCCTCCTCAGCTTTCCTGGAGCCCCTTTCAGCACTGGAGGCTGCTCTAAGGTCTCCTCACAGCCTTCTCTTCTCCAGGCTGAACAACCCCAGCTCTCTCAGCCTCTTTTCATACGAGGTGTTCCAGGCCTTCAAATCCTCACAGTAGCGACGCTGCAGACCCCTCACCTGGCCGGTGACGTTCCGGGTCATGCGCTGGTACTCCTCGTTGGCCAGCCTGGCCTTTATCCGCTCCAGCCTCGCCACTAACTCGGGGTTCTGTGGGAAGGACAGTGCCACCGTGAGCACCACGGACTGCCGCTGCCTCCCGCACCCCTGCCCGGCCCTCACCTACCCGCGGCGGCACTGGCACCTCAGGCAGGTGGATCTCGCTGCCTTCCAGGAGTTGGTGCAGGTGCAGCGGGGACCCTGCGGGGGGCGGACGGGGCGGTTACGGGCGGGGCGGTCACCGCAGGCAGCCGGGAGCGGCGGCGCGGCCTACCTGCCTCCCGCAGCGCGGCGTGCAGCCTCCGCAGCAGGCGGAACGGCACCAGGGCCCCCTCGGAGCCCAGCGCGGCCTCCAGCTCGGCCCGCAGCCCGGCGGGCAGGGTCGCCAGCTCCCCGCCCTCCACCGCCCGCCGCAGCCGCTGCCCGGCACGAATCGCCGACGCCATGTCTGTACGGGAACCCACAGAGCGCGGCGGCGAGATGTTGGAGCGGCACCGCCCGCCCCTGCAGGGAACACCGGGAACGGGATGGCGCGCGGTGCATTGTGGACTGACGGCGGGTGATAGAGAGTGTCACGGAGAACCATAGAGTGCGGCGGCGGGCTAGAGCGGTGCTTCCCCCCCCACCTCGGCTAGGGCCGCCTGGGGGTGGCGCGGTGCATTGTGGGCTGGCAGCAGGCTAGAGCCACGCTGCCCTACCACCGCCCCCCCGTGTGGGCCGCTGGGAAAGGGGTTGATGTAGGGTGCCACGAAGAGCCATAGAGCGTGGCGGCGGGCTGGAGTGGCGCTGCCCACTCCTGCAGGCGCCGCAGGGATTGGGGGGGGGGCGCGGTGCATTGTGGGCTGGCAGCGGTGTGATAGTGTCAGGGTAAACCATAGAGCGTGGCGGCGGGCTAGAGCGGCACTACCCGCCCCCGCGGGTGGCGCCGGGAAGGGGGGGGGCGGCGCGGTGCATTGTGGGCCGGTGTTGGGGCGATGTCGGCCGGTGCGGCGCGGCGGTACGTGGCGGCGGCGCTGAGCCGGTGCCGGGCCCATGGGCCGCCGCTCTGGGAACCAGCACCGGCCCCAGCTCGTGGGCTGCGGCCCCTGGGCGCGGGGGGAGCCGCTGCCGCCGCCCTCCCGCTGCTGCTGCCGCCGCGGAGGCACCTCTCGTCACGGTAAGGGGGGTGGTGGTGGTGGTGTTTACGCCTGGGGTGAGGAGGGCTGTGGAGAGGCCAGGGGTTGGGGGGGGGGGGGGTTGTTTTGGGGGGAGGGAGAGAAAGGTTGGGCCCATTATTTGGGGAAGG
The DNA here is from genome assembly GCA_033558235.1 of Neomorphus geoffroyi. Taxonomy (NCBI): domain Eukaryota; kingdom Metazoa; phylum Chordata; class Aves; order Cuculiformes; family Neomorphidae; genus Neomorphus; species Neomorphus geoffroyi. The sequence continues at coordinate 7,067,225 of JAUMJM010000018.1, forward strand.
CGGGGGAGAAGGGCAGAGGCTGTTGCAGGGTTGTTGGGGAGGACAGGGGGCAGGGAGAGGCCGCTGTGGGGAAAGGCACAGGCCCTGGAGGAGTTGTTGGAGAGGGCAGGCAGTGAGGATGCTGTGAAGGGGTGTTTGGGGGCAGAATGAGGGAATCTTGGGGGTGCTTGGGGTTGGGGGCGTTGGGTCACTGAGGAGAGACTGGGAAGGAGTTGGGTTGCTGTCAGGATGCAGGTATGTGGGAGAGAGAACTGAGCTAACAGAATGACTGAGCAGGGGGGTGTCCAGGGCAGCTGGGAAAGGGGAAACTGGCAAATGGGGGAGGTGGAGGTGACTGGGCAGCTGAGTGCTTAGTGGGGCTTTCTGATGGGATGTGTAGTTCCTGTGGGAGGTGCGAGGTGGGGAGCTTTGCCCGGTGAGCGCGCAGTGCTCTGTGCTGAGTGCTGCTCGGTCTGAAGGCCGATTCAGTCTCTACACACCCACTGAACAACCTCTCTGCTCCTAGGAACCGTCCAGAGGGCAAAGTGCTGGAGACCGTAGGGGTGTTTGAGGCACCGAAGCAACATGGCAAATATGAGACAGGTCAGGTAAGTGGTTCCACGGAGTGGAGCTGGCCCTGCAGGCTTGTTCCATGGAGATCAGGTAGCAGAGGGATTTGCCCGTGAGGACATGGATGAATTGTAGCAGTAGGCCAGAAGTTTCACAGTTCAGTGCTCCGTGTCTCTGCTGTGTCTGCAGTTTGCCAGTCATCTGACAGTAGCAGGGTGATAAGAATCTGCAGCGTGACACAACTGTTCCTACAAAGGCATTTGCTCTGCTGGCTTTGTTGAAGGGTTTTTTCCCTCTAGGAGCAAAAGAGAGAGTCGCTGAATTTGAAGAATAATGACTAAAGTTGTCATTTCAGTGCTCAGGACTTGCAGATCTGTTTCTGTTTTGTGGAGCAGTCTCATGCTGGTCTTGTTCACTTTTATGGGACAGAGATGATGTGAATTTCTTCCCTCATCCCAGACTGTTTATTTTGCGTTCGCACAATGGTGATTCTCCCTGTATTCACATCCCGCGCATTTGCGCTCCTCGTAAATGTTTCTGGTTTTACCTTAGTTGAAGGATTTTTAAATCCTCCTTTAAATTAGCCTCACGTTTCCTATTGTATCTGAGGTGATTAAAGCCTTCTGGGTATTCAAATACAATTACTTGTTCCTTTCAGCTATTTCTTCACAGTGTGTTCGGCTATCGAGGAATAGTCCTGTTTCCCTGGCAAGCCAGGCTTTATGATCGAGACGTGGCTTCTCCTGTCACAGAAAAGTAAGGATTTGCACTGATTTATGTGTTGTTGTGTTGTTATATTTGTGTAGTAGTGAGTTTCCTGGTTGGGGTAATCAAGTCTTTAAGGAGGACAATGGTGTGGGTCTGTTTTGCATAAATAGAAGAGAGATTCTTAAAGAAGAGATGTTCCATGATATTTTTGTGTTAATTCAAGACAGGGTGAAAGGATGAAGAATGAGAGATATAGTGAGTGACGGAAATAAAAAAAACCCCAAACAACAAGCCATGCTCTTCGCATTCTTTTTAATAAACCCCATCTCATGTTACTGCTTGAGTTGGGTGTGTGCTTAATATTGCAGGCTGCTGGCAGGATGGGATGAGGAGTAAAGAGAAAGAGAGAATAGGAGGGTGGTAGAAATACCCACCCCAAACTGGAGGCTACGCTCAGCAGGAGTAACTTCTGAGCTGCCTGAAACTAGAGCTGTTGTGCCACAGGCACACGGCTTTGATTGTCGTCTGGGCTCGTCTGTCGATGTGTGGGTGGCTGACGTGAGGTTAATTTGGATGCAATCGAATGATTACAGGCTGTGACGTGTATGTTTTTTTAAAGAATCATTGTTTATGAACGTGCTCGGTCCTGGTAACAGCAGTTTGCTGCCGTCTTGTGCTTGAGCTCTGTGCTCTGCTTTTCTCTTCAGGAGTGAGAACGCAGCAGGCCATGGTTCCAAAGAAGTGAAGGGCAAAACGCATACTTACTACCAGGTGCTAATAGATGCCCGGGATTGTCCACATATAGTAAGTAACCAATAATCCAGGGATTGAAACTCAAATGTCTTCTCCTGTATGAATGCTTTAGATGGACAGGCACTGAAAGAAATGGCTTTGATGGCAAATTCGATTTAGAATTTTAGGACAAATCTGTTCTTCAAGTCATATCTTCCCTGAGAAAGATAATCTGGAATGTATTGTGTCTGTTTTCTGGATGATGTTTTCCCTTTCCAACCTCCCTTCCTCATCCTGTTGGCATTCCTGTTCTGTTGCACACAGGTCGTTATGAATGTGGGTTGCAGCTCTTCACTTGTTTGGGTGGAGAATTAATCTAGAGGAGTTAAAAGGAGACAATTGGTTAAGCCAAATAAACATTACAGCTTTAGGAACAACAGTAGTAAACTGAAATGTGGCTGGAAACCGGCCCACAACAATGCAGGCAGAAGGACACAGACTTGCCTTTCTCTCAGTCTCAGAGGTCCCAGACGGAAGCGGTGACGTTCTTGGCAAACCATGATGACAGCAGAGCCCTCTATGCCATACCAGGTGAGTGAAACACCTTCGGCCCCTGCGGAGGGGTGGGAGGTCGTGACAGCGGTCAGAAATGTTGCCAACAGTTGACTTCTTCCGGTGACGCATCAGTAGCTGCAGGACATTCCCAAAATGGATCATTTTGTAGTTTAAGGCCCTGCAAGCAACAGTGGAATAACTGCAGTATGTGCAGCCCTGTTGATGCCAGCTGGGCAGAGTGATCAGACAGAGGTGTGCCCACTTGGAGCTCCCACACATGTACCCTGTTGCAATGGGCTTTTTTAGTTCATAATCAGCACAGCCAGATCTCTTCTTGTCCTGTGCATTTCCTGCCCAAAGTCCTTTTCTGACAGTGCAGTCGCTTCCCAGGCAGCATGTATTTATCAGAGAAACCATCCTATGGAGAAATCTTGCAGGAGAATGCTGCCAAGAGTTATTGCTGGCCTGCTCCCTCTGTTCTTCCTTGTGATCATAGTATTAGCTTTGATTGCTGCTGCCAGAATCCTTTTAACTCTTTATTAGTGTGATCCGTTTCTCTGCCAGGAGGCTTCTAAGCTGCTCCTTCCTGGGGAAGTTCAATGGCTTCTGGGGTTTCTGTTTCAGGTTTAGACTACGTAAGTCATGAAGATATCCTTCCCTACAGCTCCACGGATCAAGTGCCCATCCAGCATGAGCTCTTTGAGAGGTTTCTCATGTATGACCAAACAAAAGGTGATTTCTGACTTCAGAGGGAACTCTTCAGAGTCAGACGCGTGAGGTGCTCTATAACGAGTACCAAGAGCCCTCCAGATACAGTTTGCCTCTCCTCATTAACTCTCCTGTCTTCCTTCCCACAGTTCCACCTTTTGTAGCACGAGATACGCTGTGTGCGTGGCAGGAGAAGAACCATCCCTGGCTGGAGCTCTCCGATGTGCACCGAGAAACCACAGAGAACATCCGCGTCACAGTCATCCCTTTCTATATGGGCATGAGGGTGGGTCTGTGTTGTGCGGCGCTGTGTTAGTTCTGTCATCTGCTTAACTTGCCTGTGTTCCTAAGGCCAGTTTGCTGGCTGGAGATACCTTCTGCTTACTGGAGAAGTGACTTTTTAATCACAGTTGTGATTTGGTGGTCACTGTCTTCAGCAGAGGTAGGAATGTGAAATCATTCTGTCACGTTTTTGGAAAACAGCTCCTGTGACTTAGCTTTGACTTCTTATTTGTGGCTTGGCAAATGCACTGCACCGTTCTACAGAACGGTGTTAGCAGGATAGTGAGGAAGGTTTTTAGGAGGGCTTCTGAAATGGTCCTTCACTGCCTCCATCACTGATGGGCATGTGTGTAACAGGTGGCACCAAGACCATCTGCCCTGTAATGACAGATGCGTCCGTTATCCTGCCTGTTCTCTGACTCTAATGTGGGTTAGAGAGGTTGGCTGAAGCCTTCTGGATCTAGCTGATAACAATGTTCTCTTTGTAGTTTAAGAACTTCATCAGGACCATACAAAATAATGACACTTCAATAGATTTCCGAGTGGGAGGGCTGGGAATTACTGCAGCAGTTTGATTCCCAAGTCCAGATGAGCCCAGCTGCTGGGGACCCTGTGCAATGGCAGGAGAATGTTTTGCTGTGGAATTGCAGCTTCTGTGGAGCCTGACTGATGTTGGTCCTAACAGTGTAAGAGAAATGGGTGTCTGAAGGCATGGAAATGAGTGTTTCTGGATCGGTAGAAAGTGCGTAATTAACCTGGAGATCAGCCCTCCACAGTCATGAGATCCTCGGAAATCTCCTGCCCTGTGATTCCATGTCCAGAGCAGAGCTGGTGCCAGGCAGTGGCTGAGGGACTGCTTCACAGAGCAGCTGTCCTTGTGCTCACGTGAGCTGGCTGTGGCAGCCTGGCGCAGAGCGAGAGCCCCTGTGCTTGCTCTGCACTGACAGCTGAAGCGGTTGGCACCGAGCGTTGAAGGGCAGCTGCTAAAGTCTTCTGTTTCTCTTGACAGGAAGCCCAGAATTCCCATGTCTACTGGGTAAGTGCCTTTTGTTTTGCAAAGCAGCTAAAGGGAAGGAGTTTATTTGCTGTGGCATCATTGCTGTGCGATAAACCCTGAGGGAGAGTAGCCTTTGCCTGACAGCTGTTTCCTGGTATCGGCTGTGGGTTATCAACTGTTCGCATCTGATTCCAGTCCTTCTAACAGCTTTTGTTCTGTATAGTGGCGCTACTGTATTCGCTTGGAGAACCTTGACAGTGAAGTGGTACAACTCCGAGAACGACACTGGAGGATATTTAGCTTGTCTGGCACCTTGGAAACTGTCAGGGGCCGCGGTGTTGTAGGAAGGGTAGGTATTGTGTAGCTTCTTTGGGAATTCCAGCCCTCTGGAGTTCTCTTGCTTGGGTTATTTGCCAGTAAATTGCTTAGTGGGCAGCAGAAATCGATGGAGTAGGAAAATGGCAATGAAAAAAACCACATGAGCGTTTCATCTGCTGTTTGCATGCATGAACTGAAGCTTCACACTGAGAATCACAGCATGATCCTAAATGACTGATAATAGGAAAAGTGGAATAGTGCAGATTCTGGCACTGCTTCCTGGGCAGGTTGTTTGCTGTGTAATTCATAAGGATGCCCAGATGTAGATCTTGAGTGTTGTCTTCTCCTGTTGATGCCTTGTTTATAGAGGAATGTCAAGATTCCTTCCTAATGCAGAATGGTCTCTTCTTGTCTTCTCAGGAGCCAGTTTTATCCAAAGAACAGCCGGCATTTCAGTACAGCAGTCACGTCTCCCTGCAGGCATCCAGTGGTCACATGTGGTAAGAGCAGTTATTACAGCAGTAGTGGTTTAGATTTAGGACCCCACAGTGCTGAGCTGGGATGCAGTTTGCGGTCTGGAGTTATGGCTGGAAGGTGGATGGAAGTGGGCTGGACATATTTGATAGTTAAAATGAGCTTCTCTATTGCAGCATCCTAGTTAGCGATAAAATCTGTTGATTCGCTGCACCAAGAGAGGTTCCAGGAAAATTTATCCTCCTTCTGTGGTCTAAGCTAGGCTGGATTTGAAAAGATGTGAAGCAGTTCTCTCATCTTCTGCACTCATTTTCTATCCCTTTCAGTCCTTGGTGTAATAGGCAAGTTGTTTCTCTGTGCAGGAGGGTTGTGTGCGCTCACATCCTCTCTGTTCAGAGAGGACTGGGCTTTTATCCCCGTGCAGTTGTGTCCACAAGGAATTGGCCCATGGGGTTATTCCCTGTTTAGGCCAGGTGGGGCCTTCAGTCTAACTGGTGTTCAGGTCTCTTCATCCAAGCACTTTCCTACTTGCACTTGAGTTGCTCTTTTCATGTGCTGTGGGGTTAAAGCTGTTTCCCTCTGTCCACATTTCAGCAGAGTTAGCATGTTTAGTGTCACCTCTGTGTAGACAAGAAATGCACAGCCACCTTTTGCCTTCTGCATGACAGGGCTTTCTGCCTTGTGTTTTTGAGTAAATCTGTTAGAGTTAATCTGCCTTGGAACTGGCTTTGAGCTGGGAACAGCAAGAGAGCAGCTCTTTGTCTACAGGGTACGCCCTTTGCCACGTTAAGCATTTTGAATTGCCTGAGTGCATGCCCTGTGGAGTAAAACCAGCTTGTTCAGTAGTTTTTCCCTCTCTGCATGCATCCTGAAGAAAAGGAGGCAAAGGTTCTGCAGTTCAGAAGCTGCTTGGCTTGACTTCTGGTGATTGATTGTGTCCTCTCCATCATGAGAACCTGTTACCTTCATGTGGTGTTCTGTAGTTCAGTTATCTAGTTCAGTGCAGTAAAGAAATCCTTTGTTCATACAAGGACAGGCAGACTCAGTTCTGAAATGCAAAGTAGAAGCTATTCCCAATTACATCTGTGATGGGATTTCATATTGTCGCAGACCTCTTACCCAGTGGAGCTTCTGCCAAGGAATACAAATCTGAATTTGCGTGCAATCAGTTGGTAAAAATAGCTCAGCCGGTTCTGCCTTGTGCAGAGTGGGAGTTAGGTAAACACTGTTGGAGCTGCGTGAAGTGCTCTTACCTCCTGGAGGCTCCAATCAGGACATCTTTATTCAGGAAATGTGTATTAGAGATGTGATGTAAACCGCCCAGGAGTCTTCCAACACATGAGTCATCCTGGCAGATGTCCTTGCTGCTGGACCGACCTTGCCAACACAGCGCTGGAGTCCCTGTGCAGAAGAGCTCACGTCTTCCCTTCTTGTTGACGATTCCTACCTGTGTTTGTCCCTGGCCTCAAGCATGATCTATGCTGTTATTTTGCAGGGGTACTTTTCGATTTGAGAGGCCCGATGGCTCCCACTTTGACGTCCGAATCCCACCCTTTTCTCTGGAAAGCAACAAAGATGAGAAGACTCCTCCCTCTGGCCTTCACTGGTAGAATGAGATTGCTGGGACCCACAGAGACCTGTGTGTGTTGTAGACCTTTGCCTCCCCATTACGCTGCAGCCAAGAACACAGAGCTTTTAAACGTTTTAAACCATTTTTGTTTTAACTGTTGTCTAACGGGGAGGCTGTTTTGAACTTCAGTACTGGCTCTCTCAGGCTGCTTGTAAGCATAAGCTGTGTTACAGTTAACCCTTCCTTTGTGACACAGCTGGGGGACGTAGATCTGTGCTGCAGCAGAAGACTGGCCCCCAGCAGGCCCGGACCCTCTCCAATGTGTTGTGAATTCTCTGCAATGTGAGGTTTCTCTAATAAACTGGCCCTTCCAGTTGCAACCAGTCTTCCTTTATAAACCAAGTTTGGCTTTGCATCCAGCCTGCCCTGGCTTGTTGCTTCCCTCTTCATTCATGTGCGAAGTGGAGTCAGCCCAGACTTGGTGCCGCTTGAGAAGGCAGCAGCGAGGATGTTTGAGGGGAGCAGAAATGTGAGCTCAGCCTTCCTGTGGTGCAGCTGCTTTCTGGGATTTAGCCAGCGGGTGGCAGAACAGCCTGTGAGCTCCCTCCTTGCCCAGCGTGTCTGAGCTGGCACGATGTATCTGCTGGGTCAGTCTTTGCAGAGCAGGATGGAGCTGGGCCTGGCTGTGAGGCAGAGGGACCTGGCGCTCAGGGAGGACTTTCCTCAACTGCTTCTTCCCACAGGGCTGTTTTCGGGAGCGCGGGTGAGCCCCCTTTCCATGGGTGGGCTGCTTTCCTCTCCTGTGTAAATACCTGTACAAAGAACTCTCAATAAAATCATCATAGAATATTCATGGAATGGTTTGGGTTGGAAGGGACCTCAAAGCCCATCCAGTGCCACTCCCTGCCACGGGCAGGGACACCTCCCACTGGGTCAGGGGGCTCCAAGCCCCATCCAACCTGGCCTGGAACACCTCCAGGGATGGGGCAGCCACCGCTGCTCTGGGCAACCTGGGCCAGGGCCTCCCCACCCTCATAGGAAAGATTTCTTCCTAAGATCTCATCTCAGTCTCCCCTCTTTCAGCTGAAAACTGTTCCCCCTTGTCCTACCCCTGCACTCCCCGATCCAGAGCCCCTCCCCAGCTTTCCTTTAGCCCCTTCCAGTACTGGGAGGCTGCTCTAAGGTCTCCCCACAGCCTTCTCTTCTGCACGCTGAACAGCCTCTGCTCTCTCAGTCTGTTCTTGCACAGGAGGTGCTGCGGTGCTGAAGGAATGACTGCTCCCACCTCTCATCATCATCCCCTGCCACGGTGCTGCAGGCCCTAACACCGCTCCCTCCCCTCTTTGACCAGTCTTGGGGCTCGCCTGCAGTGCTGCTTTTTCCCACCTGCTCCCCCTCACCGCCCCATTGAACGTGAGCCAACAGTGAACCCTGGCAGCCCATTGGGCAACCGTGTCCTGGGGTGCATCCAGCACGGCATCAGCAGCTGGGCGAGGGAAGGGATTATCCTGCTGTACAGTGGTGTGGCCTCTCCTTGACTATTGTATTCAGGTTTTGGTGCCACAGTATAAAAAGGACATCAAACTACTGGAGAGGGTCCAGAGGAGGCCATGAGGCTGGTGAAGGGTCTAGAAGGGAAATCGTATGAGGAGTGGCTGAAGTCACTGGGTCTGTTCAGCCTGGAGGAGACTGAGGAGGGGGTCTCATTGCATTTTGCTGCCTCCTCACACGGGGAGGAGGAGGAGGAGCAGGCACTCACTGAGCTTTTCTCTCTGATGACCAAGGACAGGACCCGAGGGAACGGCAGGGAGATGCCAGGGGAGGGTTAGGTGGGACATCAGGAAAAGGTTCTTCCCCCAGAGGGTGGTGGAGCACTGGAACAGCTCCCAGGGAAGCAGTCACAGCCTGACAATATTCCAGAAGCGTTTGACCAACGCCCTCAGACACACGGTGTGAGTGTTGGGGTGTCCTGTGCAGGGACTCGGTGGTGCTCGTGGATCCCTTCTAACTCAGGACATTCTCTGAGTCTGTGAAACTTGACTCTGCTTTAGCTTAAATCAAAATATTCCACTTTTTGTAATCGTAACTACTTTTTGTACCAAGGGCGGGAGGGTCTCGCGCCCTGCGGAGGGCGAGGAGGTGTCAGTGCGGCAGCACTGAATGTTGACGTTGTGCTGTGCAGGGACACCGGCTGGACTTCACGCTCCTCGTGGGTCCCTTCTAACCCAGGACACCCGGGGGGCGTGGCCTCGGCGCCGGAAGTGACGCCATCGCGCCCGGAAGTGCCTGAGGCGGCGGCGGCCAGGAGGCAGCATGGTGGCGGCGGGCGCGCACCGGCCGGGGCCGCTGAAGCAGCAGAACAAGGCGCATAAGGGCGGGAAGCACAGCGGGGCCTCGCAGCGCCGCGCCGGAGGTGAGGAAGGGGCAGCCCGGCCGCGCCCTCCGCGCGCCCCGCGGCCCCGCCTCACCGCGCTCTCCCCGCAGGCCGCGTGCCCGTCAAGGCCCAGCCCCGCCGGCGGCTCCGCGACCTCAGCCGCGTGGATCGACGGCACCAGGCGCTGCAGCTCCGCCGGCAGCGCAAGGAGGCGGTGAGGACCGGGCAGCGGGGAAGTGGGCTGGGCCGGGACGGCGTGCGTGTGCGCAGTGGTGAGGCTGCACCTCGAATCCTGGGTTCAGCTCTGGGCCTCTCACTCCAAGAAGTTGAGAACAAGCCCTACGAGGAGCGGCTGAGGGACCTGGGATTGTTTAACCGGGAGAAAAGGGGGCCGAGGGGAGACCTCATCACTGTCTACAACTGCCTGGAAGGGTTGTTGGGTGCTGGTCTCTTCTATCAAGTGAGAGGAGATAGGACAAGAGAAAATGGATCTGAGGGATGGGAGAGGTCCCAGATTGTAGGCAGGGTTCACACTTTGTGGTTGTGCCCTCAGGTGCTGGCAGAGAAGCGGAACTTGGGCAGCAGGGATGGGCCCCCACACCTCGTGGTTCTGGTGCCGCTGCACAGCAGGGCTGCAGCCCGTGACACCCTCTGCTTGCTGCAGAGCCAGGACTCAGCTGTTGTCCGTATGGATCAGGGAGGAGCTGGTGGCTTTGCACTCCTCTGCCCCCGACTGAAGCAGCGCTGGCGCTTCATGACAACACAAGCAGGTGAGAATATGCCTCTGGTGGCGTGGTGCTTGGCTCCACGTCCCTGGCAGTCCCAGCAATGGAGGTGTTTTGCATGCAGGGGATCTTCATGCTGTCTTAGACCTCGCAAAGGTTGCCGATTCCCTCCTGTTCCTCCTGGATCCTGCAGACGGCTGGGACAGCACGGGGGAGCACTGCCTCTCCTGTCTCTTTGCACAGGGGCTTCCCAGTTATGGTGAGTCAATGGGAAACATGAAGTGCTTCTAGTGGGATATAGGATTTGCTGCTGCAGTAATTAAAAACTTCACTTTATTAGGTGATCACAGGTCTTTGCTCTGTTTCTGAACACAGATCAGTAGGGTGAAGGCCATTCTCACGCTGTTTTGTTGTGTTACTGCCATGGTGGGAGAGTGCTGGGGATAAAAGGATCTGTGGTGGTGGTCAGCATTGTAACATTCAGGTGCACAGAGCAAAGGGATTCAGATTCTTCCCTGATAAATTTAGTCTCTAGGTCCTTATCTCCATGGTCTCCTTTAGTCTCAGCACCTTGGCTCTAAAGACAGACTTTTCTGTCCTGATCGCTCTTTTGAAGAGGTGAAACTACCTTTGCAACTTGTGGTGTAAACCTGTTGGGATTGCTGATTTCTGAGTTTGTCTTAATTCTTGGTAGAACTGGTATAAGAAGATTATTTCTCTGACAGTAAACTCTGTTCCATGCGCTGCTTGGTAGCTCTTGCTGTCCCAGGAGGCACTGATTTGCCACCAAAGAAGCGGATAGATGCCAGGAAGAAACTTGCCAAAGCCATTGAGAAGCGCTTTCCCGAGGCCAAGCTCTTTCCCCTAAACACAGAGCAGGAGTCTTCGCTGCTGCTGAGGCACCTGGCCACCCAGAAGCAGCGCCACCTTGCTTTTCGGGACAGGCGAGCTCACCTGCTCGCCTATGCTGCTGAGTTTGTGCCCAGTCAGGAGAGCGACCTGGTTGGGACCTTGAAGGTGTCTGGCTTTGTCCGGGGACAAACGCTCAACGTGAACAGCCTGGTACATATTGTGGGGCACGGAGATTTTCAGATGAGCCAGGTGGATGCCCCTCCTGACCCCCTCTCTTTGAACCCCCGCGTGGTGAAAGGGCAGAAGAGGAGCCAGGACATGGAGGTACAGGTAAGTGGGAGGCCAGGGCTGTGCTGGGCCTGTTAGGACATGACGTTTCTAAGCTTCCATCAGGAAAATACAGCCGTATGTGTGGTCAAAGATGAGAAGTTGTATGGGAGCCAGGAGGGCTGTGTTTTACCACTGAGCTGAGGTTCGTTGCTTCACTGCGTGTAGTAAATGTGTTACAACATAATGAATCGTAGAATCATTAAGGTTGGAAAATACCTCTAAGCTTATCCACTCCAACTGCCAGCCTAGCCCCACCGTGCCAACTAAACCATGTCCCAAAGTATCACCTCTGCATGTTTATTGAACCCCTCCAGGGATGGAGAGTCCACCACTGCCCTGGGCAGCCTCTGCCAGGGCTTCACCACTCTTTCATGAAGAAATATTTTCTAATATCCCATCTAAACTTCCCCTGGCAATTAAGACCTTGTCTTTTTGTCCTATCACTTGTCGCTTAGGAGAAGAGATCAACACCCACCTTGCTACAACCTCTTTTCAGGCAGTTTTAGAGAGCGATGAGGTGTCCCCTCAGCCTCCTCCAGGCTAAACAATCCCAGGTTCCTCAGCTGCTCCCCATAAGACTTGTTCTCCAGACCCTTCCCCAGCTTCATTGCCCTCCTCTGGACATGTGATGCTGAAGGGAGTTTCTCTTTAGACTGGTTGCCAGCCTGAGGTCCGTGTATTCACAGCCAGGGATACTGCTCTTGCCCTTCAGGATGACTCCATAAACGGTACTGACGAGATGGAGGAAGACATTAAGGTCCTGATGAAGGCAAATCCAGTCAAGCAGGAGTCTTTGCAGTCAGAAGTGGTTCCTGATCCTATGGAAGGGGAGCAGACGTGGCCTACTGAGGAAGAACTGCAAGAAGCAGAGGGTAAGTAGCAGCAATACTTCTATACCTTTTCCTTGTCCCTGTTAAAAGGGTTGTTGGAAACCCTCTGTCACCAGGATGAAGAAACCACACGAGTTGGAAACCCATGGCTTCCATTCCCAGTCCCACCACCTGACGCGCAGGCTGCGTGGTTTACCTGGCAGTTACTGGGTTTACATTTTAGCTGCCTTTTCTTGGCCTGGACAAATTCCGTGCTGGGAAAGAGCAATTCTGGTGCAGAGCTGATCTGGGATCTCCTGGTGTAAATGTCGCTGATGGAAAGGAGATTTGTTCTCGTATTAACCATTGGTGGGAAATCTTGCAGCTTCTCTGAAGGCAAGCAGGAGGGTGGTGAAGGTCCCCAAAGGCACATCCAAGTACCAGGCTGCCTGGATTGTGGATGATGGAGAAGAGGACAATGAGGAAGATGATGATGATGACTATGAAGATGATGACATCGATGAGGATATGATGGAAGAGGCAGTTTCCCAGGTAGCTCCAAAAGCTGATAGTGCAGGTGATCCCCAGGGCACTACTGCATATCCTAAAACAATCCTGTCCTTCCAGCTTGCTCCGTGCCAGGGCACAACAGAGCCAGGTCGTGCCTGTTTTTCCCTTGTTAAACCGCTCTCATGTACGGGTTGCTGCTTTCGCCCTGTGAGATCCCAAACTACAGGACTGTGCTGTAGCTTGGGTCATGATTCACACGGTGCGAGTACAGGCAGGGTTTGCAGGGACATGAACAGAGCACTTGTGCTCATGGGCTCTGTCCTGTCCTTGTGTCAGGAAGAGGAGAGTGAGGAGGAAGAGGAACCTGCAGGGGAGGAATGTGAGACCATGACCGTTTCTGAGTGCTTGCGGGACGACCAGTACGACGAGAAGGTGGAGGAAGATGAAGAGATGCTGGAGAGATACAAACAGGAGAGGATGGATGAGATGTTTCCAGATGAGGTGGACACACCACGTGACGTGCCTGCCAGAGTGCGGTGAGAAATGGGATGCTCTGGGAGAGGAACTGGAAGGTGCTGTTCTGTCTAGATTGGGGAGACAGAGCAGGAAGCCTGTGATGTCTTAGCTGTGGTGTCTGAACCTGGCTGAAGGACTCTTCTGAAGACTCACTCCTAGGCTCTGAGGCTTCCAGGGGAGGCACTAATGAGGGGGCTGTGGGTGGGCCTGGGCAGCAGGGGAAAACCAGGTCCTGCCCTTGGGGAGGGAAGAGGATGGCAGAGCTCTGATGCAAGAGTAGGTTGTCTGGGGACTTGGCTGCTGTTTCTGCCTCTCCTTGCGCTAAGATCTTCTCTGAGAGCTTTGCTCCCTTTGTCGTCTTGGAAGGTGCGAGTCCCTGCGCACCACAGAAGGTGCTGGCCAAACACCTTGATATGTGAAGCAGTGTCTTTCCTATTACTTGTCCATCAGGTTCCAGAAGTACAGGGGGCTGAAGAGCTTCCGGACTTCTCCGTGGGACCCCAAAGAGAATCTCCCGAGGGACTATGCCAGGATTTTCCAGTTTCAGGACTTTTCAAGAACCAGAAAGAACCTGTTTCGGCAAATTGAGAAAGAGGAGATTGAAGGAGCCTCGGTAACTCCCTTTTCTCTTGCCAGTCTCTTCCCCTACTGTGCTCTCTTGCTTCTAGTAAGAAGGACTTGGCAGTGTGGTGGCCACTTCTGGAGAGAAGTAGTCACAACCGATCCTCTCTTGTAGGTTGGCTGGTATGTCACCCTTCACGTCTGCAACGTCCCTGTCTCAGTGATGGAGAGCTTCAAAGAAGGGAAGCCTCTAGTTCTGTTCTCATTGCTTCCCCACGAACAAAAGGTGACTTTAAGTACAAGCCTGCTGGTATCTTGGAGGTGTGCAGCTCATTGTCAGATTCTGTCAGACTGCCTGGTTTGGAGAGGTTCTGGCTGCAGAGGCTTTGGGTTGGAATCTCCCTACATTGTTTGTGTTTCCTGCAGATGTCTGTGTTGAATTTCCTGGTGCGTCGGCATCCAAGCAACAACGAGCCAGTGAAGGCCAAGGAGGAGCTGATCTTTCACTGTGGGTTCAGGCGCTTCCGAGCATCCCCGCTGTTCTCTCAGCACACCTCAGGTTTGTAAGGGATGGTGCTGTAGGCACAGATGTGCCAGGAGGTGGGGCTGGGGTCTCCAGGGCAGGAAGCCTGTGATATCTTAGCCGTGGTGTCTGAACCTGGCTGAAGGATTCTTCTGAAGACTCACTTTTAGGCTCTGAGGCTTCCAGGGGAGGCACAAAAGAGTGAGGAATGGAAGGGCTTGGGCAAGGTGGCTCAGTGGTCGAGGTGAGGTGGGGACAGGCTCCATACAGTGAGCTGGTAGCTCAGACCATCACCCTCATTCCCAGATACTCTGGGCCAGCAGAGAAGAGGTGTTTGTCACCTGTTTCCTAAAGTGCTGAGCCAGGGAAGAAAGGGCTCAGTGGGGTTTCCCAGAGCTCTAAGGTCTGCTGTTGGCCTGAACTTGATCATTGCTGTTCTGTCCTAGCTGATAAGCACAAACTGGAGCGTTTCCTGCGCCCGGATGCTGCCCTGGTGGTGACTGTTTATGCTCCCATCACTTTCCCTCCTGCTTCAGTGCTTGTTTTTAAACAGAGAAGTAACGGTGAGTTGACAAGTGCTGGGGAGGTTGTGTCTGGGAAACAAAGGTCACTCCACTTACAGGCGCCTCTGTCCAGAAAGTGTGACCTGAGAAAGCTGCCCCTTCATGCTGTTTGAGAAGATAAATGCATTTGCATCCCCGTAATTGTGACACCTTTGTCTGCTGTGGGGGCCTGGAACCATTTGGAGAAGGAGACTGGGGGTGGGAGAGGAGGTGGTGGAGGCACCTTAGCCAGCTGAACATGAGCCAGCAGAGGCCCTGGTGGACAAGAGGGCCAATGGCATCTTGGCCTGTGTCAGACCCAGCGTGGCCAGCAGGAGCAGGGAGGTGATTGTGCCCCCGTGCTCAGCACTGGTGAGGCCGCACCTCGAGTGCTGGGGTCAGTTTTGGGCCCCTCGGTACAGGAAAGACATTGAGGGGCTGGAGCGCGTCCAGAGAAGGCAACGAGGCTGGGGAGGAGCTGGAGAATAAGCCCTATGAGGAAGAGACTGAGGGACCTGGGGCTGTTTAGCCTGGAGAAGAGGAGGCTGAGGGGAGACCTCATCCCTGTCTACAACTGCCTGAAAGGAGGCTGTGACGAGGTGGGTGCTGGGCTCTGCTCACAAGTGACAGGCGATAGGACGGGAGGAAATGGCCACAAGTTGTGCCAGGGCAGGTTTAGAGTGGACATTAGGAATAATTTCTTCACTGAAAGGGTGGTCAGGGATTGGAACGGCTGCCCAGGGAGGTGGTGGAGTCGCCATCCCTGGAGGTGTTTTAAGAGACAGGTAGATGAGTTCCTTAGGGACAAGGTTTAGTAGGGAGACAGGCACGGTTGGATTCTGTGATCTCAGAGGTCTTTTCCAACCTAATGATTCTGTGACTCTGCCTTGCAGGAATGCACGACCTCATCGCCACGGGTTCCCTGTTTTCCGTGGACCCGGACAGGATCGTCATCAAGCGGCTGGTGCTCAGCGGGCATCCTTTCAAGATCTTTGCCAAGATGGCTGTTGTGCGATACATGTTCTTCAGCAGAGGTACAGCCTGTCTCTGTGTGGTGGGGAGAAAGGATTTGGAAGCAGAACTCCTGCCGCTGCAGAAGCCATTGGGTTGGTGCAGCAAAGACATTTTCTTACCTGCCTTTCATGTTTTGATCTCCAGAGGATGTGATGTGGTTTAAGCCAGTAGAGCTGAGGACAAAGTGGGGTCGAAGGGGACATATCAAGGAGCCATTAGGTGGGTTTGGCTCTCTCTTATCTCTGCCATGATGGGCAGGATGTGGTCCTGTGGCCCAGGAGAGACAGCTAACAGCTTCTTCCACTCTCTGCCTAGGGACCCACGGCCACATGAAGTGCCACTTCGATGGACAGCTGAAATCCCAAGACACGGTGCTGCTGAACCTCTACAAGCGTGTTTTTCCTAAATGGACTTACGACCCCCATGTTCCGGAGCCCGTGTCGTGGGAGAGAAGCGAGAGCGTGCTGCCGCTGCAGGAGGTGGAAATGGAATGAGTCTCCAGCATGGCTAACGCAGTTTGTGCCTTAGCTCCCTGGCTGCTGTTCTCAGCCCACGGACAGCACTGAGATCTTGGACCTGTTACTGCTGGGGGCTGTGCAGGGGCGCTGTCCCTCCGGCTGTTGCTCAGGTACCAGCTACAGCTATTTATTTGAAAGGAAAATGTTTTAAAAAAACATCTAAATGCCTGTGTTTTGGTGGGGGCTGGCTGTGAAGGCCAAACAAGCTGTGCACCCCCCAAGGCTTGCTGACACTGTCCATCAGTATGGTGCATGTGGGGACTTTTGCTATTTTGAGGACAGGAGTTTGCTGGATTTTATTGTAATGCTGAGAAAGGCGAAGTAGCAGCTGGGGAGATGGACTGAGTGCAGCTTGCTGGAGGCCTGGCCAGAGCAAGGTGGCCGGGGAGGTGAAAACAGCTAAAGCTTTGCTTCCAAACCCCTCTGTAGCGACTTTTTGCTTTGGAACCAAGCGACTCTGCTGCAGGGACCAACACCGTTTCCGTTATCCCTCCACAAAAGCTTTCAAACGCTTGGGGTTGTTTATCTGTTTTTAGTAGCGCACAAACCAGGCTGTACAAACATAGAGTGAGGTTTCCATCGCTTGAGAGACAGTTCTCATTCCACTTTCCCAGGGAGGTCTGTGAGCCAGGTCAGGGAGCTCAGGTCCACGTTTCCCCCACACAGCACGATGCAAACATTCTCCACGTCCTGAGGGACTGCTTGGAACTGCTCTGAGAGCACGGCTGCCACTCCCACACCCGCTGTTGGCTCAATCAGCAGCTTCATCCTTTCCCACACGAGCCGCGTGGCTCGCTGTCAGGGCAGAGCAGCAGCTGTCAGCCCACCAGTGAGCACAGACTGCTCCAGGGCTGCGGAGGGCACCGTGTGTGCACATCTCCGCAGCGCTCTGGGAAGGGAGAGCAGAGCTTCCACCAGCCCTTTCCAGCTGGAGACAGTGTGGGTGTCGCACAGCTGCGATGCCTTCCCCGGGAGAGCAGAGGAGGGAGAGTGGAGGGGCACAGTGGGGATGAAGGCAGCTGCCTGCTAGAAGCTACTGTGAGTGTTTACCTTGATTTCTTCCTCTGAGACTGTCAGGACATCATCAACCAAATCCCTGATGATGGGCCACGTGATCGGTCCGATGCTGGTTTTAACTGCGTCTGCGATGGTGTCTGGCGGGTGAAGGTTGGGGGTCAGTTCCCCCCTTACCTTGGACTGGTAACAGTCGTCTGCGTTGCGTGGCTCGGCAGCGAACACTTTGACATCTGGTCTCAAAGCCTGCGGAGAGTGGGAGGAGCTGCTCTGTTTGAACGAGGGGTTTTCTGTCTGCTGTTGCTGTGTGCGCAGGGGAGGCAAATACACTGTGCTGCTGCGGAGATCTTGGGCACCTAAAGTTTCCCCCTGCTGCCCTCCCATGGGCAATGAAGCCACCGCTTCCCAGGTGAGCTGTTGCCTACCTTGACGGCAACTGCTATTCCTGCAACCATTCCTCCGCCCCCAACCGGAACCACCACTGCGTTTACCTCGGGTGCCTGTGCCGAAAGGAAGCATTAGTGCTTCTGGTGCCTCTTGTACCCATCTTTTGCTGTGCCCCTGCCTATGAGGAGCGGGCTGTGCATTTCCCTCACCTGCTCCAGCACCTCCAGGGCGATTGTTCCTTGCCCCGCAATCACCGCTGGCTCCTGGTTGGGGTGCACCATGACTCCTCCTGTCTCCTGGACCACACGAGCTGCTGTCTCTGCTCTGGCCTACAGGAGAAGTGTGCAGCTAGTTGTCCCTCGGAGCAGCTGGGCTGTGCCCCTGCCCGGTCTCCCTGTGCCTTACCTCATCGCTGGGCTCACAGGGCACCAGCGTGGCACCGTAGGTGCGGATGGCATCTTGTTTACAGTGCGGGGCTGTCCGGGGCACCACGATGTAGGCAGGAATCCCTGTGCGGTGAAAGAGGAGGCAAATCCTAAAGCCTGTTAGCGTTGTGGGAGCGATGTCTGCACAGTCTGAGCAGTACCTTGCCAGTGCTGGCTCCTGCACGCATTTTGGAGCAGGACACCCCTACTTATCTCCTGCCTGAATCTGCCTCTGCCCGGGGACCAGCTCTGGATTTGCCCCTGGCACTGTGCCTGCTGCTCTCTGAGCTGGGGCTGGAGGTCAGCCGTGCGTTACCTTCCTCCTGGGCCGCACAGGCCAGCGCCTGCCCATGATTCCCGCTGCTGTGCGTCACGACAGCACGGGGCAGCTCTGCTCCAACACGCTTGGTCTCCTCCACGAGGCTCCTGACTGCGTTGAGGGCACCGCGGATCTGGAAGGAGAGTGAAGGGATTTGCAGGGTGGGAATTCCCTTCCTTGCAGCCTCCTCTGTGTCCTGGGAAGCCGAGCAGCCCCTGGGCAGGAGCGCTGTGTGATGGGCACTGGTGGAAAGCGAAGCGCAAGAAGGGATTAGAGGTTGTGCAGCACCTTCATCCCTTTGGGAGGAACCCTTAGAGAGGGGCTCCAGGAAAGCTGGGGAGGGGCTCTGGATCAGGGAGTGCAGGGACAGGACAAGGAGCAATGATTTTCAGCTGCAAGAGGGGAGATTGAGATGAGATCTTAGGCAGAAATGTTTTGCTGTGAGGGTGGGGAGGCCCTGGCCCAGGTTGCCCAGAGCAGTGGTGGCTGCCCCATCCCTGGAGGTGTTCCAGGCCAGGTTGGATGGGGCTTGGAGCCCCCTGACCCAGTGGGAGGTGTCCCTGCCCATGGCAGGGGGTGGCACTGGGTGAGCTTTGAGGCCCCTTCCAACCCCAACCGTCCCATGGTCCCCACGCACCTTGAAGGAGCCGGTCCTCTGGAATAGCTCGCACTTGAAGAGCAGCCTGCGGCCGGCCAGGCTGTCGAGGCCGCGGCTGCTGAGCAGCGGGGTGCGGTGCAAGCGGCCCCGCAGCCTCCGCTCCGCCGCCCGCACCTCGCTCAGTGCCGGCCCCGCCATGCGCGAACCCCGCGGGGCGGGTGTGTTGTCCCCGCGCGGCCGCCGTCCGCGCGCCCCGCCTCCCCCCTTCCGCCCCCCCGCGGGCCAAGATGGCGGAGCAGCTGGAGCGAGTCCGTGTCTCGGCCGCACAACTGCGCGGCGCGGCGGCAGCGCTGGGCTCGGGCCCGGCCCGCGGGGCAGGTGAGGGGGGCACCGGGGCCGAGAGAGGGACGGGGCTGAGACTGAGGGAGGGTCGGGAACCGGGGCAGGGGTTGTGGGAGGGCCTGAGGCTGGGGCTGCGACTGAGGAAGGGGCGCAGGGACTCGGGCTTGGGCTGAGGGAGCGGCTGGCGCTGAGGGAGGGTCAGGGACTGGGGCAGAAAGAGGGGCTGAGAGAGGGGCAAGGGGCCGGGGAGAGTCTGAGACAGAGGGGAAGGGACTGGAGCTGGGGCTGAGGGAACGGTGGGGGCTGAGAAAGGGACAAGGGCTGGGGCAGGGGCTGAGGCTGAGGCTGAAAGAGGGGCTGTGACTGAGAAAGGGGCTGAGGCCGGTGCTGGGTGTGAGGGAGTAGTGAGGGCTGAGGCAGAAAGAGGGGTAGGGGCCAGGGCAGGGCCGTCGCCTAGGACGTGGTTGTTGCCACCAAGGTGTTCCCCCGCACGTGGTTGTTGCCAGGGTGAGGGCGTGCAGCTGCTGAGGCCTTGAGAACAGGGCTTATGGAGGTTTCCCCGGGGCTGGGCCCCTCGTACCAGGAGTTTGCAGGGCTGAGGCTCGGTAATACTGGCTGTGCGAGTCACGGATTGGGGAGACTTTGGGGAACACTGTGCTGAACAGCCCAACTGAGGCAAAAGGCTGTGCTCTCACATGAGTTTTTATGTGAATGCAGTTACAGAGGAGCAGTGAAACATTTAGTGGGTTGAGAGCAAGGGGGAAAACACCTCTTTGACTCCAGCTCTTCTGTTGGCAGAGCAGGGGGGCTGTGGGAGAAGGCAGTGCCTGCAAGGAAGGCTCCTGCCCTGACAGCTGCTGAGGAGACCCCTGAAACTTTATCCCCAGTACTTGCATACAAGCGTGCGAGTCTTGCGTTGTGCTTTGTCCCTTTCCCAGCGTTGTTGGTGCCTTGCAGCAAAATCATTGCTGGATCTGTTTTGTAAGTGAATCAGACCAATGATTTATAGAGTCATTAAGGCTGGAAAAGACCTTTAAGAGCATCAATTCCAACCATCAACGCGATACCAACAAGCCCACTTGGTCAGTTCTGTTGTCCTTTCACAGTTTCTACTCTTGCTCTGTGATTTCCTGTAAACTTTGCCATAAAGCTTCAGATCCCTTCTCTTGGGCCTGCCCTGAGGGCATTAATGTTTCCTTAATGTTTCCTGTTGAAGGCTTGATATGGAATTTTTTTTGTCCCTGGCTTGTTTGCAGTGGGAATGACTTTCTTCTATCTGTTTTTCCTCCAGAAAACATGAAGGAAGTGAAGGAGCCAAGGCATCGAAAAGACAACAGGCGCCCAGACCTGGAGATTTACAAGCCTGGCCTCTCGCGGCTGAGGGGCAAAGTTGTGCCGCCAAAGCATGAGGCCTTGGAGAAGGAGAGGTGCAGAGCTGAGGAGGACAAGGGCTCTTTAGGAATGGATCCAGCCAGGGAGGATTGTGGCAAAGGTGATGGCCCCAAGCAGAATGGTTCTTCACAGGAAAATGAAGAGACGGGGGCTAAAGGTGGTGTTCAGAGCCAGGAGAACTCATCCAAGCAGGCTGCTCCAGATGAGTGGTGTCCCAAGACCACCAGGAGAACTAAGAAGCCAGACCAGCAGATCTACCAGCCTGGCAAACGCCTGCATCCTGTTGCTAAAGAACCTTCCCTGCAGTCGGCTTCCGAGGAAGTCACCAGTAAGATGGAGCATCTGAAAATTGCGAGAGATGAGGAGGCTGAGAAAGGTACTGGAAAAGATAATAACAAGAAAGACAAACCAAACAAGGAGGATAGAGAAGGGAGCCAGGTGGGGGAAGGAGTGAGGGCCTCGAGGGGAGAAAATGGAAGACGAATAGAACAAAGTGACAGGATTAGGAGAACAAGCGACGAGGCACTGCAGGGTAAGCTGGGCTCTACAAAACGGTATTCCCGCTTGGACAAGCGGCGG
Organism: Neomorphus geoffroyi; assembly: GCA_033558235.1. Taxonomy (NCBI): domain Eukaryota; kingdom Metazoa; phylum Chordata; class Aves; order Cuculiformes; family Neomorphidae; genus Neomorphus; species Neomorphus geoffroyi. The sequence goes on from JAUMJM010000018.1 coordinate 7,088,448, forward strand.
AGCCGGTACCGCACCTGCAGCACAAGCTCAGCCGGAAGCAACACCAGCGCAGATGGAGCCCCGCTCATGGATGGGATGGAGAGGCGGCAGGAGCGTGCCAGAGAAAGAACCCGTCCTAGGAAGCAGCTTTCTGCGTCCTCCACTGACTCCTTGGATGATGACAGAACCGATAAGGCAGAAGCCTACATCTCCAACAGGAATCTAGACAAGAAAAAGCGTTCAGAGCAGAGTCGAGCTTCTAGAAGTGAGAACGAGTGGAGCAGCAATGGCAAAGAAGTCAAGGGACCCTTTCGAGTCACGTTTGACAGCAAGACTATGAGCAGGGATGTCAGTCTGGCAGATACAGATAAAAAAAAGCCCCTGAAGGCGTTTGTTAGCTGCAATGACTCAGAGGCTTCGGAGAGGAGCCGGAGCAGAGAGCCGCAAGGGAGGGGCCGTGGGATTCTGTTCCTCCCAGCCAACACGGACCTCTCTGCCAGCACCACAGGTTCCCCTGAACCCATTCACCCTGGACCCAGGCTCCTGCTCAGTGGGGCTGGGACTAAAGGCCCCTGGAGCAGGGGCCGAGGCGGCACCGCTCGCAGACTGTGGGACCCAAACAACCCGGACCAAAAACCTGCCCTGAAGAGCCAGACCGCTCAGCTCCACTTCCTGGACACGGACGATGAAATGAGTCCCACCTGGGGGGAAGCCCGCCAGGCCCAGACCTCCTACTATAAGTTCCAGAACTCCGACAACCCTTACTACTACCCTCGGGCTCCCAGCCAGGGCCCGCAGTATCCATACAGTGGGTATTCCTTGCAGTATCCAATGGGTCCAAGCAACGGTGTGTACCCAGGAGCCTATTACCCTGGGTACCCCGGCCAGGCGGGACAGTACCTGTGTGGCCCGCTGCCCCCAGCTCCTCTGAGTCCTGAGATGGAGCAGCAGATGCGGAACATGCAGCAGCAGGAGCTCAGCAAACTCCTCCGCGAGGCTGGGAACCAGGAGCAACAGCTCAGCAATCTGCTTTCCAGAGACCGCATCAGCCCAGAGGGACTGGAGAAGATGGCCCAGCTGAGGTTTGTGGCTGTGCTGTAGAGGGGTGTCATTTCCAGAGTGAACTCCTACCAGAACTGTTATCCAGAGAACAATGCTTCTTGGGGATCTGGGAGACCGGAGATATCACTGTCTCGGAGATGGGGCAGTGGCTCGCTAGCTTTTGATGTGCTGGGTCTGTTTGTCGTGTGCCAGTGGTTTGAGGGTATTGGAAAGTCACTGTGGGCAGATACCACTTGCCTGGTCTGGGAGCTGGGCCGTGGCTTCTGGTGGTTGTGAAATGCCTTGCCTACATCATAGTGACACAAGGGAGTAGGATAAGCACCCACTGCAGTTCTTGGGTTGTTCCTGCACTTGCTGGAGCTGGTCTCTCTCAGTTCTTGTGCTTTCATGTGCTGGCAGACTTCTGCTTTCTTACTTGTCCTCGATCTCCTGTCTGATTTGCATTGTGGGCTTCAGGGGCGGTGATTGTCGGCTTGTGCTCGTGAAGCGTTGCGTGGGTTCCTGGTGCCGTATGACAGTGATGGTGCCTTTCAAGCGCCAGGTAGTTTTGCTCTTGACACCACTCAGCCCTGTGACCCGTGGTGGTCCAGTGGGAGCAGCCTGGTGACACCAGTGAGTGAGGGGAAAGTGATGCTGGTGCTCTGGAGGGCAGTTAACATGGCTGTAGCAAGTTTCTACTTAGCATCTTTCACCTTTACTTGTGGCCTCTGTGTCTCTAGGGCTTCTCTGGAGACTTGTTTTCAGAGCTGGCTGGCAGTGATTCCAGCAGGTGAGGTCGTTTCACGCCGTGTTCTGTGCTTTGGGGACTTGCACTGTGAACCCACAGAGCGGGATGTGTCCGTGCTTGAAGCAGCGCTGGAGGTTTCAGGTGTTCCTTGATGTGTCAGGGTCACCCAGAACTGCTGTTTGGAGGGAGAGGAAGAATTCTGTGGGGCTACTGTGTCTATGTGAAGCCCAGCTGCCCTGGGAGCATGGGCATGATTGGCCCTGTTCCTGCTGGCTGTGTCTGTCCACCTCAGTACATCTCCTGCCGGTGCCTGCGTGCTGCCGGCCGGTCCATGGAGCTGCACTGGGGCTCGGATTTGCTGCTTGTCAGGTGTCTGTTTGCAGAACCATCTAACTCTCGGGTGGTGTTTGTGTTGTCCAAGCATGTGTGAGCAGGGTTTGGGGACTGTGTGGGGTCAGGCAGCTCCACAGACACCCACCAACATCCTTCTCTCTGTCAGGCTCTTCCAGACATTGCTGTTTGGCTTTCCTCCAGTCTTTACCATCTGTACTCTTGTACTGTTTTCTGTAGGGCTTTACAAGGGATAAGGCTGTTCAGGCTCTAACAGCCAAGGATCCGCTTTACCATAAACTCGCCCCATGTATCAGCAGAGCTGTTTTTAGTTCTAATTCAGTAGAGGGATTCTGCTCCAGTGTCCAGGAGAGGCTGTAGGCAACTGGTGAGAGGAATGTGATTTCTGGGACTCTCGGACTTTATTTCCTTCAGGTGCAACGTTTTCAGCTCATGTTCCTTTTTGAAGAAGTAGGTCTCTGTTTCTTCTGTGTATTTTGGTTGGATAGAAGGGAGGTGGGGATCATTTTAAAAGGCAAGACCTCTCTTGCCTTCTGGTTCTTTGTTTGTTTGTTCCTGGCCCAGAGTAGCCACGTTTGTGTTTGGAAAGAGCAGGGCCAGGCAGTGCAGGCTTTCTCTCTGTTAGTGTCAGGAGACACTTGTGCTTCGCTGTTCCCAGTGGGAGAACTGGAGCAGAGCTCCTTGCTCTTTGCCAGGCCGTGATCTGTTCCGGGAGATGGTCCTTCCACATTTGCACTTTTGGAGCAGGAAGGCTGTTTGATTGCAACAGCTCCCATCTCCCTGCTGGACATGTGTGGATTTGCCAGAGCGTGTGAGCCAGCTGAAGTGCTGAGGTCTTGCTGGATGAAAATCAGTGGGTGGCACAGGTTCCCTGGCACCTCAGGTCCAGGCCAGGTGGTTGATGCTGCGTTGTCCTCTGATTGCATTTCTCTGTAGGGTGGAGATGCTGCAGCTGTATGAACGGTGCATCCTGATGGATATCGAGTTTTCCGATACCCAGAACGTGGACCAGCTGCTGTGGAAGAATGCGTTTTACCAGGTGATTGAGAAATTCCGGCAGCTCCTCAAGGACCCTCAGGGTGAAAATGCCCAAGAAATACGGAACAAACTGCTCCGGCTTCTCGATGAGGTAAGCGAGAAACATCCTCAAATTCCACTAAACCTCTGGATTGGCTTGTGTTTACGATGAGATGGTGTAACCAGCCAGCCAGGCTTCTTGATTCTGTTGATATCCTTGTGTGCCTTAGACCATACTTCTGCAGGTAGAAAGTTGTAATTTAAACCAGGCTTGTTTTGTTGTGATTTATGTGAATTAGAAATTGATTTAAGCTAAAATGAAATTAACATCTTGAAGTGAAAATACACAGAAGCGTTCCTGGAGGAATTTGTGCCATCTTTAACAGTCATTCTGTTACACTGCACAGCTTGGCTTGCTCTTTGTAGAAGTCAGGCTGATAAATCAGAGAGGACATGTTTTATAGGATTGGGCTGGTGGGAAGGGACTGCTGGAGGGCTTTGGTCCCACCTCCTACTCAAAGCAGGGCTCCTCAAACATCAGATCAGTCTTGATTTTGTCTAGCTCAGTCCTGAAAACCTCCGAGGCTGGAGATCCCCTGACTTCCAGAGCAGTGGTGGCTGCCCCATCCCTGGAGGTGTTGAAGGCCAGGTTGGATGGAGCTTTGAGCCCCCTGATCCAGTGGGAGGCGTCCCTGCCCATGGCAGGGGGGTGGAACTGGATGGACTTTGGGGTCCCTTCTAGCCCAAACCATTCCATGATTCAGTGATTCTGAAGAGAAATGGTCCTCACCTCGGGGAGAGAGACCTTCTTTCTTGCATGTGGCAGGGATGGTGACTTGGTGCTCATCATCAGAAAGATTGTAACATCTGAGCTTGTGTGTGTTTTGCAGGGCTCTTCTTTTTTTGATGGCCTGCTCCAGAAGCTGCAGGTGTCGTACCAATTCAAGCTGGAGGACTACATGGATGGGATGGCCATCCGCAGCAAGCCACTGAGGAAGATGGTAGGTTGGCTTCCTCCTGGGGGCCTCTCATCCTGGTAATTGTGAGCAGCATGCTGAGCTTCATGTGCTGCCCTTGCCAAGAGGGAGGCAGCTGCACTCTGAACAGCTGTCAGCTTGTTTGAAGGGAGTTTTTCTCAGTTGTTAGAGAACTTGTTGAACCAACTCTGGTGCATTCACATTTCTCGGCTTCCTTTGCAAGGATTAACAAAGGGAAAGAAAGAGGTGTCCAAAGGTACCCTGGTTTCGCCTGAAATATTTACCATCAGGAAAGTCAAGCAGGAGTTCTTGATCAGGGAGTGCAGGGATAGGGTGAGGGGAAATGGTTTTCAGCTGAAAGAGGAGACATTGAGATGAGATCTTAGGAAAAGATGTTTTGCTGTGAGGGTGGGGAGGCCCTGGCCCAGGTTGCCCAGAGCAGCGGTGGCTGCCCCATCCCTGGAGGTGTTCCAGGCCAGGTTGGATGGGGCTTGGAGCCCCCTGATCCAGTGGGAGGTGTCCCTCCCCATGACAGGGGGGTGGAACTGGATGGGCTTTGAGGTTCCTTCCAACCCAAATTATTCTATGATTCTATGATCTCTTATTTCTGTCTGTGGAATCCAGAGTAATGAATGAGGACAGCTGACAGCTGTGCTGCCTCCCTGGCACTCGACTGCATGTTGCCCTGAGCTGTGAGTGCAGCTGGGAAAGTGTGTTTGGGTCCAGCTCCATTCCCAGAGATGTGCTTGTCCAACAGCTGTCCCCAAATTGGTCATGGAGCGAAGAACTCTCTTCTGGAGAGAGAGGGGACATTGTTGAAAGAGAGGAGATATTTAGAGGATTGGCTTCCCCCCTAAGAATGCTGAACCAGTGCCACAGAGCCAAGTCATTTCATTCTGCTGTAGTGTTGTCAGTGACCTCCTCTTCGCTCTCTACAGTCCCTCTGTGCTCCCAGGGTCTGCAGATGAACCAGGGCAGCGCAGATCCCGCATCATGTACCGAATGCTTCCTTCCAGGTGAAATATGCGCTGATCAGTGCTCAGAGGTGTATGATTTGTCAAGGGGACATTTGCCGATACAGAGAACAAGCAAATGACACCGCAAACTACGGAAAGGCACGCAGGTATTGTGTTCTTCGCTGTTGCACTGAGCGTAGCTCTTCCTCTCTCTATGAGGGATGTATCTTATTTCACACTTAAACTTGCCTCTAGCCAAAGGAATCTTTCCATACCTCTTTATTGTATCACAGTCCTGTGAAGTAGAGAGGTGTAGCCTGGGCTGTTTTGCAGTCTCGGAGCCAGCAGATCCAGTCATCCTCCAGCCATACAGTGTGGAAGCTGTTGATCCTGCAGCAGGGAGGGTTTATGCTGTTGAGGCTGGTAGAAGGGCTGTCGTATTTCCTGGTTGCTTTTCAGTTAGGTGAAGTTCCCACGTGTGTCCATGTGTTCTGAATGCATCAGGAGCTGCTGGCACTTGCTGCTTTCTGTCACTTTTGCTTTTCTGATGTCTTTTTCTGGAGCAAAGATGATGGGGGGCAAGTGAGCTGCGCATGAGGGATGGAGGTTTTGAAATCTAGGGGGGTTGGAGAACGGGGCAGGCAAAGCTGCCCGTTTTGGGGGTCTGTGGATGTCATGGAGTGTGCTGATACCTAAGGGAGGCTATAGGGAACGTAGCGGCTTCATGGTGTGTCTGAACGGAGTTGATGAATCTGTGTGGCACGGTGTGAGCTGGAGAGTGGTTAAGAGCATGGACCACTGCTGAATGGATATTACTTCTCCTGGGATCATGAAGCATCTTGAAAGTATTTGAAACAAGCTAAAACACAAGAAAGGTTTGATCCCAGCTGCTGTAGAGCTGAAAAAGGGCCTAAGAAAGAAATGTTTGCTGTTCTCTGTCCCTGCACAAGGGACAGCGCTTGCTGGATCTGATTAAATATGGATCATTCAGGTTGAGCCAAGAACATTTCCTCCCGCAGCTGTACCTGCTCCTCTCTTGCCCTGAGCCCTGATTGTACCTCTCAGGGCCCGGTGCAGGCTTGCTGCCTCTGCACACTCTTGCAGGCAGAGGGCACTTGTGCAAAGGGCTTGTTCCCTGCAGCTCTGCCAATGCTGCGCTACAAGGGGAATTCTGCACCCTTAAGGAAGGCAACCTGGTGTCCTTTCAGTAAACCTTTCTCTCCTGTTCTTCCCTTCTCAGCTGGTACCTGAAGGCGCAGCAAATCGCCCCCAAAAACGGCCGCCCGTACAACCAGCTGGCGCTTCTGGCCATCTACACGGTAAGATGCTCATCATGCAAGGATGTTGCAAGCATAGAGAGAGCCTCTGGGATGGCTGTGAGATTCCATCTGGTGGAGAAAGGCGTTGTTTAGGGCAGTGCTCCCAGATGTTTTCCTTAAAACAAGAAAAAGCTGATGGCAGGATGTGCTGCGTGGATTCCAGCTGCTGTGGCTTCAGGCAGCTTTGTTAGATACGTGCTACTCCCTCAGGCGATGGGCATTTTGGGGGCTGTTCTGCAGGCTGTTGAGAATGCAAATGTTTGAAAACTGGGTCTTGTTTACAGTTTTGCATGAGATTTTTGTGCTCGAGGCCATGCTGTCATGAGGACGCTGTTTGTTTGCTGTAACTTCCGTGGGCACCAGTCTAAGTGACATCCACCTCTGACTTCCTTGGGTTTCAGTTTTGCTGGCTACTCCAGCCATGCAGGAAAACTTTATTCAAGGAAGGTGTGGCAGGAGATAATGGAAGCATCAGGCTGGGATGTAGGATCTGGAAGGGATCTGCCCGTTTGCAACACTGAAAGCTGCTGGTTTAAAGCAGAGCGGTTCAGAACTGTAGGGTTCAGAAGTGTATTACTTTCATGGCTGGGAATGACCTTTCTGACTGGAGGTGTTCAAGGCCAGGTTGGATGGGGCTTTTGAGCACCCTGATCCAGTGGGAGGTGTCCCTGCCCATGGTGGGGGAGTGGAGCTGGATGGGCTTTGAGGTCCCGTCCAAGCCAGACCATTCTTTGTCTGTCTGTCCCAGGCAGTAAAGAAGGAGAGGGAATGTGTACTGATGGACAGTGAAGGCAAAGTACATGGGAGCTGGGCTTTGAATGCCCCAGAATGAATGGAAGCTCTGAATCTGGTTGTGTTTTTGCAGCGGAGAAAGCTGGATGCTGTCTACTATTACATGCGTAGCCTGGCTGCCAGCAACCCCATCCTCACAGCCAAGGAGAGCCTGATGAGTCTGTTTGAAGAGACAAAACGCAAGGTGAGTTTTGAAGCTGGCTGTGAGATGCTGCAGCTGTCCTGTGCTGGGGAACTGTGATCCTGGGAGCCAGGGAGTGGGGGCTTTTGGACTTGCAGTCACCACTTATCTGCCTCCAAGAAATTCCACGTTGGGAGTCAGATGAGCGAGGCAGCCTTCAGAATGAAGGTGTCCTGTTTGCATCTCCTCGGACTGCTTTTGGGGTTGTTTGGGCAGCTGAATGTCTTGTTTCTGGGTCACTAAGTATAAAAGAGCCAAGCTCAGCAAGGGCTGTAGGTTGCTGTGGTTTGCAGTGTGGTCATTGCCTTATCCCATAGGTGTTTTGGGGGTGGGCAAGAGAGGCTGCAGTCCCTTTACACCCCAGAGGGTCACCCCAAGTCAAAGGTGCAGGACACTGGCTGTCACACACTGCTAGGGCTGCTCAGAGCTTTCTCATCCTGGAATAGCTGGAGTTGAAAACCTCTGGTCTGCACTATCCTATAGCATCAGAAATATCTGGGCCTTTCAGTGAGTTACTGTGGTCCTGAAGCAGAGGGAAGGGCTTCTTTCTCCATGTAAATGAAATTATCTGCTTTTCCTGAACTTTGATCCTTGGGTGATCTGAATCTGTCCCATCTGCCCAGGCTGAGCAGATGGAGAAGAGGAAACATCAGACGCTGGGTCTGAGCCCCAGCCGCCGAGGGAAGGGCAAGAAGTCCACATTGCGACAAGTTGGAGATGATGCCACGCGGCTGGAGATCTGGATCCATCCATCCCATCCCCGCTCCTCCCAGGGCCACGAATCCGGCAGGGATTCTGAGCAGGACAACGGTCTTGGGAACCTCAGCCCCAGCGATGTGAGTACGCAGGAGGAGGCAGTTGGCTTTGGTGTCATGTGTTTGGAATGTGATGGAATGACACTGGATCTGTTTTGCTTTCCTGTTGCTAAATTTTCCAGTGTTTTGGCTTCCCCTATGGGAGCTGTGCCTGGGTCAGGCTGAGGAGCTGGTGACCTCGTGCCTCTCATGTTTAAGGCATGTTGTTACCATCCATTTCTTGGCAGTATACGCTGGCGTAGCTGATGTGCAATAGGAGAGGCACAAGCAGAAGATGCTGTAAAATTCCTGTGCTGAGTGCTCTAACGAGTAAGGCTGCTGGTGGGAAGTGAGGTCGGGTGCTGAAGACAAGGGTTAGCAGTGACCTTGTGAGCTCTTAGCGTTGTTCTGGAAGTGGGTCACTTGTCCCAGTGCCAGGTGATCGGAGGTTTGCACGGGCAATGTGAAAACAGAGGGTTTAATTTCCAGTGTAGGTGTTACATTTGCATTACTTGTTATGCTGAGAGGCTGGATTCATTCCTGTCTTTTGTAAATGGACTGACAGCATCTCTCCTCAGCCTGTTCGAGCTGCCTACCTTGCAAGGAGCCCGAGTGAATTCTGTTTGTCAGGCACAGGAATGCAGGCAAAGGCAGCGGTGGTTGGGAGCTCATCCTCTAGGAATCCTCGCGCTGCTCTGGCACACGCAGCTCACAGGAGGACTTGCCAGGGAGCTCTGGGCTGTCTGTCCTAAAATGGCTGTTAGGGATGTGAGTTTAGCAGCACTGGGAAGACCTTCTCTGCACACTGCGGGGCCCAGAGCTTCTCGGACACGATTGCACTTTTATAACTAGTTTGTGACTTCAGCTGGGTGGAACTGGGGTGAAGTCTTGGAGGCTGAAAGATAAGCTCTGGCACAGAGCTGCAGCATTTTTAAGACGTTACTGCCCTTGGTTGTTTTCCCTCTCCTCAGCTTCTTTTCTGGAGACCTTTGCTTCCTCAGCATCATCGAAAGGAATGTGCCATGCTTTAGCCTCTCCATAAATCATTGATGAAGATGCTTTAACATGAGATGCTGTGAGTGTTTTTGAGGCAGCTGGGGTGTCTCTTTGCTTTGCTCCCATTCGAGGCGGTGTAACCGCTAGCAGAGTAGGGGGCAGCGATGTCTTGTGGTTTACAGTGCAGTGCTGCTTGCTGGAGCTCTCCCCAGTCTGTTCAAAGGGGCTGAGCACTCTGAAGTGCAGGTTGCTGGCAATGCCTGTACATATTGTGTATGATTACTACCATTAGCCCTGATTTCTTCATCTGTTTGAAATGTTGACTCATGGAAAGCTTTCCCTGTGATACAATGGCAGAAAGGCAGAGGGAGGTGAGGGCGCAGGTTTGGGTGCTGCTGGTTTTGGCAACCAAGATATTTGTGCTGGGGCCGCCTGTGCCTGCTGCGGCGCAGTGCTCCACGTGTGTGGGCACAGCTGCTTGTGGGGCCGTGCTGCAGCCATGTCACCAAACTGATCTGGATTAAAAATAACCAGGTGAAAAGGAAACCTTAAATCTGCGTCGCTGCCAAAGACGCTGTGCTGTGGTGCTGTGGGCTGGATAGAAGGCGGTAACTCTTTGAGAAGTTCTGGACTCCTTGCTCCTTGAAGCTCTTGCTCCTTGAAGCTGTAGCTTCTTACCTGCTTCCTCGCTGCCTCAGGTTTGTGGCTCCTTCCCTGGAAAGGAGCAGAGCAGCCCCTCTCTTGCCACTGTGTGGCACTGTTTGGCCTCAGAAGGGCCCTGGCTGTGCCAGGGGCCTCATCCTGGCAGCACCTCTGCCCCACATCCCGCAGCTGTGCGGAAGGGAACTGTGCTTCTCCCAGGGGATGTGTGCCAGTGCCTACGTGTCATTTTGGGGAAATGAGTCTAACCTGTGTTCCTTCCTCACCAGCTTTAGCCCCTGGAAAGCTTTAGCAACCCGTGTGCTTCCCTTTGTGCTGACAGCTATGCTCTGCAGGTAGCTGAACTCCTTATGGCTGCTGTTTCCAGTTCGGAGAAAGGAATTTTATAAAGTAGAATGGGACAGTGTTCAGTGTTCACAAGCAGATTGAACACCGCAGGTGTAGGCCTGAGCAGCCCTGGACAGGTACAAGGCAGAGGTGTGGGAGAAAGGCTCCCTCTGCCTTCAGATGGAGGCCATTGCTTCAAACCCAACCCACGCCAGAGGCAAAGGTGTTTTTACTGTGGAGATGCTGGCTGTTTCGCAGGTGAAAAGACATTGCTTTGGGATGTTTTCCATCCCCAGTGGTTGCTTTCTTCCTTGTGGAGGTGGTTAGGTGTCAGTCCTGCAATGTGTCTCACTTAGCCAGGAGATGTGGAACATTGGCTCTCCCAGGACCTGCTGTTGTGCGCACTGACCCCATCTGAGAGCTGAGAGTCTGCTCGTAGAACCATAGAATTACCCGAGTTGGAGGGGACTCAAAAGGATCATCGAGCCCAACTCCTGTGACTGAGGGCATTGTCCAAATGCCTCTTGAATGCTGGCGGATCAGGTGCTGTGACTGCTTCCCTGGGGAGCTGTTCCAGAGCTCCACCACTCACTGAGTGAAGAACCTCTTCCTAATATCCAGTCTAGCCCTCCCCTGGCATCTCCCTGCCATTCCCTCTAGTCCTGTCATAGGTTGTAAGAGAGAAGAGAGCAGCACCTGTTTCACCTCCCTCCCTTGTGAGAAGGCAGTGAACAGCTATGAGATCCCTTCTGAGCCTCCTCTTCTCCAGGCTGAAGAGATCAAGTGCTTGTGCATCTCTTCCCAGTGCTGGCTTTATTTTTCCTTCTATAGCCTTATACAAAGACAAAAACATCACTACTTTGGTTCAGGGAGAGGAGCCAGCTGAATGGAGGCAGTAAAGCTTGATGTTGGGTTTGCAGAAGGCCAGCTCACATTGCAGCCATGGCTGTGACAAGAAGAAGAGGTGCCGTGCAGTGCTGGCCGTTCTCCTTGGCATGTGTGTTTAGGTATAGGCTTGGCATAGCTGCTGCTTTCCCAGTTGGCTGCATCATATTTTCTAGGAAGATGCAGAATGGGAAGAATATACCATCTACCCACACCGAGGGGCATCCATCTCCGCTTGGCCCCTTCCACAGTAAGTGTATTTGGCGAGGAGGACATGGGATGGTTTCAGAATGAGCTGAGGAAGTGTCTGAGTTGCAGCATGGCTGTTTAGTGCTTAAGATTTTGTCGGTTCTGCCCACAGCCTTTTTGAGTTTCATTCTATGAGTGCTGTTTGCTGTGGTCTCTTGTGCGTTGCTTGTTTCTCGGTGTTGCAGCGGCAGGAGAGTCCAGCTGACCCAGCACCCTCCTTGCCAGACGGAAACAGGTCACTTTGTTTTGGATCCAATAAGAAATGCAAACCAGGAGGCTGACCCAGTGAGCAGCTGTGTTGCTTTTTAAAACCAGCTGGATAGGGCAAAGTGAGCTGAAGAGCTGAGTCTTTGCCGTTTCTTCTCTGTCACTGGTTTCATTTGCCGTGGGTCTATATTGATCTTGAATCTGATAGTACCATACACAGCGCACTGTGCAGGCTGTGAATTGGTACAGTAAACAGGGCAAATGTGCTGTCAGCCTCTTGAGAAAGTGTTAATATTACACTGAGTGTGAGATTTTAATCACCTCTGTCAGGAAGTGCTGAGTTAAGGTTCCCACAGTCGCTGTTGCTGCTGCCCGTGCTCTGTAGTCGACACCTCCTTGCGTTATCGCGCAGCGTGCCTGCACTAATAAAGATTGCTCCATCGCTGTGGCTAAGGTTAGGGAAGAGGTTTTCCCTTGGCACAACAGTAATTGAATAATACTTCTTTTCAGATGTTGGAATACTTCAGCATCACTAAAGAATTAAGTCTCCCAGCCTCTTTGTGAGAGGTGACTCTTGGAGAGCCATCCAAAGTTTGATAGGGCCACCCAAATAGCTCTTAGGAAGGCTAAGGCAGAGTCAAGATCCACTGTCTCAGCCCTGTGCGTTGGCTGCCGGAACCTCCCTTTTGCCCCTCAGCCTGCAGTTTAGGGATGGAGATGTTGGATTTGCCTGGTGTTGGGTACCTGTGGAGCCACGACCCTTTTGCAGTAGCAGAGAAATTGTGGTGGAATCATTAGCTGTGAAGTTCAGAGCAGATTTTAATCTCCATTTCTCTATGCAGGCTTTCTTCTCAGCAGCAGGGAGTACAGACAGCACAGCGGGGTTTCCACAGGTGAGCAGTGAATACCACCAGAAGGTCCACCAAAAAAAGAGGCAGTTGTTTCCTCTCCAGTGCAGTGCTCTCTAGTGTTTGATGTGAGCGAGCCTGTCTGCGGTCCTCTGCATTATGGTCTGCCTGTGCCGTCATGGGAAGGCAGTGCTTCCCATCCACACCTTTGCAGTGCTGGAAACAAATGCTGAGCCTCCACTGCAGCACAAAAGCAAGTGGAGAAGCTCTCTGGGGCAGGAATGCTGGGTGCTGACAATCAGTTAGAGGCTGCTCCTCCTTATTTCTCTCCTTTATCCACCACCTACGTGAAAAAGCAGAAAGAGATGTTCCAGCCTTAATTTTTGTGTCCAGAGCAGGACTTGAGAGGGAGAAACGTGGAGCTCCCTCTGTCCTGTGCCAGCAGCTGCCTCTCCTCACCCCTGTGAGCTCGCAGGAAGCTGTTGGGTTAGGTTACTCATTCGTGGAGGTCAGGACTAGGTCTGGGTTTTTTTTTTTCCTTTGTGTTTAGGAAACGGTTTACAAACTGTTTTGAGCATGGGGGAGCTGGTGCCATGTGAAAGAGGCTGCTCAGCCTCCTTTAAGCTGGACTTCTCTGCCCTGCCTCTCCCTTTCCGTAACCTCTCTCTGGCCTGGCAGTGTGAGTGTTGACGAGTGCTCTCCCCAGCCTGCAGCCCTTCCACCTCCTTAATGTGACCTTGGTCACCAAACCACCTCAGGGCTTTATTTTTACTCTAGCCTTTTTGTTTTGCGTGATGAGGTTGGTTTCTTTCCCCCTTGCAGTGAGAAGACTTCTCTGCAGAGGAAGTAAGAGAGTGCCAGGCTGCAGTTGAAGCTGGTTAAACACTGAAACCACACTCCTAGCCTCGCTGGCTTTGAGACGTGACATTCAACCATGCAGCTCAGTAGGGGCTTTTTTTGCCCACCAGTTGTGCACCATCCCTGGTTGCACTTCTTTTTATAAACTCTGGTTTTTTACTTTAAAATGCTGATAAAAATCTTCCCGCTGGAGCTCCCGTGATCCAGCCAGGAATGCTGTTGCACCTTGCCCAGGCTCGTGATCTTCCATGGATGCTCAGTGCTGCTCCACTAAAGCTCCTGGAGCTCAGTAGAGCTCACAGAGCCCAGTTACCAATTTAGCCCGTGCACATGTGTTGTGTAGAAACCCACGTGTTGCTTTCCAGCCCAACGTGACCTTTTGTCACTACCCAGAAAGTGAAGGCTGAGCTGTTGGTAAGAGTTTCCAGAGGTTGGGGTTGATCTTTTATTTTCCCCTTTTCTCTTTAAACCATGTTGTTGGTTTTACTTAACTGTGAAGAACAAGGCAGGGACTTGGATGGGAGAGACAAGGACATGTTCTCCTTCCGGTAACCGGCATCTGGTGCTAATGTGTGTGGAATATCGCAGTGGATCAGAGATGGGAGAGGACAAGGACATCAAGGAGTTCTGCCTGTGTTGAGGGGCTCTGCTCTATCCCAGTGCTTGGAGAGGCTGCGGTGAGGGGAGCGAGACTTTGAGTTCCAACAAGCTTCTCATACTCCAAAACCAAGTACAATGATCCTGAAACCGCCTTTCCCTGTCAGTCACTCTTTCCTCATTTCCTCTCCTGCTGGTGCTGATCAGCCAGGGATTTGTGTGTAACCAAACCCCCTCCTGCTGCCGCACATGAGTCCTTTCTTGGGGCAGCGGATTTGATGATCCAGGCACTGCTGAGTGGGTTGGGAGGGAGAGTTTGCACTTCAGACAAGAATAATGCCAGAATTGGCAGTAAAGGAAATAAAATGCCTAATAGCAGGGCTGGGAAATTTCCCAGAGCAGGGTGAAGGCTGCAGACAGTGATTTCTCTTGAGCTTTTTTTGTTAGTCTAACCTTGATCTCTGTCTGGAGTTGGCCTGAACCAGCTTTTTCTGCTGCCTGCTGTACAATTTTTGGGATGGGCACCTCATATTCCACAGCCAAACCTCTTAATTCTGCCATGGGGAATGTTTATTTCTCTTAAACATTGAATGAGCCATTTCCAGACAGGCTTCGTATCCACTGTGGAGGTGGGTATTCGGAAAGAAACTTCCTTCCGGAGGATCAGGGAGTGGAACCTGCTGGAATCTGTGTCATTTCCTCTGTCCTTGGCTCTACTCTTCCTCCCCAGCAGATTCCATTGCTGTGTAATTCTGAGCGGAGAGGGTGATGCCTTCATGCCCTGTGTTACATGGCCCAGGTGTAGAAGGGAAGGCTCCAGAAGGACTCCGGGAATGCCGCAGGGTGGACAACTGCCTGCAAGGTGGACAGGTTCCTTCAGGGTCTGGGAACCTGGGGCATAGGCTGGCTGTGAGCGGCTTTTGTTATCCCTTCTATTGTGCATGGCCAGGAGAGCAGAAACGTGAAGGTTGTGTGTGATAGTGCTGCCATCCTTCTGGAAGGCGCTGTCTCTGCTCAGCACATTGTCCAGACGCCTTCCATGTTAGCCTGACTCCATCCTAAACCTTGCTGGATTAAACCTCTTCAGTCTTCACCTTTCTTACTTTCTCATATTTTCCCTCTCCTTTGTGCTTTTACCCCACGATTAATCTTCTCTGAAATAAAGAAGCCAACAACACCCTGAACTACGCGAACAGGAGATCTCTTATGACCAGAACTCATCACATGTTCCTCAGTGCCAGCTTTCTATCACAGGAAGGGGATGCTGTTTACTCCTGGCAAACCGTATGTGTTTGAATATAAGCAGCGTTTTGCTGGTTGAGGCTGCATGTGGCCTCCTTCCGTACCTGTTGGACAAAGAGCGGCTCTGCCTGGGTCAGCTCGCTGTCAGCACTTAACCAGACGCAGCTTGGAGAGCTGAGCGTGTATCCTGAACGACCTGCAGCACCAGAGCCAAATTGTGAAGGGTTTTGTGTGGAAAGTTAACTTGATATCTCAGCTGAGGGCTCTCTGGCATGTTTGCATAGATTCATGGAGTTTATGGCCAGCAGGGACCATTAGATCATCTGCTCTGATCTCCTGTATATCGCAGGTCCTTGAATTTCACCCCGCTACTCCTGTATGAAGCCAAATAACTTGTGTTTGGCTAAAGCTAGACTTCCAGAAAGACATCCAGCATTGAGAATCCACCCTTTTCCTGGGGAGTTCATTCCAGCGATAATTGCCCTGGTTCTGAAACACTTACACCTTATTTCCAGAGTGAACGTTTCCAGTTTGTCCTTGTGCTTTGCAATTGTATGAGCATAAAGAGCCCGTAAGCACCACAGAGGCACTTGGCGCCCTGCAATCAGATCACCTCTCAGTCTTTTTTTGATACACTTAACAGATTGAGCTGTTTAAGTTTTTCACTGCAAGACATCATTTCTGGCCTTGGAATCACTTTTATGGCTGGTTTTTTGGAGCCTTTCCAATTTTTCAGCATCGTTTTAAAACTAAGGGCACTGGAACTGGGTGCAATATTTCAGTGTCAGTCATATAGAGCTGTAAATATGCTGTCCGGTCCCTGCTCCCTGCTTGTGCATCCAAGGGATGTGTTAACCCTTTTTGCTGGACATTGCATTGGAAACTTGACTGCTGTGATCTCTAGAGACTTTTGGAGAAGCTGCCTTGGACACACTTTCCTGGAGGCTAAATTCTACGTGATCCCAGATGCTGAACAAGACGTTTGATGCTCTAAAACCCCAGATTTTTGAAACGATTGTAATAAGCTTGTGTGGATGCGCCGTGTCCATCGTTACTGATTGCTCCGTTCACCTTTGTGGCAGGCGGTTTAACAGTAGAGTTTGCTTTCAGTTCATTGATTAAAAATGGTGCTGGTGAGTCTCTGCCAGCCTCTTTCCATCCAGTACGGGGCCTGCAGACTGCGGCTTTGTAAGAGGTTGCTTAATCAGTTTTTAATCTATTTAATGGGAATAGTGTTTTTCAAGAATGCACATTACTAATTCAGAGAAACCGAACGTACGTACAAGTTTGGTTGGAAAGGAAATAACATGCTTATAAATATTCTATTTGACCTGTTTTCCTTAAATTGAAAGTTCACCTAGTAAATTCATTATTAAATAATAACGGTCAGATATTTGGTTTGGAGCCAGAGAAGTTACCGCAGCTCAATCCTTGCGTTATTGGAGAGGACAATTTTCTTGCTTATGTTTCTTGTCTCACCTGCTCCCTGCAGCAATGAAGGGAAACTCCAAACAGTCGTTGATTTTGCTGAGAGGCTTCCAAAATGCCTCTTTTTCTGGGTTGCCAGCTTGTACCTCCTGCAGCCACAAGATGTGTCCTGGAGCTGGAGCTGCTGCGCTGCAAAGGATCAGAAAACTGCAGGGGTGTCTTGAGGTCTCTTTAACCTGTAAATTAATTCTCTGTGCATCAAAGCCACGATACATCAGGCTTTCTTCCATGTGGTAGCAAATTGGATTTTACATTTGCGCAGTGTCTGATGTGAAGTGTTCAGGATTCCCACTGGAATTACTTCTAATGCTATAGAAATTAATCCGGTTCAGGGCAGGACGATGTGATTGCTGAACAGAAACCTGTGCTAGAGTACTTGGCAAGAAAAAGCGAAGGCGAGCTCTGCATCCATTTGTGGTTGCAGGTGGTGTATGAAGAGGAATGATTATGGTAATTAGCCCAGCTGGAATTTGCCCACAGCTCTGTGGGTATCTTGTAAATACTGCAAAAATGCCAGGCAATCTTGATAGCCCTTTTGTCTCGTCTCCTTTTTGTAGGTAGCCATTTGCACAGAACCCTTCCCACCAGCTCTTTGTTGCCGTTTGCACCTGTAACAGTAAAAACCTCCTCTTGGTGCCTTGCCAGTCGAGCCCGCTGCAGCGTCTCAGGATTTTCAGGAAGCTCTGTAGCAGCGCTCGGTGTTATTTCAGTGGAATACTGAATCATGGAATCATAGAGTGGTTTGGGTTGGGAGGGACCTTAAAGTTCGTCCAGTTCCACCCCCCTGCCATGGGCAGGGACACCATTTTATCAGGGGGCTCCAAGCTGCATCCAACCTGGCCTTGAACACCTCCAGGGATGGGGCAGCCACCGCTGCTCTGGGCAACCTGGGCCAGGGCCTCCCCACCCTCATTGAGAAGAATTTCATCTTAATGTCTGATGTTAATCTTCCCACTTCCAATTAAAGCTGTTCTCCCTCATCTTATCAATACAAAACCTGGTAAAAAGCCCCTCTCCAGCTTTCCTGCAGCCCTTCTCAGTATTGGAGGCTGCTCTAAGATTTACCCAGAGCCTTCTCTTCTCCAAGCTGAACAACCCCAACTCTTCAGCCTGTCGTCATGGCAGAGGCGCTCCATACAGCATGGAAAACACCGGCTAGCCCTGTGCCTTGCAGATTTGGGATGGTGTGAGATAAAGGCTTAGGCTTTAAAGCCATATCCAAGGGAGATAACGGGCTCGCTGCTGCAGTTGAACTGGGTGCTGTAAAGCTCTAAAGAAGCTGCCTAGAGAAGAGAGGAATAATCTTAATAGTCAACATGGTGTATCTCACCCTTCAGCGAGGAGCAAGGATATGGCATGGTTTGGGTGCCTGGATGTTCTTTCACACATTTCTAAGCAAGGAATTTGTGCCTGGAAAAGCCTGGCTGCCCAAGAAACCCTGAAAATATTGGGAATGAGCGTGGTATGTGTTTTGGAGTGAAGCTATGTGTCTCTGTGGTCTTTATCCCAAGCCCTTGTCACTGAGGAGACCTCTGCACTCAGGAGAACATCCCACTGTGCTCCAGGCCCTTCCGCTCCGGTGGAGGCAGCGCATTTGTTACAGGCAGTTTTGCATCTGCTCTTGTGATTAATGGACTTGTCTTTTGCAGCCTATTTTGACTCTGACACCGCATTCTGCTCCACAGATGCTTTGCTGATGTTGAAGAAAGTTTGCCACGCTTGATAAAGACCAGATCCTGAAATTTACTTCCAAACCTGAAGTAACAATTTTTAACTTGAAATGCTTTTTCCCCAGGAGTCACTGCTCCAGAATTCTTCCCTTATTTGGTGCCTCCTTCACAGCTGGGACTGACACTCAGGTGCCAAAGCTTTGCAAGCCAAATGGGTTTGCTCTGGGTTTGAGCACGGCAGCTCTGCTTCCTGGCCCGGATCGTGGCACTCCCTTTCCTTCACACCCCGCTGATGTTTCCTGTGTTTCTGCATTGGGGTGGGAGACACGTTTTCAACTCCTTTTGGTCAGTGCGCGGTCTCTTGAGGTTGGGTCTTGCTTTCTTCTTTGCTGGCTGAAGACGTGACAAACCTTTCCTAAAGCTGTCCGACCGCCTCTGCTCTGTGTGCTGTCAGGACGTACTCCTGGCGGCCTCGCGGTGATCCGAGCTGGCTGTTCCAGGACTGTTGCTATCTCTGCTCTTTGCCACTCGGCGAGAAGTTGTTACTCACTGTTGATTTCTTCCATGGTAACGAATCCAGTTTGCTTGGCAGAGCGGAGTATGGATGCTCCCCAAGCAGCAGTGGGCTGCTTCCTTTGCAGAGGTTGCCTCTTCCCAGGTGGATTTAGTCTGTCTGCACATGCTGACTCATGACAGCCCAAACAGCTGCTTTCAGCTTCAGGCACTACTGTGCGCAGGGACCCCTTCTTCTTTTTGACAGCTGGTTTGTTTTTATAACTAATGCCTTCACTATATGCTCATAACTTCCATATCTGTGATGCCCGCTGTTCAGCTGGAAGGGCCAAAATCCATTTTAGACACTGTTTCATTGTTCATAGAATCATGGAACAGTTTGGATTGGAAGTGACCTTAAAGTTCATCCAGTTCCACACCTTCCATAGGATCAGGTTGCTCAAAACTCCATCCAGCCCGGCCTTGAACACCTCCAGGGATGGGGCATGCATCCAAGTAGGGCATATATAAACCTTACTTCGTGGACTCCTCCCAAGCGACCAACTGGGACCAGCCAGGTTTGATTCCCTTTCTTCCCCTGGCATCCTGACCTCAGTACAAGGACCATTTCCACGAAACCTGTGGAGATGACCACCCTTGGACTGCACAGTGAGTGAGAAGGCAGTGAGGAGTTGTTACAGGTCCCCTGCGAGCACCGTCAGGGCAGCAAGCGCGGTGGTAGGGCTTTGAGGAAGTGTTCCTCTCCACTGTGTGAATGCAGAACGGTGGGTGACAGGACTTCCTCCTCCCTTCCCCAAAGCCGGGCGCTCAGTGGAAGCTGCTGTTTGCCTCTGGCCGTGAGAAGCGGAGTTTGCTGGGAGGAGCAGGAAGGACTCCCAGTGACGGCGGGCCAGGTGAGTCACTAGAGAAAGAGTCATTCAGAGAAAAGCCCAGTCAAAGCAGCCCATGGCCTTAGTGTGAACTTGGAGATGAAAGGTCCAAAGTTAAGTGATGAGCTCATCAAAACCTCAAGGCTGTGGGAGAAAAAGTGATGAAAGAAGTGCAAGAGGTGCCTGCTTGAGATGCCACAGTGCTGGGGCACACAGGTCCCTGCCTGGGCTTGCAGGGTTCATGTTTAAATTGGTGCGAGGTATGAGACGTGGTTCTCTTCTAGAGGCAGGAATCCTATAAATATATGCATATATCTGTGTCCCAGTTCAGCAGTGGTTCCTGTGGAGTGGGACTTAGTCCTTGGTGTTGTGAGTGAAAAGGCTCAGAAGACGGGGACGATGCTCGCGTCCTGGTGAGCTGTCTCGAAGCCGGTGTCTCTGCGGGAACACTCTGGGCACAGGCATCACTTTCTGTTCAGGGTGGGGAATTTTGATCCCCCCTGCTGCTGGTAACATGATGCAGGGATGGCAGGGTGAGCGCTTCCGGGGCTGTGGGTGAATGTGGACCTCGGAGAAGAACTTCTGCCCCAGTTTCTTCTTTCCTCCATGTGCAGCCTGCTGGTTAGTGTTGCCACAGGTTTTCCAGTAGAGGTGGGGCAGGCTATGAGCTCCTGTATCTCCCATCGAGGAGTGCAGAGCACGGACCTCCAGCTCTTGAAGGTGGCAGTACAAGGACTTGCTGTGGGGCAGAGCACAGCCCACTGCCACACTGAGAGCAAGTGCCTCGGTCAGCTGTGTCTCTGGGTGTGTGACTGCAGTCTGAGCTGCAGAGCTGCTCACAAAGCAGCTTCCCACCTCCACAAGCTGGTGCCTGAAAAGAGTATGTGTTAAAGGTTTCAAGCTCTGAGCTACCTTTGGTGACCTGGGAGGACGGTGGAGAAGCAGCTTTATGCAAACTTCGCTGGCAGAGCCAGTAAGGACTTTGCTGTGCTGTCCCAGTATTCCCCAGTCTCTGCTGGGTTTCAGCTGCAGAGTTAATAAAATGGTGGCAAATAAAGTCAGGTTCTAGTGGAAAGGGCTCTTTAGGGCAGTAGTAAAACAGTGAGTAAGCAAGAGCCCCTTGCTGCGGGGGCCGGTTTAATTGGTCTGGCTTGTTTTATGAGACAGGTTTTATGTTTAAACTCGCACGTGGCCCAGGAGCGACGCTGCAGTGGAGCATCATTCTCCGGCATGGCTCCTGCGGGAGCACAGCCCGGCTTAATTACACCGAGCGATCGCACTGCGTGAAGCAGCGGGCATGAGGCATGGCATGAGCCAAGGGGTTCTGCAAGTGAGGGAGGGAGGGACAGGGCTGGAACTGCTTGCGGTGGCATCCTCTGCCGCTGGGCCTGGTGGGAGCTCTGTGCTCCTTGGAGCATCGACTGGTGATCGGCTCACGCCCTGATGTGTGCCCAGCTCCTGGCGGGGCATTACCACAGCCCTGCCTGGCAACCTCGTCCTCCCTCTGCATGTCCAGTCCCCTTGTAAATGAAGCAGCATTGCCAGCCTTTATAGAGGAGTTTAAGGTATCCAAAGCCTCTGGGATGGGAGCGGGTGCTGCTCAGACTGGGTTGGTCCTGCTCAGCATCTCCCCGTGTGCTGTGCGGAGCCTGGCTTTTCTCACCGTGCTGAGGCTGTGCAGGCGCACGGTGCAAGAGGAAAAGCTTCTTGGGTGTGGAGAAGGTAAGAGTGAGGCCAACCCGCTGCTGGTGTGACAGAGCTCCCCCAGGGCCAGGCTAACCTCCCCGTGGCCTCCTGCAAAGTCTTGTAGGTATGGGCTGGGGCTCTGCAGACGTGGCTCGGAGCAGCAGTGAGTGATTGTTCAGGTCAGGTTTAGGTGCTGCTGGGCATCAGAACCTGCCATCGCTCTCCTGCAGCTCTGTGATGCTCTGCTCGTTCAATAGCTGCAGCTTCCAGGGCCTTTTCCAATACTTCCGAAAGTGGCTCCTGCCTTTGCTGCTGCATCCAAGCACTGCCCAGAACACCGCGCTCCTGCTCTGCACTGACCAGTGGCTGTGGAACACTGGACCAGTTTCCTCTCTTAGCTGAGGTTTGGGGTTTTATTCCCATTGGTGGGAAAGGCTGTGCTGGGGGGCTCCTTATGCGGTGCTGGGGGCTCCCAGGGCACAAAGCCAGGGGGCTGGGAGTGGGGTGTAGGGGGGTACAGTGCCCGATGCCTGAAGGGTAGAGTGTGCAGAGTGCAGTGCCCGGTGCCCGCGGGGTGTGGATGTCCGGTGCCCAGTGCTGCCAGGGTGTGAGGTGCAGTGCCCAGTGCCGGCAGCGTGCTGTGCCCATCTGGTGCCTTCAGGATTGTGATGCCTGGTGCCTGTGGGGTGCAGTGCCTGGTGCCAGGAAGTGCAGGGGTGTGGTGCCCAGTGCCTGCAGGATCCAGTCCTGAGATGCGGTACCCAGTGCCTATAGGGTGCAATGCCTGCGGGATCTGATGCCTGGGATGCAGTGCCTGGTGCCCGCTGGATCCAAGATGCAGTGCCCATGGGATCCTGAGCCCAGGATGCAGTGCCCAGGATGCGATGCCTGGTGCCTATGGGATGCCGTGCCCGGATGCAGGCAGGATCCGGTGGCCGGGATGCGGTGCCCAGGGGATGCGATAGCCTGTACCCACGGGATGCAGACGCGGGTGCCGTTCCCAGCCGGGCCGGCAGAGAGCGCTGCGCCTCCACCGCGCTCCCCCCGCGCTGCCCGGAGGGTTCGGGCCGGTCCCCAGTTCCCACCGCCCGTGCCACCCCCGGCAGCCCAGCCAGGTTCTTCCCTCACTGGGGACAGCGTTAATTCACAGGAAATCGGAGAGAGTTTAATTGTTTTCTCCTCTCCCTCACTTTTTTTTTTTTTTTTCCCATGCAGCTGAACAAAAGGTTCATCCTCAGTTTTCTCCATGCCCATGGGAAGCTGTTTACCAGGATTGGGTAAGTGTGCAGGATGTTTATTTTATTTTCCTACATTACAAGTCTTTTTGGAATTTAATATTGTTAGCAACTAAGCTGTGTTTGGAGCTGAGGGCACAGGGTGTGAATTCTTGCAGGCCCAGCCTCCTGGTTTTTATTCTCCTTACCCACCCTCCCATCCACCCTGAGCGTTGTTTGGGCTCTTTCTTCCCCACCTCAGGCTCTGGTCCTGCCCGTGCATGGGGCATTGCTCTGGCAAAGGCTGAGCTTGGAAGGCTGACACACACAAGTGAGGGGCTAGAGGCCGTTTCCTTCCTCTCCCATCACCTAACCATGCTCCCTGCTCCTTAACTTCTGTTTTTTTCCCCCCCCTTGCCCATTTTTCCGACTCTTAGCCAGCAGAGAGGTGGCTCTGGGGGGCTCTTGGTGGCTGCTGCCTGCAAGGAGCACAAAGCCATCAAGGCAGAACCATGCAGGGGCTGAAAGCTGCCATCCGGAGCGTGTCAAGACAAGCCTTGCCCTTCGTCTCCTCACTGCCATTCCAGTGAAAGCCTCGGAGCTCAGAGCTGCCCCGGCTGTGGGAACAGCTTTGTACAAAGTGCCCTTGGCAATGTCTGTCAGAAACTGGTTTCAATTAATTGAACAGCTACCTTGAAGCAAAGCAAGCCTGATTCAGGCCCGGGCTGAGATCCCAGCCTGGGGGACATCCTTCTGAGCCAGAGATCAGAGCTCAGCCGTGCAGCTGATGGGCTTTCCGTGGAACTGCCCCGCTTGCGGGTCTGGACTGGCCCTCGTTGTCAGGTGATGGGGCAGCTGTTGTAGCGAGACCTCGCATGGGTTCAGATGATCTCTGGCAGCAGTGGCCTGTGCTCGAGCCTGCCAGCACTGCATAAGCAGATGTGGTCTCATGAGCTCTTCTGGCTCTTTCAGCCCCTTGTGGAACTAATGAATACAAGTTACAGGGCTGAGAGACCTTTTCCAGGCCACTTAGGTAAACATAATACGGATGCAAAGTGGCACCTTGTCCCTACGGTTGTTTCTTTGACTCAGATCTACAATTCCCAATCTCTGGGCCTCTCCACTTTCCCTCCTGGAGTGGGAAAGCACAGCAGTGCAGGACACAGCACAGACCCTGCCACGCAGCCTGGAACCTCAGCACTGGTTCCATCCAACGCGGTCTGGAGTGGCCAGACAGGAGTGGCACGTGCTTGGCTTTGGACCTTCCATAAAGCAATGGGAAGTGGGAGCTGTGCTGGCCACTTTATTGGAGATTGGATTTTCTGAGGGCGAGGAGGAAAGCAATCTGCTCACTGCCAGTGGTGTTGATCTCTCCCTGAGTCACAAGGCACTGATTATCTGCTGGCGGGCAGCAGGCAGGCCTGTCTGAGAGGCAGATCTGGATGTCCTCCTGCCCACAGGAAAAGAGGAGGAAAGCTACAAGAGCCCAGGGAAGGTTTGGAAACTGCGCTTTGTCTGTGCCGGAGCACAGAGCATCCGGGGAGCTGCTGGTCCACGGTTTGGTGGGACCGTGCTGCAGCCGAGCTCTGGTTGAGTGCGTGCCAGCAGGGGGATTAGTGGGGATGTTGCGGAGATCGTTTGCACATTTGGCTCCCAAGACCTGCGTGAAATGAAGATGCAGCGTTTGAGGCGGTTGCTTCCCAGGACAGTCATTTAGAAAACCCGAATATGTTTAATGGTAGAGAATATCCCCTCAAGTACTTAGAAGGGAACTAGAAAGTAATACCGTGACACAGGAAGAGAAAATCATCCAGCCCTGCTAAACAGCTTCTGCGCTTAAGTAGGTAAAAGGTGAGGAATAGTTGAGTCCTCTTTGGGCAGGATCTTCAGTGATTTATCTGTAAAAAAGTACGGAAAAGATGATGTTGCCCTAATTGGACTCTTTTGCTCCTAAAACCACAGGTAAGCCATTTATTAAAAGCTTCCGCTCTGCTCCTGACCTGCTGGTTCTGAGCTCAGTGGGGTTTTACTGTGTGCTGTTCCAGATGTGCTGCGGTATCAAAGCACAGCTCGGGGGGCTGAGGGAGCCCTTGCTCCTCCTTGTTGCTGTTCCATGGCAATAAACATAGAATTATGGAATGGTTTGGATTGAAAGGGACCTCAAAGCCCATCGAGTTCCACCCCCTGCCATGGGCAGGGACACCTCCCACTGGATCAGGGGGCTCCAAGCCCCATCCAACCTGGCCTTGAACACCTCTAGGGATGGGGCAGCCACCACTGCTCTGGGCAACCTGGGCCAGGGCCTCCCCACCCTCATCATAAAGAATTTCTTCCTAATGTCTGATCTAAATCTTCCCCCTTCCAATTTAAAGCCATTCCCTCTTGTCCTATCACTACTAATCTTCATCTTCTCGCTAACAGCCCATCCTGCAAAGAGCTCCTCCATCTCCAGTGTCCTGGCAGCCCCTGGAGGATGTTGCTGGATACGCTGGATGCGGTCTGAGATTTCTCAAAGTTAGGAAGTCTTTAGAAGCAATCAGTTTGCTCAAATTCCCTGGCTGTGCCCCAAATCCAGGGAAGTTGCCTCTTCCAGGGGGAGCGGTGCTTTTGTACCGTCAGGGCTGCTCCGTTCTGCACAGCTACAAAGTACAAGGGGCCTGTTTGTTCCAGCCCCTGTTTGTGGGGCGGTAAAGGGGACTTGGAGCTGCTCCAGAAAACAGTGCCTGGGGAGAGGGTACCCTGCTGCTTGAGGGCTGAAAAGCATCACTGAAATACAGTTAGAGGAAAGCCATTTCGGTCTTTAAAAATAGAACCTATTACTGTCCTGAAAGTCTGCTGGGGAAGCCCAGCAGAATTGCCCATGTGGGTTACCAGAAGTGGCTTGCTAATCCAGCCTGTAGCATGCTGATATCACCAGATCTGAATCTCTCAGGGGAAGGTAGAGGAAATTGTGATGGAGGCCCCTGAGGTCACCTGCCCCAGCTCCAGATGCCTCACCCTCTGCGGATTTTGGCTCCCTTGCTCCCGTGTGGGCACGCTGGTACAGGGTCTCTGGTAAAAGGAGCAGGCACTTGCTGAGAGCCTAGGATTAATTCTGGCTGGGTCTGACTGTGGCTTTTTCTAGTGCAGGAGTGAGAAATAACAGAGTAAGCTCAGCAGGAGGGGCAGTGGGACAGGAGGACGTCCCCCTCCCCAGTAATTTTCAGTGTTTTTGGAAGCTTCTTAGTTATAAAGTTGTCTTCATGGGATGCTAGGCAAGGGCTCTCTTAGGAAGGGCTGCTGTGGGCATCAATGCCTCAGTCATTTCTGTGAACTGACTGTGCTCTCCTGTGCAATCAGTTCAGTTCTTGTCCCCCTTCAGCTGCTGAGGATCCAGCAGCTCTGAGAAGTAACCTCAGCCCAGCTTCCTCAGCGATGCCAGATGAAGAGTAGGATAAATACGTCAGATCTCTATGGGCGCTTGTGAGCGGTGTTGAAAGCCCACCCTGTCCCCAGCTGTGGCACTGCAGCCGCTGGCTGCTGTGTCCTGATGAGCAACAGCAGTGCTGTGTGCTGCAGGGACCAGCTCCAGCTTGGACGTTCCAGCAGTTCGATGAGGCCAGTCGTTAGTCTGCAAGTCCCTGTGATGAAATTTAGGGGCTCAGCAACAGTGCTGAGGAGTCTGTGTAGCCTGGGGGGATGGGGCTTGGTGCCATGGGATCCGATCCTACAGTGAGGAGCCCAGGGACAGGCACCGTTCTTCTGGATGAAGCACGCTCTGGCCGACGTTCAATGCACTGGAATTGCCACATCCGCAGTGTGGCACCAGTGTGTGCAGTTTGCTGCAGCCTGGGTTTCTCGGGAGTCCCATGGGCTGCTCCTGCTCCAAGCGAGCTGCTGTGCCTCTTGGCACCCCTCCCAGGTTGGTAGAAGTCAGTAGAAAAAAATGGTTGGTCAGAAATGACTCATAAAGGCCGTGTTTTCCTGCCAAAGGAATGCTGCCTGCTGGTCACAGAGCAATCCCT
The DNA here is from genome assembly GCA_033558235.1 of Neomorphus geoffroyi. Classification (NCBI taxonomy): domain Eukaryota; kingdom Metazoa; phylum Chordata; class Aves; order Cuculiformes; family Neomorphidae; genus Neomorphus; species Neomorphus geoffroyi. The sequence goes on from JAUMJM010000018.1 coordinate 7,114,916, forward strand.
CACTGACTTCTCTAAGAAAGGCTTCAGCTGCCTCCGTTGCAGCCTGAACCTTCATTCCTGGAGCCAGGAGACATCATCCCATGGGGTCCCCCTTTCCCAGGAGCCGTGACACTGAGTGAGCTGTGCCCACTGCCCACACCGGGACGAGGCCCGCTCTCTACACACTCTCTCTCTCTGTCTACAGGATGGAGACTTTCCCCGCGGTGGCTGAGGAGGTCCTGAGGGAGTTCCAGGTCCTGCTGCAGCACAGCCCCCCTCCCATCGGAAGCAACCGCATGCTCCAGCTTGTGGCAATCAACATGTTTGCAGTGTATAACTCCCAGCCCAAAGGTACCACGTGCTTCTTCAAGGGAACCAGGCTGGGGATTGCCTGCTCCTTGTAGGGAGCAGCTGCTTGTAGAGAAGGGTGGTGGTGGGGACTCAGCAGCTGGAGACGGAGGTGGTTGGATGCCTGGGGGTGTTGCTGTGCATAGGGGCAGCAAAGGGGCCTTGATTTGGCCTTGGTGGAGCTGGTTGAGCTGTCTGGGGAGTGAGGAGGCATCACATCTCGCGGGGGCCTGCGTTAATAAGCCCAGAAGGAAGGCACTGCTTTATGGCTCTGCCTTCCCTGCGTTCAGCCTGGGCCCTGCTCGGTGCCTGCACTGGCACCAAGGAGGGCTTGGGAGGATCTCAGAGGCCCTTGGCTGTGGGGAGAGTGACGTTGGCTGTGGCCACTTCTGTCCATGCAGGCGGCTGGGCAATGCGATGCCGCTTTCAGAAAGGCAAGTCTGAAGGCTATGCCTCGTTTAAGGGCACCTGGAGAGCAAAGCAGATCTATTATTACTCACCCTCCTCTTCTCATCTCCTCTATCTGCCCAGCAAGCTGTGTGTGGTCTCTGCCATTGTCAGATTTAACCCGTTGGTTAGCAGAGATACCACTAAATCAGAATCTCTTCTATTGAGTTTGACATGGTGCTTCCAGGGGATGTGTTTTTTTCTGTGGCCTGCGACATGCACAGGGTGGACGGGACCCAGGTGTGCTGAGCCATGTGTTTGGGACCAGGGATGGGGCTCCTGGGTGGGAGGAAGCAGCATTTCGCATACTGTTCGATGGGATTCAGATCTCAAAGGTGGAGGCCTCCAGCTGATGGATTTCAGTCAAAGCCACCATGCAGGTGATCAGGCTGAGCCCCAGAGCTGCTGCTGGAAGACTTCTCCCTCTTGAGCCAGTTGGCCACTTGTCAGATGGGTGGTTAGTGGCCAAGGGCAGCTGATGGAAGCGAAGTGTCATCGGCTGGATGGCTGGGAAGCAGCTCCTGTGCGCTGTGCCTGCTGCTCAGCCAGCCTTGCAGCGTTTCCTCTCCCTAGGGGAATCCCTGGGGGAGCTGTCAGCCCTGCTGGCGAGGCAGCCTCGATGCCAGCCAGCGCCGACGTGTTTATCTTTGAGCTGCAAAGTACTTTATGATTATGAGCAAATGCCTCTGTGCAGCCCCCTGGTAGGTGTATTAATAGTGGTGTCTGTGCTGCTGACGGGAGCGGGTGGTAAAGAGAGAAGAGATTTGTCTGGGCCCTATAGAAAGCCCTCGTGGCAGAGCTGGAAGCGCTCCCAGCTTGCAGACCGTTGGGCTCTGCTCTTCCATCCATAGCCGAGTTGTGGATGTGTGAGTGACAGTAAGTGAGAGGTGTTTATCTCTTGTGAATAATGAGTGTTCTCGGAGTTTTCTGCCTCCTGTGTGGGGAACCACCAGCTGCTCCCAGCTTCTGGATCTCTGGAGAAATCCAGCCCATTGCTGCTGGGGACCGCAGGCTGCACACGGAGCAGGTGGCAGGGTTCATGGAATGCCTGCAGGTTGGATGACACCGTGGCTGCCATGTGATGTGTGGTGCCCTTTGGGGATTTCCCTGAGGGCTCCTTGCTCTGGTGACCCTAAAATATTGCTGAGAATGTTGTTGGCAAATCAAATCCTGTTGTCAGCGGAAACGCTCTGGGGGTCTCCGAGCGCTTGTGTGCCTGGTTGGGCTTGGTGCCGGCACTGTGATATTGAGAAGAGCTGGGTGCAAAAGGGGAAATAAAACAAAGGGCCTGGAGTTTAAAAGACAAGCAAGAATGTTTGATGATATATTACCGAGTGCCCAGCATGGAGCAAGGGTGTTGGCTCTGTCCCTGGCGTGTGGGTTGCTGTGGGCAGAGGCCTGGCTGGAGCGAACGGCAGAAACGGCTGTCGGGAAGGTGTGGATTTCCATTTCCCAGCACATGAGTCACCTCCCTGGGTTGCAGTAGCTTGGGCAGCAGCAGGAGCGGGTGTGAGGAGGCTGATCCACCCCTGCGAGCGTGTGGGAGGCTGGGAAAGCGCAGGGAGCGGACCCACCCTGCCTGCATCCCAGTTGCCAGGAAGCATGACTGGGGAGCTGTGAGCTGGGCTCGCCGTAGCCGGAGCTTGGCTGCGTCAGCTCTGGAGAGCTGGATCTAACTTTGCAGTTGGACCAAACGACCTCCAGGGATCTCCTCCTACTGAAATCCTTCTGCAAATCTGGGATCAGAGCGTGTCTGTGTCCTTCCCATCGCATGGGCCTGCCTGACCTTCAGCTGTGCGCTCTCGGTAGCAGGCGGAGATCTGTGGGCTCGGGGCCGGCGAGGGAGGTCTGAGAGCCTCTCGTCCCTGCTGTCCTGGAGGAGTTCTCTCCAGGGATAGCTGCTCCCTCGCTCTCCCAATACGGATTTCCAGGTCTCTGGAGCTCCAGCTACTCCGATAAACTTGTAAACTTGCTTGCTTGCCCCATGTTTGGTGCCTAATGCGTCCCTCATGCTGGGACCCGGTGGGGCTCGCAGTTGTGAACTAGTGGCACTGGCAAAACAGTCTCGACACAGGGAACTTATACAAAATTTTATGCCCATCAACACAAACTTTTGATCACAAATTTGGGTATTGCGAAAAAGGAAACTCGAACAATCAAATGCTTAGAAAAACACCTTTTCTCTCTCTTCCTCAGGGTCACCCCAAACACTTGTCCTGCCCCACCTCCATCCCAGCTTCCCCTTTCACTGCAAATTAAGCTCAGTCTGTCACAATTCCCTCCACGAGGGGACAGGCAGTGCGGGAGGTTGGGGACTCATGCATAGCACTTTCTATCTGCTGCTCTTTGCTTTTTACTTGTTTTCCTTTGCTTTGGCCTGGGTTGGCCGTGGTCCCTCAGGAGCGTCGCTGCCTTGGCGTGCCTCCCCCATGTTGCACTTCTGATGTGTCCTCCCGCACGTCTCTGGTTCCTGGCGGCTGCCACTCTTCTGTAAATCAATCTGCGCGAGGTCAGCATGTGCTTTGCTGTCAGGCTGATGTTTTGGGGTGCAGTGGGGTGTTTAAACTGGTTTCAGAACCAGCCAGCTGTGAGTAGCATGTGGCGTTTCACGGCCTCCTCCCGCGCAGGTCCCAAACCCTGCAGTGTGTGTCCAGGGCAGGGTTAGGATGAGTACAGGTAAGAGCCCTGCAGTCCATGCTCAGCACAGGTGGGAGCCCTGCAGTCCTTGCCCAGTGCAGGTGGGAGCCCCACAGTCCGTACCTGGTGCAGGTGGGAGCCCCCGCAGTCTGTGCCCAGAGCATGTGGGAGCTCCACTGTCCATGCCCAGCACAGGCAGGAGTGCTGCAGTCCATGTCCAGCACAGGCAGGAGACCCGTGGTCTGTGCCCAGTGCAGGCAGGAGCCCCACCTTCCATGCCCAGCACAGGTGGGAGCCCTGCAGTCCATGCCCGGCGCAGGCAGGAGCCCTGCAGTCCATGCCCGGCGCAGGCGGGAGCCCTATGGTCCATGCCAGGCGCAGACAGCTGAGCTGTTCTTGTCCTGCCGGGGCAGCACCAGGCATGCTGGCGCTGGTCTTGGCTGCCTGTTCAGTCGGGCAACACTGGGAAGGCACTGGGAGATGGATTGGGTCTGACAGAGGAAGCCAAAGAATTCCTGCACGAAGTGCTTCCCGTGCTGTTCGGCATCTAACAGCGTATTCCCCCGGGTGAGCCACTCTCCTGGTTGCCCACGGAGGTGGCAACCAGCCAGGGCCCCTCTGACCTCCTGGCTGCCTCCTGTCAGGAGCATTCAAGGTGTGAAAAAGCTTCTTGTGGACCTTGAACCTGCGGGTCAAAGAGGGCCCACCTGGGGGAGGGAGGAAGAAGGACCTGAGCACACAGGGCAGGCGGTGGCTGGCGCTTCACCTGGCATGAAGGTGACTACCAATGGTTTGGGGCATCTTGGGCTCCGACTGGGGTGGGGCCTTCATAGGGTGGCCCGTTTTAACAGTTTGGTAGCCATCTGCACAACGAACTTAGAGAGGAGCTTGGATTCCTTTATCCCAACCGCAAACACTCAGAGAATTTTAATTTTTTTTTAATTCTGTAATTTGGGGAAATAAAACTCTGGTTTCTGAAAGGATTAATTGAAGCCGTGCTTGCGGCAGGGGCATCTCGGTGAGGGGAGAGAGAAACCCCCTCCCAGCCCATCTGTGCCCAATTTACTCCGATCTGGCCTCTCTGAGGCTTTTTTTTTTTTCTTTCTCTCTCTCTTTAATAATTTGTTTTATAATTCCTGGAATCAAACCCATCTCAGACACACTGTTTTATTTTACTGTATTATTGGATTATACTTCCTATAAATCACTGGATGTTATTCATAGGCCACCACCAGAATAACTTCCCCTCTCCCCCCACCCCCTGACGGCCCCGCATTCCAAACAAGCGCGCAGCAAAGTGGGGGTGCAGCAGCGCAGGGCACCCTAGAGACGCTTCCCGGAAATCCCAGCTAATTTGCCTGGCTGCGGGTGTGAAGCATCAGGGCTGCAGCACCTGGATGCCTTCTGGCACTCCTCAGGCCGGTCGCGTTGCGCCGTGTGGAGGTTGTTAGGAGGTCGGGTTTAGGTGGAAGCAGAGAGGGGAGGGGAGCTGCCATATGTGCATCCTCAGCACATGGAGGGAATGAAGTTGCATCCCCCCCAGGGCTGAACAGAGTCGGGGCACAGAGGCACAGGGAGGTTCTGGCCAAGCGTGTGGCTTTAGCTGAAGGTTGGGAGTAGGTTTGCATTTGTCTGTCCTCCCCTATGAGGCCAGGCTGAGAGAGTTGGGGTTGTTCAGCCTGGAGAAGAGAAGGCTCCAGGGAGACCTTAGAGCAGCCTCCCAGTACTGAAAGGGGCTCCAGGAAAGCTGGGGAGGGGCTCTGGATCAGGGAGTGCAGGGATAGGATGAGGGGGAATGGTTTTCAGCTGGAAGAGGGGAGACTGAGATGAGATCTTAGGGAGAAATGTTTTGCTATGAGGATGGAGAGGCCCTGGCCCAGGTTGCCCAGAGCAGTGGTGGCTGCCCCATCCCTGGAGGTGTTCCAGGCCAGGTTGGATGGGGCTCTGAGACCCCTGATCCAGTGGGAGGTGTCCCTGCCCATGGCAGGGGGTGCCACTGATGGGCTTTGAGGTCCCTTCCAACCCAAACCATTTCATCATTCTGTGATTTCAGCCATAGGGAAGTTACGGCAGGACAGGGTGACCAGCCTGCAGAGCATCTTCTCTGCCAAGGATGGGGGATGAGAAGGAAGACTGACTGAGCAGCAGTCCCACTGCCAAAACTCATGTGAGATGGGAGAAGGGTTTGTTGGTGCAGCCAGCATTGCAGGGTCAGGTGGGGCTTTGGTTCGCAGCCCTCCCAGCTCTGTCTTTGTTAGTGGAACCTGGTTAGTTTTCTGTGCAAGGTGGGCTTGGCTGGGAAGCCTTGAAGACTTGCAGCAAGGGAGGATTTGTGCCCCGCTTCCTGCAGCAAGTTCAGAGCAGCGTTTTGCCCCTTTGTCGGCCACAGAGGTGTTTTCAGAGCAGTGTTGAGTAGGTCAATGCTGCACATGCCACTTGGCATAGAGATGCTCCACCTGGCTCACAGGGAACTGCTCTTACACAGTATTTGTCCTCTAAATACAGCCTTTACAAGCTTTTGCTAATGTGCATGGTCCTGCTTGCTCCTTGAAGACCTACACCAGCTTCTGAGATGGTGATGTTGCCTGAGTCTTCTTGGTAGATGCAAGAAAGGATCCACGCATTGGTGCAAATCAGCTGCAGCTTCTAAGCAGGTCCTGGACCTCCGTGTCTGTGTGTATGTTCAGCATCCCAGCCGGGCTGGAGGGAACATCGAATGTAAAGGACACCCTGAAATCAGCCTGTGCTTTTGTAACCAGCAGCCTGCTCTGCTGCCATCCCGCCACCGCGCACGGCCCTGCGCCGGATGGGTTTTGCTTTGCTGACCGCAGCTGCTCTGGCTTGCTCAGGCTAAAGCATGGACCCTTAAAATATCCCCAGAGAGGCTGCAGAGGCTGGTGGTGTCTGCTCTCGGTGGAACTTCACCTCTGGCCATTGCGGTGGTTCTAGCTGGGTTTCTGATGCTCAGAGCCGGCTTTGCTTAAAGAGCTGCGTGCAGCATCAGAAAAAGACCCAGCGGCAGCGTGTGCCGCTCTTATGCCGCAGCCGCATCTCGATGGCTTCTCATGAGGCTCTGACCACATCTTGCACATTGGAGCAGACACAAGGGTTCGAACGCAAGGGAGTCCAGTGCATTGGAGTGGGTTTAAAAATAAAGCAGGGCTACGGACGGCTGCCTTGGTTTGGTAGAACTTTAAAATTAGGCACAAACCAAAGCTCAATAAACCTCAGGCTGTAGATTGCAGAAGCAGCAACCTCATCTTCCCCTGCCTGGGGAGCAACTGAATCTTTTTGTTTGCTCTAAGGTCTCCCTGGAGCCTTCTCTTCTCCAGGCTGAACAACCTCAACTCTCTCAGCCTGTTGAGCGATGCCTGCACCTCACTGTGCCAAGGTGAAGCTCAGCCCATGCCCAACAGAACGGGATGAAGGGTTGAGATGGTGTCAGGGGTGCAACCTGTGTTGCTCATCCCTGGAGCCATACAGCTTCCTGTGCTGAGCTGCTCACTCACACTGGGCCTCCTGAAGGACACGTACGTGTCCGGAGGTGGCAGCTGACCCTCCAGGGTTTCTCCTCTGAGCCCTTGGGAGTGTCATAGGTTGGCACAGTTGCTGGGAACTGTCGGCGCCTTTCCTTTCAGGGAAGGAAGCTGTCTCGGACTTGAGACATATCAGCAAAGTTCAGGTAAAACACTTTTGGCCCAGACGTGTTCAGAGTCTCTCGCTCTTGGGCTCTTGAGGCTGGTGGCAGCAATGTTTAGACCAAAGTCTTCCTTTGCTTATTCCCCTCTGTTTCCTGTTTAAAAGGCAGATTGTCACATATTTGGGGATTTATTTACCGTAATTGGAGTTATTTTCCTGGCTGCTGGCTTCTGCCCTCTGATGCAAGACTCCTCAGCAAAACGTGTGTCCAAAAAGCCGTGTGACTTTTTTCCCCTTGCCAGAAGTGCCAGCAGGAGATGCAATAATCAACACGCTGCAGGGAATTTCCACTGGCAGTTCAGGTTTCTGAAATCTAGACCTTGGCTTTGGAGGTAAAACATCGAGCAGGGCTTTGTGGCAGAGAAAGGAATGGTTGCCAGCGAAAGCGAGTGTTTGCTGGTGTGTCAGACTTTCCAGTCCTGCCCTCCAGCCCGAGTGTGGCACAAGTCCCCACCGGGCAGGGTTGGATGAGCTCGCTGGGGGCTCCTGTCACACAAGCACATCCTAACATCTGCCCTTGAAGCTGTTCCACCAAGTGCAGGACGATACCGAGATCTCATATCAGGGCAACAAAACAGAGGGGGAAATGATTTATAATCACAAAGCTGGAGTCTGTTTTACAGCCAAGCTTCGGCAACGCGAGCGGCAAGTCGGGGCAGAGCCGGCGAGAGGCAAGGGCAGGTTGGAGGGGCTGTCACGGCGCAACGCTGCCATTGGCCTGGGCCAGTGCTGCGAACACTGAAGCAAACCCACTATTGTGAGGGAGCAGCAGTGTCGCTCTGTGAAATAAAAGGCAGGAAACAGAGCGCTGGCACGCAGTGTCCATCCATCCCATGGTAAAGTGAGAAAGGAGGTGCCCGGGGCTCTGCCTCACCCTTGCCTGGGTGGTGGAGATGAGGGGTGCCAGGGAACCCGAGCGGCGTTGCACCAGGTGCAGCGGCTTTGGTGAGGCTTTAGATGTTTGCAGCGTGACAGGAAATCCTCTCACTTTTAAAGAGATGTTTCTGACTCTTTAATGTGCTTCGCGCCTTTGATTTCCTCCTACTTCTAAGCAGCATCGAGTCAATTACTCTATTTCTATTTAATTCTCTGGGAGAACATTGTATAATTAGGCTAATTATGGTGCTTTGTGAAGTTGTAAAACTCTTGATTGAGCTTGCGGGGCTGTTTTATAGCCTGCCAGGTGTAGGCAGGGAGGGCTGCCTGCCCCATGCTTTCTGCAGGGTCGGGTGAATCCTGCCAGCTCGGTGAGGGCAGCCTCCTCCCCAGGGCTGCCCCAGGGGCACTGCAGGTTGTCCCCTGCCAGCTCCATCCTACCTCTGTCTGCTTGTGGGCTGCAGTCCCTCAGCAAATTGGGTGCCTGATGCTGGGGGAGCTTGTTGGGATGAATGCTGAGGTCAAGAACAGTAGCACAGCCAAGGCTGTGTTTCTGCTCTGAAGGGCATCTGCAACCTGGAGGTGACCCCATGGAGGTTTGTGTATGGAGACCTTTCGTTTTCCCCAGTTTGATTCTACCTCAGGCCTGTGCATGTGCCTGTGCCGCGGGTTCATGGCTGCATGGTGCTGGCTTTGCTGTGCTAATGATGGTCAGGAGGAAGGTGAGGACTTGTTGAGCGTGACCTTCAGGAGTGATGATCAGTCCAACAGTACAAACTGGGGCAGTTTAACCCTGGCCAGGTGACAGCGTTGAAGGCATGTGGCCCTTCTCTAATCCAAGGGTCGTTTTTAGCACTGATTGATGTGGCTGATGCCGGCTGTGGTTACAGTGACTGTAGGGCTGTCTTCTAGGTGACACAGAAATGGCATGAGTGTGACCAGCAGGGTGAGCGAGGTGATTCTGTCGCTCTATTCTGCTCTCCTGAGACCTCACCTGGAGCCCTGTGTTCAGTTCTGGAGTTCTCAGCACAGGGAGGACATGGAGCTGCTGGAGCGAGTCCAGAGGAGGCCACGGAGATGATTCGAGGGCTGGAGAACCTCCTGTGCAAGGACAGGCTGGGAGAGCTGGGGTTGTTCAGCTGGTGAAGAGAAGGCTCTGGGGAGACCTTAGTACTGAAAGGAGCTCTAGGAAGGCTGGGAACGGTTTTCAGCTGAAAGAGGGGAGATGGAGGTGAGATCTTAGGAAAAGATGTTTGGCTGTGAGCGTGGGGAGGCCCTGGCTCAGGTTGCCCATAGCAGTGGTGGCTGCCCCATCCCTGGAGGTGTTCAAGGCCAGGTTGGATGGGGCTTGGAGCCCCCTGATCCAGTGGGAGGTGTCCCTGCCCATGACAGGGGGGTGGAACTGGTTGGGCTTTGAGGTTCCTTCCAACCCAAACCATTCTGTGATTCTATGACTCTTTGCCTATCCCTGAGGCTGGCACGCGTCTCCAGCGGTTACTTTTGGGTCCCCCAGCCAGTGAAGCGGGAGGCGAGTTGGGCAGGAGCACATCGCCTGTAGGATGGGAGGAGTCGGGTGGCTGCAGGGACAGCCGTGACACCCAGCAGCTCCTCAGCTGGAGGGTTTCTTCTCTCCCTCTTCTCCTGTCCCACCCAGAGCGTGTGGTCCCCTGACCCTGCCTCGCTGAACTCTGGGTGCTGCCAGAGCCAGGGCAGCCTTGCGTAAGCAGCGCCTGCTCTCTGGGTAATGGCACCGAGACGGAGAAGGAGACGCCGGCTGCCAAAGGCGGGTTGGGAACAGCACAAACCCTTCAGAGTGGGGCCCGGGGAGCCAAGGTCTGACAAGACCTCATGCCTGGTGCTGGGATCGGGGCTCGTCCCGCCCGGGGGGCCCCAATGGGGAGCAGCGAATCGCTGCCACATGGGCCGGTGTGGCTTTAAAAAAGCAGGCGAAGCGGAAGTGATGTTCTCGGGCCCATCTGCGCGGGGAGCAGGAGACGCGCCCCAGCTGGTGCGAGGCCCTGGCAGCCCCGGGAGCTGCCGTCTGCTGGGGTTTACTGCTGTCTACGTTGGAACATGGCTTGGGAAAGAGGGGGGTCGGTGGCACCGTGCCAGTCCCGCTTCGCCTGGCCTTCTCGTTCCTCCTCCTCCTCCCCGCTCCCTCCGATGCTTTAAAGTCACATTTCCAGGCCAGACATAGAATTAATCTCTGGGCACTTCACATTGCTGGCAGCGCAAAGCAGGATGTGGGATCTTTTTTTTTCTCTCTCTCTGCGTCTTGGCTGACTTTTTTACCTCTCGAAGAATTTGGAAGGGCCGTGAGATTCCCCCCGCCCCCCCTCGCCTCGGTGCCGTGCAGTTTTTCAGCACGCTGATCACCCTGCTGTGGCTTCACCCTAATAGATTTCATATGCTGACACAGTTGACATCAGTACCAAACTATTTTACATGTGATCTGGTGTATTTCCTGAGGAAATCTGCAAGATATTTATTAAGAACTAATAAAATAAACCTCTCCATGAGCTTTTAGGTAGTTTTCAATTTTTCATGTCTCTCTCGTTTCCTCTTATCAATGAGTTTCTATTTTCTCCCTCCTCTCTCTGACCATCGCAAAAGGAAACAAAAATAAATGTTTTAAACCGTTCCTGAATGGACACTGGGAATATTTCTGTAGTGATGTATTAGCAAAGTCGTATTTTTAGTGCTGTATTGTCAAACTAAAAATATCCTGCTGCAGTGCATCCTTTTTATAGGGCTTTGTGTTGTGTGTGCGCGCGCGTGTGCGCTTTGTGTCCTGCGAGTTTGCACCAGTGTGTAAGGGTCTGGCTTTGTGCTGCAGCAGCGTTGCCTCCTCGTCGCAGCTGGACTCCATTAGGCCTTGAAAATTAAAGTAATCCTGGTTAGGAAAGGGGAAAAAAATTAATCAATCTCGCAGAGCCGCGTTTTCCCCAGCTGAGCCAGAATACCTGCGTGGCAGCCCCGCACTGAGGGACTCCAGCAGCTTGGGTTTGTGGGGCTGGTGGCTTCGCCGCTGCGTTCCAGCCGCCGAGGGTGTTCCCTGCGCGCTGGGCTGAGGGCAGTGGCACCGCTTTCCCTGCCGCCGCGAGGTTCAGGGCGAGGTTTGTTCCTAAAGGAGGGTTCCTGCTCAGTTTTCCATGCTCAGGGAGCCCTTTAGGGCACTGTGCGTGTGTGGAGCTGGGAGCAGGCAGGATACTCATCTTCTAAGAGGAGTTTTCTACGTTTTCTGCTGTCTCTCTCTTCCAATTAGCAGAGAGCCCAAGGTGGGAGCTGGGCTGAGCCCCCTCCCCTTTGTGCCCCCTGCAGTCAGTGGGACCCCCACTCTGAGGGCAGATCCCCCGAGTTGCGATGGGAGGCGGCTCCATCTCCACCCCACGTGATCGATGCAGCCGTTTCCAAATACCATTTGGTCACCCATCCGTAGAGACCCAACCACTGCTCCGGCCCCCGGGAACAGCCTTGCGTCACAGGTAGCGGGTGCTGCGGCTGACGGGGGCCCTGACGGCCGGCCCCGCAGTGCCGTGCGCACGCTGCGCAGCGTTTTATGGACTGATGCGTCTCACGCGTTCCCCCTCCGGTGGCTTCTCTCCTCTGAGTCACTCGGCGCTTCGCTCGCGGGTGCCTCGCGGTGCAGGCTGCTGCCGGCTGGAGAGCCGCAGCCTTTCGGCTTCCTGCAGAGCCGTTCAGCGAAAGCAGTAATTAGGGGCCGTAAAGATTTTATTTTATTAGCGAGAAGTGTTGGTGGGTAATTGGCCATAATTTGAACCCAGCCAGATTGGAGATTAATAAAAAAATATATAAAACAAAGTCACAGAGCTCTTTTTACCAGAAATGCCAGGGCTGTTACTTGCAAACCTTTCCCAAGGCGGGTGGGACGGGAAGGCGGCTGCTGCGGAGCGGGCGGCCGGCAGTGAGCGCCTGTGCCGTACCCGTCCTTGAGGGCGTTTGACACTGGCATGGGAAGAAAGGAAAGCTTGTTTTCCAAGAACTCTGCTCTTTCTCAGCTTGATAAGCATTTAAAATAAAAGCTGCACAATTGGAATTGGCAGAGCATCCTCATTCTTTTGTCTGTCTGTTTATTTTTTTCCCCTTCATCCCTCGACATGTGTGCTACAGCCCACGGTTACTACGCCCTGCAGAACCACAGGCCTGGAGCTTGGCAGGCGCACGCCAAGCACTGCCCACCCCCAGCCTGGCTCTTTGAAGCCTGGCAGAGCAGCAGAGATCCGGCTCTGCCACCTCCTGGAGTCCAGGGCACTGAAATATTTGGTAAAAGTCTACATTTTCAGCCTCTTTCGATTCCCACTTTGCTTATGGGGCAACAAACCCAGAGTGGGTTTGGACCTGGGCTGGGACTGCGCTGTATGGACCCGATCCGTTTGGTATTTATAGACTCTATTAGAACAGCTCGAGTGTGGCCAACCTGTTGGTGCGGAAGCGCACTGACAGCCGCTGCCTGCATCCTGCACGCTCATTGCGACGGCTGGTGTCAGCGATTGGAGAGAATTCATCACCTCGCTCAGGACGCGAGGCAGAGCCAAACCCTCTCGCGCAGGTCCCGTTATGGGGTGAATCAACCCAGGGAGCGCTGCTGGGTTACCAGTCCTGGGTGTTGCTGTGGTGTGAGGGATGCGGGTGTTGCTGCAGGTTTAGTAGTGCTTGTTTTTCACTTGGCAGCCTGGGCTGGAACCTGGTGTAACTGTTTCCCGAAGAATATTTTTGGTTTGAAAAGCGAAGGTCAGCAGTTCGCGAGTGCAGCGCTTGCAGCCAACTCTGTGGTTCGCCTTGTGCCACCGGGCCAGCAGCACTTGAAATCCTGATCAATTGATCTGCAACAATCTGAAACCACGAAGGGCGACTGCCAGTTCAAACTCTCCGGCTCGCCCCATTCTCCCCACCCAAAGCGTCTTTCTGCCCATATCCCCTTTCTCACCGCCTGTCTCCCTCCCTCCCTTTCAGCTCTGTATTGGAGTTTTGGTCTATCTTTTTCCATCTCTCTGTCTCTTTTCATAACAGTTTTTAATAACGTTTTAGTTAGTTCCAGCCTTTTCCCTCAATGGATCCCATTGGAAAATGCATTTGAAAGGAAACAGTTATACACTTCCCTTCCTTTGAAACTCTGTTGGCACCTTTTCCAGTGCAGTAAACCATACAACATGGATTTTCAAAGTTTCCAAACACAGACACGCTGGCGTTAAATTTATGAAAAAATCTTTTATTCGGCTGTATAGGAACTGTGAGTCTCCGGGCTGCTGGTCACAGCGAAACCCAAGCTCGCCTTGGAACTGCAACAGGTTTTCAATCTCTGCAGGAAACAGCGGCGCTGGCTCTGTGGGAGCCGGCAGCTCCTTCCCAGCAGGAGACGGAGCAGCAATGAAAAGGGTGCTGGAGCACCCGGCGCTGAGCCTGGGAATGGTACAGCAACGGTAGCACTGGGGAGCTTCACGGTCACGCCAGGCCTATCGCAAGGCACTGGAGGAAAGAGGAATTTGGTCTAAGACCATTGTGTCTTGTGCTCATTAAAGACTGTAGAAGGTTTAGGCTCTTCAGTTGCTGAGCCCAGTGGCTGGGGGGCTCAACGGCCCCTGCGAGCCTGCGCGTGCTGCCATCTGCGCAGGGATTTGGGACCTGAGGCTCTGGCTGCAGAGAAGTTGTTGAAGCAGTGAGATCGTGTTTTCTTGTATGGAGGATTGGGTGTTAAAACTTCCTGGAATGGTTTCTTTGCGCGCTGTGGGTTTGTGCCTGTGGTCTCGGCCCTTCCTGTAGGGAATCGCTCACTTGACACCCGAGAACCTCCTTTGTGTGGCACCACTAGAACAGATATTTTCCGAGTGGCCACAGAAGAGCACGGCTCCCAGTCACCACGAGAGGTCGGGTGGTGAATCTGAACTGTGAATGCTGTCGTGAGGGGTTGTTTCCAAACAGAGGGAGCCTTGAACCTGTGCTCAACAGCACTTCCAAATGCTTGAGGTGTGGTGGAATTCCGGTGACGGTTCCTGTGGTGGACGAATCATGGAATGGTTTGGGTTGGAAGGGCTCTTAAAGCCCATCCAGTTCCACCCCCTGCCGTGGGCAGGGACACCTCCCACTGGATCAGGGGGCTCCAAGCCCCATCCAACCTGGCCTGGAACACCTCCAGGGATGGGGCAGCCACCACTGCTCTGGGCAACCTGGGCCAGGGCCTCCCCATCCTCACAGCAAAACATTTCTCCCTAAGATCTCGACCTCCCCTCTTTCAGCCTCAGACCGTTCTCCCTTGTCCTGTCCCTGCACTCCCTGATCCAGAGCCCCTCCCCAGCTTTCCTCAAGCCCCTTTCAGTACTGGGAGGCTGCTCTAAGGGCTCCCCAGAGCGTTCTCTTCTCCAGGCTGAACAACCCCAACTCAACCTGTCAGATCATCTGGGATCCTCGGCACGTAAATCTGAACTCCCCACCCCAGCCTCTGCCCCAGCAGGAGCACTGGATGCACGGGGCTGTTCCCCTCCATGCACAGCAGATGCTGGGGTGAGCGACCACTGATGGTGCCAGCAGAAGAGCCAAGGGACCTGGAGAACAGGCTGCTACACTATTACCTACCTTGTGCTGTCTTTTCTACCTGCTTTACCTTCTCCACTGTCTTGGCTGGATTAGTTTTTTCTTCCCTCATCTATCCAAGCTGCTTCAGCTGCAGTGGCACACGAGAGCTGTCTAATAAAGCTCACTCAGATTTCCCTTGGCCAAGCAGAGTAGACAGCGGTGGCAGACGGCACGTCCAGACCCCGCTGCCGTCCCTGCCAAACCTCTGGTTCCTGCTTCGAAGTGTGAAGGTGCGAGGGATTTCGCTGAAATGGTCAAAGAGTTTTGAACTTGAGAAGAACAATATATTTTCCCTAACCTCATTCTGGCAAATGGCTGAACCCCTTTGTAGATGAAATTTTTCCCAATAAATTCAGCTCGAAGAAAGCTTTTGGCATGAAGGATTGCAGCCTAAATGGTTAAAGTTTGGCAAAGTTCTTGGGAGCTAAACCCAGGGTCTTATAACGGAAAGTGTTAGGTAAGCTTCTCTGTAGGCACAGCGGCTGGGCTGTGCCCCTCCTGGAGGGGTGTCGTAGTGCTGGGATGCCACTGGCATCATCCAGGGAGGCATCACCCACTGATGTTACTGGCATCATCCAGCCTGGAGGGCCTGAACAGATGCTTGGAGGTGGCCCGGGGTTGGAGCAGGAGATGAGGAGGCAGCTCAGGCCTGCAGGCATCGGATGAGGACCCTGGATTTATTGCCTCCCTGGAGCGGGGGGCGGCAGGGGGGTACAGGTTTTGCTTTACGTTTTGGCATTTACTTTGCAAGCTCTGGTCACCTGAGGGCTCTGGTCCCTCAGGAAGCTGTAAAAAGAAGAGCAGCAAAGGAGCGAATGTGTTGAAACGGAAGCTGTGCACTTTGCTGTTCCCGGTCTATCAAATGCTGCTTTCTCTGAACACACTTCTCTGCAGGTGCTTTCTCTCCTTAACTTTTACTCCAGACTTGAAGCACTCACCAAGGTTCACAGCAGAGGAGGCGTCTTCCAGGCTGTCTATTTGTGTTTGCTGCCAGAGACATCACCCACCTCCAGCACAGGACATGGGGGATGGAAAAGGCAGCCTGGTGTTTGCTGTGACTCTCCTGGTAAAACATCCCTCGGGGCTGGAGTAAATCCCTTGGGAAGCTCTGTTCACACCTCCTCCTGCGTTGTAAATACCATCTGACATGATTACAGTTGGGTGCAGGCAGCTCCCGGGTGGGATGCGCGTAGCAGCTTGCTGTGCCTGCTGTGAGTGCCTTCCCCCAGCACGCGTGCCAAGGAGCCTGTGTTCCTGCTGGCCCTTTCGGGATGAGGTTCGGGGCTCTGGGGTTCAGAGCAGACGGCTCCTGCAATAAGAGCTGACAGATCCATGCAGACAGAGGACTGACTACCAGGGCTTTTACTGCATCAGGCTGCGTTGTCCTGCCTCACTGCAATGTTCCTAATTCCTTTTTACATTCCCTTCATCCACATATTTTCTTCTTTCGGTGCGGTGTTCCCTGTTTTGTCCAAATTACCTCGGCACATATCGAGCCCTTCTTGCCTTTGGATCCTTGCAGCAACCTCAATCCCATCCTGCTTGTGCATTCTGTAGCAATATACCCTTTGCAGCAAGAGGCAGCTGGTGCCAGGCTGGTCTGGAGCTGCACATGTCCTGATGGACCTGCTCGCCAGCTTGGAGGGACGTCCTTTCTTATGAGCCAGCCAGGAGTTACGTATGGTTGGGTTTGCCAGCCTTTTAGCTGCCAGACAGGTCAAATCCGTGTTGCTGTCAGTCGTTGGCAGCAGAATCAGCGGCTCTGGGGAGTGCAGAGCCTTGAGGCTAGTGGAGATTTTCCTGTGCCTGTGTTGTAAGTCCTTGGAGCAGGTCTGAGTGCTGAGAAATAACAGTTTCTCAGGTGATTCTCCAGGCTTTGCCAGTGTGGGTGGGACTGTAGGGGCCTTTGCCGAGCTGGGACGGGCCAGGACTGTGTGTCTCAACAACTTAATCCAGTGGGAGGTGTCCCTGCCCATGGCAGGGTGTTGGAACTGCAGGGGCTTTCATGTCCCTTCCTACCCAAACTGTTATATTTACACCGTCTTGGTGTAAATGTGGTTGGTGAAAGCTGGGATGCACGTGGCTCCCCGGACAGGATGAGTGTTTCTGACACGGCTTGGGATGTTTCACATCCGAAATTGACTTCGGCAGCTCACAGGGACCAGGGGTGCAAAGCAAGATCCTGGGCCTTCTGGCTGGGTCAGAGACCCCAAACGCAGAGGGAGAGCTCTGAGTGCCGCTCAGTGCAAGTGGAAATGGCTTCAATCTGTGTTTTGACTGATGGGTCTTTTCAGGAAATTTCTGAGAATAACATTTCTAAAAATGGCTGCTTCTTTCCACTGATATTTCCTGGTAAAGGTTGTAGTTAATTTTAAACCACTATCCTTTTCCCTTTTCAAGTGGAAATGGTTGTGTGCTTATCCTCGAGGCTAATGGCATTCTTTCTGCCCTCGCCTGAGCTGTGCAGTGGAGTGGGACAGCGTGCCACTACCCTGGCTTCCTCTGCAGGACCTGTTGGTTGTCCAGGGCTGCATAAATTAGGGTGGACATGTCTGCTTTCCCCATGGAAACAAATAACCATCTCTCCCTGAGCCACTTCAAAATGACGCTCTCTGTCCGTGACTCCTGGCCAGTCCTGTGTACGCAGGAAAGCTGTCTCTAAACTCCCTCGCCCAGCCTAAAGCTCTGCTCATCGGGGTCAGGAAGGAGATGCTGAGCTGGTTATTGCACCCCAGGTGCAGAGATCTAGTCCTGCACGTGGACCCTGGGCTTAAGGATGGTCAGAGCTGCTGGATCAGCTGGAGGGAGCTGGTGGCCCAGAGCTGTCCTGGCCAGGCAGCCCCTTCGTGTTGGGCAGAGCACAGCTTCCCCTGTGGCTCCCAGGCAGGCTTGCTGCTTCGGGTGGGAATATGTCATTAATTTTTATACCTTCCCCTGTAAACCGTCGACCCTTTTTATGATGTCATGAGGGATTCCTTAATTTTGCAGCTGCTTCCTGGTTACGTCAGAGAAGAGCCTCCCGTCCTAGAGCCCAGCGCTGCAATCCAGGACGGCTGGAAACAAATGAAGTGTTGAATATCTAATGGCTTCCACAGGGAGAGCTGCTCCATCCTCCCCAGGCCCCCGGCATTCCTCACCTCCTCGGCCTCCCTCCCTCGGACAAGCCAGGGGTTTAGCACAGAGCAGAGGGAGCCGCGGGCTCCTGGGCGACCCCCGGGGCGTTGGGAACACGTGTATTGCTGCTGCATGTCTGGGCGCTGTGGCTGAGACCCTCCCAGAGGACCTTCCTGCCTCTCTGGTTGGAATGGGGAGGTGGATTTGGGGCATCCAGGTCATTACTGCAATCCAAAAGTGGCTTTGGGAGGGATCCAGCCCAGTGTGCTGCAGGTGGTGATGTTCAGCTCATCTACAGAGCTCTGCTGGAAAGATGCTCCCTGACTCTGAATTTGGAAGCAGCAGACACCACGGCAGCCGCAGTGTCTGCTGCCTGCAAATTCAGAGACAGGGAGCATCTTTCCAGGAAAGCTGCCCATCATTCCTGGGCTCTTTGCAGGATTTTAGCCAGGGTTGAGCTGCTACCTCCAGGTTCCCAGGCTCTTTTGGGGGCAGATGAGTGCGTGTGTGACTCGCCAGTTCCCAGTGCAGAGCTGGGAGTGCCCGTGACTCATGGGTCCTCTGCGAGGGGAAATGCCCAGCAGCTGTGAGCGTCCCCCTTGCTTTGCTGCTTTATATTCCCGTCAGTTGTGTGCGGTCTCCACCGCAGGCAGGCAGCGTGGCTCTCCTTACCCGCTTTCTGCAGACATCCCCATCCCAGCGCGCTGCCCTGCCAGGGATTCGTCTGGTGGAGGGTGACTCACGGGGAAAACAGTCTCATGTCTGAGCGATAAGAGAGCAAACCAATCGCCTTCAGGTGGTGTCAGCCTGGAGGTGACCCGTCTTCTTCCCTGCAGGGCAGCAGCCAGCTGGTGAATCAGTTGTCTGTGGTGACACATCAGGCTGGCGCCGTGGGCACAGCTCACCCGCACCCCTGTGCTCAGCCACCTCCTCCACCTCTTGCATCCCCTGCCCAGCCCGTTATGTCATCCTTGGGATTGCGTCCGGAGACCCGCTCGTTCCTTCGGTTGCCTTCATGCATGGTCCTTTACCGTGTCACAGGGAAAGGAGGGCTCAGCTCTTGCTCTTCATGAGCAAAGCACATTCCTGCTGCACTCTCTGCCTGTTGCCGGGGCTGCTTCAGGCTTCCCAGCCCAGAGCTGCAGCTCAGATTAGGACAGGAAGGCCAGTGTGGAAACTGACTCACTGGAGTTCTCCCGACCCTTGGCTGGAGTGGTCCAGTTGCCTCACTCAAAGGAATCTGGGCTCTTTTGAGATGGGAATGCTTATTGGCTGGTCTTGTTTTAACAATGAAAGATTCCAGGCTCATGGTGTTCACTGGGATGGATGCAGGAGTGTGTCTGCTGCTTGCTTGCAGTGCAGGGGTTGCTGTGCTCGTTCCCACCACTGCCTAGAGCATGGTAGGAGTGGAGCAGCGGGGAGCCCTTTACTTCCAGCCTCCTGCCCCATCCCTGCGAGCGCACTCAGAGTGGAGCTCTGAGAGCCCTCACTTCGAGCCCCGCTGCCCCATCCCCACAAGTTCACTTAGAGCGGAGCAGCGGGGAGCCCTCACTTCCAGCCCCCCTGCCCCGTCCCCACGAATGCCCTCCTGTCTAAGGCCTCATAGCCTGTGCTCACTCTGCCCTGATTGTCCCTTGCAGGATTTCCTTCGGCACACGGCACTGGGGCAGCCACGAGAAGCTTCCTCCAGCAAATCCCTCTCCTCGGAGGCGGCTGTCCTTTGCATCGCCTGCTCTTTCCCATTCCCATTTCCTGTGGCTGGTTGTGTTGCCCTAATAGAGGTTTGGCATCGCTGTTTTGCACACCCTAGTGGGAGAGGGGATGTGTTTATCACTTTTCCTGGAGATTATCTGTTTAAGCACTCTCTGACAGTTACAATAACAAGGGCAGCGCGTTGTGTTTCCCAGCAAAAGGACACTTGCCGCTGAAAGATGTATAGCACTAATTAGAAATACATAACATCCGGCCACATGGCAGCCTTCTCCCGGCCGCTCCATTTCCTGAGCTCAGACGACTTTGACGACAGTTGGTTTATGTTTTCCATGAATATAATGTTCTCAGAGAAACACAAATTTCTCCCCATTACAAAAGTCCTCGTTCTCTCCATCTCTCTCTCCCCACTCCCCACCCACCCTTTCCCTCGCGATGCAGGTAGATTTATGATTGCAGAAAGCCTGGGTCAGATCCTGCTGCCGGCTGGGTCGGAGCAAAGCTCACAGCCCCTGTGCGGGACGCAGCCGAGAGCCCAGGTAGACTCGCAGAGGGCGCTGCGGCAGCGGTGCCGGCCTCTCTGCAAAGGAACTTGCCTCCTGATAGAAAAGCAGTGCCCAGCTGGAGAAAACAACTCTCTTTCCTTCGTGTAAAGAAACAGGAGGACTCTTCTACAGCTCAGAGGGTGCTTGTGATCTTCAGAAAAACCACCCATCCCTGGTTCTCAGTTGCATTTTCACTGTGCTCACATTGAAATGTTCATCAGCTCCATTTCTTTCCATCCTGTCCCCTTTCCCTCCTCTCGTTCTTGGGCTCCGCTTCAGAGCAGATGACCTGGGCACCGCTTGGAGGAGTCTGGGTCCAGTCTCCAGCTCGCAGCAAGCAGCAGTGATTTTCTGGCGGTCCCCAAGTGCTGGATGGGAGCAGGGCAGTGTCGAGTGTAGCACAGGTTAGGTGTAAGGGTGACTCGATGCAAGGGAGGTAGGAAGATAGAGCATGCTCAGGGAAGTGAAATCTTAGAAGGTTTTAGCTGCTAAAATGAATTCCTATTGAATATGGAAAAAGTGCTGTATTTCAAATGTTTATAGCTTGGCCAAGCATGGACAAATTTCTAGTAGGACAGGAAAACTCTCTGTTAAAAAGGTTATTCTGCAGCAAAATCTCAGCTGCCTTTTCCAGGCTTTGCAGTTGCTAGATTAGCGCAAGGAAAAGGTTGTAAGTGGTTTTTCTAACAAGGGTAAGCTGCTATCTTGTTTCGTAGCCTCATTCTGGCTAGAGCTGCAGCACCTCTGCTACAAAGACAGACTGAGAGAGTTGGGGTTGTCCAGCCCAAGAAGAAATTCTTCACGATGAGGGTGGGGAGGCCCTGGCCCAGGTTGCCCAGAGCAGTGGTGGCTGCCCCATCCCTGGAGGTGTTCCAGGCCAGGCTGGATGGGGCTCGGAGCCCCCTGAGCCAGCAGGAGGCGTCCCTGCCCATGGCAGGGGGTGGCGTTGGGTGGGCTTTGAGGTCCTTTCCAACCCAAACCGTTCCATGATTCTATGATTCTCACAAGTAGCTGAACTGTTTTGGTTAAAGATTTCTGTAAGAATTTAGGCTGAGACAGGCACACAGAATTGAAACTTCAGCTCTTAGAGCTAAAGTCTGAGCCAACTGAAAAAAGGGTCTTCTGAGTGGCTGGTGGCAGGCAGAATGGCACCGTGCTCAAACTCTGCCTGCTTGTGTCCTGCTGGCTGATCGGACATTGAGAGCCCTGACCTCCGTGGTGGGTTTGCAGACAGCTGCAGGGCTTATTTTTTGGGTGTAGAAAGACAGATCTTCAAAGCAAATGCAGCCTATGAAGTGTAGGGTAATGCAAATTACCCAGGTTGTTGTTTCAGGTTGCAAAGTGATGACATTCCTGCTCTAAAACGCTCTGTCTGCTCCTTTATAACCCTGTGTAGTGTTGAGCATCCCTCAAAGTTTTGCTGGTGTAGCTGATGTGGGGCTACAAGTGACCAAGAAGCAGATCCAGCTTGAGAAAGGTCCTGGAAGTTGGGTTTTTAGGCTGTGTTGGTACAGCAGGCAGTGGTGTGGCATGTGGTGAGGGTACGATGTCACCCTGAGTCAGTCCTGGCTGCAAACACCGAGAGTCCTGAAGCCCTGACCTTCAGCTGCGGTTTAACAAGCAGTTATTTCGATAGTGGTGCCAGCTTTACCCCCCTCCTTGCCCCTCACAGAGCCCCTTTGATGGTGATGGCACCACTGAAAGGTGACATTTCCAGCCCCGATGAGCTGTGTGGTGTGATTCACAGGGTAGCTGCACAGGTGAGAGCTGAGAGGTGACGGGGTGACAGGAGCTGTTTAACCGATGCCAGCATTAACAGGGACATTTGCCTGGTTGCAAGGGGAGAAGGTGGAGGGGGAACGTACTGTGGTTGTTTGTGCACGACCTGGTGGTGTGCGGGCTGGTGGCCTCCAGTGCATCCCTGCTGCTGCTCCTGGTGGCACCGAGGAGCCGCACCTCCAACCACCTTGGGGCACCTTGTTTTGTGTGTGATTCCTGTCCGTATCTTGCCTGACGACCACATCCTGGCTGGGCTGGGCTGGGCTGGGTGAATGCAGGGGGTTATCTGATCACAGTCTGCTTGGGGTTTCAGGGGAGGAAGTGGAGTACAGGTTTGTGGCAGCTTTAGCTGATGCCATCGATGCCACCTGAAAATGTCTCTGGTGCCAGGCTTTTGGTGACTGCCTGCAGGGTTTAGGATGCGGGATTTTTGTGGGCCTGAAACTGTAGTTCTGCTACTTCTGAGTATCCAGGGAAACAGATCTGGGAATTACAGGATCTCTCTGCCGGCTCATGTTGGTCCATGGCAGCTGGTGTCCCCAGGTTGTGCCAGTGCTGTTTACCTGCAGGCACAGGACTCACTTACTTACGGGTCACTCTAGCCTCCAAGAACATGGCTTTCCATGAAGTTTGTGCCCCATTGCAGCACAGATGGTTGCTCAGCTCAGAGGTGATGCTGCCCCACGGGCTCCAGAGTGGATTTGCAGCCCCCCTTTCACCATAGTTTTCTCTTCGTGCCAGGGGAGGCTCAGACTCTCGGTGCTGTGGGTGCAGAGAAACAGTTTCCTTGCTGCCCATCACTGTTTCTATGTGAACACCTCTGTTTCACAAGTGCTCTGGCCTTTGTACCCTCACCCTGACTCCTCTGGGGCCACTGCCACCCCACTACCTCCACTTGTGCAGTCCTGACTGGCTCTGAGCTCCCAGCCCAGTGAAAGCGGAGGCTCGCTGCCTCCCGAGGAAAGTGATGAAAAGGCACAAAGAGAAAATCCCTTCTGATTTATGGTGCTTTCCTCTTTTGTCCTGCAATTAAGCTCGTGAGAGCTGGCAATGCTGGGAGCTGGAGTACTAGTCTACGTTCAAGGGTCTTGAGTATGCACCCACCATGCTCTCACCTGGACGTTGCACCTTCCCTGCCCAGTTGTAGGGCTGGGGGAGCCTCTCTGGAATGAGACTCACGAGCTTGGCCGGGGAATGAACCTTCATGACCGGGGGAGTTTTGTGTAATTTAATGATGAGATGACTACGCCCACAGTAGCTGAGCTGGAACCGACCCTGTAATCTGGGTGTCCTGTTCCTCTCACCTGCACAGTGGGCAGCTTTGCAGGCTGTGCCAGGACAGAGCATCCTCGTGGTACATGAAGCACTGCTGCTTTGTGTAAACCAGGTGTGAGCAGTGGGCATGGGGTGCACGTTGGTAGCAATATGATGTGTTGGATGGGGCAGTGGCTGTGAACCGCATTGTGGATGGCTCTGCCTGTGACAGCTCATGTGCAAGAAATGTTTTTACTCCCTTTTGGGTGTTTAGTGTTTTATGGGGACCTTGTAGCCTGTGAGAAGAGCTGAGGGTGGCAGTGGGAAGGGCTGAGGTGCTGGTCCCACGCCTGGCTGTGGCCACCCCAGAGCACTGCTCCAGCGCTTGGAGCCCATCTCTGAAGTCCATTGGGGCTGTGCAGCGCTCCTGCCCCTCAGCATCACAAAAGCCTTTTAGGTCCTGCCTGTTTTGGAGGGAAAGGACTGAGCTCATGTGCCAACCCCGTTTGAGGTGGCTGCTTTTCACCTGCCTTAGGGACCTCTGTGCGGCAGCGCAATGACCATGGTCTTGTTGTGTGCCCATTGAAGACGGCGGTGAAGAGGGTCCAGCATCTCACCCGAGTGTGGCAGGAGGGAGCACAGGGAAGACGACTGTAATTTCTTGAGCTGGACTGTGGCCAGAGCGCTGCGACTAACGCTTTTAATTGTGGGAAAGGCTCCATGAAAGAGATTTACTGTCCCAGAGTGGTCACATCTTTAGTTTTATGTTTCCTCCAGAAGTTGACAGCCCCTGCAGGACAGCACTTCCTACCATTGCTCTGCAGCATCGGCTCTGTCCTGGCTCTGGAAGCAAAGCTGCCAGGAGCCTCTGATGCCACCCTGGGTTGTCCCCAGCGGGTCACCCCCATGGGTCTGAACTCATTGGCAGCTGTAAGGGCTGATCAAATCAAGCCTACAGACCCTTCTCCTGTTCCTATATTTTCTAGGTGTGCTTTAGTCTTTTTCTGGTTGGTTTTAACCTCCCACCCCATTGCTCTGAAATAATTTGTACTTAAAGTCCCAACATTTGTTCTCTGTGCCTCAGGCGTTTTGCTGGCCTTGGCTGGAATGGGGTCTCGATGTCTTACATTTATCCTCTTGCCCTTTGCTGAAAATCCCTGATCTGCCACCTCAGGGGAGTTCAGCCTCCAACACCACCAGCAGTGCTCCTGTCTGTGGCGGAGGTGTCTGGGAGCTGGGGCACTGCAAGGATTCTCCCTCCACGTCCCACACTTTGAGTCGGTACCTACATATTTGCATTTGCTGTGCAAATCCTTCTCCTGGCTTGTGCCAG
This sequence comes from Neomorphus geoffroyi, assembly GCA_033558235.1. Classification (NCBI taxonomy): domain Eukaryota; kingdom Metazoa; phylum Chordata; class Aves; order Cuculiformes; family Neomorphidae; genus Neomorphus; species Neomorphus geoffroyi. The sequence continues at coordinate 7,139,228 of JAUMJM010000018.1, forward strand.
CGTTTCTCACAGCAGCAGGTGATGAGCAAGCTGGCAAGGTGCTGCAGCAGAGCAGCCCGCACGCAGTGAACAGCACTGGCTGGTAGAAAAACCAGGTGCATCGCATCCCACTGGGCAGCAGCTCTGCTCCCACTCTGGCAGCGCTCCCCTGCCTCCCTCCAGGCAAACCTCCAGCCAGCCACTCCCCCCACATCTCAAAGGGGAATTGGGGGCAGAGGGGATTTGGAGGGCAGAGGCTGCCTGTAAGGCTTGGAAACCTCCTGCGAGCTGGCAGCGCGGTGCCCGAGCAAGCATGGGCAGCCTGGTGTGCCCCACGGTGCCCTCGTCCTCGTGGCCAGCTCCAGGCTGCTCCCTCGAGCCAGCTCCCCGCTGCTCTCAGCTGCCTCAGAAGTGGTTTCTGGCGGGGTGTAGCTGTGCCGGGGGGATTTGCCCTCGCTGGGAGCCGGCTCTGTTTGGAAGGGCTGTGGTCGTGTGGCATCTACTTGAGTAACAGCTTCAATTAAGAGCTCTTGACAAGCTGCTGTGTGACTGCTGATCTAATGGGAGGAGCCCCCTCCTCAGTTGCTGAGGTTACAAATGCAGCAGGGACAAAGATCAAATGTGCAGCTAATTACCCTTTTAACGCTTAAACACTCCCCTCCCTCAGAGGAACACATCAGCTCCAAGCAGCAGCTTCTGTGCTGGGAGCCTTGAGTGCTGACTCAGCGTTTGAGGTGGTGTTGGGCACGATGTGGGCAGCTTGAGTGGAGCTTCTTCCCACTCCAAAACGACTGCTCCTCACCTTTGTTCCACCCTACATGGAGCAACTGGGTGCAGGGTAGGTGTGAAATGGGGAATCTTGCACTCCTGGGGAGATCCCTGCCCTGTACAGGATGCAGAAGGGTAGGCTGTGAAGGCAAGGCAGGATGAAGCAGCTGCCCTACTCCCCACTGAGCCTTCTCTCTGTCCCTAGAACCTGTCTCTGAAGACTGCCGCTCCGTCATCCAGGAACAGGCCACGGCCCTGGGACTCTCCATGTTTGCCCTTTTGGTGAGGAGGTGCACCAGCCTGCTGAGGGAATGCATGCAAGGTAAGAGGTCACCGGCAGGATCCATGCAGGGCAGCCTGGTGGGGTCCAGGCCTTCATTCCCCACTATTTTTTACATTCCTTCCCCTCAGCTGGGGCCCTTGAGGTTTTCCCTGGTGTCCCAGGCTCTCCCCAGGTTATGCCTGGATCATCTGGCATGAAAGCCCCTGATGTGTGCAGACAGAAATGTTTGGAAGGGATGGATGCAAGGTGTACTTTTTGCCAGATATTGGGAAACATCCCAAAACCGGGACCTTGGGATCCTATCTCTGTGACCGGTGCCCTGGCACCCTACTGCCCACAGTGAAAGGGATAGAAGATGTCCTGGCTTGCCCTCAGGCCAGTCTGTTTAGAACAGATATGGCTTTGTACTTGCTCTTCCCTTGTGTCTCCAAGGCTGGGATGCTGGGATTTGTGTTGCGCATCCCCAGTCCCTGCCTGAGCCCTGTTCCTGGCCGCAGCGAGCTGCCTCAGCTCCCACATCTTTTATTTGCAGTTCAGCAACAAGAGGTGGAGGAAGAGGATGAGGAGGACGACATCAAGGTCTCTGTCTTGCCCCAAGACCTGAAGGAGCTGCTCCCCAGTGTGAAAGTCTGGTCGGATTGGATGCTTGGCCACCCGGACACGTGGAATCCTCCTCCAGCCTCTCTGGAGCTCCCCAAACAGTACGTGCATCCCTGCTCTGTCTCCTGGTGTCTGCTCCCTTCCTGGGCTCTGTGTGCCACCTTTCCCATGCCAGCTCCTGGCTGTGCTGCTCTGATCTGAGCATCCGAAAGAGGCTCGCAGTGTAGGGGACCTTTGGGAGGACTTGTCACCCTTGGTGGCACAGTGACTTCTCCATTGATGTGTGGGTGGGGCTGAAATGTCTCCGAGAGGGTCATGAGCTGGATCTTTACGTTCTTTTTAGGATGTGCACCTGCCTTTGTTAGGATGCTTCTCCTTTATGTGCTCTGAACAGGCAGGACCTTCCTCTCGGTGAAAGACCGTTCCCAGCGTAAACATTTGGTTGTCTTTTTTTGACTGAGTTGAGCCAACCTTGGTTGGGCTGGGCTGGCCTGGACCAGCTTGCCTGTTCCTGGAGCTCCAAAAGTCACTTCCCTTCTACTTCAGCAACAGCTTCTTTCTCCCCCTGCAATGCACAAAAAGGTTAATTCCCTAAACTGTCCAATTCCAGCCCATTAGTCCATAATGCGGACTAGGCAATTTGCATATTTTTGGACAGAAAATTGAGCGAAGGGGCCAAGTATGGAGTATGCGAAACAGTGTCTGAGCATGCTCCGTAGCTGCTTTCCCGCAGGATTTTCCATCTGCCTCCGGTACTCCGGATCCAGAGCCTGAAATCACGTCTTATTGTTAATCCAAAGGAGCCAGGACCCAGGGTGATGGGAAGGCGCATTAAGAGTAATCCAGCAAAGTGGCTTAACCATTAATGGGTCCCCGCTCTGTGCATCAGGTCCAGTCCTGCTCTCCTGGTTTATTGCCTCTTACTCCAGTTCTTTTTCATTTGGCTGAGGAAATGGAAATCTCACACAGGAAGTTCTGGGCCTCATTTTGTGGAGATGGAGTCTGTTTTCTGTTTGTCGGCTGCTCGGTGTGGGACTGCTGCCTGCTCATGTGAACTGCTGCCCATCTTTGGGCAGGAACTCAAACTGGGATTCATCACGTGAGAGCGTGTGCACCAATCCCCCCTTTCCCCTTGCGCTGCCTGTGCAGGGAGCCGCTGAGCCCTTGGCGACGGGCAGCCTCGAGATGGAATTTCTGATCGGGTTCATGCAGCCAAGCGCTCGGCGTCTTCCCCAGGATGAGCTGCCTCTTGCTCCTGCAGGGCGTGGGCCTGTGTCCCCCTGGGCTTCTGAAGCAGGTGCGGGCTCCTGCTTGCCCCTTGGGATGGGAGAAGGTGGTGGTGACAGCTCACCCCATGGCACAGCAGTGTGGGGCTCTTTGGTTGTATGAGTCTTGGGGCTCTGCTCCTCAAGGTCCTTGTCTGCTTGATGGAGGAACGAGGGGCTTTGTCTTGAAGCAGAGACCCAACCGCTTCTCCACCTTTGCCTCACCCCAAGCAGCCCCTCTTGTTCCATCAGTGCCTTTCCCCTGGAATGTGGGCAGCCTTCCTCATCTTGGCTCCCAGCTCCTCCACCCTGGTGCTCTTTGGCTCACCAGAAACTTCTGTCTTATCCACAGTGAGGAGATGGGCTGTTCTTTCAGCCCAGATCTCTTGTGTTGTCCCAGCATTGCGTGGCACAAGTGGTCCAGGACACCAGGAGCTGAGCTTCCCTGGAAGTGTGGGTAGCGATGAGTAGCAGGGAGTTAGTTCTGACCTTGGGCACAACCTGGGACTTGTGATATTTTCCCTAGAGATGGGAAAGGAATCTGGGAGCACTGGGTTCCTGTTTCAGCTGCCTATTGACACAAGGCTGCTGGCTGGCCCAGGGCTGCTTGGTGACCAGGTAAGGTCACCAAGCCGGGAGGTTTTAGACAGGAGCAGCTTTCAAAGGAGTTGAGAAGTAAAGTATGGGTCAGAGCAGCAGGCATGTTGGAGTAAGCCAAGGTTTATGGGCAAGGTGAGCTTAGGAGCAGGGAGAGCACGTGAGAAGCAAGTGCAGATGCCAGGTCACAGACTAAAGGGCCTGTGCTGTTCCACACGTGCTGTGTGCCTCATGGCGGTGGGACGTGCCATGAGGTCCCCAGCAGTGCCAGTGGAGAAGCTGGATGGACATACTGGAACCACCTCCTAGTACTCTGCAGGCATCGCTTTCATTGCTCCTCGTGGGCACAAAAAAGGGGCAGTGAAAAGAAAACTCCAAAGCACAGAAGCACCCTGCAAGGATGCCATGAATGTGCTAAAGCTTCTGGAAAAAACAGCCCCCATACCCACCTGGCAGCTCTCTCGGAGCAAAGGCCTGGCCCAGAGCTTGCATCAAAGTGCAGCTCGTCCGGGGCCAGCGGTGCTGCCAGAATGACGGCCTGGGCTCAGGGCCAGCGGGGCAGCTTGTCAAGACTCCACTAGAGCCTCGAGCCTGGGCTGCTGGGGCCGCACATCCCGAGGCCTCCACTCATGCTGCATTCACCATGTTCATGATGGTTCGTTCTTGGTCAGGGAGAGAGCTGGGGGACTTTGAGAACGTCTAAACTCAGCCCAGCTGTGGCAGTTGGTTTATTGCTTTCAGCTGGTACTTGAACCCGGGTCCTGGTCTTGGAGTCTTTCCCAGGTTTAATCCCCGGAGCTTTCTCTGCAGCTGTATGACACTGCGCTGACCCCGAATGAGGATAGGAAAATAGAAACGGTGCCAAGCCAGAGTCTCTTTTTCATTTGGAGTCTGGCTGTCTGCCCATGACCAGGGTTACATAATGGGAAACATAGCTGGGGCTCTGGAGAGCCCGCGTTTCACCACGCTGCCCAGACCTTCGCGTTCTGATGCTATATATCTTCCTAATTGTAGCTCGGATGCATTTATCACACTGCTGGATTTGAGGCCTTACAATAAAATCAAAAAAAAAGAGAAAAGCAACCCAACCCCACACCAAATTCCTCAGCTCGCTGCTCTCCCCCTTGGCCAGAGGCGGAGGGAAAGGTGTGAGGGGTGAGCGCTGCCGAAAGGAGTGGGCTCTGCGGGATGGGAGGCTGTGTTTTCGAGGTCCTTTTCCTGATGGGGGCTTGGGAATGAACCCTGTCCCCTGGCAGGCATCCTCTCGCTAGCTGGGGGCTCAGCGGTCCCGAATTCAACAGAAACGAGAAAGTACATCTTTCCCCAGCCCCCCCGTCCTTGCTCTGGCGTTCCTCCAGCTCTTGGCCACACCTGCGTGGTCACCAGGGCTCAGAGGATGCGCTGGGACACGTTTCCAGGCCACAGGGAGGTGACAGGCTGCCTGGATCCCTCTCTTGGGGCTGCTGTGTGTATTTGAGGGGGCGGCTTCCCCTCTTTCTGTTTGGGAGAGGGGCTCAGTGAATTTTCCATGGCTCTTTTCTCAGGTGTTTCCAGAGTAGGAACTAAACCTGATCATGGACATCTCTGCTTCACAGCAGTGGTGTCCTGTGGCTTGGGATTGTGTGTGGACCAGGTGTTCCCAGGTCTTCCAGCTGCATGTTTTGTGGTAAATATCGCGTTGTGTCTGCCCAGGCATTGTTTAAAGCTGCCGCATTGCCATGCGGCTGGGTTGGAGCAGTGTCTTCCAGATCAGCTGCCCCCAGGAGTGATTAGCAGAGATTTAGGGTGTAAAAGCAGGGAGTCTTGGGGAGAGAGGAGCAGGGTGGATCTCCTAAGACAGATATTGGCAGCAGATGGGGTGAAAGGTGGATCTCCAAGCAGGCTGCTGTTGTCCAAGCGATTCCATCTCTGTTTGGCATATGTGGCTGAGGAGCAGAGATCGGTGAGGAGGGCTGGGCAGAGGAAAGTGTTTGCTTGCTCTGCTTTGTTGCCGTGTTGAATCCATTGCTAAATGAAGTGCAAGAATCCATGGGGAAGCCACTGGCTAGACAGACAAACTGCTGCAGAGGTGACCCTGGCGACTCCACGCTCCTTCCACGCCGGAGCAAAGGGCCTCTCCATTTGTGGAGACTGCAAGCATTTAAAAATGGTTAATTTAAACCAAGTATTAAATGAAATCCAAAAGCCCTGAGCAAATTCTAGAGGTTACCTTCCCAGAGAGATCTGCCAGATTGCTCTCATCACATTGCTCTGGTGGAGAAGTGTCACTGAGATGGCAGCTCTCACTGGGTGAGATGGACAGAGTCTTGGCCAGGGGTGCCAAGACCTTGCTGTAGTTTGCCAGAGCCTAAATGGAAAATCCCTTTTACAGACCTAGTTAGTAACGCTGGCCACTGGAGTTTCCCTATCGAGACATCAAAGCAGGGATTCGGAGGTGTCTCAGCAGCGTAAACCTGGCTGAGAATGAAGGTGAAGTTGAGCGAAGCAGAAGCCAAAAGTCTCCATGGACAAGGGGGCTGCCTGGGAGGAGACTGCACCTCTCCCAGAGAGGAGACCATCCCTCTTACTCCAAAGGCAGGTTCCCAGGAGAGGAATGGGTTTATGGGTGCTCAGCTGGCTGAATTGGGGAAATCACGAGCCCTGGGGCCAAGGGGCTGTGATCACGTCATCCCCGCTCTTGGGCAGCCGTATCAGACTCCAGAGCGGATGGTGAATGCCTTTGGGAAGAGCTCCCACTGCCAACCCCTTTTGTTCCTTGCAGAGGAGCTGCTTTTAGTTTGGCTTCCCCCGGGCTGGGCGAGAGAAAACCCAGAAGAGGAATGCAGGTGTGGAGCAGTTTGTACGGCAGTGTGGGAGCTGGGGTGGGCACTGGTGCCACCTCACACTGGGAGCCGGTGGGTTCACATTGCCCACCCCTGGGCATGCGTGAGCCCAAGGCGCTTTGCCATCTGTGTAGCTCTTGGCAGCTGGGGAACACAATGCAGGGCTTCTTCTGCGCCGCGCTTTCCGGGTTTGTTCTGCAGCTGTGGAGTTTGACTGTTAGTGTTTAAACAAGCTGGTATTACACAGGAAACGGCCACCTCCACAGGCCCCCGCAGGCTCTGAACGTGGGGTCATTGCGCTTGATATTAATCACCAGGCAGCCCATGCCCCGGGGAAGACGGTGGCTTATAAGGAGCACCGCGTGGCACCGTGGCCGGTGGGGATTCAGGGAGCACCAGGCTTGCTCCCGTGCCCATCTCTCCCACTGCCCTCTCCTTGCCCAGGGCTTCCCTTGTGAGCCTTTTGCCTTGGGGTGATGCGTTCCCACCGTGGGCATCCATCTATCCTTGGCAGGAGCCATCCTGGCACAAACTCAGCCTCACCAGGGCCATGTTCCGCCATGCACTTGTGCGGCGCACTCGGCATCGCTGGCCGGGCTGCGTCCCGTCGGCGTGCAGCTGGGCTGCGCTCGCCCTGACAGCTACATTAAACCTGGAATCCTGAGGCAATAAAAAAGAAATTAACTCTTATTTTTTTTTCCTGTCCTAGTGGAATAAGCAAATGTAAATGTGTCTGCAGGGAAGTGAATGAACCCCGGTTCTGAGGAAAGACCTCGCGCTAACCCCCTTCTCGCTTCCTTGGTTAAAAGCTCTGGAAGCCCCGTCCCTGTACCCGGGAGCTGTGTGCCTGGGCTCTGCGACAGCAATTCCAGGATGCTGAAGCCGTGGCACTGTGCAGCCGCAGCGCTTCCAGGCACCTGGGCTTTGTAGAGGGGTGCAGGCACGGCAGCGCTGTTGGGTGGCAGAAGGCAGAAACGCCTGGAGGTGGGCACGGACGCATCCTGGGAAGGGGCAGCAAAGAGGAGGTGCCTGACTTGGTTCCTGAGGGGTGTGAGACCTTCCAGGGCGAGTGCGGTGTGGGCATGGGCTCTTAGTCCTCGCTGGCTTTGCCCGTGGCTTGCAGCCAGTGAATGAGGAAAGCTGGGGGAGGGGCTTTTGATCAGGGAGTGCAGGAACAGGATGAGGAGGAACGGTGTGAAGCTGGAAGAGGGGAGGTTGAGATGAGATCTTAGGGAGAAACGTTCTCCTGTGAGGATCGAGAGGCCCTGGCCCAGGTTGCCCAGAGCAGCGGTGGCTGCCCCATCCCTGGAGGTGTTCCAGGCCAGGTTGGATGGGGCTGGGAGCCCCCTGACCCAGTGGGAGGTGTCCCTGCCCATGGCAGGGGGTGGAACTGGATGGGCTTTGAGGTTTCTTCCAACCCAAACCATTCTGTAATCCTGGTGATGCTGTGCTGGGAGCTGCACCCGAGTGGAGGGCAGCAAATGGTCAGAGCTGCTCTCTGCGGTGCTACCTCTGCATCACAGGAGAAAACCAAAACAGAAACACCCACACCTTCTGCTCTGTTGGCTTTTGAAGGCTCTGCAGGGTGCTGCATGCGGGAGGGTGCTGCCGACTGCTGCAGGGCCGCTTGGGGCTGCGTTGCAGCAAGACCTTGCTAGCCAGGAGCCAGCCCAGGCTGTGGCTTGAGCGAAGGAGGCACAGGGTGGAAACCAAACACATCCAGTGTGAATGAGAGATGTGGCGAGGCACTGCGACGCTGCAGGGAGCCCAGAATGAAGGGGATTAAGTGACAGGGGCTGCTTCTGTGCTCAGCAGGTGGTGAGGGGCTGCAAGGGTGTCAGCACAGCAGCTTGGTGACTGTTCACGTGGCGTTTTTCTGCCATGGCGTGGCTGTTGAGGGAGATCTCTCCCTGTACTTGCTCTTCACCATCCCTGCCCTGCTGTGGATCCTAGTCTTGCCCAGCATCCCACCGCTGCTCTCTGCCCTCTCTGGTTATCTCCGTCCCCTGTTTCTTTGGGAACACAGGCAAGATCTCTGCAATTCATTTCTTCCCCCTCTTCTCCACCCTGGCCCCATGCACCTGGCTGTCTCAGCTCCCTGGGAATGTCCTCTGCATCCGTGCTTGTCCCCAACACCATAGTGCGCTTGTTTCTCCCCATTCTTCTCCCTGCCGATGCTTCCAGTCTTTCCACCTCCTTCATCCAGATCGCAGCCCGTGCCAGTGGGGCCCCACCACTGCTGTGTGAGTGGACTCAGGCCTCCGCTTGCCAGCAGGGCACTGGGGGAGGGCTGAGCCTCCCAAGCCCTGCGCATCTCCCATGGGCAGAGCTCGCCTTGGAGGTGGCCCAGAGCAGCCCTATCACATCCGGTGCTTGTCTCCGCAGCCTGGGCTGGAGGATAAACTATCAGGGCTGTGGGGCAGTGGATCATTCCTCTTATTATTTTCTTCTTTTGCAGATAGGGGTCGTGGAAAGTTCAGTTCCTTTTAACCCTCGCAGCTCTGTTTATTTTCCAGCTGGTAGCACAAACGCAGCGTTTCCCATTACATCACAAAGGGCCTCGGACAGATCCCTCCGAAAAAACGTGTTGCAACTGTTTATTTTTTTCCATATTTAAACATTTCTGACAGCCAGACCTGGCTGAGCCAAGCAATGGAGCTTTGTGAATGAACCCAGCTCCTGGTGTCTGTGCGCAGAGGGCTTTGAAGGAACCTCTTCCCCTGTGCAGAGCGCGGGCTGGCTTAGGGACGTGGGCGACTCTGCGTTACATGTGTGCTGATTACGTGCCGGGCTTTGATTAATGGCTCCTCATTCTGCCTGGCTCCCAGGACGCTCTTGAAAACAAGATGTTTCATTTCAGTGTGCTTTCCTGGTACATTGATTCCCGTAAATAACGGAGTGCAGACTCTGTCCACCTGGAGCAGTTCAAAGAGCAGGGGGCCTCAGCCAGCCCTGGGCTGCCTCGTGTGGCTCTGACCACTGCTGCACCCCCGGTGATGCTGGCTTCGCTGCGCTGTTCAGTGCCCAGAGGTGCGGGGTGGAGGAGCAGCCCTCCTTACTGCCAACCAGAAGCAGATCAGCCCCAGTTTCCCCTGCTTTTATTGCTGTTTATGCACTGATCCCCCCCATCTGAGTGCTTTTAGATGCAGGAGGAAGTAACGCAGTACGAGGCAGCCTGGCATCTGCAGCGCCCGTGTGCTTGTTGCCTTTTCTGGCCATCTCAGGGGTGCTGGCCCCTCTGCAGGGGATGCTGAGCGATGGGGATGTGCAGAGAGCGGTTCGGGGCTGCCCCTGGCCTTGTGTTCGCACCCGGTGTCCAGCGCATCACTGCTGCTCCGGGAAGACGAGACACCGCCAAGGCAGCTTTGCAGGTCACTCGCAAGTGTTGAAACTGTGGCCAGAAGCAAAACACAGCTTGACCCTCCCTGTGACTGGGGTTTAACTAAAACAATCTCTGCACTTTAGGATGTGGCTGCAGTGTGTGATTGCAGGGTGAAGGAGAGGGTGGGCTGCATCCCCAGGGTGCCCCTTTTGCCCTGACTGATGCAGGAGATCGGTTTGTCCTCCTGGTAGACTTCAAAGTTGAGTAATAAGCAGCATTTCACCCATCTGGAAGGCACTGGGTTCCTGGCGGCGCTGCACTGGGAAGCTGCTCCCTGCATGTGTGCTGGGCAGAGCAGTGGGAAGGGCGAGATCCTGGGAGCTGGTGAGATCCTGGGAGCCATCCCCGTGCAGAGGGACGGGGTGGTCGGTGTGAGCAACCGCGAGCGAGGGTTCCAAACCCTCCTGTGTTCGGTGCCAGCGCAGCTGCGGCTGGAACCCTCCCGGTGGGGTAGGTTAGTGGTGGTGGTGGCGTGCCTCGCCTCACCTCACCTCTCTGGTATTCGCTGCAGCATTGCAGGCAACTCCCAACACATTCCAGCCCCGAATTGCTCACGTCTCTCCTCGTTCTCCCAGGGTCTCAGTAGATGTGTGGGCGACGCTGGCTGACTTCTGTAACATACTGACCACAGTGAATCAGTCGGAGGTGCCCTTGTACAAGGACCCAGATGACGACCTTACCCTGCTTAGCCTGGAAGAGGATCGGCTGCTCTCGGGCTTCGTTCCCCTGCTGGTCGCCCCCCAGGAGCCCTGCTACGTGGAGAGGACCTCGGACAAGGTCAGCAGTAGGCCAAACATCCCCCCTTCGATTCCTCCAGATTTTTATTCTTGGGAAGTTTTCTGTGCAAACGGAACACGATTAAGTCATTGAGAAGGGTGTTAAGGGAAAATATCGACCTTTCAGCCGCTGACATCCAGCTCTGTGTCATGAAAACCCCTCTCGACTTCCTCTGGTGTGTGTGTGCTCGCTGGCATGTTGTATATACGATCATTTCCTCACTTGTTTAAATAGTGCAGCTTGTGTTGGCAGTGCTCTCGGTGCACTCCAAATGGTTTGCATCATGCTTAAAGCACCCTCCCCCTCCCCCCGGCCACAAAACTCTGCCTTAGGAAGGCAGCCAGGACTTTTTTCCTTCTCTAAAGAGGAGAGTGATAAATAGGTGACTAGAGAGAAGCAGACACCATGTGTTAACGTACAAAAGGCTTTTAGGAATATGAAGCATTCCCAACTGCCCGCTCTCTATTTTCCTTTCTTTGCTTTAGGAGCCCATTCTAGCCTGAACTTTCCTTTGGCTGTTTGTTTTTAGAATAATGAAATCAGTTCCCTTGTTGCTGTGGGGTTTTGGGTCTGCTCTCTGCCACCACCTGGCCAGAAGGGACCTGGGGGCTGCTCTTGGATAACGTGCCTGAACCTGATGGGGGATGGATGAGGCACAATGGCATTTGTTTTGCACGCCCTTGGAGGCACGACAGGATAAGAGTGGCTCTGAACAGTTTCCTGCTTGGAGGCAGAAACGCTGCTCATCTGGGAAGCCGCAGCGTTGCCTCCCCGAGCGGTTGGTGCTATGAGAGGAGAAGTGGAGGAGCAAGGGCTGGTTTCCGTGGAGAGCCCGTGTGTGCCGGTGGCAGCGCGCCTTCCCGCGTGCCACTGCTTCTTCCCGTTTTCCTGAAATGATGTTGAGAAATTTAGGACCTTTGTCACAGAGGGAGCCAAGAGGTGTGAATTTCTGTTTCACTTCTCTTTGCTCACAGCATTTCCCGCAGCAGAGGAGCACAGGGTCCCAGTGACACTGAGAGCTCTCAGTGCGGGGAAACACCTTGGTCCACGAACTCACTGTGGAAAATCAGATTTCCAAGGCTCTATTTGAAGGGGTTACAATGACAAGTGTGTGGTTGCTGTTGCTGCCTTGAGGTAGCTTGTTGCCCCACCATGAGCTGTGGCCTCACCGGGGTTCAGCGGGGACAGTCCCAGTGCCCCACTCACTGTGCAAGGACTCTTCCCCAGCAGGCAGGTGAAGGGGCTGAGCAGCCCAGTCTGGTACCCCATGACTTGTGGGATGGGGTCAGTATTCCTTAAACTCTGTCTTTCCTAATCACGCACCGGTTTATTTGGAGTGCCATCTACCTGCCCTGCCAGGCACTTACGCTCATGTCTGTGAAAAAAACAGCACATCTTTGTCCTGTAGCTACACCTGAGCTGTGTTTTCTCACTGACTTGGCTGCCTTTGGCTCTGGTCCATTACAAACAAACTGCACACCACCACTGATGGGAGCTGGTGCCTTTGCAGCACGACGGAAGCCACTCAGGCATCCGGGATCATCAGGCACAGTGGTACCAGCTCAGCCCAGCCAAAGAGGCACCATGAAGCCCAGAGAGAAGGAGGCAGTGCTGGCTGTGGTCCCAACTTTATTTATTTTATTTTTCCCGTGCCTCTGTGGGTCTTGTTTGGTTTGAATCACAGAATCATAGAATCATCTGTTTGGTAAAGACTTCTGACATCATCAGGTCCAACCGTACCTGTCTGCTTACTAAACCACGTCCCTCAGAAACTCATCTACCCATCCAGGTATGGCAACTCAACCTCCTCCCTGGGCAGCCTCTGCCAGTCACTGAACCCTTTCAGTGAAGAAATTTTTCCTAATGTTTATTCTGAACCTCCCCTGGTACAACTTGAGGCCATTTCCTCTCGTTCTATCACCTGTCACTGGGGAGAAGTGACCAGCACCCACCTCGCTACAACCTCCTTTCCGGCAGTTGTAGACAGTGATGAGGTCTCCCCTCCGCCTCCTCTTTAGGCTAAACAACCCCAGTTCCCTCAGCGGCTCCTTGTAAGGCTGTAGTAGCTGACTTTGGAACCCCAATCCCACCCAGCAGGCTGGGGTGCTGGCTGATGCTCTGAGCCCCTGGTGTGTGCTAATCAAGTCGTGCTGTCTTCTGGGTTTTGCCTTAGACACCAAACACCTCGCATGGAGGTAAAGAGAGGAACATGCTGAGCAAAAGCAGTGCGTTCAGCAAGATCTCAATGCAGGAAGGACATGGATCTGTCCATGTCCAAGTCCAGAGAAGGCCACGGATATGATCCAAGGGCTGGAGCACCTCCCGTATGAGGGCAGGCTGAGAGAGATGGGGTTGTTCAGCCTGGAGAAGAGAAGGCTCTGGGAAGCCCTTAGAGCAGCCTTCAGTACCGAAAGGGGCTCCGGGAAAGCTGGGGAGGGGCTCTGGATCAGGGAGTGCAGGGACAGGATGAGGGGGAACGGTTTTGAGCTGAAAGAGAGGAAATTGAGATGAGATCTTAGGAAGAAATGTTTTGCTGTGAGGGTGGGGAGGCCCCTGGCCCAGGTTGCCCAGAGCAGTGGTGGCTGCCCCATCCCTGGAGGTGTTGAAGGCCAGGTTGGATGGGGCTTGGAGCCCCCTGATCCAGTGGAAGGTGTCCCTGCTCATGGCAGGGAGTGGAACTGGATGGGTTTTGAGGTCCCTCCCAGCCCAAACCATTCCATTATTCTTCTCAATCCAGTACTGACCAGTGGTTGTGTTAATGGTCAGACTGGTGAAGCAGCAGACACGCGTGTGCACTTTGTGGAGGACACCCAAGAGGGTCAGGAGTAGCCCAGTGCGACAAAGCAGAGATCTCCAAAGTCTGACTTCCGAGAAGGGGTTGAAAGAGCTGGGGCTCTTTATTCTAGAGGAAATTCAGGGAAAATGCCGTGAGCCGTTGTGAAGAGGAGGAGAACAAGCTGTCCTCCAGCTCTGAGCTGAAAAGCACTGGAAGGAATGGACATAAATTGAGTAGACTTCAGGCAAGGCTTCATACCTTTGGGTAGTTAAGCACTTGAAAGTGGCCTCCTTAGTGATTCTGCAGAACCTCTCCAGCCTTGGAGATTTTTAAAAGCAGGCTGGGCAGCTCTCTCAGGTACAACTTGGCTGGAGGTGAACACCTTAAAAAAGGAGGCAAAGTGACTTCTTTGGACGCTCCTACCTCATTTTCTGTGATCTGGTAGTGCTGTAGAAAGGGGCTGGAATGGCAACTGCGTCATTGCTGTCCAACGACGTCCTTGTTCCACAAATCTTCTCCTTCTGCAGTATTGATGAAGTGCATTCTTTGACTCTCCAGGAGTGGAGTGGTGGGGAAGGCAGTGCAGACCGAGCCAGGAGGGCATGAGTGAGAGGCACGGACCCATGTGCCTTTCACCGAGGGCTGTGAGCAAGATAGAAAAAGACACTTTGCTGCTAAGTTGTCCCTAACTCAACTCAGCCGCGGGGTTTCTGTGTGCTGTCCCCTGTCCACCATCTGCTCCCTGCCCTCCTTTTAGTGTGCAGAGCCCAGATGAGTGTGACCCCTCAGCAGATCCATCTCTGGGCTGTTGGCAGTGGAAGGGTGCCGTATCCGTGCTCAGCATGGCAACACAAGGGATTCTGTATCCCTGAGCCTCAATCAGGTGATGCCAGGGGGCACCCCAGTGGAGAGGTTCTGTACCACATCCAGCCACGTTGCAGGAGGTTTGTCATTTGCATGCTTCTTGTTGGTTGCCTGAGCTGTGAGCATGTGAGAAATGGTATTTCTGCGCAGCAAGACCTCTTTCCAGTGCTGACTTCTCATTGCTGTTTAGCAGGAGTTACTGTTCTGCACCCAATTTTGTTCTCTCACGTTCTCAGTGTTGGACCAGTTTTCAGCCCCAGTTCTTGACTGTTCTTTGCTGGAGAGGTAAAGCAAACATTCTGCTCTTTATGTGGCACCTTGTGAATGTCTTGGAAGCTGGGAGGAGAGTTCTGGTACAGCAAGGTGGCTCTGGAAGCTCACTGTGATGCCTTTCCTCTCAGCTGCCTGGCCAGGAAGGGATGGTAGGGTTTTTACAGCAAGGATTTTCTGGACAGGGTTTAGCAGGCACGGTGGGGTTGGGCTGATGGTTGGATTATTTTGGATTAGTTTAGAAGTGTTTTCCAACCTTAATGATTCTATAACATCTTGCCTTGCTTGCTGATGCCCCAAACCCTTGCCCCACGCTTTTGCACTACAATTTTTAATAAATTTGTAAAATTGTGGAGGAAATAAGTCTGTTGAAAGGCAAGACTGGAGAGTGCTGGGCTTAAAGTGGTGTCAGGTTATTGGCTGCACCAAGAGGATGGGTGTTTTGCAAGCTATGTAGGACAAACACGGTGCTTCCCACTTCTTTCTGTTCTCCACGTCCCATTTAGCAGATGGAGTGAAGCGTTCAGCCAGAGTTTCTCAGCAAGAATTTGAGCATTTGGCCTGGCTCTTATTTTGAATGAAAATGTTCTGACTCCGTTTGCTGCCGTGGAGCCGTGCATTCGGATTCCTTCTGGAGCCAGGGTGACACTTAAAGCTTCCCATCATCTTTTGTGCTGCCATTGAAGTTGCAACCAACAAAAGCTGGCTCCAGGGTGAGCATAGCTTGGTGATGTTTTCCTGGGTGCATGTTGGGCAGATATCCATTGCGGCTTGTGTGATGGAACACCATCGAACGTACCAGTCAACAGCAAACTATGCAGCCTGGTGCCAGAGCTGTCAGCCTGCGTCTGCAGCGTTTGCACGAGAAGGAGATGCTGCCAGGACCTCGCTTTCCCAGCGTTGTACCTGAGGCAAGAGCAGGGAACAGCTGGGGGGCTGAGTTGTGGGAAGAAGGAAGGTAACAAGTGTGGCTTCATCAGGTGGCATGTGGTGCTGCTGTGGGGGACTTTTAATGGAACACACTTGGGTTGTGTTGAGGTTAAAGCAGTCCTAGGGATGGTGCATCTGAGGTGGATGTAGGTCTGTTCTTGCATGGCCCTGGGAATCTGGGACGTGTCCCGGTTTCCTCAGCAGTCACTGATTCCCGTTGTCTTGGGTGCATCCTGCTCTGCAGTGCCCCGTGGAATAGAATTGTGGAGTCAGTTAAGATTGGAAAAGCCCTCTAGCTCATCCAGTCCAACCATCAGCCCAACCCCACCGTGCCTGCTAAACCATGTCTCAAAGTGTCACCTCTACACGCTTTTTTAGCCCCTCCAGGGATGGAGACTCCACCACTGCCTTGGGCAGCCTGTGCCAGGGCTTCACCACTCTTTTGTGAAGAAATCTTTCCTAATATTCAATCTAAACCTCCTTTGGCCCATCTTGAGGCCATTTCCTCTCGTCCTATCACTTGTTACTTGGCAGAAGAGATCAGCACCCACTTTGCTACACCCTCCTCTCAGGGGGCTGCAGAGAGCAATGAAGTCTCCCCTCAGCCTTCTCTTCTCCAGTCTAAACAACCCCAGATCCCTCATGAAACTTGTTCTCTCGACTCTTCCGCAGCTCCATTCTCATTCTCCGAGCGTGCTCCAGCCCCTCAGTGTCCTTCTTGTAGTGAGGGGCCCAAAACTGAACCCAGAATTTGAAGTGCTGGTGGCAAGGCTGCAGGGAGTGGAGCAGGGAGGTCCTTCTCCTCTATGCAGGCACACGGCCCTGCAAGCTGTGCCTGGGATCACCATGTACATCAGCCAAGCCTGTCCCTGCATTGTGCTCTGCCACACACCCCAGCCAGGGAGATGTGGAGGAGAAAGTGTTAATGTCCCTTCCCACAATAAACCTCTCTGCATGGGGGGTCCTGAAACCTGAGCCCCCCCCTTCTCCTCCCCCAGCCCTGACACACGTTAATAAAAGGTTTTTAAACGCCAATAAAAAGGCAGCAGCCCCAGCTCACCAGGTCCGGGGCCCAGGGTCCTTGGGAAGGCACTTCACAAATGTGTTTTTTGCATTTTCAGGCTTTTGGCTGGTGAATAAGATTGAGGAGAAATACTCCTTCCCCTGATAACAATACAGTGAGACGCAGGATCAGCAGTGTGTGGATTAAAACCAGACGGTGCATGATTAATACATATGCTTATAGGGCCAGTCACTGTGGTTCCCTCCTCTCAAACAGAAAGGCACTTTTTTTTTCCCCCCCGAGCACGCTCATGTGCTGGGTGGACTGTCTCAGATCCTCGCCACTCAGCTAGGCTCAACTTTGCCTCACCTCACCAGGCAAATGAGAGCCCTAAAACACGATGCTCTGAAAAATAACTAGCACTGTTTTACTGCCCCAGACCTCCAGACTGGGTGCTGTGCGGCTCCTCCAGCTCCAGGGTGGCCAGTTACCTTCCCATGCTTGGTGTGATTCTTGTTTCACAAGGACTTGCTTCCTCCTATTCACACTACTCACCTGTCAGTGCAGAAAGCCTGAAATCCAAGCTTTGTTCTCTTTAGAAAACACTGATCTCTTTCCAGCACCCTGATCCAGTGGGAGGTGTCCCTGCCCGTGAACTGGATGTGCTTTGAGGTCCCTTCCAACCCAAACCGTTCTGTGGCTTCTCTGTACTGTCCAGCCCAGGTGGCCAGTCCAGATTTTACTCTCTCTGGTTGCCCAGTATGTTCTAGATTCACTCTAGAAGCCTTTGAATTAGCAATTTAGGAGCCTTTCAGAGTAGGCTTGGGCTGAAATTAGTCCTGTCTTGTTATTCACTTCACTTATTTATGGTATTTCAGTCTTCTTTAGACTTGCAGATACCTCTTGGCGATGTGTGGTCGTGTCTAATGCCTCTTGGAAAGGCAACCCAAGGTTTAGAAGCCCAGGAGGAAGAGCTGTCGGAGTAACCAGGCTCTGTCATGCCTCTGAACACCAGAAGGTTTGTCCTTTCTGAGACCTTTTTGCCTCCTGGGATGCCAGGGATGAAATCCAGGTTAGAGTGGCCACGCTGCAATGATTTTGGGTAGCAAGACCAGGACTCTGAGAGCACAGGTTCTTTGTAAGCAGAGAGAAAACCCCAGTGAGCAAATGTAACTGTTTTCTCAGCATCCTTTCCATATTCCCATTCCATAGCCTTTGAGCATCTCCCTCCAGCTGGCAGGAAGACGCACTCAGCCCATGAGAGCGAGAGCTTCCAGCTTGGAGTTTGGTCCAGAGAGGAAAGGGAAACTGTGAGCAGAGATTGGAGCCCCAAGCAGGAGAGTCCAAGGAGGAGTCATCCTTGAAAAACTCCTTCCATTCCTGCCTGCCTTGGTTTCCAAACAAGCAGCGAAAGATCCCTGCTCGGAGCGGGGACTTGGCAGGAGCTGGCAGCCAAAGGCAGCCGAGTTAGAGATGTTTACGTTTTCTGACCAGTATCTGAACTCCATCCCAGCCTCGACCTTCCCTTTCATGTGATGCCTTTGGATTGCAAATGGCAATTAGGCTAAATTATGGCTCATGCTGGAAGGTGATGTCACTGGGTTATTGAGGAGAGGCTGGAGCTCGTGCCACCACAAAGGTAGCATGCAGTGTCACCTGCTTTGAGCTCCTCATCATCAGGCATCGCCTTGAGTGCCAGGGACACCATGAGGTCCTCTCTTTGCTGGGTGTCATCGGCGAGTTTGTTAAGCCGAGTCCGTGTTCCCAGGTCTGGATGGCTGAGGAGGGGACGCTGCTGTCTGTTGGGCTGTTTGAAACGTGTCTGCCTAGAAACAGGCACAAGCGCTGTCCTAGTGACGGCTGCATCTCCTAGGGCTGGGGAGGGCAGGGGGTTCTGCTCATTTATCATTCAGGCTGGGTTTTTAATCACTCTTTAAGCTAGGAGAGTTTGGAGCATATTCGTAAAACTGCCTTTCTCCAGCTGAAGGCAAAGGGAACTCGGGGCAAACAAGCGTTAGCGCTGCGCAAGGACACTGAATACAGCCCTGGAGAAATCCGCAATGTGGAATAATAGTTCAGGCTCTTAAAAGGAGGGGGGGGGGTAAAGAAAAAACCAAAAAAACAACTGCAATAAATCTAGCGAGTGGAATCTGAGGGAAACGATCCCATCTGGAAAACTCCAGCGCTGGTGCTGCTGAAGGCTTAAGGAGCGATGCAGAGAGCAAAAAGCAAACCCTGCAGTCTGCGGATGACAGGCTGCTTAATTGATGTCCATCGCAACTGGTACTCTGCCAGTTGATGTTGGCCCCCTTCCAGCGTGCTGTAATTTTGGGGCCAGGTGTGAAGCGTTTCTGTTCCGTCTTGTTCCCAAGCACCTACAGAAGCCTCACACATCTCACTTGAGGCTGCAGCCCTGTAGGAAACAGCTGTACAGGTATAGGTGAAAGGAAATGTCACAGCTGGGCTCGCAGTCCTCCCCCGTGCTTTGCCGAGGGCTCCGTTTAGGGGGCTGCGCTCCCCGTGCCGGCCTTGGGGAGGTGGCCGTGTCCCAGGCACACCTGCCTGTCTGTCAGCGAGGGGCTTGGAACATCAGGGAGCTGCTGGGAAGAACGTACAGGGCAGAAACCACCTCTGCAAAGAGGAGCCCGCTGTGGCGTGCGTCAGTCCTGGAAGTGGGGAATCCAGCCCGGGAGAGCTCTGGGTGTTGGCAAGCTGGGGGAGCTGGAGCGTCTTCTCTGGTCTCTTCTGCCTTGGGAGACCACAGGGAAGTTTCCAAGGGGACAAGAGCAGGTCTTGTAGAAAGCACTGAGCCTGGGTTTTGAGAGAAGTCTTTGGGATCTTTAGCAAATGGCTGCAGGAGCCAGTTTCAATGCTTGCATTATTTCCAGACTAGATTTGGGTTGTTTCAGTTTCCACTCATTGAATTTTGCTGGAGGTTGGGAAGTTGTCTACCACTGTGCTGCCCCTAACGTGGAAATGTGTCCCAAATCCCCCCATTCCCGTCCTCTTTTGATAAGCGGAGTAGATGGAGCAAGAGACACGATGGTCTCTTTGGAATGGATTAGGACCCTTGAGCCATTCCTGTGGTGCTTCCGAGCTGTGGCTGTCCAAGCTTGATGTGTTGCTGTGACCGGCTACACTGGCTTCTGAGGAGGGGAGTGACCACTGTGCTCTACTGCTCTTCTCCATCCCCACCAGATCTCAGTGCTCTGCTGCTCTCCTCCATCCCCACCAGGTCTCAGTGCTCTGCTGCTCTCCTCCATCCCCACCAGACCCTGGTGCTCTGCTCCTCTCCTCCCTGACCACCAGACACTACCAACATCCCGCAGCCTTTTCTCCTCAAGTGATAACTTTGCATTTAGGCGTGTGAAACACCGTGGTGTTTGCCTGTGAGTAGGCAACTGAGCAATGCTGAGGTTTTGGTCTGTTGGGGAATTGCTCTCTTCAAACATCAGGAGGGCAGGAGACGGTGTCTAATCTGCAGGCTTTATCAGTCAAGGTTTTCTTTGTCCAGGTCACTGAACCTATTGTTAACAGCATAAGCCCAGGCAAGCTTCCCCGCCAGCACTGCCCTCCTGTTTACGCTGACATTTTAAGACCTCTGTTGACCAGATTTTAATCCACTCTGTATCCTGTGCACCGCAGTCTCTGGGGCATTGGGGCTTTTCACGTCCTCCTGTCCCAGCTGTGCAGAGCTCAGGCTGAGGACAACCGCCTGCCTGATGACGCACGGCCATGGCACCGAGCTGCGGACGCAGCGCTGGAGGCAGCAGGAGTTCAAAGCTGTGCAGCTCCTTTGCCACAGCCAAGCAGTAACAGATCCCATAGCCCATGCCAGGCAGGCACCACGGCGAGGAGGAACGGATCTAACGGTCCCTCCAGCCAGCTCTCCTCTGCAGAGCTGGGGTCCTGCTGCTTTGCCTCCATCCTGAAGCCAAGAGCTGGTGTGTGAGAGCTGCAGGCTCACTGCGAGGTGAGGACCCACCTGCCAGCGTGTTAAGATCCAGTTACACGTTTCTCTTAATGTGCTGCAGGCGAGCGTGAGGATGGCTTTGTGGTCTGGATGTGGCTCGCAGGGAAGTATGAGGTGCTGCCTTCCAGGCAGCCCCATCTCCGGGGGGGGAAAACGGGAAGAGAAGAACCAGCAGTTGGTGGAAACAACCTTCCCTACCCCTGAGATGCCTCTTTCCCGGTACCTGGACACCCCAGTGCGGGAGGGAGCCAAGGGGAATTTGCTGAAGTGGCTTGTGACAATTCCACTCCTTCTTCCTCTGCCTTCCCCCAGCCTTGGGTCCACCTCTGCCTTTCCTCGAGGTCTCGGACAGGGCACTTGAGCCACTGTGTTGGCTCCAAGTGAATCAGGCAGCCTGGGCATGCACCATGCACGTGTACCAGCACGTGTACGGTTCCTGGTGTCAGTAAAAGGCTCTTCTGAGGTGTTTTCTGGAAGCATGATGTGATCATCAGCTCAAGGCACAGGCTGATAGGGTAAATCAGCCTTTGGTGTCAGGCAGCGTTGGATCTTTTCATGCGGAGCAGATGACTCTTGTCAAACATCTTTGGTTCTGTCACCGTCGGGGCAGGTTTATGTAATGAGATGGAAAACTTCTTCGTGTTCAGTCCTTTTGTCCTCAGAGCTGCTTCCAGAGGTTCTGCACGGACCTTTGGGAAACAGGAAATGTCCTGTTCAAGAAACTCACTGTCTGCATGTTCCAGGAGTTGGCATCAGTGGAGTGACCTGGGAAAGGAGAGTCAGACCATGCAGGCTCCCGTGCAGCCCCTTGACGTTTGCCACACACCCCCTTCACTTCCCTTGGGGTTTTCAGCAGGTAACGGCCTCGCGTCGGCCATGCCGGCTCAAACCCTGCCACATCTGGGCAGGACATCAGGCCCAGATAGTGCTCAGCTCTGCTATAAAAGAGGTATTCACCATGACTTTAGTGTGCTCAGGATGACATAGTGGAGTCCAGACCTTGTGGAATTTGCTGATTAGTCTGTAAGTACATCGAAAGGCCTCGTTAAAACCCCATCAATGCTAGATCCCTTCCCAATGAGCCATCTCTTATTGCTGCCCAGAGAAACCTTGAGGAAATGGAAAGGCTGCTCCGGCTGGCCAACCTGGTCCCTGGGCATGAAGCATGGCCTCACCTTGGACAATCTTTGTGGTGCTCAAGACTTAATGTGGCGCTTTGGATCACACAGGAGGGCCCTGGGACTCGGGGCTGCAGCTTTGCCTCATGCTTTGTCTGATGGGTCCACCAGGCTCTGCACTCTGGTACTGACTCTTCATCTCTGACCCTGCCTCAGCTCTGGGGTGACCCTGTTTCACAGCACTGCTTGTAGTTTGTCTTTCACCAAGTGAAATGCTTAAAACGTCCCTGCTGAAGATGATGACGGCTGTGGTATCCACCAGCGCAGCTATTGGAAGGACCTCCGGAAACCCGAAAAAAGCCCTAATTAATAACTCCTCATTGTTATCCTGAATAAGAAAGATCCACGTCCTGGGAAGCTTGCCAGAGAAATGGACTGGGTGGAATGCAGGGAGTGGTCAGCCCAAATAACAGATGGGGATCTACTCTGTCTCTACGGGAGACGGAAGGTGACCTCTGTCAGTGAGCTCGGATTCTGCTCCCCACATTTCTGCTCCCAGCTGGACCTCACGTTGTTTTTGTGGATGCCGAATCCATCTGCCCATGCAGGACTGAGTCCAGGCAAGGATGGAGAGCAACAGGCTGGAGCTGGAGCCGGAGCCCTCAGTGTCCTCGTGCTGTCACAGAAAGAGAAGACACCATCGTGGTCTTATTTATTGTTTTCTCTTCTCGCTGTCATTGAAGTCAAAGCACTTCCCAGGCATTAATGAACGTATCTCCACAGCACGTTATGCCAGAAGGAAAAGCAATTTCCTTGTTAGAGATTGGCAACAGAGGTACTCGAGCCTGAGGGACTGACCCAGGTCCCACAGGAAGCCTCAGCTCCAGGATGAGAACAAACCCCTGATACCCAGGATTTGAAGCCAGTGCCTCAGCCCCAGCCTGCCCACGTCCCTGAGGAAGACGAGGGGGCACTAAGGGAAGGTTCACAGGGAAGCGTTAAAATCCTTCCCAACCACAGGCCTTGCGTGAGCAGCGTTGCTGTTGCTGGTCTGAGTCTGTGGTGGGACACTAAAAATGCTGGATATTTAATCCAGATAATTTAATCACATTTTTCCCCATAAACATATTTGCATATATTTACTTAAACATATGGTAAACCCCATCATTTAGTTAAATTAATAAAATGTGCTGTAACATTCTGCACGCCAACATTTTACATAAAGCGTTTTCTCCACCATGGAACAAATATTTGGCTAAATTCATATATTATGATTAGAGACAATAATTGCAGATACTTCTTGTTATTGTCTTGATTAAAACACTGTCCCCAAATGTCACTGTTCTTGTGAGAGATAGGTGCCTGTATAACCACAAACTCTTAGTATGAAGACAATGGTGTTTTCTGAGGTCTGGGGTGTTATGTCCTTCTTGGTCTGCTTGGTTTGTGAAAAACAGAACAGATTTGCACTTTGATTTCCATATTTACCTTAAACATTAGTGATGGAATGTTCATTATAGCATCTGTTATTACTGAAGGAAAAGTCTGTAGACAGAAGAAGATGGAGTTTGCTGCGTCCTTCTAATGCTGTGTCAGTTCACCTGGCCCACGTATGATGTTTCCCATGGAGAAGTGGCCATGGAGCAGCTGAGGGACGTGGCTGCTGATGTAGGATTTGATCACCTACCAGCTGCCAGTGCCGTACCACATTCCTGGTGCTGAAGTCCTTTTAAAGACCATGCTTGCTCTCGTAAGTCATCCAGATGGTTCTTGAACTTGTTCCCATTGCCAGCTGACATTGTTAGCTCCCCTAGCACTGATAGCCTTTTTAGTTCAGCATCTGTCCTGGGCACCGTGAGGTTTGTGGTTGGACTCAATGATCTTAAAGGTCTTTTCCAACCTAAGTGAGTCTCTGTGAGCAGCCACTGCTCTCCGCGTTCCCTGCCTGCCCATGGTGTGTTCCTGGGGCATGATGGCTTTTTGTGGCGTGAGTGGGATTGGTCTGCTGTCAGCAATACGCAGGAGGACTTCAGGATCCATTCGTATTTGTTCTTCTTGGCGTCCTCTGTCGATTTCTTCCCGATAGCCTTGTAGTGGTCTTATGTATTGTTTTCTCATCGTCATTTAAGTCAAAGCATTTCCCAGGCATTAACAAACAACCTTTAGGTTGCTGAAGGGTCCAAGGCTTGGTTTGGCTGCTGCTGGGATCCGGTGGGATATAGGGCTGCCTTCTTCCCTGGGACGATCTGAACATCCTCAGTGCTTACCCTTTGGTGACATCAGAGCCTTCATTGTGGCTACTCTTTGCTCCACAGCATCTCAGGCCATCTCTTATCCCCTTTTTAGGATTAAAACCACCACTTTGGAGAATGATGTATTTAGATGAGTTATTTTATGTGGATTTTGGTTTAAAATGAATTCTCTTGACGTGGTGAAACGTGAGGACAGGAGAGAATTAGCTGGAACTTCTGAGACTTTGTATGTATGTGTTAACGGGGTGTAATTTCTGTCCTACCATGTCTCTCCTCATCCACTGGAGTGCGTGGGCTGTTCCTGGTCGTGGTGAAACTCTCAAAGCCTGTTTAGATGGCTTTGGGGCAAACTGGTGATGAAGAGGAAGCCTGGTAGACTGTTACCCCTCAGAGATGCACTACGTGCTCCCATCCCGTCCTGGGCAGTGCCGCCCCTTCCTGCAGGCACCTTGCTCATCCTGGAGCTCATGATTCTCCTGTTCTCTTGGACAGGATTCCCACTTTTCAGCTCTTCCCAGATTTCACCTCGGTTTCCCCTTTTTTCATAGGAATGCTTGGCCTCTTGCACTCGGGCTCAGGGAGGAGCAGCTTGTTTCTGCAGCTGGCCGGGCGCCAGATGTCATCACTTCAGGCAGTGCCACGCTGCACATCTTCAGCAGTTTGAAATGGAGAGACAGAGAGAGACAGATAAGATCAGCAGCTTTAGGTGATGGCATTGTTTCAAATAAACCATGCATGACCCAAAGCTTCCACTTCAAATGGGGAATGAAATTGCTTCATCCTTTGACAGCTTGCTCCATGAAAGAAATTTATCTTCCCTTAATTGCTTTAGATCCCACGAGGCTGTGTACAGTAATTTCTAGGAGATAATTATATCAAATTAAAAAAATATGGGACTATCCGACTGCTGAGCATGAATGCAGTGGCCAGAGAGCAGGAAGAAAAGAGGCACCACAGCTGAGTCCCACTCCAGGTTATCGCTCCCTCTCCTCATGGCACTGGGAGACCACAGGAGAGCCCAGCTGCAAGGGACTGGGCGCTGCCGTGCTGAGCACGGTGCGTGGAGCCAGGAATCTTGCCCTCCCAGAGCTTCTTTGGGATCCTGCATCGCATCCCTGCTAGGGCATGACGGGGATTCCCACCACCCATACCTTGTCACCTGGGGACAGCGAGCCATGCCAGGCAGGGCTTGGCAGTGCCTTCATCCGGCTCGTTCTCCTGCGTGGTTGTACAGCAGAGCTGAAGAACAAGAAAGCTTGTTGATTTAAAAACATGTATATTTAGAAGCAGCGTGTAAACTTCCTGCCCAGGCTGGGATTGGATTCTTGACTATGTTTGAGTTTCCAGTTTTCATTTCCTTTGCCCTCATACTTCACATTGTGTATCTCCCAGAGTGTGCCCCACACTAAGCTCCTCTTAACCCTCCCTCGCCCCACATTTTTCTCGCATTATTTGCACATCAGTCCCAGTTCTTCCAGGAAGCAGTGTGTGTCCTGATGGTCACTCTGTGTGTTGGCTGAGCCTGGCCTCCTGCAGATCTCCTCCATCCCTCTGGAAGTGACCTCAGACCCAAGCTGGGACTGCAGCAGGGACAGAGCTGCTGGCAATTGCTATCCCTCAGAAGAAGATGAACTCTTTCGCCACAGGTTGAAATCCCAGAGCGACATCTCTCTTTGTAGCTCATGGGAAACAATCACTGACCAGTTCCAGGAGACATAAATTGCTCCATCATCTGAATCTTCTCTCTCTCCTTTAAATCAGACCACATGCCCTCCTTAGAATCAGAATCACTTGGGCAGCCTCTGCCAGCGCCTGACAACCCTCTTGGTGAAGTTTTTCCTGATGTCTAATCTAACCTCCCGTGGTGCAACTTGAGGCCATTACTTCTTGTTCTGTCACCTGTCACCTGGGAGAAGAGACCAGAACCCACCTGGCTACAACCTCCTTTCAGGCAGTTGTAGACAATGATGAGGTCCTGAATGCTTTGTGTGACAGCTCCTGCCCTGCCGTTGCCTTTACAGCCCATCTCCTGGGGACAGAGATAGTTTTGTTCCCCCCCCCAGGGCTGTGACGATTTGTGTGTGTGATCCTGCGTGGGCTTTGAAATGGTTGTCAACAATCCTGGGCCAGAACTGAACTCCTCCCCACCCCTGTGATGTGCAGGCTGGTTTTTGAAGTGCGATGCTGCTTCAGCTGTTCCCAGGAAGTCTGCAAGGGAACTGTGTTTGTACTCAGGAGGAAAAGTCCCTGCCCGTTTCTGGAGGGGATCTACTCAATGGGCTCTTTGATGTCATCTCAGGTTTTGGATTTAGATCAAGTAAGTCTAAGAAAGAAAAGAAATGTTTTGGCTTAGCCTAAAACATATGCACCTGAGTGAGGTGACCTGTGCCTGTCCTGGTGTCTAAGCAAGAAATCCATGACCACCAGTAGAGCCCCAAGCAGGGAGACTGAGGATTCTGATCCCAAAAGCTGCCCACGTGGACAAGCTGGCTCCCAGGGTTGTCTCAAGTGGTGAGGTTGGAGTGTTATCACATGCAGAAAGTCTCCTCAAGGCAGTGCTCCAACTTTGCACTGCCCATGGGCTGCTTGGGATGCTGCTGCTGGTTCATCTTGTACCACCCTGAGCACAGACAAAACCAGCCCTCTGGGATGTTCCCTGGTAGTTTGGTTCACGTGTGCCAACCTGAACAGCATCTCTCACCTCCCTGTGTGTCTAAGAGCCTGAGAAATCCTGCACTGTGGGCATGACCATCCCCAAATGTGCCCATAGTTCACGTGTCATCTCCGGTTCAGACCTCATGGTGATGCTTTAGGACTTGCATTTAATCATCTCAGAGTCGATGTTCAAGGTCTTTTCCAGCCGAAATGATTCTGTGATCTTCTGGCCTGGCTGCACAAGCCCAGCGCTCCCCAACAGCTCACGCATCGATCTCTAATTGTAGTTTCTTGTTACCTTTTCCTGTATGAGATGGCACATGACAGTGGTCAGCAGTGTCCTTGGTGACCTCCACAGCCCAGATGGCCTTTGCCCTTTTGTGACCTCCTGGCAATGATCCTGGGCGGGTCCGTGATTTTGGTCCCTTAGTCCCGGGCTCGGAGAATGGAGGAGACAAGGGGCTTGTGGCAGAGTGTTTGGTTGCCTGGGGCAGGGAGACTCCTGGGAGCCACACTGCCTCGCTCCTTTTTTTCTCTTTCTTGGCCCACTTCTTCACTCACTCCTTTTTGTCACTGTTACTGTAGAATAGATCACCTAAAGCCATTTGAAATCCAGTTTCTGCTTTCAATACTTTCAAAGACCTGGCTGCCCTGATGGCCAAAGCCTTAGGAGGACGGTTGAGGGGTCTGCAAGGGGATGGGCACCCGATTGCCAAAGCTGGCAGAAGAGCATTGAAGGAATGGAGAATACGAGGAGCTTTCCTCTGGCTCAAAGCTGCTGCTCCCAGCACGGTTGGCCTTTTGTTTCAGTGGCCACGAGCGAAGGAGTTAATGATGATCCCAGATGGCTTCAGAGTTTGCTTCTTGCCACCCCTTCCTGTTCCCCCGGGATCTCAGATGGTGGCGGGAGATGAAGTAAAATTCTAGAGTTTGTTGCAAAGTTCATCTCTCTCCCTAAATCGTGCTGGAACTTGTGTGTGCTGTGCTGGCAGCTTCAAGGAGATGCTACCTGGTAATTAATTAGTTGTCAAGAGACAGCCCAGAGGTTCCAACTCTTTATATTCTTACTAATAGAAATTGCTCTGATTACATTTCCCCCCTTGGCTGGAGGGCTGAGGAGCAGGAGCTCTGGTCCCTGGGCAGCTGGAGCGCGCCTGCCTGTCCTTTGTCGGGACTCCTCTGGCATGCCAGCACACGCTTCCGTGAGTGCAAACCCCGCGGGAGCACAGGCTTTGCCAGCCAATTCTGCTCCTGTTTCTCATCGCACACTTCCCCTGCCTGTGCAGGTGCGCCCTGCCACGATTTCCCTTCGGCTCCTCTGCAGAGGCTTCCCTTGGCGTCACTGTTCCCATCGGCTCTTCCCCTGCACCCCCTCCCCAGCCCGGACAGAGGTGCTTTGCCTGTTCTCTTTGCAGAGCCCTTTTTCTGGGCTGAGCTTAGAGAAAGGTTCAGTGTCTATGGAGATTCCTCGTGTCTCACTCAACTTCGCTTGTGTTTTCTTCTCTATCCCTGTGCTTCTGCAGTTGGTCGTGAGCAGATTTAGGTTTCTTCTTGCAGAGAGAGGAGTGTGGGGGAACCACATGAGAGGTGCCTTGATTTTGGAGTCCTGTCTCAGCCAAGCAAGGCACCCTAGACCCAAAACTGCCTGGAGCTCGGTTATCCGATGGTTTGTTAAGGAATCTTTTACATTTTTGTCCCATCTTTGCAGAGATTCTTTACTAACAACTGACACTTCATAGAATCATGGAATGGTTTGGGGTGGAAAGGACCCCAAAGCCCATCCTGTGCCACCCCCTGCCGTGGGCAGGGACACCTCCCACTGGATCAGGGGGCTCAGAGCCCCATCCAACCTGGCCTTGAGCACCTCCAGGGATGGGGCAGCCACCACTGCTCTGGGCAACCTGGGCCAGGGCCTCCCCACCCTCACAGCAAAACATTTCTTCCTAAGATCTCGACCTCCCCTCTTTCAGCCTCAAACCGTTCTCCCTTGTCCTGTCCCTACACTCCCTGATCCAGAGCCCCTCCCCAGCTTTCCTGCAGCCCCTCTCAGTACTGGAGGTTGCTCTAAGGTCTCCCCAGAGCCTTCTCTTCTCCAGGCTGAACAACCCCAACTCTCTCAGCCTGTCCTCGTACAGGAGGTGCTCCAGCCCTCAGATCATCTCCGTGGCCTCCCGTGGACTCTCTCAGATGCTCCTAGCAGATGCTCCTGGGGCTCCTCCCAGGCCAGGCTGGATGCAATAAGGAGAGGGGAGAAGCAGCCCAGCTCTTCTGGCAAATCTCCTTTGGGAAAAGAGCCCAGCAGGGACGCTGCAGCTCTTTGAAGTCTATCTCTGGTACCTTAGGGAGCAGCTCTCCCCTGGGTGATCCCAGGAAGCATCCATCCCTCTGGATGCTTTAAATAAGCCACAGCGAGCGGTGCTGCTGCACCGGATGCTCTCACGCCTGCTGGTGCTGTGCCTTCCCTTCCCAACCCCGGGGAGCCGGGCTCCGACCCACCTGACGTGGCTGCCTCTGCACACATATGGTCCTTTCTCTTTGTGTTTAGTTAAGTGTGGGAGGACTTGATGCTACAACTCTTGTGGCTTTTGAGCTGTTGTTACTGCAGATACGGCCCTGCGAGCAGACGTGGCATCTTTGCAAGCGTGGCCCCGTCCCTAACAAAGGCAATTAGGATGCTATTCTGTTAGAGCTGGGGGAGAGAGGGTTCTGGTGTCTGGAAGGAGCAGCCTGGCAAGGGCATAATCTAATGCAGAAGATGAAGACAAAGGAATTTTAGAGGCAGGATGTGGGGAAAAAGCAGGGCATAATGAGCTCAAAGGGCAGAGGAGCTGGGGTGCAGGAGCCCAGCAGCTCATGGGGCAAAGCAGGAGTGGGCAGGACAGCAGCAGAGACGTTGCTCCGGGCAGGTACAGGGAGGTTATCGGCTGGGGCAAGGGAGTGTCTGTGTGTGGGAGACGGTTCTGGGTGAGCAGGGTGAAGGTTCAGGCTCCTGGGTGGAAAAAAACCTCAAGAGGTGATGATCACTGGAGTGAGTTGGGACAGGAGTGATGCGGGGCTGTCAAGTCATCTTGAAGCTGTGGAGGTGTCGTGGAAGACCTCAGAGGAGCAGGAGAGGGTGGCCAAGGCCACCGCTGCCATGTGGCTTGGGGCAAATGAGGAGGCTCTTTGCAGTCACAGGGCTCGAGCTGCATTTCGTACTGCTGGCTCCTTCCTCGCTTGGCTTTTCCAGCATCTGAGCTGTTTGTTTGCTCGCGATGATTTCAGTTGTTTTCTATTTTAGCTCTTGACCCCGAGTGCCTGGGCTGGGGCAGGCAGGCACCGATTGAAAGCCGCCACTTGGCGGCAACAACTGTTCGAGCCGCGGAGCAGCACCCATCTAACCCCTCTTTTCACACACTCGGAGCTTCCCAAACATTAACCTTTGGATTAAAATTTTCCATGCTTGGTCTCTCCCCAGATGTGATGTCTGAGCTTTGGTTCGGGTTCATGTTTTTCATGTTTTTGGATTCATGTTCTGGGAGAATGAAAGGAATACTTTTCCCATTTAAAAAAAAAAATTCTACTCTCCTTTTTTTTTATTATTTTTTTTTTATTTGGGGATTCACCAAAAATGGTTGAAGTTTGAAGCTGAAAATACTTAGCCTGGCTGCAACAAGCCTGTTTGCAGGCGCTCAGGGAAGTGCTGCTGCTCCAGGTGAGTGGCACGGTAGTGGCACCGTCGCAGCCCGCGCAGCCCACGCCAGCAGAGCCGTGCTGTGAGTCAGGCTGAGTAACTCCACATTTGGAGCAGGGCGGCTGATATTTTGTTTTTTAGCCAAAAGAAAAACTAAAGGGGAAAAAAAAAGTTGTTTTTCAGGCTCCTCTCGCAGGATCACGACGCGGCAGGGATGCGCGGGTGCCTGGGCTGCAGTGAGTCAGGCGCGTGCTCGCCGCGCTGGTTTCGATCCTCTGCTCCGCGTTGCAGGTCGTGTCGTCATCGGGACGTCATCCACTGCAGGATGGGAGCGTGGCAGCGCGGATCCTGCCTCCGGGCCCCTGCGCAGCACAGCTGCTCATTTCTCATTGCTCCCCTCATTTCTTTTGCTGGAGGAGCTCTGCTGCATTCCATGTAGCAGCACCTGATGGCTGCACCTTTCATAGTCATGAAGCCAGTCCCACTCTTGACACTTCCTTGACCACTTCAAGGCCACCTTGGACACGCTCAAGTGCTCTGCACTTCCCTGCATTAATTTTTTCCTGCTGGCCGCAGCGCCCCTCCTCTCCGCTCCAAGTCTGTGCGCTGCTCATCGGGTGGGGACCTGTGCTGCTCACACCAGCGCTTGTAATGTCTGGCCGGCAGCTCTGCCAGAGGCCAAAATTGGCTCTCGGTGCGTGGCTGGATCGCAAGGACAGTGTTAGATGGAGGGTGGGGTGAGTGAATACCCCTCTCTTCCTACTGTGCTTTCAGGAAATGTCTCTAATGCAGCTGTAAGTGTGAATGAAGTCAAAAGGATGGATCGGTGCCCCCGCTCCAGCCCACACCACTTGTCGGGGCCCATCCAGAGTCCCCACCCTATTGTTCTGGTTCAGCTCCTCCGTTTCGGGGCAGGGGCCCTGCTCTGCACTCAGCATCCCGATCCCAGGAGGAGGAGCTCTGCAGAAAACAAAGACACAGCGAATGGTTTTCCTCTCCCTGACAAGCTGCCTTTTCAATTCCTGCTCCTCTTCCCCAGGTGCGTTTGCAGCTCTCAGCCTGGCTGGAAGCGAGTGACTGCAAGGCTTGTGCCATCAATCACCTGCCAAAAGAGCTGCGTGTTGGATATAAGTAGCAAAGCTGCACTTGCTGCTTCCTTAGAGGCAGAGCAGGATCCGTGCGGGCTGGAGCTCACGTCCAGTGTGTAGTTACCTCTCTGGTTAGGCTAACGGAGCATGTCTTGCTTGGAGCAGCCCCTCCTCGAAGAGGACACAGGCTCTCAGGCACAAGAACGTCATCGGGAGTCCCCTAAGTGGCAGCATTTCGCTGTAAAGCAAAACACAGCATTTGTCCCTCCCTGAAGTGGCTGCTGGAAGTGGTGTGAGCCGCTTCCCGCCCTGCCCTGAGCCGGGAGCGCGCTGCCAGTGCGGTTCTTGCGGTGGGGGGAAATGCCAGTGTTGCTAATGTCTTTGGGGCTGTGGTGGTGTAGCCGACTGGGCTGTGGTGGCATTTTTCTGGTGTTATTACATTGTCTTCCGTATCCCCACCCTCTGTATTCAAGGGAATTTAGCGGCAGCCCCGAGAGTGGAGCCAATGGTCGGAGGAACTCCTCCCTGCATGCAGCCCCAGCCCCGCTAGCAGCCCTTTCACGTGAGCTTTGCCTTCTTCTTAGTTCCAAACAAAGCTGCTTCTCCTCCAGTTTCCAAAGTCAAGGGGAGCCGGAATGTGCTGAGCTCCCCAGCAGCATCCGGGGGCCAGTGAGGCACGCGGAGCAGCAGTGGGGCAGCTCGATGCTGACGTTGCTCAGTCTGGCTTCTGGCTTGCGGAGCGGAGGTTTCTCGTCTCATTGCTCTGACTCAGGTAGCTGTTTCCTCTGATGTGGGCAGCCCTGGCTGCAGCTTTTGCCCTGGGCACGCAATCGCTCTGTGGTTCCCAAGGGCTGGCGGGACGTGCGGGCCGAGCTCCCTGGGTGCTGCCACAGCTGGGCAGTGCCTCCTCGGGTCCCTGGGGTGGTGAAAGCGGCAGTGCAGGGGCAGCATCTACCACACTGCTGCGTGCTCTGAACTTCACCCAAAATCAGCGGCATAAGAGTCCTAAACGTGTCGTAGACTAAAAAGCCTGAAGGAAATGAAACACACACAACCTTACTCGACCCAGCATGGGTGCATGAACTCCGATTTGGGGCTGCTGCTCCCTGTAAGTCGCCCACCTGGCTGGCTGGCAGCTCAGGGACCCTCAACTCTGTTCCCTATCCAGCTCCATGCAGCGGCAACACCAAATTCCCTTGGCGCAGGTGCTTAGGAGGGACCTTTTACGGTGTTTATTGGGTTGTTTTCCTATCAGAACAGCCTTCCTGGAATTCGATATCCTTGTGCCACTGAGACTAACCACACTAACCAGTTTCCCTAGAGCGGGATCCCAGTTCAGTAGGTCAGGGTTGTCACCCTCTGAGAATTGCTTGTGTTGAAGGAAGTGAAAACCCCCATGGGGCAGCTGCAAGCACCAGGCAGGTGGGAACTGTGCTGCTTTAGGGTGTTTTAGTGCTTCTCATTCTGTCTCCTGTGGACTCAGAAATCCCAAGTTTCCTAAAAGAAGAGGAGAAAATTCCAAAGACTTTTATCCTAGTTCAAATACCCACCAGGGCAAGGAGCTGTGGAAGTTAGAGCGGGATCTCAGATGACGTTCTCTGAAAAGAAGGCTTAACAGAGTGCAAGTATGAAATGTTCGGAGCAGCGGCGGCTGTGCCCTCAGCGAGGGCTTGGTCTTGCAGCTCTCCCTTGCCTGTGCCGAGGGCAGAGAGGGGGAACTGGGGGCTCTGCCAGAGGAGCCCCTCCACTTTTGAAGCCTTTGGCACCTCCGTGAGATATTTAAATGACAGACAGACATACAGGGATCTGTAACTACTCATTTGGTGCCAACTAAACCACAAAGAAGATACAGCATTTGTGGTCCAAGGAAGTTTAAATATTTGTGGTCAAACTTAAAATTCGACATAAAACTCTCATCTGCGATGGAAGACGTCCAGGAACTGCCTAGAGAATGTATAAGCTGTGTAAACTCAGAGGAACAGCTTCCCAACCGGCTCTGCCAGCACCAGGCAGAATATTCCAGCTTTCACTTCTCCTCTCCCTCCTGTTGCCAAGGTCAGGAGTCAGGTTTGCGAGGGACACGGTGGCCAGTTAACATTTCTAGGGGTGGAAGTCTACCACGCCATGGGTGTTAGCGGCTGATGCTGTGGTTTCCTCACTGCCTGTAGGAGAAGTCATGCTGGAAGGGTGAGAGGTGGACAGTGCGGGCAGGGCAGGTGGATGCTGGAAGGGCGAGCTCTGGTTTGCACCATATTTGTCTGGTTTTGTGTGGTAGATCTTCATCCCCACTCCCTCTTCCCTGTGTGGTAACTCTTTTCTTTCCACCACCCACTACTTCAGCCCTCTGCTACCCCAGACATTGGCATCTCATCCTGTGGAACTGGAGTCAATGAGTTGTGCTGTGGGTCAAATTATGGGGCATTTTCCAGTTGTCTCCGTGGGGAAGTCCTTGTGGAAGAGCTCGTGCTATTGATTGAGAGCAAAACACGGGCTCTGCCCTGCTTCGTAGAATCGTGCAGTGATTTGGGTTGGAAGGGACCTTAAAGCCCACCCAGTTCCACCACCTACCATGGGCAGGGACACCTCCCACTGGATCAGGGGGCTCAAAGCCCCATCCAACCTGGCCTGGAACACCTCCAGAGAAGGCTTCGGTGCCTGATGCCTTTATCTGTCTGTCTTAGGGGTCCGAAGGAGCTGAGATGGACCTCCATGTAGCCCTGCAATGTGTTGGCATGCTGGGGATGGGTGTGCTCAGCAGGAATTGTGCATCTTCAGGGCTTCCTCTGTGTGAATGCCTCGAGGCCAGCTTCCTCCTTGCCCCCGCTCAGGAGGCACTTTCCAAAACAGGGAGGCTGCCAGATAACTGCAATGTTTTCCCCAAGCCGTGGGCAGCCTGGACTTGGCTCCTGCCCTTTTTTGTTTTCCACATACCCTCCAAAAAGCACTCTCACTGTTGCAAGAGTGCACCAAGATTCTCAGTCGAGATGTTGGATTGAACATTCATCAGCTGCATTTCCCAAATTCCAGGAGAAACAGATCCAAACCCTGGCATGGCAACAACTTCACTGGTCACCAGCACAGTGTGGCCCCATGAGCAGATATCCCCAAGAAATGTTGGAGGTGGAGAGGTGCCAGGATGGACCAAACTCATCCCAGCACCAGCTTCTCCTGGAGCAGAGGTCTCAGAGGAAGGGCAGCGGGTGTCCGCCGAGAGCAGAGCAGTCCCCTTTCCCTTACTAAGCAGTCCTCCCTTCCTCCACCAAAGAGCCTGCTAACCACTTTCTTATCTTTCTTAACTCTGCAAAACAATCTCTGGCAAGGCAGGCATCCTCCGAAATGGCAGAGGAAATAAATTCCCCCAGTCCCTGAAAAGGAAAAATGCTGGAGAGTCTTAGAGCAGGGAGAACAGCCCGTGCCCTGTGAGAGCTGCCGCTGGTGCTGTAGTGGCTTTGCTGAGGTTCTGGATCTTGCCCTTCACTACAAGGACATTGAGGTGCTGGAATGTGTCCAGAGAAGGGGAACAAAGCTGGGAAAGGGGCTGGAGAACAAGTCCTACGAGGAGCAGCTGAGGGATCTGGGGTTGTTTAGCCCTGGAGAAGGGAAGGCTGAGGGGAGACCTCATCTCTGTCTACAACTGCCTGAAAGGAGGTTGTGATGTGGTGGGTGCTGGTCTCTTGTGGACTTGATGATCTCAAAGGTCTTTTCTAACTAAGCAGGGGTGGAAACAAATGCATTGGAAATTCCTGCAGCATCTCACTGGAGGCGACGTTTTGCCGTGTGGGGAAGCCTGTAGTTCTTGCTGAGCTGTTGGAGCGATGCCTGAGGAGACAAGAACCAGGCAGGAGCCACACTCCAAAACCAGATGAACATCTCCATCAGTCTGTGGAGATCTCCTGTACCCCATCATCTTCTCTGGGACTTCTCACCCAGGCTAATAAACTCATGCACCTGCAGCACCCCCAGATGTATTTTGAGGTGGACAAACAGCTTTCCCAAACCCCGTGGTAAGCAGTCACCAAGGAAGGGAAGCATTGAGAGGAGCTGGGTGTGTTGAGAGTCTGGAGGAGCTGTGAGATGTTTTGTAGGGCCGTGCCAGGCTGTGCTGCAGCATCACTGGATTTTCCCTTTGTGTCCTACAGCTGCCAAGTACCAGTGCCTTGGGTACAGTTTGAGGACCTTCATGGTAGGAACCTGTCCAGGCTTCTTCTGATCTCCGAAACCCAAAATTGGGTGACAGCTCAGATCTGTTGCTTTGCAACTTCACATCATCTGTGTGCCTTCTCTGCATCGCTGCGAGGACAAGCAAGGCTGGTCTTAGCCTGGCAAACCCGAGTGATAGTGGGCAGTTGGTGCCCTTTCCGTGCCGCTTTCCAGTTTTGAAGGCCAGTCGTGGCTGAGCTGCGTGGCAGAGGTTGGAAAGACACAGACATTTGCCAGACCAAGAGCACATCTGCTCCGATGACTCGTCTGAGACCGTGTACCCCAGCACAGAGGCTGGGGCTGTGCCTGCGCAAGGAGAGGGCTGGGACAGAGGTTGGACTGAGACATAGCTACTCTTGTCTCTTTGAGGAGCCCTTGCTTTGCAGACAGAGTTGTTCTCCAGCAGTGACAATGGGGAAGAGCAACTGGAGTGGGTTCTTCAGAGCTTCTCTGTCCTCCCTGAGTGCTTTCTGGTGCACCTCTACACAGGGTTGGAGCATCAGATATGAATGTGGTGGATCCTCTTCCCATGCATGCGCTCTGGTTGGTGTGAGGTGCCACCTGTGCTGACCCTGGGTCCTGCAGAGCCAGGGCAGCAACGAGATGCATCGCAGCCTTGATTTGGGCCCTCTTGCAGCCGCAGTTGCTCTCTCAGGTCACACGCAGAGTTGCAGGCATGTGGGAGCTGCGTCCGCCGAGCCTGCACGTGGGATTAGTCGAAATCTGCAGTTTCTCTGCAAGAAGCTGTGGTTGAAGGCAGCTTTCAGCTGCAGAAACCAGGGTTGCAATCCAGCTGCGAGCGCTGCTGCCCAGCCGTGACCGACGCTTTGGTCCTCCCTCCTCAGGTGGCCAAACCCCTCCAAACTGGCTTTGGGGCTGGACAGGGCAAGGAGTTCCTTGAACCACAGCCTGGCTTGGAAAATGAGTCTGAGAAGCCAGACTGCTTAAGCCCAGGGTTAAACCCAGCCCCGGTTTTGTGCAAACCTGGAAGATGAAAACCCAGAAGGGCTGAGACCAAAGTGAGCTCTTTGCTCTGCTGGGCCGCCCACCAAGCTGGCTCCCTGGGGACGGGAGGAGGTGGCACAGGGAGGCATTTAGCCCCAGCCTGCCTGGATGTTTGAGTAGGGTCACTGCAAATGTTTCAGCTGGACCATGCAGATGCCGCATGGTTGAGATTGTTTGGGGCTTCCTTGGTTTCAGCATTGTTCAGCTACTTGAGCTGAGCCGTGTTTAAACCGATGCAGCAAAGGCAATGTTATCCCCACGCTGGATCGGGCTGGAGCTTGGCTCTTGCTCCCAGGCCTGTCCCGTTCCCATCTCCGGATCTGGGATGGGATCTCTCTGTGCTATGACTCAAACTTCTCATGTCCTTTTCCCCTTCTGAATCCAGCTGTCAGGATGTGCTCGTGTCTCCCCCTTGCACACAGGAATGCAGAGCCGCGATGGCAGCTCGTCCTCCGAGCAAACCCAAAGCCGCTGCCTCCTGTTTCCTTGCAGACTGTAAAGTTTTGCAGAGAGAGAGAAGCTGCCCAGGTGCCTCTGCACGCTGCGAGTGCCATGGCATAGCCGGAGGCTGCCATAGGCGCAGAGCAGCCCTCTCTGGACCATTTCCCCCCGGATGTGGCCGGTCCCCGTGGCCGAGCAGGGCTCCCCTGGCCAACTGGTTTGGCTGCCGGAGGCTCTTTGGCCCAGCTGAAGGAGTCTGCATTCCTGCCTGCCGGTTATTTGCTCTTTAGGACTCTGCGTAAAATTAACAAGTTGTAAAAGTTGATTGAAGGCGGCGGTGGGTGTGACGGCGACTCACGGAGCTGCGGGAGCACTGTGTGCGGAGCAGCAGGGGCACAGGGGCTGTGTCCCCCACTGGCTCCAGGCGTGCTGCTGACCCAAAGCAAGAGCATGGCTGGTTTCTGGTGGTGTCACCCCGCCAACACCAGGTGCACTTGTCCCCTGTGGGCACAGTGCTCGTGGCTCTCAGAGTGAGTCTCTTCCCTCTCCTTAAATGTCCTGGAGAACACATGCTGGCGTTGGGACTGCGTCTCCTTCAGGCAGGGTGTGGGCAGTCTTCTCCCCTTCTCTTGTTAAAGAGCAGTGGGAAGCTTTTCCTTTCTGCCTGTTGTATCTGCAGGGGAAAATACAGCCAAGGGCATAGATGGGATCAGCTTTGTTAGAGCTGGGAACCCCTTGCTAGACCTGGAGACCCTGCTTACCGCTGGCAGGTGGCACGTGCAGGGTCCTGGTGGCACTGGCGCTGGCTTTGGGAATGCAGCAGCTGGGGCAGTTGATGTGCAGCCCCGCAGCCAGTTGTGTTAATGTGTGTCCTGCTGAGTCCTGCTCAGTGATCACTATGGGAATGTGTGACCCATGAATGAGCAGGCAGAGCGCTAATGAGCCTGCTCAGCGTGCCCAGCAGCCACCAGCGGGCGGCTGGGGCTGGGAGTTGGTGGTTACCCTGTCTGATGCAGCAGGAGATTAGAAACCGCTCGTCTCTGTGCCTGATGAGATCAGGCTGGCAATAGGGGCCAAAGCCACCTCTGCCCCGCGCCTGGTCCCCGGCTACGTGTCGCCGCGAGGCACCGTGGTGGTGAGGGGTTTGGCGATGCCTCGGCTGCTCGCGCTGCTGGGGAACTGAGCCCAGGTCACGGTCGGGGGCACCAGACCACTTCAGCAATTCTCAGTTTCAGTTTTCCTTTGCGAGCGTCTGCATGCGTGTCAGCCCTATTTTAATACCCAGCGATGACTTGAAGCCAGGCTTTCAGTTCCTGCTGTCTCACTGCACGGGCAGAGGGGGAAGGGCGCGCCGGGCGGCTAGATTCCTCACCAGGGCCGCGGTGGCTGCTGCCACATCACTAAATACATCCAGCCAGGGTCATTTGGTACTTGACCATTCTCTTGGGAAGGGTGGTTATGGTTCCCAGCATCCTCACCACGCTTCACTCCAGCAGCGAGGAATCTCCATGTGAGATGGTGAACACCTTCGCCACCATCCCCGCTGCCCGGGGCATCCCAGCCACTGTGGGCACTCGCATTTCCACTCCGAAACAGGAAGTTTCTGACAAAAGCGGGTTGCTCTGTGGCACGCAAGGTCCCGCGGTGCCGTTCGAGAGAACCCTGGGTGCCAGTCACAGGTCACTTCTTTCCCAGCAGCTCCGTGACTGGGCTGCCCCACGGCGGGGCCAGCCTGGCTGCCGACAGCCCAGGGCTCTGCCGCGTCCTCCTCGAGCAGGGCTGCACGTGACGGGGCTGTGCAGAGCATTTGCTCCTTCCCTGTTTTTCATTCATGTGGGCTGGAAAAATGTGTTCATGAGACGAGTTGCTGTGGCATTATGTCATGGGCCTTCAGCTGGGCTCCTTTCTCCCCAGCAGATGCGCTGGATTTGAGCATCGGGCTGTGCTGCCTTGGCAGAAATCCGGTGTTTCCTACTCAGTTCTTCAGGAGATGAAGGAGCGAACCCACCTGCCCTTTTCCCAAGCCCTGGCCATGAGTGAAAGGAGTTGTTCTGCAATATGCCTGATCATTCCCAATCCAGGGGGATTTGACAGCGAGATTTAAACCTTTGCTGTGCAGGGAGGGCTGTGCTGCAGCTGTGTTGGTGCCCAGCCATTCATGCATACATGAAAACCTCCTGGTTGCTAAACTAGATGTGATGGATTTATTTCTAGAGGTGTTTTGAGAAATCCCTAGAGAATGGTGTCAAGATGGGGTGTCCATCTCTTTCCCACCTAGCCAGACAGTTCTTGAATCCCTTTTCCTGCTGCTGCTGCTGTCTGCTCTATCCTGGCATCCCACAGCAGCAGGGCTCAGCCTCTGGTGCTGCCACATCCCTGCAGCTCTGCCAGTGCTTGCATGGCAGCCTGGGCACAAGGGAACTGCAGATACCAGGACTGGAAAACCCCTGGGCTGAAGTCACCCTGTGTGAGTCAGCCTGGGTCTCCACAGAGTTTGCCCATCAAGCTGGAGGTGAAGCAGGCAGTGAGGTTTCCACCACTTCCTCCGGGGCTGCTCCAGCCTGGAGCTCTCAGTAGGGATGTTTCCCATGACAGCCATTCCCATTTAGCTCTTGTTCTCTTTCCTTATGACTTTCCCCTACACCGAATCATTCCTAAAGCAGAGCCAGGAGGATGGGAATGTTCCTGCAGTGACACTTGCTGGGATTACTCCTGGCTGGATGTCCCAGGCAGCAAAGAGCTCTCCTGGGAAAGAGAATCCTGCTCCTGGGGCTGCCAAGCCTGCGTCACCTTGTCCTTTGCTCACCTCTGTCCCGTAGGACATGTTTTTTAGGAGCAGAATCAGTGGTAACAGGTCCCTTGCTCCCTGAAATATTGCATTCTTGCCATCACCCAGCTCACAGCACCTCTCCGCAGCATCTGCCTCCTGCCCCTCCTCCTGCCAGTGCAGGTATGGGCAAGTAAACGGTGTCCTGGGGCGGGGGGGGCGGGCAGCTGGAAGGAGACGGTGAGGTGACGGTGAGGGTACCTTGCTCAGGCGGTAGCTGGGGTGGTAGGTTGGAGGTCAGAGCAGGGTCAGGTTTTTGACATGCACTACAGCGACACGGTGGTTAAAATTAGCCCACAGAGAGGAAACTGGCAGCGGTGTGGAAGAGCAGAAGTTTCCTCTCACGGCAGCCTGGTGCACTGGGGCCGTGTGCTGCTGCCAGCCCTCCATCCCGGGCACGCATCGCCGGCACGGCACAGCAACTGGCTGGTCTCTGCCCAGCGGCATTGACATCGCACGGCGTGAGCCTGCGCGGGCAGAGCAGGCAGCATCGCCAGCTGCAGGGTCCCTGCTTGAACCACCTGTATGGGGTCTGCCCTCTCCCCAGCTTCAGGATCCTAAGAGTCTGTGGGGACCATTCTGGCTCTCTCCCCAGCTTTGGGATCCCGGTCCTGAGAGCTTGCAGGGACCCTTTTGGGATGGGGGTCTCTGAGGCTGCGTCTCTCTATATGAGCAGAGCAAAACCGGGGTGGTTTGGTGGAGCAGGAGGAACTCAGGCATCACCGTGACTTGGTCTCCATAGCGTGCAGCACTCCCAGGCCCTGTTTGTTGACTTTCTCCTCATAAATCTGCTGCTCTCTGGGGGTGATGCCGGTTGGGAGGAAGCCCCAGGAGAGAGCTCTGCAGGTGCAAGGGGATGAGGTCTGAGCCACGGCCGGTCGTGGCAGAGGCACCAACAGAGGCTGTGCCGCATGGGATGGGGCCATGAAGACACCAGGCTCCTGGGCTCTGGAAACTCCATTTGAGAGCCTCATAAATTGGATAATTGCCCGAACTATTGAGTTTCCTTCTGGCCAGCTTTGTCCCAGCCTCCCGGACAGGGCTCCCCAGTTGGTCCATGAGATGGGCCCATGGGGTGAGGTTGGGCTGTGGATGAAGAGGGGCTCAGCTTTTCTCAAATGCTCCCACCCGCCCAGTCTCACACATGCATCCCTTCTCAGCTTCTGGGGGAGGAATCTGGTGGTGGAGCTGAAATGAAACAGTAAGGATAGGCCTCATCTTTCATCACTCCCATCTCAGGACACCCCGAATCAAGGTGGGGCTGGGCAGGGGGCTGGCTGCTCCCCGGGCAGGACATGACAGATCAGGGCTGGCTCCTGACTCTGCGTCCTTTTCCCTGGAGACAGCAAGCTTGGAGGTGTGGGCAAACCCCTGCCATCCCTGTTGGGAAGAAGAGGGGCACCCTGCACATCCCCATGGTGCTGGGCAGTGCCGCCCACATCCCTTCCAGCCCCAAACACTTTCCCCGGCCGTTGCCTGTTCACCTCCCCTTTGCACTGACTTTGTTTTCCTTTCCCTCTCCCCAACCCCCTCATTCTCACCCCGTAGGTTATTGCAGCCGACTGCAAGAGGGTCACAGTTCTGAAGTATTTCCTGGAAGCCCTTTGTGGACAAGAAGAGCCTTTGCTGGCATTCAAGGGTGGAAAATATGTGTCAGTGGCACCCGTCCCAGACGCCATGGGAAAGGAAATGGGAAGCCAAGAGGGAAAACAACTGGAAGATCAGGTACCGTGCGGGAAGAGCGCCTCGGTGAAGGAAGAATCACCCCTGTGGGGCCCAGCCTCTGCCTGCCCTGCAGCTCCCGCTATTTATAGCTGGCGTAGCTGTGTGTGCATTTTATGGGGGGGAGGCGGGGAGGGGGGCAAATGGTGTGCAGCCCTGGTCTCCCGAGTGTACTTCGCTCGTGCCCTTTCCTGCCAGTCCAACCCGGCGTGCCTCTATCTCGCACGCTGCTATGAGTTCCAGATGCTGCTTTTGCAGACCCAAAGCGGGGGGAGCTTTAATAACGTGCAGCTCTGCGGCCCCGGGAGAGGAGGTGGGCGAGGGGGTGTCAGGGTTCAGCTTCAGGATCAAGTTTATAGCCGTGGAGCTCGTTGCGGCAGAGGCCTGAGCTCCAGCCTCCAGCACACGTACAGGAAGAGCTGACATTGGCGCCCCGTCCCTCCCCTGCCTCTCACATCCTGATGTGATTAAGGAATTCAACTCTTGTTTTTCTGCCCTTGCTTGTTCCTGTAGGCCTTGCTTCACTCCAGGCTCCGTGTGTGTGTTTAAGGGCTCTGCCAACCACTCTGCAGGTTGACTCTTTTCTTCTGTTTAATCTTGCAGTTGGAAAGGCCAAGGAAACAGGAGAGAGGGGCAGAGGCTTTGGGGGAGCTGAGAGCTGGGTGGCCCAGCACTGCCCAGCCTCGTGCCGGGTGCGGCAGAGCCAGAAGGGATGTCGCCCCGTGCCAGGGGCAGCACCTTCCCGCTGCTGGTGCAGGGTGCCCCATGCACCCCAGGGAGCTGAC
Organism: Neomorphus geoffroyi; assembly: GCA_033558235.1. Lineage (NCBI taxonomy): Eukaryota > Metazoa > Chordata > Aves > Cuculiformes > Neomorphidae > Neomorphus > Neomorphus geoffroyi. The sequence goes on from JAUMJM010000018.1 coordinate 7,181,283, forward strand.
AGCCAGAGGAGCCCTGAGCAGGAATGCGCTCAGCACCCTCCTTGCTGTGGCAGCCGGCTCCAGCCAAGCAGAGGACACGGTTTAGGTGATGGTTTTTGCACTGGGGCTCAGAGCAAAACCCCAGGCAGCAGGAGATGGCTCTGTAAGGTGGGAGACTTGGGCCCTCGTCCGCTCCTGGAGACCTGGAACCTTATCCCCTCCTGGAGACTTGGAACCTTGTCCTCTCCTAGCACCTGGACCCCTGTCCTCTTCTGGAGAAGATGCAGGAGGTCTTCAAACTGACACCACCAAAACCACGTGATATGGGAGGATCCTCAGGATCTACTTAGTGTCATGACAGGGACGGTCCTGCTCTCTGTTTCATTGGGTCGGTCCCTCCAGTTTCTACTGTAAACAAACACAGTGTAGAGGATATCCCCCTCCTGCCCCATCCCCACAGTCTCTGCTTGGCTGTGAGAACCTCTGCATGAACTCGTTGCGCAACCCTGGAGCTTCCTCCTTGAGCTTTGATCGCACGGAGCTTCCAGCTCACCAGTGCGACCAATGGGCAAGCAGATCCTGACCCACCACAGCAGATCTGCATCTTCCCCAAGCCCTTTGCACCACGCTGTCCCTCTGGCAGCATCACCCCGTCCCCTGTGGTCCACGCTGTCAGGGCAGAGGGAAGTGAACTTGAGGGTTCCATCTTCCTCGTTCCCATGGCTAAAAAGTCACAAGGAGAGGATACGTGGTCCTGTGGCCAGGCGGGTGTGTGGTTTGGGTGAAATAGTTGAGTATGCAACTGCAGCAGTCGCGTTGTTCTAAATAACGACTGTGAGCTCCTGCCCGAGTCCCTCCTGCCCTGGCAGCCTGCACAGAGCAGGGAGCGTGGGGACGCTCTTAGCCCTCTGGGAGATCCTCTTGTGCAGGGTCCATCTCCTGCAGCCCTCTCAGGGCTGACAGCAGGTCTTTCTGCCTGGGAACTCTTCCCAGCCCCATCATGATCCAGTTTCTGTGCAGAGGAGCGGAGATGGGTAACAAGGCTTGGAAAGGCCTGTGGTCACCTGCGCCGGGGACAAGACAAGGGGACCGTGGGCAGCAGGGGCAGAGCTGGGCAGTACGTGTGTGCAGGCAGCTCCCGGTGGGACACGTGCTGAGGAACAGGGACTTGAGGTCTCCCCGCTGGGCAGAGTATGCAGAGGTGGGGGTGGAACTGGGTTGCAGCTGATCCCCAGTGGGACACCAGCCACCACGTCCTGCCCTCCTGTGTCCTGGAGATTTGGGTGCAATGGGAAAGGCCAGCATGGCCTTCACCTGGAGGAGGAACAACATGGCTCTTTCTGGGGTCTCCAGTTGAGTCAGTGCTTACTGAGAAGGGCTGGCAGACCTGCTGGTGGGGAGAGCCAGCAAAGGGTCTCTAGGAGAGGGAGGAGGTGCAACATGGCCCAGAAGTGCCTGTGTGGGCAAGAGGTTGCAGAATCAGGGACCCTTCAGTTCAGCAGAAGCGTGGCAAAGGCAGACAAGAAGTAGGATACAGGTGTTGACAGAGGACGTAATTAACCATGGAAAGGACTGACCTTGAAACGCAGTGGATTCTCCATCGTGTGAAGCTTTAAACTCAGCATCTTTAAATTCAGCATCTCCTTCTAAAACATCTCTTCCAGCCAAGCTGAAAGTTTTGGGGTGGGTGCAGGAATTTCTCTGGTCTGTTTAGGGATGATGACTCAACCACCTCCCTGGGCAGCCTTTTCCAACCCAAGAATCTGGGAAGAGTTTTCCAAGGTGAAGAAGAGTGTTTGATTCCAGAGCAGAGCTTCAAGCAGGGCTGCCCCTGCTCCGTTACCTCACTTTGTCATTTCTTGCATGTTTACCCTTCATTTATTTTGCTCGCTTCTTTTGGATGTTTAGAAATAGTTGCCCATCAGCAAGCGGCGATGGACCGTGCCTGGTGGGGATTTGTGTGCTGGAAAGGGGAGAGCAGAATGAACAGGGACCCTGCCACCAGCATCCCTTGCATTGACTTCTCTTCTGGTTTGTTGTCTCTTTACATTTCCGGGAAGAAGGAAGATGATGTGAGGATTGAGGCATTTGAAGATGATTCTGAGGCTGAGGGCAGCGGAGGAGAGATGGACATCAAGGAACTGAGAGCCAAGAAGCAAGCCCTGGCCAGAAAAGTAGCTGAGCAGCAACGTCGTCAAGACAAGATCCAGGTAGGACGGGCCGTGTTGCCTGCGTTGGCTGAGAAGCTGCTTTGCTTTTGTACATGAGCTGGTCCTGCCTCACCGTGCTGGTGGTGCGCAGCCGTTTCTCTGCCTCACTTCAGGACCAGGGGCCTCTCAGGATGTCCCATAGCACCCTGAGCCTCCCCGGCGTAGGTGCCCTGCGCTGCCTCTGAGAAACCCAGCAGCAAACGTATTGCCTTTGGTGGAAGGGCCAAATCAAAGTTGCTGTCCCCCACCCATGGTAAGACCTTCCCTTCCAGGCCCTGAGGTGAATGTTTTGGGGACTCCCAGGACCCTCGTGAAGCCAGAAACAGCTTCTGCACGGAGCTGCCGGTGCAACCACAAGTCCTGCCAGGGTCATGCCGTAGCCGGTGGCTGTAGGACACTGTGTGCCAGTGCAGGCTCTGTGGCAGCGAGGCTCATCAAGAAATCAGCTTGTTGTGCAGCGGGGCACAGGCAGACGGGGAGAGGGTGGGACACGAACAGCAGAGTTCATGTGGGAGCCAGCGGCAGGAAAAATAGCCTGCCAACAACTCCCGCAGCCAGAGCGCCGCTTGCAAAGCTTTGCCATCTTTATGGGAGCAAATAGGTGGGGTAGAGGTGATCCTGGCCTGGCCCTGGCCTGAGCTGAGCACGTTTCCCGGTGGGAGAAGGTGAAGTAAACTGGTTAGATTGGGAGCAGATGCCTAGCGGTGCACACTGTTGCTTTAAGAGCAATCTCACATGCATGGCTGTTGGCTGCCTCGCCGCTCGCAACCCCTCTTCCTCCAACCTCGCAGCCCAGATGAGGATTTCTCAGCAGAGGAAAAATTCTCCCTGGCTCCCCTCCCCCTCACCTCCGCCCTCTCTAATGCCCAGGGCCCTTCACTTCCATAATTCTTCATTTTCCAGCCTTGAACGTAAGCCAGACACATCTGTCTGGCCATATGCGTGAACTCTGCAGTGTGTGCCGAGGTGGTTGTAAAACAGGGCTGCTGAAGGCCCTACTGGGAGAGCGTGCACATGTGTACCCTCCGGCTACTGGCGCCGCGCCCAGAACCACTGCGCTTCGCTTTTCCAAACCCACCCCAACCTTTCAGATTTTGCCTTTTTTCTTCTTCTTCTTCTTCTGGTTTGTTTTTTTTTTTTTTTTTTTTCCTTTCGTTTGAATTTTTGAGCAATTCATATCGAGGCGAAGGTAGAAGCTGCGCCGGGAGGGAGGAGCCACCCCCGCAAGCGAGTCCATTATTGTTGGCAGGTACCTGGGTCACATTAATACAAGGAGGAAGAAAGCAGCAGCGAACAAGTGAGAGATTGGAGAGATGGGCTGTAAATTAAAGCGGCCTGAAGCCTTCCAGCCTCCCAGGGTTGTTAAGCGGGAGGTGTAAGTAAATTCCCCACTTCCCACTGCCTTGTACAGACGCGGCAAACAGGAACTGCACATGTTCGGGGAGGGCAGTGCGCAGCAGATCCCGGCCCCGGCGAGGAGCCCAGCTGCAGCAGGGTCCCCCCGGGATGGCCGCTGCCCATTCTGGGGGGAGAGTGGGGGCTGCCTGATGTTGTCAGGGGCTTTCTGCCCCCGGCGCGCTCCTCCCTTCCTCCCCAGCCGATGCTCGCAGGCAGAGAGAGGTCAAAACGAGGGTGTGGGCAGCTTCAGGGGCTGCACAGCTGAGAGCTGAGGTGCAGTTGGAGTCTGAAGGCGCAGGGTGGAGGAGAAGTCCTTGGGGCTTCGGTAAAGTCATCCAGCCTGTAGCTAGCTGGGAACAGCCCCGAGCCGGAACATGTGTGCTTGCCCCGCTCCTCTCCCTGCCCTCGCACTGACCACACGGCTGGAGCCAGAGGAGCAGAGGAGCTCGGGTGGAAAGCGCTGCCTGGGGAGGGGCAGGTCAGAGCCAGCTCAGCATCCACCCCCTCTACTTTCTCCCTCTTGGCCTGTGGGCCTTGACTTTTCTGATCTCCTGCAAAGATTTGGTGTTTCCTGGGACCTGGGGATCTTCTGCCTTCCCTGTCACAGCCTGTTTCTCCTGTTCACTGCTCACCTATGGAGTTCACACTTGGGCTGCTCTCCAAGTCCTCATTTCATTATCCTGGGGACAAGCCACAGCTCCATGTAGTCATCCAGATGTGGCTCCTGTCTCAGCCGAGAGCGCCAGCTCTTCACGCACGCTGTGTGGCTGTGCCTGCACGGTGGGGACTCGGGCTCAGAGCACCAAGGTGCTGCCTTTGCCACCCGTGGTGGTGTGTGCAGGGACCCAGGGTGCAGGGCAGAGCTTTGCCATCCCTTTTACTTCTTTGCCCCAGAGTAGCACGGTGTTATGGCCTCACCTGGAACTTGCAGAGTTGTGCTTCTCACAGCTAAATTCTCTGCCTTCTCCCCAGCAGGTTTTCTTGCATTATCGCTGTCTTTACCTTGCTCCCGTCCTCTCACAGCCCAGATCGTCCACCTGTCACCTGTCTCAAGCATTCCTGCCCCACAGGTCCTTGTTGTAGCTCCCAGCCCAGTGACCCCCAGGGCTGAGGTCATATTTACACCCTGAGGGGAATTTGGGCTTCACTGCACTCCTTTGGTCCCTGCCCTGGCTGGGTGGACGCAGGATGGGGACTCGAGCTGCCAGGGAAGTCCAGGTCCAGGCAGGGTGAATGGCAGATAGGAGTGGCTGCAGGGAGGAACAGGAGAGCTCAGCTCTGTCCCCCTGCGTGAGATTGGACCCCAAAACCATTACCCTGAAGGGGAGCAGTTACGTCAAGGTGAAGTTGTAACCTGTCTCTGGGCAGCCCTAGTTGTGAGGAGGCAGTCTTGGTTGTGTGGAGCAACCCTTTGCTACCTGGCCCTGGGTGATGGGTTGGTGGCTGCTTCTGGCTCTGCTGCCAGTCTATCTCTGCCCTCACCAGTTGCCCAGGCTGGGACGGAGCCACCTGCAGCCCCATGGTGACAGCAGTGATGCATCAGGATGAGCTGAAAGCCCAGATAGCACCCAGATATTTGGAGGGGCGAGAGGCCAGGCAGATAGGTGGACACAAGGAGGTGACAGCAGCACTGCCAGGGCAGGCAGCATTCTCTGGCAGAGAGTCCTGGCTCCTGCCGCGTGCCCCCACCGCTTGGCCAGGCCCTTGGTCCATGCTGTTCAACGTCCCCTGTCCTTTGTGCCGCCGCTGTGCGCTGGGAGCGGTCGAGTTTCCTGACCGGTTGAAAACATCCCACCTGAAACATAACAGGCTCTTCCTCTGGATGCTGCTATTGTTTTGCTCAGCATTACAGAAGCAGCTTAACCGGGGACAGCCAATTATGACATGTCTTCCCAAAATAGCCGCTCTCCTGTCCCTTCTGAGCCCACGGAACGGCCGCCCCCTTAAGATGCAGCCGCTCCTTTGTGGCAGTAGTGTGAGTAAGTGGCTAAATTTAGCCGTATCCCATTCACGCTCTGCGCGGCGCGCGGGAACAATGCGGCGGGTGCACACGCGCCGACACGCACCTGCCTGGGAGCGGGTGCCTGCTGCCTGCGGAAGCCGCACACCCACCCACGGTGGCTCCGCCACGGCGGCGGCCCCGCTTTGCTACCAGGCACGGGGCACGTTTACTTCTGAGGAAGACGTTGGAGACGAACCTTGGGAGGAGGAAACCCTTGGAGCAGAGACTTAGAGAGGCATTGTTCTCGGCCCTGGAAAATCCGATCCCCGCGGAGCGCGCGGGGTTGTAAGGGGCAGCGGCGCCGAGTTGGAGAGCAGTTTGGGGCAGAAGAGGTGGTGGCAGGATGGTGACAGCCCATCCATCCTGGCAGAACCATGTGACCCCATACAACCCACCCCAAGGGCAGCAGGGCACAGGTCTGTGCCAGGCTTTGGCTCCTGGGCTCTCGGCCAGCCCAGCATCATGGGCAGAGGAGCTCTGGGGTCCATGTGTGGAGCCCCAGGAGTCCACGTGGATCTCCTTCCTATTCTGCGTTTGTGGTGGAGACCCTCAGGTCACCCCCTAGCACTGGCCTGGCTCCCAGGGGTCCATGTCCACATTGGAAGCCCTCAGAGGCTTCCGGGGAATCCCCCAGGTGATCCCAGCTGATGGATGAGCTGGGAATTTGGGACTGTGTACACAGGAGTGTCTGATCTCAGTGCTGCCACCAGCTGGGGCAGCCGAGGGAGCCACGTCCAGCTCCAACCCAGCTCGGGGAGAAGCCCCCATGGCCGGAGCTGGGGGCAGGGGGCTCTGGGTGGGCACAGCTTGCAGGGGCAGCGGGCAGGAGAGCGGGAGCAGAGAGCTCCCTGCTTCAAGGGTCCTTGCCACGGCCACCACTTCGGGGTCAGTGCCGTGGAGCCGGGCAGCGTGGTTAACCCCATTGGGACCCGGCTGAAATCCAGCCGTCCTAAAGCAGTTGGGCTGAGGTGGTTGGAACTATGCCGCTCTCTCCAGGGTCTCCTCCAAACCCCATCTCCCTGCAGGGCGTGTAGACCACCATCCTCCCATCCTCACACTGGGGAAACCGAGGCATGGCAGGACCGTTTCCAGCCACGGTGGTGATGTAGAAGCTGGGTCCGGATGCAGGCGTCCCAACCCGCGTCCCCACGCCCCTCCTTCCTCCCCACACATCGGCAGAAGGGTTAAGGTAGTGCTCGCCTCCCCAGTTCCCCGCACATGGGCTCCCTTTCATCTCTGGCACGAGGCCAGGCAGCGTCCACATGAATCACAGGCCACTCCTCTCCCCCCAAAACCCCTTGGCCGGAGGCTTCAGCAGCCTTTTACTCACACAAACAAAAATAAATCTCGCTGCCGGCCTCTGAACTCTGCAAAGGCGAGTTTCCCTCTGGCTTCCCGAGCGGCCCGGAGCTGTGCGCGGGGACTTGGCACGCTCCCCGCCGACCTCGCTCTTTCACTCCCGGCGCATCCTGTGTCCTTCTCTCACCGGGCGGCCCAGCAAGCGGAATGGGACGTGACGGCCGGCACAGGCGTCGCTCGCGGCTGCCAGGAATCGGCTTGGGTACAGCCTGCGAAAGCCACACACGAGGGTATCGCCCCCCGCTGCCGCCACCCCCGTGCCCCACAGCTGGAGGGGGAGGTGAGCTTCCCGCTCGCACAGAGGTCACCTGCACAGATAAGAAGGAGAGCCATGGTCAGGGAGCTGTGTTGGGGTGCCACCATCCCTTCTCTTGTAGGACTGTCTGCATCCATCGGAGGCTGTGTGATTTCAACCCCTTTTCCTGCAAATTTGGGGCTGTCAACCTCTTCGGCCACCGCACAAGGGTTGTATGGCTTCGCTCTGGGTCTTTGCGTTGGCCAACGGGGCCCTTCTCCATCTCCCCATAGCAGCGGGAGCCTGGTAGAGCTCAACAAGATCTGGTGCTTCCCAGCATCTCCTCCCGCACCCCCAAACCATGGGGAGAAACCCCAGCGCCTCACAGCAAGGAGGCAGCAGCAGCGCTGTGCCCAGATTGACGCCAGGTTGTCCTTCCAGCTCTTCCTGTGCCACAACAAGTGCCAACACCTCCCTGGGTGAAGGCAGAGCACAGGCAGGGATGGAATCCAGCACGTACCTGCCATGGCAGCATCTGTACAGGGCTGCTGGTGCCATCGCGGCTGCCCCTGTGTGATGGGGGTTGTATATCCTCACCCTGGCGTGTCAGCTCAGCGCTGCTGTGCAGCCAACAGGACCCGGCACGCTGCCCGCTCTGCCCATCGCCCCTCAGACCCCAGGAGCGGTGCTGCCAGGAGGCGGGTGGGAAGCACGTGGTGAGGTTATGGTTGCTGCCTTGCCTGGAAACGCTTGTGGGAGGTGGCAGCATCAAACTGCCTTGATTTAAAGCCAGATGACAACACTTGGAAATGGATTAAAAACCACTTCTTTCCATGGCCACTGCTGGCCCGTGCGGCTCGTCGTTCCAGAGCGCCTCCGAGTCTTTGGTGTGACTGTGGGAGGGTTCGGATCCGTACCCCAGGCAGCAGGAGCTCCCCGTAACATTGAGCAGAACGGGGCTGGCGGTCACCTCCTGTCCCCAGGGCGTGTCTTGTGGGTGCGAGCCCACTGTCGCAAGGGTTTGCATGGTGGATGTGTTCTACAGCAGCACTGCTGTGCTCCGTGGGTGACCGGTTCCTATTAGAGGCAACAAACATCAGCAAGTCCAGGGAAGCTATTTTTAAGCAGAGGAAGCACTAGAATAGCATCCTGAGTTTTTTAAGCCTGTGACTTACTAAAGAGCCCAAGTCCTTCGATAGCGTCTAAAGTAATACGTGAGCTCTCGGGTCCCGTTTTGGCAGCTGGCATTGTCCAGAGGTCCAGGTGCGAGCCCAAAGCGTTGCCAGCAAGACCCAGCAGACCCTTCCCACGTATGTGTGAGCACCTCTGGTTTCCAGCGGGTGTGAAGGGCTCAGCCAGGGACAGTGCTGTGGGTTTTGCAGGGCTGGAACCCACCTGGTTTCCCAGCTGGATGTAATTGGAAAAGGCAAGGCACATGCAGGAGCTGGTGGGACAGTGAGAGAGAGGCTCAACCAAGCATCCGTGCCCCATGGGGCAGGGCTTCCTGCTCTGGGTCCCTGGTTTAGATGCCATTGGCAGGACATGTGTGTCCCAAACTGGATTGCTTTTGCTGTTGCTGCTTTGAGCTGTTTCCATCTGGAGCCCCAGAATCCCCTTTCTCCAGCCCCTTTTTTTCCCTTCTGTTTTCTGTCGGATTGGTCTCGTGGCACTGGTGCAGATTCTCCTGATAACAGCCAGTCCACAATTGGGACAATCCCCAAAACATCTCCATTATCAAGGCTGGTCCCAGTTCTCCCATAGCCTGGACAGGGCTGGTTTCCTAGGAGAGAGGTCTCTCAGAGGCTTTTGGCATCCAACCCAAAGGTGTTTGAGGTGGGATGGCTGCAGCCTCCTGCCAGTCTCCTTCACACGATGCCCTCGCTGCGGGAGGTGTGCATGCCAGCCAGGCTTATCTTCTGCTCTCAGGGTCACAGGGCTGACGTCCTTCTCATCCTGTGTCCTTCTCCTCCAGGCTGTGCTGAAAGACCAGAGTCAAATGAGGCAGATGGAGCTGGAGATCAGACCCGTTTTCCTGGTCCCAGACACCAATGGTTTCATCGACCACCTTAGCAGCCTGAGAACGCTGCTGGACTGCAGGAAGTTCATCCTGGTGGTGCCCCTGATCGGTGAGTAGCGCCAGTGCTTCAGTGGGGGCTTCCCTTCACCCCAGCACGTGCTGTCCTTCTGTACCAGCTGCCTGTGTCCATGCCCCACGTGCCCGCAGTGCCTGTGTGGTCTGGAGCCGGTCAGCTCTTGCCAGACTGGCCTCCTCCTGCCCTGTCTTATCCTTCAGCCTGTGTCGCCCTTCTCCTGTTCTGCCAGCTTTCTGCCCGCAGCACTCAGCAAACTCCTCTCCTCCCGGTGCGTTTGAGGGTGCCAGGGGCTGGGAGAGGCAGACGGGTGTTAAATGAGATTTGGAGGGAATTTTGGAGGGAGCAAGGAGGAGGAATTGTTAAACAATCAGAGCAGATAGCTTATCCCAGCTGAGCTGGGTCTTAGGCAGCCTGAGCAAATGGCCAGCCTGTGTCCCAGCATCTCTGAGCTGCTCAAGCCCAGCCCTTCTTTTTATCCATATAAAGCTTGCAGTAAAACAGCAAGCTGGTTCCCGTTATTGGTAAACACTCACCCTGGCAGATAACGGCTGTGCTGCTGGGTGGTCTCCCAGGGTGGCGGGAGGATTTGGGTAGATGCCTTTGCTCTGATTGTTTGATCGTGCTCCGGGCTGGAGGTAGCATTCCTCCAGCCAATGGCGCTCCGGCGCCCAGTGCATCCCGGTGCCAACCTGGCATTCCAAGGATCCCGAGGGCAGCAGGAGAGGCCCGGGCAGGAGTGAGGCCAAGACTCACAGAGCTCACATGCTGCCCCATCCCAGCCACAGCCCTGCGAGGCAGGGGGGCAGCTCTGCCCCGTGGGCATCTCCAGAGTCCAGGCAGTGAGCTGTGTGCTCCTGCTGATCTCCTGGCCTGCAGCACAGAGGACTCTCTGCCCTCCAAGCTGTTAAGGGTCTTCCTTCTTAACTCCTGGTGTGCAGGCAGCCAAGGGCCGTTGATGCCCTTTGTTGTGGGCTGCACAATCTGGAGGGATTCCTGGGGCTGAACCCCTGGGTGGGGGCAGCAGGGCTGGCTGCCTGCCCCGGTCAGCACAGAGGATACCGGGATGCTCCATGGGTCGGCATCAGAGTACCAGGGTTTGTGTGGAAGTGATGGGAAGGGAGCCGGCAGCACCGGCAGAGCCTGGGCAGCCCTGGGGGCTACAGAGCTGTGTGAACACCTGGGAGAGCTGGGACCTGCCCTGGAGCTGTGACTCTGCCTCCTGCTCCTGTGGTTGGTGTGTGCCTCTCCATCCAAACCCCAGCGAGGGGCAGCAGTTACAGCTGAAAACCCTGTCCAAGATGCCCTCAACCTGCAGAAAGAGCCTGTTCTGCCGTGCTGCGGGCAGGAGGAGCAGCAGCAACCGAGCACTCTCGGTGCTCTCCTGTCCTGCTGCCTCCCCACGCAGCCCATCACAGCAGGGACAGAGCCATTCATTCCCCGCTGCCTGCCACCAGCCTCCCCTGCACCCTGGAGCACCCTGGAGCTGGTGACTCCCTGTCCACGCCAGATGTTGGTCCAGTTCCCCTTCACCTCCCAGGAAAGCCATCAGTGCTGAACCCTGAGCGCAGGCAGGAGGAACCCATCCCCTGGCACAACCAGGGCGCCTTGGTGCTGTGCCACATCACCACACTGGAGACATGCAGTGCCCTTCCCCCAGCACAGGGCACTCCTCCCCGCTCCTCCCAGGGATGCAGCAAGGGGTTAAGCGTGCAGCTTCGCGTTGGGTTTGTTTCTCTTGCTCTTTAACCTGCTCCGTGCTCCTTGAGGCTGACCCCACCATGGAGAAGCCAGGCCTGGTGCAGAAGCACAAACAAGCCTCCCCTTTGAAGCCTGTTTAGCTTGGAAGCAGGAAGGCGGATTTCGGGAGGGAATACCAGCTTTTCCTGTTTGATGTTCCGTTCTTGCACGGCTCCCCCCACCCCGGGCCCAGCCGTGCATTGTGTGGAAATGGCAGCATCAGGTCGGTAGCAAGAAGAGTCGCTCGGCCAGCGAAGAGCAAAGCAGCTCCATGCAGCTTTAATTTGAATACCCAGACAGTGAGTGCCAGTCTCACCATGGAACAGAGCGATCACGCAGGCTCCCCGAGCAGTGATTCACAGCACTGGGGAGAGGCCTCAGACCCCGAGCTCTTTCCCCGAACCCCCAAGGAATGCATAGTTCCCACTTGAACTCAGGACTTGGCTCCAGGCTCGGAAACAATCTTCAGAAATGAAGCCATGGCTAAAACACACACTGTGCGCGGCAGAGGCTCCCTCGCGCACACGTGCACACCAGCTCTCTCGCGCGCCCGGCCTCGCGCACACGCAGCCCCGCACACGATCGCAGGGCGAGGATGCTCGTGTGCACATCTGGCCACACGCGTGTGTGCCCAGCCTTGCCGCCAGCCGCCTCGGTGGCATCTTGCTCGCACACACATGTTCACTGTGTGACAGAGCAGCTCTTCCAGCAGCCCCAGCACCAAATGATGGGGCCCTCCTGGAGCTCCACTGGGTTCCTTGGGCTTCTGCAGGGCACAGGGGGGCCGGAGCGGCTGGGGTTCGCGGCCGCTTGGCAGTGGTGCAGGAGGCTCTAAGGCTGGACAGGCTCCAGCTAAGGTGAATGGGTCAGGAATCTGCCTGATCCCAGGCTCAGGCTCCTCTCAAGCAGTGTGTGTCTGGAGGGATGTGCAAATGCACATGGATGAGGTGTTGGAGAGAGCCTGGCACAGCGGCTTCAGGTGGGGAAAATAAAGCCAGGGGGAACAGAGCTGGAGTGGGAGCTGCCTGCTGCCACGCACCACCCTGTTCCCAGGGGCAGCCCTGCAGCAGGAGGGCAGCAGCTTCTCAGATCTGAAAGTACAGGGAGCCGAGGAGCGCCAAGCCAGGCAGTGCCGTGTGCGGAAGGAGGTGCCATCGCTGCGTGGCGGAGCAGGCTGTGGCTTTCTGACACCCTCAGGCACACAGGGAGGTGCCATCGAGGCAGGAGCGTGGGTAGGGGACACGGCGGTGGTCCTGGTGTTTCACAAGGCAGAGCAAGGTGCCCTTAGGGAGCGTTACCCACACACGAGCCAGGTGACCCACAGAGGTGGAAGGCAGCAAAGCTTTTCCAGACCAGCAGCCAAGTCCAGGAGAGCAGGGACACTGCGGCAGCTGAACCCAGATTTCCTGAGCCAGCTTCCAGTGCCCTGGCCCCAAGGCCTTGGCAACTTGCGTGCTCCAGCAGCGGGTCATGGGAGCACCTTGTCCCATAGTAACTGTACCTCCTCTTCCTGTTTGAAGTGATAAACGAGCTGGATGGCCTGGCCAAGGGCCCAGAGATGGAGCACCGGGCTGCAGGCTATGCCCGCCAAGTGCCGGAGAGAGCCAGGAAGTCTATCGAGTTCCTGGAGGAACGATTCGAGAGCCGGGACAACTGCTTGAGGGCTCTGACCAGCCGAGGCAACGAGCTGGAATCCATCTCCTTCCGCAGTGAAGACACCACCGGCCAGCAGGTAGGGAACATTCCAACCCCAAGAGGACAGGACACAGAATCAGTGCTGCCGAGGGCTGGAGGCCACTGCCTCCCTGGGGGAAAACGGGAACCCTGAGGCCCACAAGCTCTGGGTAGGGGTAGCTCTGTCCGCACCTTTACAGGCTCCTGTGGGCTTCATGTGTTTTGGCTCAGCCAAACGGAGCTTTGGCGGCGTCTCAAGGGCAGGGCAGAAGTAGGGGTAGTGGGCTTGCAGGTGTTTTCCTGCCAGGGATAACGTCCCCCTTTTCTTCCAGGGAAACAACGATGACCTGATCCTGTCCTGCTGCCTCCACTATTGCAATGACAAGGCCAAGGATTTCATGCCCTCCAACAAAGGTAGAACAACCTCATGTCCTCCTTATCCATTCTCTTGCATCCACAGACCCTTCTCGTTTCTCTTTCATGGCCCTTGAAACCGATCCCTCCCACATTTTGCCTCTTTCAACACCAAGGTGCCACCTCCTGCCTCCGGTCAGCCCCAGGCTGTTGCCCTCTCACCACCTTGCCAAATGCGCACCTCACTGCATGGGGGATGCCACAGCCTGTGGGAAGCCCACTGTAAATGTCCATGGAGCAATTCCATGGTGCCAGGAGTGCTGATGAAGGGCCAGAATGAACCTCCTCTCTGTGAGCCCTCATGCCTCCTGGCCGGGGCCCTTTTCCCTCTGTGCCCAGTTGGCATCGGCCACGCATGCTGGGCCCAGACAGCCCCCAGGCTGTTGCCAGGGCTGTGGGGATGGGAATCGCATCAGCAGCTGCCCAAGAAATCAAGCCACATTTGTCAGTGCGAATTCTTCGCAGCTTAACTTGTCAGATTCACAGAGAAACCGTCACCAAATGTTTATGTGCAAATGATGCTGAATTTTGAAATCATGCGGATTATGGGGAATGGGGCCTGACAAGCTGACAGCCTCTGGTTTGTAACAAGGAGGCGCGTCACCAGCACGGAGCAGAGGATGTTTATTGTTAGACATTTCTTAAAGTGTCCGCACAAAACCTCCCGATCCCGCTCTTGGCAGTCTTCGGCCCCGGGCCTGCCCTCCCACCGAGCCCCTGCTCTCCTTCCTCCTGGTGCAGCCCGGCCGGGGCGCTCGCCCCACCAGCCTCAGCCCCAACACCGTGACCATAGCCCGCGTTCCTGGCCACCCTCCCCTTCCCCTCGTCCTGCTGCTCCCTTCGCAGCCAATCTGGGCCCATGTTGGGCTCCCATAAACTCTGTTTTTTCCATTCCCGTCCTGGCTCGCAGGCACTGTGTTTCCTGTGCTCATAGGAACAGTTCTCTGGTCACAGGACCCAGCTGGTTACACATACCCCATATGCTTCCCCTGCTTCGCACACACGTAAGCGTGGCTCCCACATCCCAGCCCAGCGCGTTGCGTGCGGGGCAGCTCATCCATCTGGGGGCAAGATCCCTTCGGTTATTTCTCAGGCTTCAGCTCGCTCTGGCTGTCTGAGCCCCAGCCAGAAATGCCTCAGTGTCAGTGGCGACTCCAAAAAGCTTTGTGAAACGAGAAAAAAAGGGTTGGTTTTTAGATCTTATAATGAGATCACCAGAATAATAGCACCAGCTTCCTGCTGGAGCCAGGGTCGCGGGCCGTCTTCCTGGCCTGGGTCAGGCAGAGGGAACTCCTCTTCCCCGCCTGCGCCACGGCGCAGCACCCCACGGGGGCAGCGGGGGACCCTGGTGCTGCTCACCAGCCTCCCCGTCCCCGAGACTGTGGGCAGGGAGCGCAAATCATCCCTGAGCCTGCACAGGGCAGGGGGAGAAGGCGGCCTTCGAGGCCAAGTGTTGCCTCCAAGCCATGCCAGGAAGCCTTGGCAGTGAGATAGGAGCACCAAGTGGCCCTGCCATGCCTTTGGGTGGCGGGCATGGGGACAGCAGGGTGTGGGATGGGTGCAAGGGCACCTCTGAGCTTCACTGCGCTCTTGCTCTCGTTGCAGATGATCCCATCCATTTGCTGAGGGAAGTGGTTTTGCTGACGGATGACCGGAACCTGCGAGTCAAAGCGTTGACCCGCAACGTGCCGGTGCGGGACATCCCCACCTTCCTCAAGTGGGCCCAGGAGGGCTGAAGGGGCCAAGCGGGGCCGAGAGCCCCTGAGCGAGTCACGCAGCCTGTTATGGTGGGAGACTGGCTTCCACGGCAGTCCTTGCCACGTGCCATCACGGCCTTCCAGCCCACCATGAACAATAAATGCCACGTCTTCAACCCACCCCAGCCTGGCCGTGCTGCCGAGGGCGGGCCAGCTGGGAAGGTCATTGCTGTGGATGGTTCACGTGGAGGCTGAGCCATTGAGGGTCCCACCAGCCTTCGGGCAGTGCCAGCGCGGAGCTGGCGAGCCCTGCTGACCAGGGAAGCTTTGGGTGAGCCCATACTGGATCGTCAGCGTTTTGTTTGGTTTGCTTGGTTGCAGAGAGCTCCGGTTGTGAGTCGCTGGTGCTTTGGGTTTGTAGGCTGAGGAGGGCAGAGAGCAGGGACACACCAAACTTTGGGATCGTTTCGTGCCGTGGACGCAAAGGGCAGGTTCCCTCCTGCCTGTTTGTCCTGCTTGGCAGCCCCAGGCCCCTTCCCTGCCGCGCACCGGGCGTGCTGCCCGCGTGCAGCCTTTCCCTGGTGCGGGCTTTGCTTGTTGAGTTTCATTTCAGGTTTCAGTGTAGGTTAGTTTGCAGGGTGTGTCCTGCCTGCTTTGCTGGTGGAGGCTTTGAATACCCCCTGTTGCCCCCACAGCTGCTTTCTGTTCTGTTCCCCTGCCATTACCTGCGCCTTCCCTCCTCCCTTAATCCCACTCTGCTACCTTTAGACACGTTTTCAACCTAAGACTCAGTGCGAGACTAACAAAATCCTCTTGAGTCCCCAGGGACCCCAGGACCAGCTGTTCCACAGGTCCCGAGTGTCCTCAGAGCACCATGGACTCCTCTTGTTTATGGGATTCAGCTTCTGCCCGTGGCTACTGGGCAGTGCCTGGCACCCAGCCGCTTGCCCAGGAGGGTCCCCTCCCCAGTTGCCCCTTCGCCGTGGAGGGAGTTGTGAAGGGACCCGCTGCCACGTCACCGAGTCATCCCACACCGAGAGCCGGTGCAGGGTCAGGGCGCTGCTGAGCCCCCAAACACTCCGTTGTCCCCCCACCACGTTCCCCCTTTCCCAGCCCAGTTCCACACCAGTTCCAGAAGCTTAAGAGGGAGCATTAACCCCATGAACCGGAGCCCCTGGAGTTCTGTCAAGTCCTGGTCCCATGAGCAGAGGGTGGGAGTGACCCCGAGGTCATCGCTGGTCTCCGCTGGGGCGCCGCGGCCGTGGGAGGGAAGTGGCAAAGATGGCAGAGGAAGCAGTAGGACGGAGCCCAGCATTTCCTTTCCCTGGGTGGGTGGCTCGGGCCAGTGGCTGCATCAGGAACCCCACGT
Organism: Neomorphus geoffroyi; assembly: GCA_033558235.1. Classification (NCBI taxonomy): domain Eukaryota; kingdom Metazoa; phylum Chordata; class Aves; order Cuculiformes; family Neomorphidae; genus Neomorphus; species Neomorphus geoffroyi. The sequence continues at coordinate 7,197,450 of JAUMJM010000018.1, forward strand.
TACCCCTGTGCCAGGGTCGGAGCCTCGGCAGCGCGCGGCTGCAGTGGGGCCGCAGGACTCAGTGACGGAGCCGAACGGGTTTGTGCGCTCACCTGCACGGGTCAGACAGCCTGGCACCACACAGGGCAGCAGAAAATGGGCTGCGCTGCGGGGCACAGCCTGTTCGAGAGACTTTGGGGCGCAGACGCCTGCTGCAGGGTACACAGAGCCGTTCCCATGGCACACACAGCACCCACACCCCGATACAGTGCCCGCAGCGCCACGCTGGCTGCAAGCTCTGCAGAGACTTTGCCTTCTCCTCCACTCCGGAGTGCGTTCAAACGTTTGTTTTCTGACAGAGCTGCCCCAGGGCTGCTTTGCAAAGCCCTTCCCGGGGTCCCACCAGCTCTGCCAGATTCCAACCCCTTGGGCCATGCCACGAGCTCAGCCGTGAGACAGAGCTCTTGCTACCACCAGACCAGCTGGCATGAGGGTGAGCGGAGCGGGGCCTCGCTGGCTTGAGCACCCTGCACCCGGGACCATCCGTGTGCCAGGCTGCCGCCCCGAGCCCCCACAGGGAGCTTGTGTTCTGGGGAGGCGGCCACGTTCTGGCTCTTTTGTTAAGATGGTTTTAATAATTTTTAGTATTAAACACTTGTCTGTGCAGCGTGTGGCTTCGTTTGCTGTCGGCGGGTGAGTTGGGGCAGGGGTGGGTGCGGGGGGCACCAGGGAGGGGTGGCAGCGGGACGCGGTTGTGCTTGCAGGGATGACAGGGGCTCTGCCCCACCTGCAGCCGCTGCTTGGACTGGATGATCTTAGATCTTTTCCAGCCATAACGATGCTCTAATTCCATGCTGCCCCCAACTGAGGGGGCTCTGGGCAAACAAGAGCCCCTCACCTGCCCTCTCACAGCTCCGTGGTCTCCAGCGCATCCTCGGGGTCAGCTCCCAGCACCGACCCCACACCGGGCAGGCTCCCCCAGAGAAGGACGCGAGACCGCGCGTGTTAATGTCACTTTATTGCTCGTTCGGTTTCGACTATAGAAAAGAAAAACAAAGGGCGAGGAGCCCGTGTACAAACTGGACGTGATACAGAGGGGGCCGGCGCCCCAGCTGTGCTTTGGGTGCTGCCGCTGCTCGCCCCGCCGCAGCGACGCTGCCAGCCCTGGGGTGCCCGGGAGAGGGGTGAGGGGGACACCCGGGGGGGGCAGCGGGCAGCTCAGGGTAAGGCACAGTGGCTGCGAGGCCGGGGACGGTGGCTGCCACCCCAGAACCTCGTGTGCAAAGGAGAGGAGGGGGCACGGGGAGGGGAGAAGCTTCACATTAGCCCCAGGCAGAGGGGTCAGGGCACGGGCTGGGGGGGGGCCAGGCTGGAGGGGCTTCACCTGCTCCCAGCGAAGGCCGGAGTGGGGGTGTGGAGGCGGCAGCGGGTGCCCCGTGGGGGCTCGGGTCTGGACCCCGCAGCCCAGGGCAGCTCCGTGTCTCCCTCAGCTCTGCCCCCCCGGGGCCCCCCCACCCATAGCGGACAAACCACACCGCTTTGTCTTTGTCGTGACCCCCCCGGCCCAGCTCAGCCGCCCTGGGGATGGGCATCTTTGGCAAAATAAAATAAAAACTCCAGGCAAGCGGCAGCCCGAGAGCAAAACCGCCGAGGCCCTGGGCCCTCGGGACCCCCGGGCATCCCTGATGGCGAGGCGGCTGCTGGGGCAGAGCCCAGGGGCTCAGTCTGGGATGGGCCCTGTCCCCTTCCCGAAAACGTGGGGTGCAAACACAGGGTGCAAACACGGGGTGCAAACCGAGGTGCTGGGTTTGGGCCGGGAGGTCAGTGCTCGCTCCATGGCAACGTGATTTCCCAGCCCTTTGGCATGGACCAAGCGCCATCCCATCACTCCGTGCCCGCTGCTCAGCTCCCCCTGTCCCCCCCATCAGTCTGTCCCCCAGCTCCTGCCATGGCCCCCCAGCCCCAGCACCACCACGCTCGCCTCTCCCACGCAGGACGGCAGCTCGGTGGCCTCGCTCCGGCCACCACAGACAAACTACTCACGCGCCCACGGCGACGGAGGTGGCACAGTCCGGGTCCCATGGCGGGTGACACGGGCGTCCCCTCGGCCGGGGCGCAGTGCCCTGAGGTACAGAGCGGGCTCGTGTCCTCCAACGCCTCGGGGCGCAGCCCAGCTTCGCTCCCACCCGGGCCGGGGTCCCGGCAGCCCCCGCCGTGAGGATGGGGTCACGCCACGAGGTCAGTCCCTGAATTATCGGCTTCTCCCAGGCAAGCCAGACGCTCAACGCGGGACGCAACGTCCAGCCATCCCAGGACACCTCTCATGGGACCTTCAGAGTTCTCCAGCGCCGGCGGCAGCACCAGGGGACGAGCACCCACCGCCTCGTGCGCCAGCTCCACACGGGGCAGCGAGGGGAGCCCGGTGGCCCCCCCAGCCCCCCGGGTGGGCCAGCGCTAGGGCGGCGAGTAGCGCTCTATGGTCCGGGCGGCCTCAGCGTGGAGGTGCGGAGCCTGTACCAACACCTCGGCCGCTTTGTCCTGGCTCAGCCCCAGGTGCTCGGCCGTGAACTTGGCCAACGGGTAGAGGCTTTCCATGGCCTTGGGGTCGCTGAGGAAGTGCGAGGTGTGGGAGAGCAGCTCGGCCGCCTTCTCCTGCTTGAGCCCCAGCTGGTCGGCGGTGAGGCGGGCCATGGCGTAGACGCTGTCGGGGAAGTCCAGCTTGGCTTTGCCGTCGGGGCCGGCCGCGTGCATCTTCATGTGGCTAATGAGGTTGCGCTGCTGGGCGAACTTCCCACCACACACCTGGCACTCGTAGGGCTTCTCGCCTGAGTGGATGCGCATGTGCTCGGTCAGGCGGTACTGGCGGGTGAAGCGCATCCCGCAGGCGTCGCAGGCGAAGGGCTTGAGGCCGAGGTGGCTGCGCATGTGTCGGGTCATGGTGCCACGTTGTGTGAACTTCTTGCCGCAGATGGTGCAGGGGTAGGGGCGCGTCAGCCAGTGTGTCTTCTCGTGCTGCCGTAGCGTGGCCGGGTCCTTGTAGGACTTGTCACAGGAGGAGCAGCGGTAGGGCCGCAGGATGTCCCCGAGACCCGGGCCACCCTTGTCCAGGAAGGGCACAGCCTGCTCGGCTGCTGCCTTGTGATAGAGCTCCTCTTCGTTGTGGGCCTCCACGTGGGCGTTGAGCTGCTCAGAGCTGGGGAAGCCCTTGCCACAGGGGATGCAGACGTACAGGTTGTCACCCAGGCTCTCCGGCTCGTAGCCCAGGTGGTTGCAGTAGCGGTCCAGCGCATCGCCGGGCGAGGGGCCCTCGCTGCTGCCCGTCTCCTCGCTCGTGCTGTTATCAGGCTCCAGGTCATTGCTCTCCACACTGGGGTAGCGGGGCTGTGGGGCCACGGGGGGCGACTCCGCCTTGTCCTCCCGCTCCAGCTCCTTGTCCGCCTCCCCCTCGTCCAGGTAGGGGCCCAGGGGCTCGTGCTTCATCCAGCGGTACATCAGCTCGCGGCCGTCGGCGCGGGGCAGCGGGGGCTCGGCGCAGGGCGATGTGCTGCGGAAGGGGTCGGGGGCGTGGGGGTGCCCCCCTGGTTCATTGCCCGGTGGGGAGTCCTTGTAGGCAGCGGCGTGGCTGGCCAGGAGGCCAGCGCTGACCGGAGGGCTGTCGTGCCGTGGGGGCAGCGAGGGCTCGCGGGGCTCGCCGGGCAGCAAGCGGTCGGTGGGCAGGAGCTGGGCAGAGGGGCCAGTGGGGCTCTTCTTGGAGAGGTCGAGGCCGCAGGGCGGCGAGCAGTGGCGTTCGGGCGGGCACAGCCCGTGGGGGTGCAGCGGGGCGCCCTGGGTGGCCGAGGCGTACAGCTCCCCGCACTGCGTGTTGAGTGGCGCCGAGGGCTCCACGGGCGGCAGGTCCACGGGCCGCGGCGTCCCCGAGTAGCACGCCTGGATGACTGGTGTGGCGGCACGCAGCCCCCGGCCCAGCTTGTAGGGCGCGTAGCCCCCGCGCAGGTGGCAGTACTTGCCACTGCGTTTGAGCTTCTTCTTGCAAAGGGCCACCAAGCCGGGGATCTGGAGGTAGCTGGCGGCGGCCAGCACGGCGCCCAGGCTCTGCTCGCTGCCCGGCTCACACTCGGTCAAGCGGCCGGTGTAGATGAAGTCGAGGATGAGGCGAAAGATGCCAGGGCTCACCATCTCGTGGTCCAGGTTGAGCAGGTTGTCGTGCACCACCAGCGACTTGAGGTAGGCACTGCTGGCCGCCAGGATGTTCTTGTGTGCGCGGAAGAGCGCGTTCTGCACCACGATGATCACGTCGCACAGGAAGCCCTTGGTGCGCTGCGTGTTCAGCTGCAGCAGCAGCTGCCGCGAGTGGCTCGGCACCTCCATGGCGTCCAGCATCCCGCTCCTCGCCCGCCGCCCTGCAACACACACCGCGCCGTCAGCGCCGCAGACGGCCTCGCACGCTCGGCTCACGCGTGGGGCGCTCAACCCGCATGTCGGGGGGCTCAGCCCGTGTGGGGAGGTGGCAGGGGAAGGGGAGTTCGAGGCTCAGCCTTGCACGCTGCTGCGTCCTGGCTGCTCTGCACGGCCGCTTGGCTGGTGCCACCGCTTATATGGGGGCTCACTCCTTGGCGGGGTCGGGGGTGGGAGGGGGGTGAAACCCCCCAGGGGCTTTAGGAGAATGTGACATCACCCTGGGGCTGCTGCCAGCACCGCGCCCCGACCCCCGGAACCCCCGACAACCCAGCACACTGGACCCCCAGCGCTCCAACCCTCCAGCAACCCAGCATCCCAAGCCCCCGGTACACCAACCCCTCAGCACCCTGGTCCCCCGGTCTCCCAGCACCCGAAACCCCCGACAACACAGCACCCTGGACCCCCAGCATCCCGGCCCCACACCAGCCCTGGTTCTCTGGCATCCCGGCCTCCCAGCACCCTGTGCCCACCTGCAGGAGGAAAGCGGGGAGCTGGGGGGAATCAAGCCGATGCTCCCCACCCATCTATCTCTCCGTCCGTCTGTCCGTCCACCACCCCAGGCACCACCGTACCTGCCCCGCTCCCTGCCGCCCCTCTTATGCTCCCCGGTCCCTCCGGCCAGGCCCCCCCAGTGCCCCCCGCCCCCATTTCCTCCCCCCCTCCACTCACCTCGCAGGGGGGGGACAATAAGGGGGATCGAACAGGACCTCCCCTCCTCCCCTCCCCCTGCCCAGGTGGGCAAAGCCAAGAGCCCCCGGGGCGGCTTTTTTCGAAATAATTTTTTTTTTTTCCCCCCAATTTTTAAATTTTTGGGGGATATGATTCCCCCCTTCCCATTTTAAGCTTTTTTGGGGGGGTGATATTTTTTCCCCCCTCTTTTTAAGTTTCTGGAGGTTTGATTTTTTTGATCCCTCTTATTAAGTTTTTTGGGGAGGGTGATTTTTTTCCCTCTCTTTTTAAGTTTTTTTGGGGGGTGCCGCCCCTTCCCCTCTTCCCCTCTTTCCCCCCCCCCCCCCCCTCCCCCATTTACCTGGGCGCCCGGTGGCCTCCGCCAACCAGCCGAGGTCTCGGTGGGCTCTCATGGCTCAGCCCCGGGGGGGCCGCCGCCGGTTGCTGCTCCCCTCCATCCTCCTCCTCCTCTGCGGCTGCTGCTCCTCCATCCCCCGCGCTCCCGGAGGAGGAAGGTGATGAAGAAGAAGAAGAAGAAGGAGGAGGGATGGACGAAGCAGCAGCAGCTCCTCGGGGTTCCCAACAGCCGCCAGCTCGGAGGTGAAAGCCGGGCTGCGAACTCCCCCTGACCCCAGCCTGAACTCCGAGCAGCGCCGCTGGCTGTTAAAGGGACGGCGGGAGGTTTTCCTCCTCCCATCCCCGGGCGGGGCACCGAAAAGCCGGGCCCCCCCCACCTCCTCGTCTCCTCCTCCTTCTCCCAACCCGTTACCCCCCACTTATTCCTCCCCACACACTCCGCTCCTTCGGGGGTCTCCATCCTCCGAGCATCCCTTCATCCCAGAGACACCGGGGGGGGGACCGGGACACCCGAAGGGTGTCCCGGTCCCCCCCCCGGTATCTCCGGGCACAGGCTCCCCCCCCAACAAGCCCCGGTAACGCTCACCGAGTGCCATCTAGCGGCTCCATCCCCGTGCAGGTGCGGGACCCGACGGGGCGAACGGTGGGGAGGAGTGAAAAAGGAGCTGGGGGGTGGGGGTCCTGCTGCTGGGTTTGCTGCTCCATGGAGGGGGGGGAGAACAGCACCCAGAGGGAAGGAGAGGTGGGGTGGGTGCTAATGGTATAGGGAGTTTTAGGTGGGATCTAAGGTGGGGTGGGGTTTGGGGGAGAAAAGAGGGGAAAGCGGCTCCAATTTGGTGTTGGGGGAGAGGCAAAAAGAAAGGGGGGAGGCAAAAAGAAGGGAGAAAGGCAAAAAGAAGAGCGTTGCAAAGCCCAGATGTGCAAAAGTTGTGGTTCGAGGTGTGCTTGCAGTTGTTTGGGAGGAGGAGGTGGCAGAGCTACGTTCCCCCCGAGCTTCAGGGCCCCCAAAAAGGCTGCGAGGGGGGGGGGGGGATGCAGTGTGGGGTCCCCTCTTTGGTGTGAGGGGAGCTGGCTCTCGCTTCACACTTTCACTTCTCCTTTCTCACGGCCACTGTGTCTTGCACAACCTCTTTGTAGAGCAAAGCATCGTGATGGGCACCTCCAGGCCAGCTGCAAATCCCGAGGGGGTCCCATTGGCACCCTCTGACCTGAGCAGGGCACCTCAAGCATTACCCACCCCTCCCAGCTGGGGATCCTCTGGGTTTTGGGGGGTTTCACCCCGTAACTCTGTTCCCTTGGTGGGTGGGAGCCAGCGTGGAGGTCCTGGGCACTGGGGACATCGGTGGGACAGCACCATGAGGGTCCCTCAGCACTGGCATCCTGCGCCCAGAGAGCCCAAAACCTGTGTGGGACTCCCCAGAAACCTGTGGCAGATGCTCAGCACCAGCAGACACTGCAGAACCCCCATGGGGATGTCCCAGCCCCTGTCCCCAACACCCAGGACAGGATTTGGCCAGCCCTGCTGGGCATCTCAGCCTGAATTTGGGAGGAGAGGGTGGGTCAGATTCCCATCAGATCCAGGTGCCCCATTCTCTACTGGGACACCCCCACGGGGACCCTGTTGTGGGCACATCCCAAGCTCCAGCTCAGAAATTCCCTTTCCCGCTCCCCGTGCTGGGCTCGTGCCCACAGGGAGCATCGGGATCCTGAGAGCGGGATGCAGGCGACTCCTCATTACAGAGCCATGGTTTAATCCCAGCTCCCCGGGCACTAATTTACAACAACCCCCCTCCCTTTATAATTTCCACACACACACACACACCCCCCCCCCCCCCCTTCAATTAACGGCTGGAAGTGTTTCAGGTTCTGGCAGCGAGCTCTGGATGTCGCTGTGAGCGATGGCTCCCGCGGGCTCCGTCCTAGTAATTTATGGTGCTGTGGAGTATAAATCACAGCAGCGAGCGGCTCCCCGACAGCTGCGTCCCCCCGAGGCCGGCCAGGACCCCGGGCTGCCCTGCTACCTGCTGAGTGACACCGAGCCCCCAGGGCAGCGGCCGAGGTGGGGGGAATGGAAAACCCTTCACCTTTTTCACCCTTTTGCAGCTCTTCTCCTATTCCCAACCTCTCATGGGAGCAGAGGGATGGGTTGGTGCCCACAGGGGGCTGGGGCAGGTGGAGGGGGTTGGATTCACTAATATCACCCCTCTCGTCTTGAGCTGCCTTCTGGAGGGACCCCAGAACACGTAATGCAGCTTCTGTGGCCACATCCTGCACCTGGAGAGCCTAAAACCCACCTGGGATTGGGGGCAAACACTCAGTGCCAAGGGAAGGAGATGGCCAAGCTGCGGGGCCACGGGCAGAGGCGGCGAAAGGGAGCGCGCAGGGAAAAGGGCATTTTTTTTGCCTCAATGTGCTGAGCAGATTGGAAGCAGCTCTGGTTAAGTCATTGGCTCTGTTGGGAGGTCTGAGCTGGAGCGTCTCCCGCCCGTGCCCCCTCCCCACGATCAATCAAAGTTGCAGCAAATTAGCCCAGATGCTGGGAGATTCGGTTCAAATCCAGCTGTGGTTTGGATCGCGTTCGCATGCCTGGCTTCATGTGGGACCTGGGCTTTTGGACAGGATACAGCTCCCCGGTCTCCACAGGGCCCTGTTTCCCAGCGCAGCCTCTCCCCAAAGCCCACACACATGTCTTCGATTACGGCGCGTTGGCCAGCCGGGCCGCATCCGGCACCGCCAGGAGCCTGCAGCCCCCGCTGGCAGCTCGCACTTCATTTTCCCAGCGGTGCCGGGGTACAGCAGCCCCCCACGTCCCACCTCCGCGCTCGCAGGGGGATGCACATCACCTGCCTTGGGCTGAGGCCGGGAAACTCATGACAGCGCTGAGCAGCTCCAGGCTGGGCACAGCCCACCTCCTGCCCAGAGTTACCCCTGGGATGCCTGTGTTGAGCCCTGCCCGATGCAAAGCAAGGCTGGGGGCACAGGACCCTAGCGGGGGCTCCCCGGGTGCTCCCCAACATGAGAGGACCCCGGCGAGGTGGCTGCTCCCTGCAGTGCAGCCCACGGGTGCTGCACTTTCTGGGTGGCAAGGCTGGGGCGGGTCGAGGGGACCCCTTCTTTGTGGGGTGATGCTCAGGTGGACGGGGGGGGTCCCTTCTCTGTGAAGCAATGCTTGTTGGGGCTGGGGAATCTCAGATGGGTGAAAACCTGATCCCTGTGAAAGGATAACTGATGAGACCCTTTCCCTTTCACGTGATGTTTGCTGGGCTGATGGGACCCCCTCCCTTCTAGGTAATGCTTCATGGAGCAGTAGGACCCCTTCCTTGTAGGACAGTACGCAAGATGGGTGAGGAAAATTCCAGTGGGGAGACACTTAGGGTGAGGGTGGTAATGAGATACCTTCTCTTTTGAGCAATGATCTGTAGGACCTCTTCCTTGTGGGATGATGCTTGATGGAGCAATGGGATCCCTTCCCTATAGGTTGATACCCCAGGCAGGTGAAGACCCCACCTATGTGGAAGGATGCTTGGTGGAATGATGGGACTCCTTCCCTTCCAGGTGATGCTTGGTGGGGTGATGGAACCCCTTCCCTTCCAGGTGATGCTTGGTGGGGTGATGGGACCCCTTCCCTTCCAGGCGGTGCTCAGTCAAAAGATGGGTAGATGAAGTGCCCAGGCATCCGATACAGTATTGGATGGTTGGACTCGATGTTCTCAAAAGTCTTTTCCAACCAAGCCATTCTATGATTCTATGGAGCTCTGTCCTCCTTCCTTGCAGGACAACTCCATCCACCCTCCTCCAGCTTCTTCCCACCTTCTACAAACCCCATAGGTGACCTCCCCCTCTCCACCCACACACCACCCCCCCCCGCCCCGCGATGAAGACACGGTGCAACCGGTAACGGAAAGCCCACGAGATGGCAGCAAAGGGCTTTCCAAAGGGTGCGACCCCCCCTCTTTTTTGGGGGGGCTCCTTCCTCACCCACCCCCGCCGTCCCGGGGCCCCCGACGCGCACCCGGGTGCGCGTCGGGAGCCCCGGGGCGGCGGGGTGTGGGTGGGAAAAGCGGCCCCCCAAGAAAGAGGGGGTGGAGATGGAGCTGCGCAGCCGGTTGCGGGGGGGCGGCCCCGGTTGCTGACTAATCCCGGGGCTGAGTCACGGTTGCGGCGGGGAGCGCTGCGGCAGCGATTCCCCCTCCACTCCATCCCTTCTTCTCCTTCCGAAACCGGGGAGCCCCGACGAAGCGTGGGAAAAATAGGGAGAGGACCCCCCCCCCCCCCCCCATCACTATAAAGGGGGGGTGAAGGTTGTTTTTTGGGGGGGAAGGGGGAGAGCACCCTAAAATAGGTGATTTATGTAGGATGAGGGGCTGCTGGGGGGGGCGGGGGTAAGGGGTCATTTTTTAAGCCACTCTGCAGGTATTTGGGGGTGTAAGTGAGGAATTTGGAGGGGGGGAGGGGGGTTGGACATGGGTCCCCCTAGCAGCGTGCGGCCTTGCGCAGCGGAGGATGCTGGCGGCGCGGATGCTGCTGTCAATGACAACGCCGCTGTTGCTGTGGCGACCGCTATGATGCTTCGCCAGAGCAGAGTGAGGTCAGAAGGCTCCAGCAGGAATGGATTGGGGGGTGGGGGGGGAGGGATGCATAAGAGGGGGTGGAAGGACCCCCACACACGTGTATCCCCTCCCTAGACACGGCTCTAAGCCCGTCTTAGGGTGGAGACGCTGGCACTTGGGATGGGGAGGCAAAATTAAATCAACTGTGAAATCATAACCTGTCTGGCTTTTGGGGGGCAGTGATGGCTTTTAGGGGGATCCAGCCCCTGGGGAAACATAAGCCCGGCCCCGCTGCAAAGTCAAAGGGGTCAGGGCAGCGCGGTGCAGTAATAGGATGCCACCCCCATACTCCAAGTTCCCCCCCCCCCCCCCGCAAACTTCGTGCTACCCCATCCTCCTGCAGGATGTTGGGCTGGCACCCATGGGTGCTCACAGCACTGGAGGGACGGGGGTTCTTACTGGGGACATGGGGGAGGTGCTGCCCAGGACATCGCCATGGGTGGGCGGTGCAAGGTGGGCACCCCTGGGGTCCTGTGCAACCCCTTCCCATGGTGGGGGTCTCAGGCAGCCCCCACGGTGACGCCACGAGGACGGGATGGGGCCACGCTCCGTCCCAAGGGAGGGTTGGATGCTGATGGGTATCCTGGGCTCCTGCGGGTGCCATGGGTGGACCCCTCGGGAAAGGGGGTGCCCCACACTGCAGCCCCTGGGGCCATGGGCCCCTCTGCTTGTGCCTCGGTGGGTGCGGGTTCCCTGGATTTGAGGCGGGAAGAGGAGGAGTTTGGGCGCAGGAGGGGTGTGGGGTACAGGAGGGTTATAAGGTCCCTGGGTTTGGGGGCAAGAGGAGGAGGGATGCGGAATGCAGGAGGGGTGCGGGACGGGTGTGCGGTGCAGGAGGGGTGCAGGGTCCCTAGGTTTGGAGCAGGAAGAGGAGAGATGCGGGGTGCAGGAGGGATGGGGGGTGCAGGAAGGATGCGGGGTGTAGGATGGATGTGAGGTGCAGGAAGGATGCGGGGTGCGGGGGGGTTGCGGGGTCTCTGGGTATGGATGCAGGAGGCTGGCGGGGTGCAGGAGCGATGCGGGGGACGGGGGGGTGCTGGGTGCTGCTCTTCCACGCACCGTGAGGAGCCGGAGACCGTTGGGACTGGCGGGGGGGCGAGGGTCCCGGTGCAGCCCGGACCCCCTGCCCGTTCCCGGGCCGCTGTCCTCCCCCCGCGCCGATATAAATAGTAGCGTCTTCCCGTTCCCTAAATTTCCTGGCTGACGTAGCGCTCACGTCATTGTGTAGGTTGATGCTTTTCTATGAATGAGCCGAGATCCCCGTTACTACGAGCCCGATGCTATAAAAGCCCCGCGCTGCGCACAGCGCTGCACCCGCCACCGGCGCCGGCAGCCGCGGGGCGCCGGTACCGGGCCAGGGTGGGCACCGGGGGCAGCAGCAGGTAAGGCACCGGCCCGCAGGTAAGCGGGAACGGAGCCTGGGGCGGGGGTGGCACCGGAGTCCCGCGGTACCGGGTGCTGCACCGGGGATTGGGGGGGGGGGGGGGGGGGGCGGGGAGGAGGATGGATGGACGGACAGACGGACAGACAGACAGACAGACAGACAGACGGAGCAGAGAGGGGGGGCTGTGCGGCGGGAGGGGGCGGTGCGGGGCCGCTTAGCGCAGCCCCACGTGCGGCGGGGGCGGTGCACGGAGGGGCCCCCGCACCTTGCGGGGGTTGGGGGGGGGCGGGGTGTAGAGAAGCGCGGTCTGTGCCCGTGTCCCGTCCTCCGAGTCCCCTCGCACGCTGTCCTCGTTCCAAACCCACTCCCGACGGGACCCCCCCCGCCCCCCCCCCAGCCCCATCCCGCGGTGCCGCTGTGCCCAGTATCCCCCTCCCCGGCGCCCCACTCGGGTTGTCCACCACACCAGTGCTACCGGCCCCGCAGACCGGGGCTGGAGGGAGGTCGATCGCCTTCACCCCGGTGCCGGCCCCCCTCCGAGGGCGTCGGAAGAGCGCGGAGACCCCGTCGAGGAGAGCCCGAGTCAGAGCATCGGCACCTTGGCTCTAGACTGCTTACTGCTGCGTACGGACAGGACAGTAACAGTCTACAGTCATGGCTACTGAAGCATGACCCACCGCCCGCACCGGCACCGGTACCGGCCCGTCCACTGGCCCCGCTACCGGCACCGGCACCAGCCCCCTCACCGGCACTGGTCCCGCCATCGGCACCTGCCCTGGCCCCACCACCAGCCCCAACACTGGCCCCAGCCCCTACACCGGAACCAACCTCGCCACCTGCCACAGCCCCACCACTGGTCCTGGTCCCGCCACCAGTACCTGCACCGCCACGGTCCCCACCGCCGGCACCGACCCTGCCACTGGTCCCGCTACCAGCACTGACCCAGCCACCTGCCCCACCACCGCTACCGGCCTCGCCACCGGCACCTGCTCCGGTACCACCACCGGCCCCGGTACCGGCCCCGCCATCAGCACCAGCCCCAGCCCCGCCACCTGCACCGGCCGCGCTACCGGTACCGGCGCCGCCGCAGCGCCGGGGGGCGGAGCTGTCCGTGGTGCTGAAGCCGTCGGGGCGCGCTCCCCGCCGGGGAGGGGGGCGGGCGTTGGTGGCGATGGAGGCGGTGCAGCGGGGAGGGGGGGTGGTCCCGGTGCCCACCCCTGACTCCACTCTCTTTCCCCCCCGCAGACACCGAACCCCCCACGGCAGACACCCCAGCCCAGGTAGGGGGGGTCCCCCCACCAGCGGGGCGGACACGCGTGGGAGGGCAGGGAGCTTGGAATAAGGCGGGAGAGGATGCTACCAATACCCCCAGCCCCGGCGACGGCCCTAACCCAGGTGTGTGGGGGGTGTCGCCCCACCGGCTGGGGGAACACGCGTGGGAGGGCGGGGAGCGTGGGATGGAGGAGGAGGATGCTACCGACACACCCCCCCCACCCCACCCCCGCAGCATCAGGAGCTTCGCCCCTCTCCCCCGCGGAGGTCGGGCCCCTCTGCAGTGGGGGGCCGCCTCCTCGCCGTCGCCAAGGCACCGGCTACTCCCCCGTCCCTGGTCCCGCTCCCCTCGACGTCGCTCGGGCGACCGTGGCTTTAGATTGTTACTGTGCTGCTGGGGGGGTAACAGTCTACAGCCATGGTCGCCGGGCCCGGCGCACTCGCACCGCGGGCAGCACTGCCCTCCCCCACCCCGCGAGGTCCCGGAGGCGGCGGGGGGGCGGCGGGGACCGGCGGGGGCGGCCCGGCTCCCGGGGCAGCAGGAGCTCACATGCAGAGGGCAGCTCGCCGCGCATCTACTCCTACTGTTCGGGGGGGCGGGCAGCGCTGTGCTGCGGGAACGGCGGGGGCTCGTCCAGGACCACCCCCCTACCCACCCCCCGTCCCGCAGCTCCTCACCTCCTCTCCCAGTGGGGACTCGTTCTTGACCCCCCCCATCCTGCCCACACACCCCCCTCCCCCTCCACAGCCCCTCACCTGCCCTCCCGGTGGGGACTCAACCTGTACCCCCTCTGTCCTGTCCCCCCTCCCCCTTCCCCTCCCCCTCCGCAGCCCCTCACCTGGCCCCGCAGCTTCCCGGGGAGCATCAGCAGCCACGGTCCCGTGTCTCGCCCCCCACCCCCCGGTGTTCTCGGGGCTGCTGGGGTGGGCAGTGGTCCAGTACCGGTAGTGCAGCCCGAGGGGGCAGGGAGCCGGGGAGGCCAAGGGTTGCACAGCCCACCCGGAGCGGCCAGGAGATTCCTGAGTGGCCAAGTCAGACCGACCATGGCTGCCCTGGCACCGGGCACCATGCCCTGGGCAACCGGTGGACACTGGTGCCGGCTGGGCAGGGGGCATGGGGACATGGAGCCCCAGGGGTGGGGAGGGCTGGAAGGGGCCACTGCAGACAGAACGGAAGGTGGGGGTGTCTGATGCCGGGGGGGTGGGTGTTGGGGACACCAGGAATGAGAAGAGACAGGAACAGGTGAGGTGAGGGTGGTGGTGGCAGCAGGACAGGGTCACGCACCCCAAACAAGGACCTGAAGCCCCCGAACTAGGACCTGCACCCCGGAATGGGGTTTGTGTAGCTCCCGTGCATGTCTCCAGGCCACCTAAACCTGAGAGGGGCTGTGCCCAGGCAGGACCCATGCTCACCCTCTTTGGGTCAGGGTAGTCCTGTTGGGATCTGTGCCCACCAGCACCTCACCTTGACCACAACTTCACTTGCCCTGACCACTACTGCGCTCACCCTGACCACAACTGTGCTCGCCCACATCACCACTGAGCTCACTCTGATGACCACTGCACTTGCCCTGACCACCACTGTGTTTGCCCCAGCTGCCGCAGCCACTGCCAGGTCCCCAGAGCCGCAGTGGACAAGGGATATTGCAGGCACTTGGACTCCACCACACGCTGCCCCATCTCCCATCAGACCCTGTCACTTCCCACTTTTCCCACTGGTGAGACGGCCCATGCACCAAACACCTCCAGAAAGGGATGTTTGGGAGCCGTGCCAGCGCCCGGTAAAGCCACAGTTGCGTTCGGCCCAGCGCTGCCAAGGTGCCGCTGGCCACAGAAACCACCCTCCATCCCCTGGAGAAACCTCCTTGCTCATGCTCAGGATGGGCAGCAGCAACAGCAGTGCAGAGAGGTCCCAGGCCATAGCAGCATCCGTGTCGCTTCCAGCGCATCTCCAGGTGAGGGGACACATCCTGCGGGCAGCATGGCAGCCCCGCAGACCCCACGCTCCGGCCCCCGGGAAGGCTCTGGCTGTGCTGTTGTTGTTTTGAAGTCTCTCCTGCTGACACCCTGGAATTAAGTTTTTCTTCCAGAGTCCTTAAAAATATCCTGGATTTCTGACACCAGGACTGGGCTTCCAAGCCACTGGGCCTGGGGCCAGCGATCGGCAGAAGACAGAGGCCATCCAGCTCCCACGCTCCTCCTCAGCACGGATATCGGGGCAGTGCCAAGGAGGAACATGGTGATGCCAGGGAGGAACGTGCTGATGCCAGGGTGAAATGCAGTGATGCCAGAGTGGAGCGAGGTGCTGCCAGGGAGGAACACCGTGGTACCAGGGTGGAATGCTGCACCTGCCCCAGCTGAGCCATTCCTTGCCATTCCAAGAGCGGGATGATGCTCAGCGGGGCACTGGCACAGCACAAGCGCTGCCTTACCTTGCAGCTCACAGCACTTCTGCCAGGAGGGAGGGAAGGCTCTTTTTGGGGACCTTCCAGTAGCTGTGCCCCACCTTAAGCCCCCCCGACTGAGGCTTGAGCTGCATCGAGGGTCCCTGAGGGGTTCTTCCCGGCCAGGATTCCCTAGGAGAGCACACGGCTCCAACACCCAGCTTCTCTCCAAAGCCTAGGAGCCGCTCCCAGCTTTGCCAAGGGGCACTTGTACCATGCTGGCATGGCAGGAATTTGGGGTGGGAGTGGGAGCAGTGCTGAGCCCCCCGAGAGGCAGAGCAGCCGCACGCGTTGCTGTTGCCATCCGCGTGCTCTTGGCGAAGGGGCCTTTTGTGATTCAGCCGTGTTTATCCCAGCCCGCGGCCCGGCCCAGCGTGGGTTTCCATGGAAAACTTCCATCCAAAACAAGGAGAGAAGGAGCTTACAGCGGCAGTGACTCAGCCACAACTGGAAGCTTCTACGGGTGAAGTGGGGAGGAGGGGCTGTTCCCTATGGCTCGGTCCCGCTTTGGCAGTGGGGTGTGGGGATGGTCCCTAGTTCTCTCCATCCCTCACACACAAGAGCCAGGCTGGCTCGGGGTATCTGAGGTGTTGAAGCAGCTGCAGAACTCATCATCTTCTCAGAGCACCCCCTGCCCAGCCACCTGCAACCAGGTTCTCCTCCTGGGACAGAGGAGGAAGACTGTGAGATGAGTAAGGCTAGAACCGCAGCCAGACCTGCACCTGATGCCAAGCTCAGCAGTCATATTTTCCAGCACTGCCCACAGGCACCAGTGCCCAGTGAACCCCACGTTGGCACGGTGGGCAGTGGAGGAGGCCTGAGTCAGCAGTGGCGCAGGGGGACAGGAGGCAGGGAGGTGGGGGGAGGCAGTGGGCATTTGCAGCAGGCAGCAGTGCTGGCAGCATCTCTGCTCTTGCAGCTGTTCTCTCGCCCTCCGTGGGACACTGGGAGAAGGCTGGGGGCTCTGCTCTGCCCTGACCCTCTGCCCACAGCACGAGCACAGCCCCAGGAAGTGTCCTGCTTACTCCTGGGGGACAGAAAGGAGCAGAGGGGTGACACCCACCCCCACTGAAACAACCAGGCCGCTTGGTGACACCAGTGCCATTCCCAGGACCCCCCGTGTCCCAGGCCAGCATCACAGCTGCCACCTGGAGCCCAGGCTCTATCACCCTCCCAGCAGCGCCGCTCACTCAGGGACTGCAACCACTGCACACTGGTTTGGGGGAAAAAAACAGACCCCTGGGCCATACAGGGTTGGGGGAAAGGAAAACCCCACAGGGGCCGAGGCCCTCGGTCACTCTCGTCTCCAGGCTCACCTGCACAGGCAGGCAATGGGGACAGCTTAATCCTGGGAACAGCAGCATGGGAACAGACCTGGACCTGCGAAAGGTGGGCAGGGACCAGCATGAAGGTGTCTGGGCGGTTGAAAAGGAGGCAGAGGGCACAATTCCCAGAACAAACCCCCACATGTGTCAGGGACACGCAGTGATGCCCACAGGAGCTGCTCCCCTCCTCCCATCGCACCAGGGCTGAGCATGTCCTTTCCCTGCTGCTCACAGAGGCACATCCTGCGGATTATTTGTTTATTAATTTGTTTTAACTAGTGCAGGAGCTGCCTGGCAGGATCCATGCTTTTACACACCCCGGGAAGAGGCGGCAGGTGCTGTCACAGCCCAGCTCAGGTTGCCGATCCCTCAACACCCCTCCACAAGCCACCCAATGGAGCCGGGACCGCTCTGTGCACTCACCGCACGTCTGGCTCCTTTCCCCTTCCTCAGGCCCATGAGCAGCAGCGATGCCTCCCCTGGGAGCTGCCAGTCAGCAGCGGCGGGACCGCAGTGCAGGCTGGTGGCTGGGCATTGCCACTCGGCAGCAGCTGCGGTGAGCGGACATGGCTGCAGTGCCTCCTCCGCACCGTCCGGCCGAGCTGCTGTGCCAGGAAAGCCTCATGGTGAACTGTAGCTCTGTGATAATTATAAACAGCTAACGGCGGGCTGCGAAGCGCTCTTTGTTCTTCCCCAGTGGGCTCAGGTGGGGGAAACGGAGGAGACAAAGGCCCCAGTGCTTTGTCATGCTGGCTGAGGCTTCTGGCCTTGCTCCCTGGAGCTGCCACCCTGCAGCCCAGAGCTGCAACCCTCCCCACCAAAAAATGCTTCTGGTGTCCCCAGTGCAGTGACAGATGCTCTGTGTTCACATCAGATGTGACAGAGCCTCCCGGTGCCACTCCACAAGGTGGCAAAGTGGGCAGGCACTGCTTGAGCCCCACCAGCCCTGATCTCCTTGCCACCATCACCATCCTGCTGCTGCCCACTCAGCAACAAAGCAGAGGGCAAAAACCTCCCAGGCCTGAGAACTGCACACTCCTGCCGGGTTGTTTTGAGCCCACAGCAGCTCCCAGGAAAGCAGTGTCCCCCCCCCAACCCTGGGCCCACTCCCGCATCACAGCATCCACCATCCCCTGTAGCGCTGGCACCACACTGCTCGGCTGTTCCCTGCTGCCAGCTCTGCACAAGCGAGGGCAAATTAAGAAGTTTCATACAATTTCTTTCTTTCATCAACTCTATCGCACCACAGCCTCACAGAAAGCTGTTAGAGAGATGCCCTCCACACAGCCCTGGGCTGCCGACTGGAGAGCCTGGCCTGCCCCAGCAGCAGTGAAATAATTATAACAACAATAAAGATTTCCATATGCTTCAGGAAAACAGCAGAACCAAAAACGTAGCAACAAGTTTTTCTTGTTCACAAAGGCACTTTGTGCAGACGAAGATAGAAAAGACCTCCCAACACATGCACCCTGAACCAGCAGACATTTAATTCCTGAAATTAACACCAGCTCTGGCACTGCCAGAGAAACAAAAGGGTTTTCCAGACACAGACCAGCTGGAAGGCTGGCTTACCTCCTTTCATCAGGAATACTGAAACAACAGCCCTTTGGGGTGTAAGAGCTCAGGAGCTGCGTGCTCTGCAGACAACTCCTGTGGCTGAGGTGGCAACCCCAATGTTGAATTATTTAAGACTGTAAAAGTAGCTCACACACAGAGCAGTGTCATCCTCCTGTCCCGAAATCCCTCATCATCACACCCGCGCGCTTGTGTATTCAACAAAGCTACAAAACAAAGGGGCAAGCAATGAAGATCTGTTTGGCCTGGCCCTGGGTTAATGCTGCAGAACAGCACAGCACGGTGACGAGGACCCTGTAGCCCATCTGGAGGACATACAAACAAAGCAATGTTTTACCAAGATTAATACAAGAACCAGTTCTTATCGCAGAGAGTGGAATACTTTGACATAAGTAGAGTTGGTTTGCTGTAGAAGTGGTTTTCTAACTCACTTCAGTTAAGCAATATCTGAGTGGCAGTATTTTTGAGAGCCAGACACAGCCTACTCCTCTGATAGTGTGATTTTTAACTAGTGCTGTTCCCAGACAATAGTTTCCTTTATCGAAGAAAGCAAGGTCAGACAGAGCTGGCTTCAAAGCT
Organism: Neomorphus geoffroyi; assembly: GCA_033558235.1. NCBI lineage: Eukaryota > Metazoa > Chordata > Aves > Cuculiformes > Neomorphidae > Neomorphus > Neomorphus geoffroyi. Next base: position 7,216,102 of record JAUMJM010000018.1, read on the forward strand.
CTAATAAGCGGAGACTTGGCTCTTGTGAAGTTCAGAGTAAAATTAATATTAGTCCTTAGAAAGTAGTAGAAAATGCATGAGAATTTACACGCACGCATGTAAGCTGGATCTACCTTCTGTCCCAGCTCTCGTCTCGTTATGCACGACCGATGGAACCATATCCTCCTTCACCCAGCACTGAAATGAAAGATGTTGCGTTCTGCAACTCCCAAACGGGTCTGAGCGAGTTTATTTGCCCACATTTTCGGTACGAAGAAGGCAGGCTGCGCACAGCTGCCGAGCCCCGTTTACTACAGCCTCTTCTCAAAGGGCCGAGGTGCCCAGGGGCTCGGCCTGGCCCTGTGCGGGGCGGAAGCGCTCCAAGAAGTCCAGGTAAGCCTTCTTCTGCGGCGCAGCCACCGGGACGAAGTGCCCGCCGGGGTGCGAGACGACAACGGGCTCCACGAAGCGCCGGGCCAGCTCCCTGCTGAGAGGAGCCGCGATGACCGTGTCGGCATCGCCCACGACGTGCAGCGTGGGCAGGGCGATGGGCTCCCGGTAGAAGTGTCCGTGTGCCGGGGCGCAGGAGGCGAACCCGGCCACCAGGATGGCGAAGGCCACGGGCTGGAAGCGCGGGTCGCCGCGGGCCCGCAGCGCGCACACCATGGCGGCCAGCGCCGCGCCCTGGCTGAAGCCCAGCAGCCCGTCGAACGGGCCCTGCTCCGCCAGCGCCGCCGCCACGGCCGACAGCGACTCCTCCAGCCCCGCGGGCTCCGCCGCCGCCTCCCCCGCCTCGAAGGCGCCGGGCCTAGAGAACCACCAGCCGCGGGGGGGGTCGTCGGCGTCCCCGCCGTCCCCGTCCCCCCCGGGCACGGTGTGAGGCGCGCTGAGCGCCACCAGCTCGGCGCGGCCGCGCAGGGCCTTGCGCAGAGCCCCGGTGCGCTGGTGGAAGCGGCGCTCGCTCTGCCGGTAACCGTGCAGCCCCAGCAACCGCAGCGGCCGCCCCTCGCACATGGCGCCCCTCACCGCCGCTGGAAGCAGAGAGCGCCGCTCCCGGTGGGGCCGCCCCTTCCCGCAGACGCGGCGGAGGCGAGCAGAGGGCCGCCCCACGGCGCTGCGGCGCCCCCCGGCGGCGGGAGGACCCGCACCGGCACGGACCGGCACGACCGGGCGGAGAGCACCGGTGGCTGCCGCGGGCGGAGCCTGCAGCATGGCCCGGGTTTCCCCCGCGGGCAGCCGCGCCCCTCCTTGCGAGGACGCTGTTGTCGAGGCAGGGGGTGCGTTTCCGTCCATTCGGGCCGGTACCGGGGGCCCCGGCAGGGCTCTGCCTCGGCGGGGCAGTGCCGGAACCCTCGCTGGGTCCCGGAGCGCGGCGGCAGCGTGACGGGGCGCGGGTTGTGCTCACGGGGCTGCTGGCCTCCCGGTGCTCGGCCTCTCCGTCGGGGTGGGCGGCGTGGGCGGCTTCCCCTGCACCAGAGGGGGGTGCGTCAGGATGGGGGGGGCAGGATGGGGAGTCAGGATGGGTGGGTCACAAAGAATGGGGGGGTCAGGATGCGGGAGATCAGAACGGGGAGATCAGGATGCGGGGGGTTCGGGGGGACGGACAGAGGATCGGGGGAGTTAGGATGGGGGCGGTCAGGATTTGGGGGGGGATCAGGATGGGGGGGCGCACCCCAACCCCCATCAAAATCGTGATGAGCCCACCCACGCACCCCATGGGGTGCAGCTGGGGGGGACCCCTCCCGGGGAGCTGTGGGGCCAGGCTGCGAGTCGGGGGACTCGCAGCCCCCCAGGCTGGGCTGGCACCGGCCCCGTTACCGTTGACTGGGCAGGAAGCCACAGGGTGGCGCTTTGGGCACACGCACCGGGCACCATACGGCACCAGGCGTCCAACCCGGGCACCATACGGCACCGCACACCGTGCGGCACCAGGTGTTCAACCCGTGCCAACGCTGCCACTGCCCATCCCCTCCACCCCCTGCCCCAGTGATGCCCTGCGCCCCGATGATGCCCTGCTGCCCACCTGGGCCAGCTGGCCATGGCGTGGGGGCTGCGTGCCAGCATGGTTCACTGTCCAGGGCCCCAGGGACTGGCTGGCATAGAAATCCATGGGGTAGGGCTGCTGCCACTCGACGTCCCGGAGAGCCACTGCAGCCTGTGGAGGGGACAAGGAGCTGAGAACATGAGTGGTACCCACAGCAGGGGCGATGGTGGTGCTGGGAAAGCTCCCACCATGGCTTGGTGTGCCAGAGATAAGCTTGTGGCACCAGGAACCCCATCAGTTTTACAAGAGACGGAAAATCCCAGTGGCACACCCGGACTGGGCATGGATCAGAAGAGGAGGGGATGCTGCCCAGCCACAGAGATGTCCTCATCATGGCAGCTCGCTGTGGCTCTGGTGTGTCCCCCCAAGCCAGGGCTGGTCCCCCCGAAACAGGAGGTGGGCGCTCACCTCGTAGGGGGTCAGCAGCGGCTTGCCGAAGGCTTCTCCCCAGTCAATGGAGAGGCGGGGACATGCCACCTGCACCCACCTGGAAGGGAAACATGTGGCAACAGATGGGGATGAGCAGTTTGGGAAGAACAAGCAGCAATGAAGACCCCCAGCGGTTTCCCTGGAAGGGAGCGGAGAGGGCAGGGAGCGAGATCCCTTCTGTGCTGGAGCCACCCTGCCAAGGACAGACATGTCCCCTCCTTGCCCCGTGACATGGATGCACAGCACCAGCTCAGGTGACAGCAGGACAGACGTGGCAGGGATGGCTTCCAGCAGGAATCGAAGGCTTGAATGCGGATGAGACACCCGGGTGACCCCAGTGTGGGAGGTGCGAGGGGGGTCAGCAGGACTCACGCGTCCACGTCAGGGAAGAGCCGCAGCTTGCTGGGGAAGATCTCGGACAGCAGCACCCGCACGAAGGGCCGACCCAGGGCACGGAGACGTGACTCCAGGTGCTGCAAGGGGAAAAGGCACCGGGGGGAATTAGGGGAGCCCAGGCAGACGCCCCTGACCAGCCCCTCAGGCCCTGCCCCACGGCCACGTCCCCTCATCGGCCACAGTGGCAGGGACTGTGGCCATGGCTCTGAGCTCTTCCCAGCGCGTGCCTCAGCCTAATGAAGTAATTACTGCTCAATGACAACAATCTGTTCTCGTTAGCGGCTGTCCTCCCTGGGATGCCCGCCTGGCTGCGGCCAGCGGCTGCAGGCAGAGGACAGGAGCCCAGGAGGAACCAGAGGCATCCTTGTCCTTGTCTCTCACTCCCTGGAGCCACAGTGGGACAGTGGCTACAGGGACCTTGCCAACTTGCTCTGCCCACTGGTCCCAGTTGCTGCCCCAAATCTCACCTGCAGCTCCCCAAAGATTTCCAGGTGTGAGGGGGTTGCTGTGCCCAGGGACCTCTCTGATGGGGCAGGACACCGCAGTCCTGCGCCCCTTGCTCACTGGGATGTGGAAAGCGGCAGCCGAGCAGGGATGGTGAACCCGATCGAAGTTCATCCAATTAAAACAAACCCAGGGAATTAATTGCCGAGCTGCCTGTGTGTGAGGGTCTTCGAGGCTGGCCAGCTCTCCTCGGTGAGGGGCAGGTTTAATGAGCCCTTCTCCAACCTCCCCCATCTGCTGTTAATTGCTCTGCCTGCTCAGCTCAGGGTCACAGAGACCCTGGCCAGTGGCAACCGATGGGTTGCCCACAGTGCTGTGTTCACTCGCCCTGGCAGCGAGGCCACAGTGCCAATGGTGCCATCACTCACACTGGTCCTTCTTCCCACCAAGGAGCGGCTCCTGGTGCTCAGGCACGGGCTGGGGGGAGGGGGCTGGTACCTGCAGGATGCCGAGGGAGCCCTGCCGCCCCAGCGTGCCCAGGATGAGGCCCCAGCAGCGGGCGCTGGCAGCAGTGTGGATGGCGTCCTGTCGAGTGCGGCGCATGCGCTCATGGTTGTAGTGCTCCTGGGAGAAGACCTTGCTGTAGGGATCGTACCTGCAAAGCAGAGACACAGAATCATAGAATGCTTTGGGACCTTTACAGGTCATCCAGTCCAACCCCCCTGCAGGACCAGAGACATCTTCAACTCGATCAGCTTGATCAGAGCCTCATCCAACCTGACCTGGAATGTTTCCAGGGATGGGGCCTCTACCACCTCCCTGGGCAACCTGGGCCAGTGTTTCGCCACCATCATTGTAAAAAAATTTCTTCCTTAAATCCAGTCTAAATCTCTCCTCCTTTAGTTTAAAACCATTACTCCTTGTCCTGTCACAACAGGCCTTGCTAAAAAGCCCCTCCCCAGCTTTCCTGGAGCTGCTTGCAGTACTGGGAGGCTGCTCTGAGGTCTCCCCAGAGCATTCTCTTCTCCAGCCTGAACAACCCCAACTCTCTCAGCCTGTCCTCATAGATGAGGTGTGCCAGCCCTTGGATCATCTTTGTGGCGTCCTCTTGACTCATTCTACAGCCAGGATTACACACGTCCCATCACCCTGCCCCTACAAAATGATACCCCCCCTCATTAGCAATAATTCCATCACACAGCATCTCTCACCCCCAACAACACAAGGCCCAGCCAACTTGTTATGGCATAGAGAGGGGACAAGGATTGGGATAAGGGAGGTGTCCCACCTTGGTCCCCCAACACCCGGCACAGCCTGGGCTGCACACTCAGTGTCGTGCTTGACTGCCCTCACCCTGTCCCAGCTCATCAATTATGAAGAAATCTTTGATTTGTTGCTTTGTTTGACGAGGAGAATTTTAATCAAATCCCACTCGGGTTTCGGCAGCTTCCCCAGCGCCATAAACCTGACGCGCGCCTCCCGTTAGTAACAAACGACCTACTAAGAAATTCAGATTTCACCAAATGGGCTCAGCCTTTCGCTCTTGATATTTCATCTGCTTTCAGCGGCCTCATCATCGCGCTTTATGGCCTCTGCCTGCAGCAGCCAGGCTTTAATGGCTGCACCTCCACGAGCTTTCACAGGTACTTGTCAAAATGTTTATATTCAGCCAGAGTAAATGGCTGGCGTTCATCTCCCTGCTGCACATCCTCGCCTGCCTGTGCTCGCTGCAGGTAGCTGCCTGCCCAGCCCTGGGGTGTGGGTGCTTCTGGGGGGCACAGTGAGTTGGTCCTCACTGTTGGGGATCAAAGCAGGTGCTCATGGGCTTGCCCGTACCTGTAGGCAGGTATCCCCGGGTTGGCAATCATGATGGACTCCAGGTGGAAGCGCCCGTCGCCCAAATACCTGCGGAGAGGGGAGGGAGAGCTGGGAAACAGTGACACCCATCCATGTCCCCACTGGTTTCCCAAGCCCAAGCTCCCGCGCTGAGACCCGGAGCAGCAGGAACAGCCAGGGCTCCCCATCTCCAAGCAGCCCCCCAGCACATCAGGGCAAGAGATGCAGCCACACTCAGGGAAAGGAAGGATGCCCTCGCCGGCGTAGGGCAGCCAGGAGCTGCTCCATCTCACTGGCTGGTTCTAGACGTTGCTGCTTCCATTTCTAATCGGATTTCAAGTCAGCAATTACATTTCAAAGCCTTTCATTCAGCTGCCCTAATGGAGTGAGAGCTCGGAAAATGAATTCAGACGTAAAACTTGACTAGATTTTGCCCTTAATTGGAGAATGACATTTTGGGAGATCAAAGCTAATTTGTCTGCAAAAGTTAGCCCCAGAGACGGGCAAAAGAAGAAATAATAACGCGGGGAAGATGCAGGTACGCTGGCTGCGTGCACCTGCACGGCCAGCTGGTTGATCCCACAGCACGGCTCCTCCAGCAGTGGGAAGGACCCACTTCCATGAACACGGTGCCAGCTCGGCCATCCCTGCCTGCTCCCCTGATGCCCTTGGGGAGAGATGGGAATCAACACCTCACCCCCAGGGTGAAGCCAGAACCCCCACTGCCCCCGCAATCACAAGCCTGGCTCCCTGCGCTGGTGCTGTTGGCTGCCGGTATGGTGGGTGAGAAGGGGCTCGGTGTGGCCCGAACCTGCACCCGGGCTCCACGGCTCCCCCCAAGGGTGGAGTCCTTGTATTTATTTATTCTGCAGCGCACTGTATTCACAGTACATTAAGCATTTCCATTACCTAAAATAATTAGGTGATAGGAAGCGAAGTGCTCCCTCTAATTTGCTGTCCTTAAATAAAATTAATGTTGCTGTGATGTTGGGCCCTGGCCATTTGTCTTTTCCAATTATCCACCCGCCCTTCCATCTATTATCTATTCTGATATACGACTCAATTATTTCCTCTGTGCTACGAGCACACACCACTCCGAGCAGCGCAGGGAGCTGGAGGGGGCCTGCCCACGGATGTGCCTCCACTGCCCCCCAAAACCACCCCACAGCCAGGCAGGGGTACAGGTAGGGCAAGGCAGGAGAGTCCTGGAAGAACCTGGGTACTTACACGATGGCATCTGTGTCCTGGGTTAGCCGGGGTGACGTGCAGCCCAGGATCTCCCCTGGGGACAGTGGCTTGCACTGGGGCACACACACCTTGTACTGGGAGCGCAGCTCCTGTGATGCTGCCTGCAGGAGACGTGGGGTCAGCGGGAAGAGATCATGGTACAGAGTGTGGCTGAGGCCAGTGATCCTCAGCACTGCTGGGGACCCTTGGGGACACCCCTGGCAGTGCCAGCTCCATGCAGGAGTAGAGGGGAGCTGGGCTGCTCAGGGTGGCACCCTCACAGAGGGTAACAGCCCCGCACAGCTGAGATGCTCAGCGAGGCTCAGGCAACGTATCAATTAAAAGATAAGGGAAGATGCTTAACGCTTCGATAGCCCCATGTTTAGATAGACATGGCTCAAGAGGCTCATTCATCTCCTCCCGTCCTGCCCAGCCGGCCGTTCAGGGGCAGGCAGACAGACCCGCCGGAGCTTCCCCTGCTGCTGCCGGCACTGCATCAAAATGCCAAGTGCTCCACCGCCTGCCCTGACATTTACAGAGCAGCTCCCGGGGGAGCCAGGGAGGGGTGCCGCCATGAAACATTGATCAGAGTTATTATAAAGTACTTCATCAACATTACGGCAGCAGCATATTATCACAGCGACTCGTCAGAGGGGAACCACCGCTGCCAGCACCCCGAGGCAGTGGCTTCAGCCCCAGAGCTGGGGCAGGGAGGGATGGAGCCAGGGCCAAGGTGGGGAGAGACACAAGCCCTGCACTCGGGGGGGGTTGTCTCATCTCACCTGCACTGTGGAGACAAACTGGATGGTGCTGACAAGGGCCAGGGAGGTGCCCGCTGGAAAGTTGAAGCAAATGGTCTCCAGGAAATGGGATGTGTCAATCTTTATGTCCACAAACACATAGAGCATCTTCAGCCCCTGCGTGGCATCGATGGGAACTGGGGCCAGGAAAAGAGAAGGTGTGAGTTTGAGCTACACTCAGGGCTCCAGCGAGCCCCCAGACCCCAACCAGGGGATCAAGCAGGTTGGCGGGGCTCCCTGTGCCCCAACTGCCCTAGTGCAGGGTGGGCCATGCGACCCCTCTGCCCATGCTGGCACCACGGGCACGGGGTACAGATAGGAGCCGCGGAGAGCACCCGCTACTTTCTCTCTGGATAATGGCAGCCTGGGGAATCAATGAACACAAATCTAATTACCCCCAGTGCTAAGAAGCCTGTGTCACCACGATTAAGTGAATAATTAAAGTACACAGAGTCCATATCGATTCACAGCTCGGCATTCACTTCCCATTTTGGTGCTCTTCACCTGATCACAATTAAGTGCAAATTACTCCCTCCCGCGGGGCACGTGGGGCTGGGATGGAGAGGGCAAGTGCCTGTGTGCTGCATGTGGACACATCCCACCACCAGGCACGGTGCTCTCTGTAAGGATGGCTGCATCAAGCCAGGGCCAGGAGTACTGTGGGCAGCCTGAAAGGAGCTCAGCACTTTCTAAGCACCCTGTGGGCACCCCAAGATGCCCTGCGAGCCATCCAGCATGGTGCACACAAGGAGCACACAGCCATGGGCAGCAGACGGTGGCTGGGTTGGGGACAGGCAGTTTGGCAGTGCCCATCTGTCCCTGCAGGGTGCGGTTCCAGGTGGGACTCCTGTCACCCAGAGCAGCTCAGCTCTTGCACCGGTGCGCTCCTGAGCACCACTGGACACGGCCCCTTCCTCCCCTTCCTGCTGTTCATTCATATAATAGCAGGCTACAAACCAGGAGTTTTATATTCCCTGTTCCAATGGTGCCCATAACCCTCTTTCCATAACAAAGCACCCAGCACAGATATTTATCACCACAAACGTTCTCGCCGACGGAGCTTTCGGGAGAGTTCTCAAGCAGGGAGTCAGTATTTCATACAGAGCCCAACACAATCCTTCAAACCCATTTATATCACCCCATAAATGTCCAGAAGGGCTGCCAGGTGCTGGGAGCTTGCTGCTCACTACGGCAATTCTGCCGATCCACCTTAAAACCCAGAGCGTCTTATTGTTATTTTTGGGCTGATTCCATCCTGGGTGGACTTCAAAGTTAGCAGCATCTGGGACAGCAGCGCAGTTTCCATGGCAACTGGATCCAGAGTACCGTCCGCCTGGGGAGCACACAGCCTCCTCCTTCCTTCCCCGCCCAGCCTGCACTGTACCCACAAAGCCGTCTTCCCTGGCCCCACGCTGGCCCCCAGGCAAGCGGGACCCCCAGGTTGTAGCTCCGGACTTCCCCCTGAAGGCTGAAGATGTGGGGTAGGGAAGAGAGCAATCCCCTCCCCATCCCTCCCAGATGAGCCAGGTCCTGCCAAGCCACGGCCCCGTTGCTCTGCTCTTGGGGCTGCAATTCGGATGCTGCAGCAGCACGCGGCCAAGCAGGATGAGCACGCCCTGCTGCCCCCGAAATCCTGCCCGCAGGCAGCCACCCAGCCCTATCCAAAGCCAGCAGCTGAGGCTGGAGAACAGAAATCCCTTTGGGAAGGGATTAGCCCTTGGCACTAAGTCTCAGAGCTGGCATCGAGCGGAGCGGGGAGCCGCTCGCCACGGCACGGTGGCAGCACAGCAACCGCAGTGCCATGCACGGCCACCTCGGCAGCGCCCGGGGGCCGAGTGTCACCTACTCAGGCAGCTGTGTCCGTAGTGCACCAAGAAGTCAGCGCCCAGGGCCCGGGCCGTGTAGTCATCCACGCAGCACGCGCCGTAGGTCACGTCGCCCATCACCACCACCTCCGCGTCTGTGAACCTGTGGGGAGGCACAACTGTGAGGGTCACCATCATCCTGCCCCCCAGCCCCCGTAGCAGGCCACCACCGGGGGATCCCGCGCTGCCACCGAGCCCCTTGCCACGCGCCAAAGAGGACGAGCACTGGCTACTCTCCGAGATGTCAACATGATTAAGCTGGAGAGCGGTAATCCGCCTCTTCAATTGGGTAAAGCTGTTTGCAATTCAGCGGATTATCCGCTCATCAAACAATACGCTGCCAGCTTCTTAATGCTCCAGCGGGGAGAGGAGAAGAGGGAGACCCAGCACAGCGTGGTGCCACTGCTCCTGCCAGCCAGCCCCAGGGACGAGAGCCACTGGGATGGGCAGAACAGCCACCCTATCATACACACGAGCCACTGTCCCACTGTGCCTGGGCACCGCACGAGCCGATGCACCCCAGCCCACACCCACGGGTGCTCGTTTGTCCAAGCTGGATGTGCTCCAGGAGCAGCTGGTGCTTAGGTGGCAAGGAAAATCATGTAGCGAACACTGGCACTGGCCCCCATCCCTGCTCCAGCATCCCAGTGCTCCAACCCAAGCCCACCAACCACCCACTAGCAGAGGGGCACACACAGCACCGGGTGCCAAAGCCGGGGCTCTGGCATGATTTAAAGGCCCCACCTCTGTGGGTATTTTATTGCACCTTTTCGGGGGATCATTAACTTGGCTGCTTTCCCGGGGAGCTGCTGTGGTAGTTTACAGATGAGAGCAGGTATTGAGATGACAAAGCCCCGTGCCTGGAGGGGCTGCTTAAACCAGATGCTAAATCCTTATTTACGCTGAGGTTGCACCCGCGGCCATAGCTCCGTAGCTCAGTGCCAGTGGGGTCCCCCCAGCTGCTGGTGCAGGGCCGGGGGAGGCGGGGACCCCGGCAAAGCATCACCCCTCGCCGGCACCCAGTGCTGGCTGGGGGCCAGGGTCCCGCGCGCTCCCCCCTGAGCGCCAGGCAGGGAGCGTTACGTCGGTGGCAAGAATAGAAATGGTGGGCAGAGCTGGGCAGATGGCAGAAGGTGGAGAAATGGCGGAGCGTGCTGAATATTAACAGCTCCAGCCCATCCATCAGCGCCCAAGAAGGGGGATAGGGGAGCAACTCTGCCAGAGCATCCCTGGAGATGGGGCAAAGCCATCCCCAACTTCCAGAACCAGCCCGGGCACCTCCAGCGCCCTGCAGTGTCCCAGGGACTGGGGATGTGATTGAGGACCATATGAAGATGAGACCAGATCCTTTCCAGCGCCCAAATCCTGTGGTGCCTCGCTGCCAGTGTGGTCCAGAGGTGAGGACATCTCCTCCGCTGCCCACATGGTTGTGCGGTGAGGCTGAGGGCTGCCAGTGAAAGTTCGAGAAGCTCTTCCCCACCCCTCTGAGCCCCCAGCCCCTCCTCTAATGAGAGGTGATGAGATGAACATGAATCAGACTCCACACATCTCAGCAAAAGTGGAAAATTATTCAGCTCCTTAAGATTCAGGACGGGGAGGTCTGACTCAGAGCGGCAGCCAGCGCCGCTTAATTTTTTATAGATTAAAATGTATGCAAATTGGCCCAAACCCCAGAGAAAGTCCCTGGGGGTGAAGAGCAAGAAAGTGAAATAGCAACGGCAGAGGGAGGGGGCAGAGGCTGACGGAGGCGTCTGTGGCCCCTGCACGGCGTGTGGGGCTGCAGCCAGTGGCACGTGGCCACCAGCCCACGGGCAGGAGGAGAGAGGCTGGCCATGGGGAACCATCCTGCTCTGGCTGTGGGGAGCGGAGCGATGGCTGAGCAAGGAGAAAAGAGGCCCCGGGATGATGCCCAGTGAGGAAGGAGCCCAGTGGTGCTGCCATCGCAGCTGGTGAGGCTGGAAGGCGCAAGAGAGGTGCAGAGGCACCAGGACAGCACACGCCGCGCCAGCCGGGCTGGACGATGGAGTGGAGCAGCAATCATCTCCCAAGACAAATCAAAGGCAAGCGCGGGGCCTCCCCTTGATGTTTTAATCAGTTCGGTGTTGCTGGAGCCTTTCATCAAACTACAGAGGAAGGAAACGTCAATTAGCAGCCACCTGCCTCCGACGTGGGCCAGGGAGCTGCTCACCAACCAGATAAGACCGGGATGCGGGCAAAGGGTGGCCATGGGAGCATCCTTGCGGGTGTTTTGTATCCCCGCAACTCATCGCAGCTGCAGATGGTCCCGTGCCGGCAGGGAGGATGCAGTGACGGGGCTGTCCCCACCCAGCACTGAGCCGCTCACTACAGCTGGAAGCTCATGAATATTGAACACGTGGGGAGGTTATTCATCTTCTACGTCCCACAAACCCCAGCTCATTCTGAAAAACCGACTGGCCTTAGCATTTTTCTCATCTCCCCCTAATTCATTATCTCCTCCTTTAAACAGATGGCTCCCAAAATCCCATTTATAAACAGCCACGCTCAGCACGACACATGCCTGGCCGGACCAGGTCCCAGCCCCGATCCCAGCTCCTGGGACCCCTGGACCCTCCCAGCCCTGTCGCAGGATAGAGGTGACAGCAGCCCAGGAACAAGGGGGCTGAAAACGCTGGGTCAGAGACAGGCACGCATGGGGTCAGCATGACCCCAAGCACGGGCTGGCCAGTCTCGATCACCCAAGCACGGGCTGGAGCAGCCCTGTTTGATCCCAGCCCTCAACAAATAAATGAGAGCGTTTGCTGCTGGCAAGAGCGTGGAGTCTCCTGACACGGTGGCAGCGTGTGAGTGATACTGAGCTGATGCTCACCCTGTGAACCAGAGCAGTTCTCCCCGGCAGAGCGGAGTCCTCAGCCTCAGCACATCCATTGTGCCTGGATCCAGCAGCCCTAGGTGGGGAGGGGACTGGGCTGAGAGCAGTTGGCCCTGGCACTGCAGGGCTCCTGGAGCCGGCACTGAGAAGTGCCTGCACGTCCCTTGGGGGAGGCAGAGTGCGTTGCTCCTTGCTCCAAAGTCACCTGTCTCACCTGCATGTGGCCCTCCACACTGCTGCGGTGTCACCTCCCTGATGAGAAACACCCAAGGACCAGCAGGAGAGTTATGCTCGGCAAACACCCCACACCCTGTCCCTCAAGGGGAAAGCAGAGCCCCACGAGCACCCCACAAACCCTACACCCACTGCCTGTCCCATGACACCCAAGCCCAGCCCATGCCAGGGAACGATGCCAGCGGGTGCTGCTGTCCCACGGCACAGGGGGACTGAGCGAAGCCCTAGCCAAGAACAATGAGCTTAATTAGCAGAGAAACCCATCACCAAGCCCCATTACCAGATTCCCAACTTCATTAGCACAGGAAGGCTGTACATAATTAAAATAATGAGTTTGCAATTTGCCGTGCGAAGGGTACTGGGAGAGCCCCACTGCAGCTGGGCAATCAATGCCTGTGAGCGACATGGAGCCCACAGAGCATCTGCAAGTGGGGCAGGACAGGGAGAGGTGCAGCCATCCCTGTTGGGGTCCCCTCCCCTGAGGGGACAAATGTGGCACCTCTCTGTCCTCAAACGTTGTGCTAGGGCCAGCTCTGTCCTCCTGGGAATCACATCCCAGGGGCACTCCAGCTTTGCTGGCCTTGCAGCTGCAAAGAAACCAAAGTCAAGCAAATAAAGGGCCCAGAGCTCTATCATGGAATGATTTGGGTTGGAAGGGACCTTAAAGTCCACCCAGTTCCACCCCCTGCCATGGGCAGGGACACCTCCCACCAGGTCAGGGGGCTCTAAGCCCCATCCAACCTGGCCTTGAACACCTCCAGGGATGGGGCAACCACCGCTGCTCTGAAAGAGGATGGTGGTGGCAAAGCCACTGCAGCCATCAGTGCCCATCCCCTCTTCCCCGCAGCCCAGCCATGGTGCTGCCCACCAGTGCCAGCTTCCTGGGCTCTGTGGGGACATGAAGAGGTGGCAGGACACAAGGAGGTGGCACAGGGCACATAGTGGTGGGCACCACACCTGTGCTGGTACATCCCAGCCCTGGGAGGGGACAGCCCTACAGACCCTCCTGCTCGGTCCCCCCCACACCGTCACCACCCAGGCTGAGGTTTTAAACATCTCCAGTGAAGTGAGAACTTCATTCTCCCTAATGATGCTGTTGTGCGGTTAATGACGGTGATTAAATTCCCCTGCACAGCGTGCTGCACCACACTGCAAGTGTCTCCGGGTTGCGCTTAAAGGACAAAGAGAGAAGGGAAGGCAGCACCAACTGGTGGAGCTATGGCACCAGGCCATCAGGGCCAGATCCCAACCTGTGTGAGCATCCCAGGACAGCTCCTCTGGTCCTAATAGTGATGCCACTGGCTTTGTCACAGCACTCAGTGCCACACTGCTTATTGGCACATCACAGATCTGCCTGGGCAAGGGACCTGGTGCCCTTGTCCTGTCACCCACCAGCCCCATAAGGGGACAGCCTGGATGGCACGGGGGACCTGTCTGTGACAACAGCCCTCAGGGGCTTTTTGTCCCCACTATCGCAGCTGTGGGCCATAACGGGACCATAGTGGGGCATTTCAAGCCATGCCAGAGCTGCTGGCCTGTGTGCACGATGTTTAACTCTCTGCTGTTCAATCAGAGAGGATTCAAGAGCCCCTGTCACTCTGGAACATCCTCACACGCTGCTGGGCACAGCGCAGCATGGTCACCAGGATGCTCTGCGCATCCCCAGCACTGCCTGGCACGGATGCTCCAAGGCTGTTGGGAGGTGTCAAGGCCGTGGGCAGGGCAGTCTGCGCGGGCATCAGGACATCCCTGCTCCCTCCCCGCTATCGCCCGTCCCTGCTGCTGAGCCACGGCTGATTAGCAGGAGCCGCTCGCCCCGTTGCGGGCAGACGGAAGGATTAGCAGCTGCGAAGCCTGACAGCCGACTTTATTAACAAGGAATCAAAAGCCCAGCTGAGAGCCCAGCTGATCTGTCTGCTCCAGCCCCAGCGGGGGGGGGGGGGAGAGGAGGGGTCTGCTCGTGGCTGCATCCCCCCCGAGTGCAGAGGGTACAGCTGCCACCTCCTTGGCACGATGGCGGGTGGGTTGGGGGGCTGCCCCCCTTGCCGAGCAGTGGTCCGAGCCCCCCACGCGCCACTCCACGCAGCCGCCCCCCAGCACGAGTTACCCTCTGCCGAGTTACATCAGCCGTGACAAACGGAGCCAATTTGGAAGGTGCCGCGAGAACGTCGTGATGTGATTGCGCCAGCCCCGCCAGCTCAGCAGACCCCAGCCCTGTCGCCCGCCCCAGCACAGGTTCGATAATGACAAACCTATTAATGCTAATTAACAGGGCCTCACGTCGGTCAATGCTTTAAGCGCACTCTTGAGTTCAAAGGCTCCAGGCTGAGAACCCCACCGGCCTTTCCAGAGGCAGTGGCTGTGACACTTCGGCTACATCTTCATCCCTGCATCCCCTAAGGGCTTGGCGAGCGCCTGTACAACGCAAAAAGGCCAGGATGAGGTGTTGAGGGTCCCCACCCCATAGCTCCCTCCCTTACTTGCCCTCGCTGGGTCTCCCTGGGAGCCTGCTCACTGCCACACTGCAGTGTGGGACACGGTCACACTGCCATCGCCCTGCACAGGGACAGACAGACACACAGACAGCACTGTGTCCTCCATGAGCTGCAGCAGAGCAAGGCTATATCCCCGCTCTCGGCCGTCCCCATCACCGCCAGGACACAGTACAAATGTTTTATTAAAAGGCAACTCCAGCAGAAGGGATAAATATTCTGGCTGAGCAGCAGCAGACACGGCTCCGGTTGAGCTGGAACATGCAGGGATGGGCACCATTGCCACAGGGGCACCACCCATGGGCACAGCTCTGCAGCCACTACAACAGCATGCAGAGGACAGGGACCTCGCTGGCACCCTGAAACCCCAATTCCCCACAGCAAGGAGTGGACAAGAGATCTCAGGGATGGGCTGGGGCAGGGGGCTGCTCACTGGGCAATGCCTCCCATGGGTGCGGGCATCCCTGGCATGCTCAGCCCTTGCATCACCTCTATCCCAGTGGTAAGGTGACATCAGCCCCAGGGCTGACAGCACCCCAAGCACCCGTCCCCAGCCTGGCTGCAGCAGCCACCGCCGGAGTACGCGGCTGCAGCAATTCCCGTCACGTCGGAGCCTCGTCCAGCCCCAGTGCCGGGTGAGGAGGGCCAGCAGGAGCGGCGGCCGAGCTGCGATTCCACATTAATACCAGTGATGAATATTAATAGCGGGAAGAGGCAGGCACTTAACGAGGCCACCTGCCGATTCACACCTCACCTACAGCACCGCAACCAGGTCCCAAGTGCGTCCCCGAGAGAGCAGGGACAGAGCTGGGTTCGCTCCGCTCCGACCGCAGACGCAATCCTCCAGTCAGTAGTGCTGGCACCCGGCACGGCCACATCCCCAGCCAGAATCACAGATGGCAGCCGGTGCTCTCGGCAAGGGACCAGCAATGGGGTGTTTCTGGGTGCAGCGTGGTGGCAGTGAGGGACGGATACGGCCCTCCTGTTCGGCCTCACATTCCCCATCCAACCGCCAACCATCGGTGCTGCCACGGTCCTGCTCTTGGCCAGGCACCTCTCCCCAAGCAGCACCCATCTCCCACCAGCACCCCTCGCCCCAGCACCCAGTAACCCCCCTCACCCTTAGCAGGGAGGGAAAGTCCAGCAGGGATGCCAGCACCCCGGCATCCACCGGGAAATGGGGCTTAAGGTTTCATTCAGATAAAAGAGCCCCTTAATCCGCTGCCTTTGAAGTCGGAGACATGAAAGCGGCTGGGTGCCAAAGCTGGAGAGGAGGCAGCTCCGCTTAAAGGGACAAACCCACGCGGAGCCGCCCGCACTCGCACCCATTGCCTCTGCGCCCCGCACCCGTCCCCTGCCAACACCCACCTTCCCACCGCTCCCTTGCCCAGCCTGAGTGTGGAGCTGCCACGGTCCTGCGGGGGAAACGATGATGGCAAAGCAGGGACAAAGCCCACATGCACAGCCACCTCCCCACCCTGAACGCGGCTGCTCGGCTGGGGAGGGTGGGGAGACCAACCTGCTCACCCTGGGAAGGCAGCTTTTACTAATGAGTGCCACGACCCTGATGGCAGACGAGGCATGTGGTGCTCTTGGCACTAATTCACATGGAGAAAACAGAGAGGGGCTGGGGAGGGGGCAGCCACAGCGGGAGAAAGCTGGCAGGCAGGGAGGTACGCTCAACAGTAAGGGGATTATGGCTAATTTTTGCAAGGTCCCTCCATCCATTGCTGCTGCAAAGCCCAGCTCCTCTCCTGGCTCTGACCTCACCTCCCAGGCAGCACAGAAAATCAGGAGAGGAGCCATGGGGAAGGGGCTGCCCGGCAGGAGATGCTTGCAGTCACCTCCTTCAGGCCATGATCCTGGATTTGGGTCTCCCTGGACGGTGAAGGGCTGCACCGAGCACCTCAGTGCTGCCCCAAGAGTGGCACAGTCAGACCACAGCTGTGGGGACAGGATGGGGCCATCAGGGAGGAGGGCAGGGGACATGTGTGGCAGCCGTGGCCCTGCTGCCAGCCCTCCCGTCGCTGGCTGCACGGCCACAGCGAGCGCAGAGGCACCAAGCTGGGTCAGCTGGTTGTTAACACGGCTGCTCCCCAGCTCCACCAGCCCAGCGAGGGCCCTGACTCCTGTCAGCAGCTCCCCCAGAGCGGTGAGGCGAGGAGAAGCTGAGCAGCAAGGAAGGGCCAGGCTGGTGTAGTGCCAGTCCCTGTCCCCCGGGCTAGCAGTGGGTCACTGCGACCACCCACAGGGCAAGCAGCACCTCCTGTGCCCAGCCAGGCTGTGGCCAAGGTGTCCCTACAATGGCAGCTGTTCAGGGGCCTCTCGCTCATCCTGCCCGGGCAGCCCTGTCCGATGGCCACCCCATTCCTGGCTCCCAGCCTCTCTCCAGCCCTCAGATCAAAGTGGGGAAGCATGGAAAAGCCATCATCTTACCGCTCAATGATGTCTGCGATGCTGCAGGCAAACATGAGGAGCCCTTCTGGCATCTGCAGGGCCACTGGGAAGAGAAACAGCCCCAGGGTTAGGAGGAAACACCCCAAAACGAGGACCTGGGTACCAGCCACCAGCATCAACACACCCAGCTCGAGCAGCAGGAACAACCCTCCCCAAACCAGCCAGAAACTGGCCAAAACTCCCAGTGTCTCCAGCAGCCAGGGTGCACGTGGTCCTGCCTCAGGCCGTATCCATTCTCCCTGCTTGCACTCAGCCCCTGTGTGCACACCTCATCTCTTTTTGAACCCGCTGACACCGCTGGTCACTCCTGTTTCCCACTGTAATGAGTTCCAGATTTTAATTATGTGCTGCACAGGAAAAAGTACGTTCTTCTGTTTATTTTAAACCTGCTCCTAATAATGTAAACGCATGCCCCTGGTTCTCCTGGTACAAAGAGAGAATAATCATCCTTTATTCAGCCTCCCCGCATCCTTCACAATCCTACAACCCTCTATCAGAGCCCCCTTCGTTCGCCTCTTTTCCAGCTAAAGGATCTAAATCTATTTAATCTCTCCTTGTACAGAAGCTGTTTCAAACCTTTGATCGTCCTCGCTGCCCTTCTCCGTGCCTCCCTTCCCTGCTTCTCTCCCCGTTTCAGGAGGGTGGCCGGCAAGACCACAGCATTGTGCCTAGCAGGAATTTATTCATCAGTGAATAATCTTTCCCAGTTTGCTCGCTCTTCGCAGATGGGAACAATCCCTTTGCCTTTGCAGCCCAGCTGGGCCCCTCAGCTCCTGGGAGCCAGCCAGGAGCTTTCTCTGGGTTTCCCTAGGCTGCTCCAGGGTGATGGAAAGGAGTACAGACCATGCCGATGAGATGAATAGAAATGGCCACATCAATCCTGTTGTCGTTTCACCTCTCGATCCCACTGACATCCCAGCTCCAGCGATATCCATCCGAATATCTCTTCCATATCCAATAGAAATCCCTGCGCTGCCAAGCCCAGCCTGCTGGCCAACAGGGAGCTGCAGGAAAACCTTGCCCAAACTGGGCTTATCTCGCCCTGCTCTGACCTACAGGGCCTGAGGAACACTGTGCACACTCTGCCTGCTCCTACCTGACCTGGCAGGGACACACAGCTCCAGGTCCTGGCATCCCCAGACAGTTTGGGACCATTCAGGACTGCTCTCCGCCCCAGATTAACGCGCAAAAGAAGAGCTGCACACAGCAAGGGGTTGGCAGGAGGCAGCTAGGTCACTCTCAGCTGGCACAACGCCACAGGGACAGGGGGTGACGGCCATTCCACTCCCAAGTCTTGCAGCAGGCAGGGCACAGGCAGGGAGGCTGCGTTCCCCCAGCAACGAGCCCCTGGCTGGGCTCTGCACGCACAGATTTTTAAATCCCAGCACGGCTGGTTGGCTGATGGGCTCTGCTCCCAGCTCTGAAGCCTAAATCCCAGCCGCATATTTACATTTAATTAGGCAGTGCCAAGCAGCAAAACACAGCAATGAAAGCCGGAGCAGCACGGCTGGGCAGCCTCACCACGTTCTATCTCCTGCACTGCAGCCGGGCTGGACCGGGCAGCCCTGAAGCCTCCAGCCCCTTGGCCTCACAGCCAAGGGATCTGCTTGGGCAGCAGATCCCTGAGCATCCCCTGTGATGCCTGCCAGCTCATGCCAGCTTCGTGTCAACCGGGAGAGACATTCCCTGCTTGACACGGCACTTCTAATCTGGCTCTGCTCGAAGCCCCCTGCGCTGCATAACCCTGCAAGCAGCCCCTGCCCGCATGTGAAGCCATGGTGGGGACATTGGTGACACCCAGAGACAGACAGACAGGCTCCATGCCCCGGTGCCCATAGCTGATCGCACACAGAGAGCCAGCCAGGATGCACAAACCTGGGAGGAGGGACAACCCTGGCAACACTCCACAGCAACCCAGCACCTGCTCTGGGGCCACAATGGTCACTTGCCACCCCTCTGGGTCTACAGCAACCCCCCAAGGACCCCAAGCAAGGTTCAGGGTTCAGACCAGGGTGCAACATGGTCCAGTTCCCTGTTAGCCCCCCAGAGCTGGATGTTGTGGGCCTCCCCCTGCTCGGCCCCGGCAGCGTGGCAGGAAAGCACAGGGAGAGAGGACAGCAAGCAGCAGGGACCTGGCGGACGTCCCAGACACATCTCACAGGCTGACAGGTCCACACAGCTCAACCTGTCCTGTCCGATGCGATTATAATCCAGAGATACAGATCTATTAACCCATCTCGAGGGGAAGAAAGCTCACCAAGACAGAGCCTAAACATGCCGGGGCACGCTAGGCAGCTCAGTACCATCCTTGCCCCAGCAGCGCTGGCCCCGTGCCCTGCTCCGAGCGGGTCCCCTCGCTGCTGGGGAGCTCAGTGGCACTGACCAACCATGCTGCACCCCAACCCCCCTTTTTCCCAGGGCCAGTGCTCACCCTTCTTGGCCTGAGCCTGCCGGATCCGCCAGATGGTCTTGGGGATCTCGAAGTTGTAGTTTCGGGGCAGAGCCTCTGCTGCCTCCCGCAACTCCGCATTCCCGAGGATCTCCTCGGGGATCTGCTGCGCCGCTCGCCGCGTGGGGCCTCGGGCTGCAGGACAAACAGGGTGGCTAGTGATGAGGAGGGCAGTGCACCCTATAGCCCACGGGCCACCTCCATCCTCACTGCCCCAGGAGGGCACAGGCCACCTCGGTCCTCGCTGCCCTCATGCCATTCCCAAGGAGAGGACAGGAGAAGGTGGTGAGTACCTGATATTCACACTGGGGTCAGGTTGCTGACATTTTTAGGTGGAAAACACCTATTTTTAGCCCACAAACCACCACTATAGCTATGTGAAACCACACAACCAGGGCTTGCTCCCTGCAAACCGGGGAGCCTCCAAGCACAACCCCTCCTGTCTCACCCCAAAGCACCCTGAGCATCCTTCTTGCCCTGTATTTTTGGGTGGAAAACACCATTTTTGTAGTCCAGAAACCACACAACCGGGACTCAATCCCTGCAAACCAGTGAGCCCAGGGCACAACCCCTCATGCCTCAACCCCAAGCACCCCTAGGGTCCTTCCTGCCCTGCATTTTTGGGTGGAAAACACCTTTCTTCAGCTCAGAAGCCACGACTGTAGCTATTTAAACCACACAAATGGGGCTTGCTCCCTGCAAACCAATGAACCCCCAAGCACAATCCCTCACGCCTCATCCCCCAGCACCCTTAGGGTGCTTCCTATCCCTTCCCGTTATGCCACCAGGAAAAAGGCAACAGCAATGGGGTGAAGCCAGCCCCCGCCTCCGCCAGCAACCGCCCCCCTTCACAGCTCGGTAAAACCGGCGAGCGGCGGGGGAGTGACAGCAGCAGGGGAGGGGGGGATTATTCACTCTTTCCAGCCCAACCCCGGCACTCATGAGCCACCGCGGCCCACGGTAAACGGACAGCTGGGCCGGGACGGCGGCGGGGGAGGCCGGGAGGGCGGCGGGGGAGGCCGGGCCGTCGGTCCGCCATCGACTCGACCTCCCTCGCCGCCCTCCCGGCCTCCCCCATCACCAGCCCGGGCTCCCCCGCCACAAGGTGACCCGGTAAGGGCCCACCTGCAGCGGGGACCGGAGCGGCGCTACCGACACTCATGGAGGCCGCCATGGCTGTGCGGCACGTGCGGGCGGGCAGGCAGCACTAGGCGAGCCACGCGCTAGGCCAGAGCAGTGGCTGGCCGAGAGATTGAGCGCAGGGAGGGCGCCGACGGGGCGGGCGGTGGGATGGGAGTGGTGGTGAGGGCATCGGCGGGGGGCACGGGGGCGGTGTCTGGGTGGGCAGAGGGGTGTGACAAGATGTGACAAGGTGTGACAAGGTGTGACAAGCAGTTTCTCACGTCGAGGCTCTGGTCCCGCAGCACCCTCCCCCCCTGCCCCCCGGTGCTTGCAGCCCCAGTTCCACCTTAATGCGAAAGCACCGGGGCCGTTGCCGTATGAATAATCTGTGCCCCACACACACACACTCGTCGAGGCGTCGGGCAGGAGGGACACGGGGAGAGCAGGGACCCCCGGTGACGGGAGGGGACTGGAGAGGCAGTGGGGACAACCCCCCTTCGGGGGACAGCAGGGACCCAGTGGGGACCCCTGGGGCCAGCAGCGACACCTGGGGCCAGCAGGGACACCTGGGGGCGGCAGGGTACTGGAGAAACAGTGGAGACTTCCCGGGAACAATGGGAACGCCCTTGGGACAGCGAGGACCCCGGCGGAGCGGCGGAGACCCCCAGGGACAGCGGGGACCCCGGCGGGGCAGGTGGGACTCCGAGGGACAGTGGGGACCCCCGGGAACAATGAGGACTCCCCGGGGACAGTGAGGACCCTTCGGGGACCGTGGGGACACTGGCAGGGCAGTTTGGACACCGGGGGACAGCGGGGACCCGTGGGGGCGGCAGGGGACGAAAAGGGGCGGGGGGCACCGGGAGGGGCGGCAGCCACAGTGCCGGGGCGGACGGGACAGCGGGGACAGCCAGAACCCCGAGCGGGTGCGGGACCTGGGCGGGACAGCGAGGGCAGAGGGGACGGTGCTGGGCAGACGGGACAGCGGGGACAGAGGGACCCCGGCGGGCCGGGAGGACGGAGCCTCGGGGGGATACCAGGACACCGGGGGTAGGTGACAGCGGATGCCGAGGGGATCGCAGAGCCCCGGTGGGACACAGGGGTGCCAAGGGGTGACAACGGATCCCGGGGTGTGACAACAGAACCCCGGTGGGACATCGGGACCCCAGTGATGCGGGTAGGGGGAACGGAGCCCTGGCGGGATACGGGGACCCCGGGGGGTGACAGCGGGTCCCGGGGGGACCGCAGAGCCTCCATGGGACACCGGGACACTGAGGGGGACACAGAGCCCCAGTGGGATACGGGGCACCGGGGGGTGACAGCAGAGCCCCGTGAGGGGGCTGGGCCGTGCCCCCGGTGCGGCGGGGGGCGGTAGCAGCGGCACTTCCACGCAGTGTCCACGGGAGGCGGGAGAGGCGGTGGCGGCGGAGAAAGGGGAGGAGGGGGGAGCCCGGCCGGGCTCGCCCAGCCCAGCCCAGCCCAACCCTGCCCGCCCCGTCGCGGCCCCGCCCCGCCCCGCCCCGCCCTGCCCGCCGCTGCAGGCAGCGCCGCACCGGCACCGGTACCGGCAGCCGTCGATAGGCTCGGCCCGAGGGGGTGGGGGGCGGCGGCGGCCCCAGCCCCGAGGGGGCGGCTCCCCCCCTAAAAGCGGGCGGCAGGACGGGCGGCGGGCACAGACGCGGCCGTCGCTTCCCGGTACCGGTGCTTCCCGGTGCTCCGGGGCCGGTGCTGCCCGGTACCGGCGCTCTTCGCTGCTCTGGTAGCCGGTGCTCCCCGGTACCAGCGATTCCCAGTACTCTGGTACCGGTGCTCCGGAGCCGGTGCACCCCGGTACCGGAGCCCCCTGGTGCTCTCCGGTACCGGCGCTCTTCGGTACCGGTGCTTTCTGCTGCTCCGGGGCCGGTGCTGCCCGGTGCCGGTGCTCCGGGGCCGGTACATCCCGATAACAGCGCTGCCCGGTGCTCCGGAGCTGGTGCTCCCCGATAGCGAAGCTCTCCGCTGCTCCGGAGCCGGTGCTGCCCGGTACCGGCGCTCCCCGATACCGGCGCTCTCCGGGGCTCTCCGGTACCGGCGCTCCCCAGTGCCGCTGCGGCTCGTCCCGCCATGCCCCCCCGGGCCCCGCGCTCCCGGTGCAGCAGCAGCAGCCCCCGCCGCTGCCGTTACCGCTCGCCGCCGCCGCGCCCGCGGCTCTGAGCGCCGCCGCCGCCGCCGGGAGAGCCGCGCCCGCCCCGCTTCCAAGATGCTCCGCCAAGGTGAGCGCCGCGCTGGGGGGGCATCGGGGACCAGGGGGGCACCGGGACCGGGAAAGCACCGGGACGGGCCCCGAAGTTTTGTGTCTCCCCGCTGAAGTTGGGGCCGCGTCGCTGGGCGCCCCCCGCCGCCGCCCGCTTACCGGTGTCGCCACCGGGGGTCGGGGGGGACCGCGGAAAGGGGGTGGGGGTTACGGAAAGGGGCAGGTCCCGAGGCACCGGGGAAGCAGCGGTGGGGGGACCTGGACACGGTGGGTCTCGAGGCACCGGAGGGTCCCGGAGGCTCTGGGGATGCGGGGTGGGGGGACGGGACGGGACACGGACACGGTGGGTCCGAAGGCACCGGCGGAGCGGGGGGACACGATACCAGGAGGAGCGGGGTGGGGGGGACGGAAAGCGGCGGGTCCCGCGGGACCGGGGGGACTTGTAGGGGTCATGGTGGATCCCGAGGTACCGGCGGGTCCGGAGGCAGTGGCGGGGTGGGGGACCGGCAGAAGCAGAGTGGGGAGCACGGAAAGCGGCAGGTCCCGCGGGAGCGGGGATGCGGCGGGGGGACACCGGGACGTGGCGGATCCCGAGGCACCAGCGTGTCCCGAGGCACCGGGGGACGCCGAGTCCCGGAGGGAGCAGAGCTGCGGTGGGGGGAAAGGGGGGGCACACCGGGACACGGCGGGTCCTGAGGCACCGGGGGCACACGAGGTAGCGGGGGGTCGGTTTGCGTCTCTCAGGGTGAGGGAAGGGGTAACGGGCGCAGGGGAGGACGTAGGGGTTCGGCGGGGAAGTTGGGGCGAGCTGTCCCATTCTATCCCCCCTTCCCCACTCCCAGGAGATTCACTCCGCTGTGACATCACAGTATTTCCATGGCAACCGCCTGGGACATCATAGGGGAGATTTTTGACATCACAGCAAGGGGAGATGCCAACCCCCTTTGGGGGGTCTGGGGTGCGGGGGGGGCAGGACCCTAGTCCTGCTGTGCCTGGGCCGGTCCTGGGGAGATGCTGGGAGCACTGGTGCTGTGCAGGGGAACCCCGGCTGGATCCCCCTCCTTCCATCCCACATCCCAGGGAGGGGGCAGCTGTGCAGCCCCAGGCCCAACCCTTGCCACCACCACCACATGCCCCTCTCAGGTGAGGCTCTGGCAGCACAACAAGGTGCCAGTGCTGCACCCACAGCCCCCCCGTATCGGGATGCAGACCCCCGCGCGGGGCAGAGCCACCCTGCCACCCCAGGGATGCTTTTTCCCACCGGGAGGGAATGTCACCTTGCGGCTGCGGGGCCTCGCGCTCGGATGCTCCTCTCTCCTGCTCCCGCTTGGCTTTGTTTGGTGAATTAACCCAACCTTGAGAATAAACCCCAAACCCCGCTTTCCTAGCTCCACTTCCCAGCTCCGCTGCTGCCAGCTGGAGGAAAAGCATCATCTAGGCTGGAAAACCGGGAGCCTGAGGTGGAGGCAGGCGGCAGGGCTGCTGGCAGGGTTGCATCCCACCAGGGGTTGCCTGTTAAGGTCAAGATCTACAGCTTTCATTTCTGGAGCTAGAAAAACAAAATGCAAATTGAAGAGCCTGTGGGCTAATGCGAAACCTATTCTTAAAGTTTTTGTCTTGTTAAGCAAGGAAATAGAGTGCCAAATAGGCTTTGTTAAGTGGCAGTCTAATTAATAATTTAAAATCTTGTAGCTGTCTTTCATTAGAATTTATCTGTACATCAACCACAAAATCAGTCAAACACACTCATTTATAAGTTAATGCCATTCCTGAATAATTCAACAGGCAGTTCGAGGAGTCCTCCATCCCACCGAGAGGCTCGCCCCTCCCTGTCTCACCACGGCCAGGTGGCCCTGGGTAGGGGGTCCTGGTCCCCAGTGTTTGCCACAAGTGGGATGCGGAGGGGACGCTCTGGATGGAGGGTTCTGGTGCCTGGTGTTCCCCCAAGCAGGGTGTGGAAGGAACACCTTGCACAGGGGGTCCTGGTCCCCAGTGTTTGCCCCAGGTGGGATGCAGAGGGGACAGCCCAGATGGGAGGTCCTGGTCCTCAGCGTTTGCCCCAAGCAGGATGTGGAGAGGACATCCCAGATGGGGGGTCCTGGTCCCTGTTGTTTGCTCCAAGTGGGGTGTGAAGGGGACACCCTGGCTGGGAGATGGGGAGAACGGCTGTCAGGGTGCAGGGCTGGGGCCAAACCCCTCCGTGGGGCTCGGGTGCAGCTGGTTTTGTTGAGGGAGGCGGCAGTGGGAGGCTGTGCTGGTGGGAGGCAGTGCAGGCTCATGGTGGCACTGCCACCACCTTCCCTGTCCCACTGCTGGGGACTGGAGTTGGGCTGGGGGACATGGCAGGGCTTGGAGCAGCAGGAGCTGAGGTGACATCCCTGGGGGATCGCGGAGGGATGGCTTGGCATGCAGTGCCACGCAGAGAGAAACCACTTGTGGAAGGATGGTAGTGGCATAGCTGCTAGGTGATCTTTAAGGTCCCTTCCAACCCAAACCATCTCTGTGATTCCCAGTGTATTTTGGGCCCCCTGCACGCTGTGAGCTCTGGCCACACAGGCGATGGGCAACCCCGGTGGGACTCGAGGTGGATTTTGGGCACTGGGACGTCATCAGTTGCGTGGCAGCTGGTGACAGCACGGGGCGTAGCTGCAGCCTGGGTGAGGGTGTTGGTGAGGCTGGTGTTGCACCATGCACCCTGTTGGAGGTGACCGCAGGCAGGAGTGCAACACTGGCGAGGCAGGAGAGGGAGATTTCCAGGTCAAGGATGACACCAAGGTCACGGGCAGCCACATCCCTGTCCCCACCATCGCTCAGCCCATTGAGGAGACATCCAGCCCTGTCCCTGCCTGCAAAGGAGCAGCCGCTGGGCAGGCTGCGGGCGCAGGCTGGGCTGCGGTTCCTGCGCCGGGGAGCCGAGAGCCCAGAAACCTTTCTGCTTATAAAAGTTTAATTTCCTAAAGAGCTGAGAGGAAGCCACAAGCTCTCTGTGCCCGGTGAAGCAAGGGAGGTGGCTGGGGGGGAGGTCAGGATGTGGCCCAGGCTGTCCCTGCAGAGGTGCCAGGGGGAGGAGAGGGGAGATGGACACGAGGGGGTGGGAGGGGGATGGACACGAGGAGGGCTCAGGCAGGAGAGACCTGCCTGGACCTGGACCAGGATGGGAAGAAGCCGTCACCACTCGGTGACCCATGCTGATGGAGCCCAGCAGAGCCAGAGCTGCAGCCAGACTTGGCTGAATGATATTCCCACCTTTTGCCTGAAGTGCTGCACCTCTCGGTGTCATCCGTGTGCCCGAGGCCGCAGGTGACACTCCAGGTGGCCTCAAAGTGCTGCCCTAAAAACACCCGTGAACCTGCTGGGGAGACGTAAAAATAGGCTTTTTCTGGCATGATTTCACACCCACCAAGGCACCTGGTGGTGCCAGAGCCAGTGGCACAGTGGGTCCCTGTGCTTTGCAGGGTGAGGCTGCGGGTGGGATGCTGTTACCCTGGGGCTGGGCAGGGACTCAGGCTGCTGGACACGGCTGGAGTGCTGGTGGGTGTTGGCAGCAAGGGACAAAACCTTATTTGGAGGCAAAACCAGGCAGGGGAGCGTGGGAGCCTGGAGGAATGTACATAGTTGTGGTGGCCGGCACGAGCCAAAACCTTATTTAGAGGCAAAAAACAAGCAGGGAAGCGTGGGAGCCTGGAAGGACGTCCGTGGTGGTGGCCTTGACTCCTATCAGGGTGTCCCTGGAGGGCTCCATTGGGGTGTCCCCCGTCCCCAGCGGTGCCCCTTGCCAGCCCCAGAGCAGCACAGAGGCAAAACTCCCCTGGTGCAGGAGGACATGGCCCCTTCAGCCCCGTGTCCTGGGTGACAGCCACCCATCACACTCCGCCCCATTTTGTGGGCACCCCTGGGTGATGCTGCTCCCCGTCACCACCGCAGGGAGCTTTTCCAGCCACCCCCCAAGAGCCGGAAACTCAGTTTTGTTAACAAAGTGCAATCCCAGCTGCGTGTGACATAAACTCTGGTTGTTAACGGCAGATGATGTCTTTACAAGGACTTTGGTGGAGCAGCAGGCGGGCGAGGTGCCAGCGCCCAGGCAGTGGTGGCTGTTGTGTGGGTTCCCCGTGAGGCAGGACGGGTGAGGTGCTGCCCCGACTTAGCACCCAACGAGCTTGGCATGTGATTTAGGAGTGCAGGCAACAAGTGGGAAGCCGGGAGGTGGTGAGGAGAGCCGTGGGGCTGGAAGCAAGTGGGACATTGGTGGGGGTCAGCAAGGAGCTGGGGGGTCCATGTGCTGGCATGGGCAGAGGGCGAAGGGCATGGCCCCAGGGACATGACTGGGATGCAGGAGCATCCTCGTCCTCTCCAGCAAGAGTGCTCCTTCCCCAATATTTTGGGTGACTGAGCCCAAGGAGGGATGGGCCAGCTCAGCCCCAGGTCCCTCCACCAGCAGCACGCCTGGCGCTGTCCCCACTCCGGATGTGGGCGCTGCGTCCCATCTCCCAAATTGAGGAAGCACCGATCCCCCGTACCATCCCTGCGGAACAGCATCGCCATGGAAACCCACAGCCCTGCGCCTGCCGCCCAGCAATCAAGGGGGACACTTTTAGGAATATTATTTTTACTGATGACAAATGATGGAGGCTCAGTGCTGACGGAGGCAACGCCTGCGCCTGGTGCCGGGCATCGTGTGCCGGTCTTTCTTCTGCCCATTTCGCCGAGGACAGGGCATGGCTTGCCATGGGCCGCGTGCCGATCCAGCAGCCGCGGTGCTGCCCGCGTGTTAAGTGTGGGCAGCAGCGAGCAGCAGATGCAGGACGGGGAGACGCGGGGGGCAATCTTCTTTGTGCAGATTAGGATTGGGGGGTTATTAAGCAGAAAATACTCCATTTGGTGTAGAAAGCTCCTTTTCCTCTTTAACAGCACATGTGCCTGCCGGCTGCTTGCTTCCCGGTGGTTGCTGGCACGGTGGCTCAGAGCCAGTCCAGCTTTGGCGAGCGGCTTTTTGCGATGTTCCTGTTTGGGTTGGTAGCGCCGTGACCATCCCAGTCAATCCCAGTGCCAAAAGTCAATTGAACTTGGAGCCATGTCTCTCCCCAGCTTAGGGCCAGCAGGACAGGATGGCAGCGGGTTTTGGCCCTGCAGAGGTCCACTGCATCCCGATAGTGCCTGGGCATGGGGAGAGCGGGGCACCGGAGCCAGAGGGCATCGGAGATGCTCCATGTGCATGGCAAATCCCAGCACCACCATGGCACGCCGAGGCTGCGGCCGTTGTTTACCAGGGAGCAGCGGCAGGAGGGAATTTGGCTGCTGCGCTGGCAGGGCTCCTTACGGAGGCAGCCCTGCAAGCGGAGGGGAGGTGCCAGCAGCTCTGCCAGCCCCGTGTGCCGCACTTGGGAACCGCTTTTTTTTATTCCAGCTGCGTTTGCACCAGTGTTTGCACTGGTTTGCTTGGGGAAACCCTGTTCCCGTGGCCATGGGACACCCACGATGCCATCCAAGGGGTACAAAGCCCTTCCTCATGCAGGGAGAACACCCTGATGCTTTTTTGGCCCTGTGATAGCCCCCAGCGGCCGGGATGAGCTCTCATCCCTGAGACATTTGCCTGGCATCAACGAGCATCTGGGCATGGGGAATACGCTTGCACGGAGCAAAGTCCCTCTGATCTCCCCGTGTGAAGGCAGAGAGGGGCAAAGGCTGCCAGCTGCATCCACTGATTTCCACCTCCAGCTCCAGCCCCCTACCCTGAGCTGCTCTGCCTCCTCTCTGCTTGCAAATTCAGCAGCCCATGGGGTGCTGGCTGCAGCCCCCCTCCAGGCAGCACGCAGGAGCCAGGCGAGGGGCTGGGATGATCCCCCCTCGGCGGGGATGTGCTGGGGTGTTTGTGCTAACAAGCCCAGCGTATTATAATTTCAATGGAATTTAAAAAACAAAATAGTCCTCAGACAAACGACTCTGCAGTGCCTCTGCCAGGGCCTAAGATCTGCTGCTATCTATTTTTTAATAATTGAGGGTAATAAATATGTATTTCTTTCTCCTTTCTCTCCGTACTCCGCAGCTTGTCAGCTCCCTGCGTCTCTTCTCTGATCAGACCCCATCTTTGCCGCGCGGAAAGAAAAAAAAGGGGAGGGGGGAAAAAAAAAAAGAGAGGGGAAAAAAAAAAAAAAGGAAAAAAAAAAAAGATCCTTTAAGCAAAAAGGATTAAAGCCTTGAAAGTAGGTCTGCCTGAGCCACTCGGCGCTCCCTGCCAGCAGCAGCCTGGGCCAGGGAGGGCTGTGCTGGGGCAAGAAGAGCATCCTTGGGCAGCTAAATCCAGCCCCATGGGGTGATTGTGGGTGTTGAGCCTGGCTGGGCAGCGGCAAATCCCGTGGGAGCTGGGCTGCAGCCGGGCAGAGCCACCGGGCAACTTGGCAAACCGCTGCTCAGAGCCAGTTCTGCTCCAACAGCAGATATTCCCCAGTGCTTTATTCCCTCTGGTTTTCAGATGGGGATGTTGGCCTGAAAATAAAGAGGAGGGGGTTGGTGGCAGGGCAGGCTGCAGGACCCCCCCCCCCCGCCCGGCCGCAGGATGCTGGGGTGGAGGAGGCGCTGGTGTGAAGGAGGTGGCTATTTATAGCATCCCTCGGCTTTTGTTCCTTTTCCAGTAGAGCTCTTCTCGAAATAGAAACAGTGCTGGCTGCGTGGACGCTCCTAGGGCCCAGCCTCATCATGGGGGGCACCTCTTCCCCTGGGGTGGGGGGGACAACACCTCCCACAAGGTGTCATCGTGTTGGGCATCCTCCCATCCTGCATCCCTTGAGATGGGGCTCACGTGGGAGGGGATTGGGAGCTGCCCCATTGCAGCCCCCCCCCCCCCCCCCCGTGCTGATGATACTGGTCCCGATGATGGGGGGGGACACACGAAGGGCTCTGAAGGTGCCCCCAGAGAGAGCAGGTGAAGCTTTTGTGAGAGCCCTTGGCAGGGTCTGTCCCCGTTTTGCAGCTCAGCCGTTGCCTCTGCTCTTCCCTCCCAGCATCCGACCGCTCCTTCCCCCCCATCTTCTGATCAATATAGCTGGGAAAAAACAAAACAAAACAAAGTAAATATTTAATACGATCCAGGGAGCCACGGCGAGCGCTCCCCCCGTCTGTCTCCTCCGCCAGCCGCTCGCAGCAGCTCCTCGGCCCTAATGAGCCTGAGTGCAGCAGGGATCGATGGCGAAGGCAACCTCCGCAGAAGGGTCAAGTCTGCCACATCCCCCCTACCCGCGCTGTGCTGGAGCTGGGGCTCGGCCCCCGGTGCCCCCCAAGGCTGCCTGCCCTCCTCCTCCTCTTGCTTTTCCTCTTCTGCATCCCCTTTGTCCTCTCCAGCTCCTGGGAGGGACGAGGGTTCTGCTGCTCCAGCACAGCCATCCCTTGTCCTGCTGCCACAAAGGACATGAGCTGCATTGGGCATCAGCTCCCCGCTGGGGGCTTCCACAGGGGTGCAGGATGGGGGGCGTGTAAGGGACACTCAGCTCCTTATGGATGAAGGTGTGGAGCCCCAGGGGACCCCAGACAAGCTCAGAGCCAGCTTCTTAATCAGTGCCAAGATGCTGTCCCTAATCATGGTGTGACCAGATCTTCCTCTGCCACCTCCTCAGCAGCCTCTTGCCCCTTCTGTGGCCCTGCATCTTCTGGTGTCCCCTAGAGACCCCGGATGCTGATGCTGTTTGGAAAGTGCTGGTGCCACCATGGGACCTACCTCCTCCTGCTCCATGTGTTTTCTGAGTTCAGGTGGTCCCTGTTGCTCCGACACCAACACCAACAGAGGGGCAGTCATTGGTGGGAGCTGCCATATCACTTGTTGCCCTGACACAGCCGACCTCCACTGGACAAAGTCCCCATGAAGCCCCCCAGCCTGCGCCGGGTTTAGGAGAGGGGCTGAGCCGTGTCTTCAGCAGGCTTTCCATCACCACATGGCATTATCCTGCCCCAGGCTGGTTTCCTAATGGGATGCAGAGTTGGCAACCTGGAGGGAAAACTCAAGAGGAGCATC
This sequence comes from Neomorphus geoffroyi, assembly GCA_033558235.1. Classification (NCBI taxonomy): domain Eukaryota; kingdom Metazoa; phylum Chordata; class Aves; order Cuculiformes; family Neomorphidae; genus Neomorphus; species Neomorphus geoffroyi. The sequence goes on from JAUMJM010000018.1 coordinate 7,246,959, forward strand.
TGGCTGTGCTTCTCTGCCACTGTTAGCGCTTCGCAAAGTGTTTTTCTGTATAAAAGTCAGGATGAACCTGGCCTTTGTGCTGTCCCTGGGATGGGACAAAAGGAACAGCTTCCCTACTCAGTACCCCTTGTCCAGCCTGGCCAGACCTTCAGTCCCACCAGGAGCCCCGGTGGGTGCAGAGGATGCAGCATGGAGTGACAAGAAGCCCCATCCAGGCTGCGTTTGGGGATGGCAACTGGATTTACAGCTGGAAAACTTTCGGGTGCACCCCAAGCATGGAGCAGGGAAAGTCCTTCCCTGGTGGCTTGGGGACCATCCCATGTCTCCAAGGCGATATCAAGCATCTTCCTGCAGCTCAGTTTTCTCCAGGTAGACGGAAGCTCACGGAGGTGCCGGAACAGGGCTCCCCACGGGAAGTACGGCAGCAGCGGCGCGAGCCCGGACGGCAGCGTGGGTCCTGCGTCACGGACACAGCCTTACGGCAAGGTGCCGAGGAAGTCTTGCAGCAGCATTAGAAAATGTTGACATGTTTTTTGAAACAATTTCAGATCTGATATCTGCGCCAGATTGAGTTTGTAACCAGCTTTATTGTTTAAGCCTGCTGGGATTTCATCAAAGGCGTCTGCTGTTTACCCAGAACCATTTCATTGGAGAAAACAGCAAACAGACCTGCATTTCTATCTGATTTCACTTTTTCCTTTTCCTCCTGAATTTAAGTGCTTGTGAAAAGCATGGCTGATAAGGCAGAGCAATGTGGATAAATCCCAAGGACCGGCTCGGCAGAGGCTCCGCCAGCTGCTCCGCGTTTATTAATAGACTGAAGGCAGTTGTGGGACCGGCTGCCCTAGCTGGTTTGGGCATCTCCGTCCGGGCAGATTGAGCTGGGTCCTGGCTCCTTGGGATGCTGAAGGCTGAGCAGAGGATCCACACAGAGCTTTTTTACCGCTTCCAGTGTGACTTCAGATTAAGGTGTGAAGGAGCTCATGTCCATCCCTCCCCAGTGACCTGGACAAGCATTGTGCTCAACAGCAAGCCAGGCCAAAGCCCCTGCAGCCGTGGAAAGCAGAGAAAGATGAAGGAGAAATCAAACTAGAAGGGAGCCTAGTGTAAACTGCATCAATCCTTCTCACACCTTGGTCCCCGGGGGCTGCGGCAGCTGCCTGCCTGGCTCTGACTTCTGCCCATCGCTGACCTTGGAGACGTGCTGGAGAGGAGGGCTGGGGGCTCGAGACAGAGCCCAAGAGGGTTTTACAAGGAGCTGACCTGGGGGCTGCAGCCCCTCTGCCGCTGTTTGCTGTGCCCCAGGCATCCTCCTCACAGCTGCTTTGTGGGTGCTTCTCATGGTCACCCCTCACCAGTGTTGGTTTTGCCAGGTTTCAGCGTCTTCCCCACTTAGGAATGGCCATCCACACTGAGAGCATGATGGGCTGGGGGCAGTAGGGCACGCCCCGCCGCCTTTCTCCAAGCCCCTTCGGCATCAAAGCAAGATATATTTTACAATGAGGGTGGGGAGGCCCTGGCCCAGGTTGCCCAGAGCAGTGGTGGCTGCCCCATCCCTGGAGGTGTTCCAGGCCAGGTTGGAGGGGGCTCTGAGCCCCCTGACTCAGTGGGAGGTGTCCCTGCCCATGGCAGGGGGTGGAACTGGATGGGCTTTAAAGGTCCTTTCCAACCCAAACCATTCCATGATTCTATGATCTCCCAGCCACCTCGGGGGCCGGCACTCCCTGGGCGCGTTGTGCTGGTGGCACCTCACTGGCGTTCCGAGGGCTTGTCTCTTCCATCGATCACACTTGCACGGTGACAATGTAATTTTTATCTCCGGTTGTTTATTTCTCAGACAGAACTACTTGTAAATTCCGAGAAGAATATATATCCCGGCGCGTGACAGTTCCAGCACACGGCGATTAATCTGCCCTCTTAAGACCTGAATGCAAAAGTGTCCCAATGTCACTCCTGGATGGGATGTTGAGCCCCAGGGCAGAGCTTTGGGGACGTGCAAGGACCCGGTGGCAAAGCGTGCCCCGGTCCAGGTGATGCTCCCCTGTCACTTATTGCACTCTGGTGGTCCCTGGCCGGTGCTCGCAGCCGCCCTGGCTCTCCGAGCTCCGGCTCCGGCTCCTCTTTTTGGGAGGTTTATGCAAATAGGGCTTTTTTTTTTTAATTCCTCGCTGCTGCTCCGCCGTGCCCCAGATAGCAGAAGTGCTGAGGACAGGCGTTTGCGTCAGGTCCTGCGGCACCCGCGTCCCAGCTGGCCGCCCAGCCAAGGGGAGGAGGGATGCGGCGAGGGAATGTCCCAAGGGGAATGGGGCAGCGAGCAGCTGGCAGAAGCCGAGGACGGAGGGGTGAAGGGTCTTTAATGACCAATATCTCCACACCACGCTAGTGGGCATGGGCACCAGTGCCCAGCTGGCGTGTGGCTGTCCTTATCCCACGGATGTGTCCCCATCAATGAACTGAGGTGGCAATCTGGGCTCTGCAGCAGCCCCATCGGCAACACCCCCCGTGCCATAAAGCTGCTTATTTACAACCTCCTACTCGGAAGCATCTGGGTAGCGAAGCGCGTCATTTCCAGAGAGAGCAAAATGCTGCATATTTCAGTGTCTTTTGAATTTTTTAGGTTTCCCTGAACTGTGCTAATGGGTTGGCGGTGGCGGGGGGGAGGCGAGGGCCCAGCCCCGCTCCCGGCCTGCCTTGCTGCTCCGCCGCGCGGCCATGACTGCATTGCTGCTCTTAAAATATTCAGTGCTGTTGGCCACAATTTCACAGCGGGTCAAAGCGCGCCGAGCCAGCAAGAAGGAGGGAAGGTGTGACAACAAGATTAACCCCAGCCCGGCAGGCCCCCGCCGCGCTCGGCAGGCTGAGCACGATGCGCTGCAGCCGCCTCATCCCAGGGGATGGGTAGTGGAGCTGGGAGGGCCGCGACACCCAAAGTGCCTCTGGTCACCCCATCTCGCTGCGTCTGTGGCTTCACCTCCAAAATGCTGTGAAGGGAAAGCGGGAACATCCTGAGTCCTGCTGGGATAGCTGAGCATCCCCTGGGCTCCAGCATCTCCCTTTACTTGCTCCAAGCTGCTGCAAAGCTGGAGCCATTGCCCAAGTGGTGCTGCTGGATGAAGGACTGGGGCTGCCCCCAGGTCTTGGGGATGTTGCTGAGAGTCCTCAGTGCTTCTGCACTCCAAGATACCGTGATTCCCAGGCCTTACACAACCATCAGTTAGTGCTAATGATGGAACAGCAGATTTATGATGCAGAAGAGCGCCACTTGAACCTAGAGAGGATTGTGGATGGCATTATAATCATCTTCCATTGGCCCAGAGTTTGGTCTGCAGTTGCTGGCTCATCTGCCAGGCTTTGCTAAGAAAACTTCTGTGACTGGGGTGGAAAAATGAAGCAAAGCAAGTGGTCTGTGCCACCCGTGTGAGGAGGGATGGTGGGAGGGGTCTGTGTACCACTGCGGAGCCCAGGGCGGGTGGGGGATGCTGCAGCGGGCAGAAGGGTCCATGCCAGGCTCAGCACACGGTGTCTGGAGGATGGAGACCTCCAGCAACTGCATCTCGCACGGGCCATGTGCCCTGGAGCTGCACTACACTGCGTGCTCAGATCTGCTGAAGTTTGGTCTTCTGCCTCGTGCACCTTTCTTGGCTTCTCGGTCTCGTGCAGTAACTTCAGAGCTCGCCGGCAACGGTGTGGATGGGCTGCAAAGACTTTCTCCTTGCATGCGACCGTGGTGTTGTCTGCAGGAGGTGCCGTAGCTGATGGATGCTCTCCTGGGGCTTGAAGGATGCTGTGGAGGAGCTGTTGGGGTGTCCTCAGGTGCCAGGATTAGCTCCCAGCACCCCACCAGCCTCTGGCAACAAGAGATGTCTGCTGGGTTGGGGACTCTGGCAAGGAGCTGCCGGTCCGGTGCCCCTCATCCATCCTGGGTGGCCACCTCCAGCCTGAAGGCAACCAGCCCCGCCTTGGCAGTGCTGCCACTGCCCTGTGGCTGAGCACACCCACTCGGCCCCGAAATCTTGCTCTCCAAGCGTGTACGTGTGTGTTGGCATCTCTGCCACGGTCAGGGGCCGTACTGGTGGTGCCCCCCTCGAGCTGACCCCAGCGGTGCCCGTGAGCCAGGCTCTTCTCCCTAATTCTACTTGATCCCTGCTAATGTTCCAGCAGATGTTCTCATTATCCATTTAAATATATAATCCTCCCCCGAATCCCACTAAGCTCCTGGCCTCCCCGATACCTCGTGGCAGCGCGTTCCACAGGTTAATTATGCATTTTTAATTAATCACCCAGCAGAGAGTGACCCATGAATAAGGGATGCAAAACTCCAGCAGTTGGGAATAGTTGGCAAACTGTCCCCAGGCAGAGCTGTGCCCGGGTGGGACTGCCCTTGAGTAACAAACCCGGCTCTAAAATTCCCAGTTTGTGGCTCTGCCAACGACTGGAGGATGGGAGGAAGCTGTGCCCGTGTGGATGGGACCCCCCCCCCCCCATGCTCCGTGTCCTTCACAGGGAGGAGCCACATCCCCACCCACCGGAGCTGTCTGGGTCCCACCTGGGAGTGATGGAGCAAGCGTAGGGGGGAGGAGGAGCAAGGCAGGGAGGGAAAAAAAATCACATGTTGTTTTTAAGAGGCATTTTTGAGTGAATGCTGAATAGAGTTTGGGAAAATTGCCTTAAAGGCTTGTTCTCTGCAGGGACGGAGCTTTTCATGGAGCATGAGTATTTTGAAACTTAATTGCACATTTGCACGGGCTAGTGTTTTTATTTCTCTCAGGTCTCCGAGGTGGTCTTTGAAGATTGCTGTCTTTCTGTAATGGTTTTCTTTATCTCAAATAAATTCCGCACACCTGCGAGGTGGAGCTGCTTGAAAGAAATGATGTCGAAATTGGCTCTCGATTTAATAAATCTGCAAATGGAGCTGGGATGCAGAGAGGCGAGGTGGTTGGTGGGGCCGGCTGTGCCTCCTCCCTGCTTCCTACCTCTCCTCTCCCTTCCCCTCTCCTGCCCTCTCCATCAGCTTGATTTCATGGAATCGTAGAATTGCAGAACCACGGAATGGGTTGGGTCAGAAGGGACCTTAAAGTCCATCCAGTGCCACCCCCTGCCATGGGCAGGGACACCTCCCACTGGATCAGGGGGCTCCAAGCCCCATCCAACCTGGCCTGGAACACCTCCAGGGATGGGGCAGCCACCGCTGCTCTGGGCACCCTGGGCCAGGGCCTCCCCACCCTCACAGCAAAACATTTCTCCCTAAGATCTCATCTCAGTCTCCCCTCTTCCAGCTGAAAACCATTCCCCCTCATCCTGTCCCTGCACTCCCTGATCGAGAGCCCCTCCCCAGCTTTCCTGGAGGCTTGTAGTTTTCTTTCAGTCTCTCTACGGGCCAGGGCAAGCGCGGGGCTGAGGATCCAGATGCCGCCTTCCACCCCTGGCAGCCGCAGAGGGGGCTCTGGCTGAACGCCCATCGGCCACCTCCCTCAGGAACGCATTACCCTGGCACAAACCCGCCCGCACGTCCTAAACCAGCAAAAGCTGCCTTCGTGTGAGTGTTTGGAGCCCTGCTGTGTGCGAGCTGGGCTGTGCTGGCTGGAGACGATGCTCTAAGCCAAATGCCAGCTATCCCAAGGACTCTCCTTCGAGGTCCCTCCAATGCCATTTTGTTCCCTGGCTTCAGGTTTGGGGTTTGGAGTTGTCGTTTGTTCTGGCAACTCCTCCTGCAGCCACCCACCACGTGCTGCCACCGTTTCTCCGGCTCCGGCAGTCCCTGCCCCGGCTCACCGGCGCACGGGAGGATGTTTAGCGCGCTCTCCATTTTGGAAGCAGAGCAAAGCACCGGAGAAACGCCTGTGGCACAGCTGAACGGCGCTGGCTGTGGCGTTGCAGGCAGAAACAAATACCCGGGCGGCCGGGGCAACGTGTGCCGGGCAGCGCCGGCTGTCAGGCAGAGAGAAATGGGCAGCCGCGGGAGTACACAGACAGGTTAATGGCAGCCACAGATGCTGCACAATTGGATTTCGCCTCCCTCTTTCCTACGGAATCAGCATCTCAGCCTTGCTCAGAAATCCAGTGGCCCCACTGCTCTCCCCGGGAGCCTCAGTGGCAGCGGGGTGACCTGGCACCCATGGAAAGCACCCTAAAGACCGCTCAAAATAGGCTGTGCTCCCCAGACACAACGCTACCCGCCTGCCACACAAACCCCAGCTGCTTGCGCTCGCTCAGCTTCAGGCAAACAAGACACCGGGCGATTTTATTGCATTGCTGGATTTTGTTCCACTCTGTTATTCGCCGCGATTGAATTTGCTGCCGCGGAGGCAGGAGCCGGCCCAGCCAGAGCTCCCTCGCCGCTCCGGTGGGACCGCGACCTTGTCTCTGTATCTCACTTAGCCCTTGGCTGGGTAATTCAGTGCCGGCATGGGAGCCGCGCATTTGTCTTCCTCCCGCTGAGCATCCCAGCGCGGTTTGACTCCCTCGCCTCAGCCAAATCCTCGCTCTGCTCCACTTTGAATCGTTGACCTTGTAAACGCTTTCAGAGAAAGTGTCTGCCTTCCCAGCTCCCTCCTCTCTCTTTCTCGGCCGATTGTGTCCCTCCGTCCTCATCTGCCTGAGTGGCTGTCAAAGTTTTGATGCTGTGCTCATCACCATGGTACCTGGACCCCTGGGCAGCGGCAGAAACGCGCATCCTCATTACGCAAACCCTCCCCCATCATGTGAACCCTCCCCATTACGCGAATCCTCCTCAGCTTTTAGTTGCGCTCACCAGGTCATGGTGTCAGTTGGGAAACAACACTTCATCTTCCTCCTTCCCTGCTTCTCAGACCTAGGTAAAAACCACCTCAAACTCTCCCGCAACAGTGGTTCCTCAGCCTGTTTTCTCTGTGTGGTGCACCTTTCTGTGCCAGTGGTCTTTGATCAGTGCAAACCCCCTGCGGTGGCACTGATGCCCCACTTCCCTTATGGGCACCGTGGCTACACCAGCTTCATCAAGCACTGGCAATACCAGTGGCAACTGCAGCTTCATCGCACCCTCAGCCCTTAACGGAGACACGGAGCCATTCCTGGTGTATTAGGAAGCACAGCTGGGAGCTCCATCAGTGGCCAAGGGGCAGAGCTGGTCTGGAAGGCTGCCGAAGCCTCGCTTTCTCCATATCAACAGTGATGGCTCTTCTCCCCCACCGGCTGCACCACCGCCTCTGCTTCTTGATTGAATTAGGGGCTGTAACCCATCTCCCTCCCGGCACGGTCCCTGCTGCGCTGGGCTCACATGCTGAACTTGAGAGGCATAATTTAATAAGTCTCAGGCAGACAGCGTGCTCAGATAGCGGTCGGGATCTCTCGCCTCCTCCCCACCCAGCAATGCTCCCAGGCGACAGCTGGGATCTCACCTGGGAGCTCTGCTCTGCTGGGACGCATTGTGCTTCTCCCAAAGTGGGAAGGTCGTGGGGTGAGCTGGGAGCAGGAGAGGGGCTGTGTGTGCTGTGGTTGGTGTGGTGTTCATCTCCACGACCCTGCTGGCCCTTCATCTGGGGGAGGGAGCAGTGACAGCAGAGGAACCTCATATCCTTATGGCAGCGGCTGCTCTCGGGCTTCCTGGGCACAACGAGTTAAAAGTTGCAATTAGTAAAGTGCTGACGATGGGAAGGTGGGGTGGGAAAGCCAGCGGTGCTAAATGAAACCTGAAAGGTTATTCCATTAAGCGGTAGCACAGCTTGCAGCTGCGCTCGCTTTCCTGGGAGCTGGGAGATGAGGGAAGCGATCCAGGGAGGAGTGAGCTGGATAAGGGATGTCGCTCGAGGAGGCTCAGGCTTCAGCAACACCTGGGGCACATGGGGGCTGCGCTGTGTCCTTGCTGGGAGAGCAACAGCACAGGAAAACTGGGCAGGGTTTTCTTTGGAAGTGCCCCAAAAGAAGCTGGTCGGAGGCTGAGCTTCTGCTCAGCTCTTACTGGAGTGAAAAATACAGCCGGGGAATCAAAGCAGGAGGCGGACGGACCACTGCACCCCAAGGATGCTCACACCGGTGCCAAGTGGGGAGTGTGGGGAGGTGGGTGCTGCCCATTCTGCTCCCCCAGTGGCTCCTCCGTGCTGCGGGCAGGATGCCCTCTGCATTTGCCTTGGGGGGGTGGTTTGGGGAGCACTGTGAGCCAGGCTGCTCTTGGCAGGGAATCCTTGCCGCCTGGAGGGACAGCGGGGGCTGCAGGGGGAGTGGAGCTGGGAGCCAGGCTGGAGAGGAGCTGGGCAGGGCTGAGGTTCCTGGGAAAAGTGTTTCTCTTCCAGCTGAGCGGGCAGGAGCCCTGGCAGGCAGAGGCAGCCAGCAGTGGCCTCTCCATGCCAGACAGAGCCGTTCCAGCTCTCCGCTGGTGCGACACCGCGGCGCTATTATTAGACCCCAGTAGGTCTCTGTGGGTAGCTGTGAACTCCCTGATGCCTCCAGTAGCTTGGCAGATGCCAGGGCAGATGGGGATCTGCCAGCTCTGGTGGAAATGAGAGGCCTCAGTGAGCTCAGATGGGGTGTGGGTGGCAGTGAGGGGCAGAGGAGCCCCCCTGGCATGGAGACAAGGGGACCCAAATGCCACAGCCTGGGCTGGAGCCACAGCAGCAAAAGGCAAGGGGCTCTTGGTCAGGGAGTGCAGGGACAGGATGAGGGGGAAAGGTTTCGAGCTGAAAGAGGGGAGATTGAGAGGAGATCTTGGTAAGAAATGTTTTGCTGTGAGGGTGGGGAGGCCCTGGCCCAGGTTGCCCAGAGCAGTGGTGGCTGCCCCATCCCTGGAGGTGTTCAAGGCCAGGTTGGATGGGGCTTGGAGCCCCCTGATCCAGTGGGAGGTGTCCCTGCCCATGGCAGGGGGTGGCACTGGGTGGGCTTTGAGGTCCCTTCCAACTCAAGCCATTTCATAGGTTGGCACAGAGCCCCTGGGAACACTTGGAGAACTGGTGGTGGCTGGGAGCGATGCTGTCCCAGCAGAGATGCGGGATGCCTGAAGCTGCACCTAAAACCCACACCTGAATTTCACAGCATTGCCCTAAAATGCAAACATGACGTCCCCATCGCCGCCATCCTCAGCAGGAGGCGCGGGGGAAACGTGGTGGGCCTGCAGCACACCAGGACACCCCATCCTGCATCGGAGGAGGGCTGGGGAAACCTGGCACCTCCCTGCTCCCACCGTCTCCCCTAGCCTGGTTTCCAAGCAGTGGTGTTTAAATGCCTTTTATGTTGTGACTCAAATGATGAAAGCCCTGAAAATGGGACTAACAAAGACGAGTTGTACTTCAGAATAAAAAAACCCATGAAAGCAGCAGATGCTGTCATAGGAATAAATTGTATCAACAGCGATCAGATGGGATGTGAAAAGTCAGAACGGAGTTGCTCCCTCTTTCCCGTTTCCAGCTAAAATGTCTGGGTCCGTGAATTTAGCCAGAATCGGGGAGGATGAAAGGCTTTGTCTGACAAGGCATTTCAAAGCGTCTGGGAGCCTCCAGAGAAGATGTGGCCACTTGGACAGGGAAATGGAGCCCCTCAGTTTTAATGAGCATTTCTGTTGCCTTCCTTTATCCTTCTGCCAAAATCTTCTTTCTTTTTTTTCTTTCCCCTCGAAAAAACAGATTTCTGCTGTTTGCGGTTTGTTTCAACTTTGCAAAACGTGCGTTTAAGCCCCATGACGTGAGGAGGCCAAGAGTAAAACATCCCTGTCACTCCATACAGCCTGGCCTGTTGCTTCTTGCCAATAAATACCTCCCTGCTGCAGCTGGGCTGGCCATTTCAGCTGCTGCCAGCTTGGCGCCGTGTGCCTGTGGCCAGGACTCTGGCACCGGCACCCTGGTACCAGGACCTTGGTGGCATTGGTGCCCTGATACCAGGACCCTGGCATTGGTACCCTGTGTACCAGGACCTTGGTATCAGCGCCCTGATACCAGGACCTTGGCACCATGGCTACCAGGACTCTGGCACTGACATCCTGCTTACCAGGACCTTGGCATCAGCATCCTGGGTATGAGGACCCTGGCACTGGTACCCTGGTACCAGGACCTTGGTATCAGTGCCTTGATACCAGGACCTTGACATCAACACCGTGGGTACCAGGATTTTGGCACTGGTACCCTGATACCAGGTCCTGGGCATGAGCACCCTGGTGCCAGGACCCTGGCATCATTGAGGCTACAGCCCTTTAGTCCTCTGGGACAGTGCTTGGAAGGGCAGCAGGGCTGGAGGGAATGCAGCCGCCCCCCTCAGCCTCCCCCAGCCCCTTTTGCAGGAGCTGAGTCGGCTGGCAGAGACGCTCCTTTCGGGACGGGCTGTGTATTTTAAGAACAGCCCAGCTGAGCATCAGTGAGCGGTGCTTCATTCCCAGAAGTGGTGTCAGGTCCCCTCAGGCCAGTTTGCACAGTGTGCCCAGTCCCAGGAGGATGCTGGCAGACTGGAAGAGGGAGGAAAGGATGCTTGCTCACTGCACAGGGAGTGGGATTGCTTTCAAAGGCAGATGGCAGCGCCCAAAGCAAACCCTTCCTGCGCCCTGTGAGGCAGCAAGTGTGAACCCTGCGGCCATCCCGCATGCCTCCATTTCTGCTGACTCAGCAGCTCCAAAAAATAGATGTTGCTGTTCCAGCAGCCAGACAATGCCCTCAGAACATCCCCCAGCCCTTCCCCAGTGCTCTCGCTGCTCGGCCATAGCCACCTTCTGTCCCTCTCGCGGTGTTTCTCCGTGGCGCTGTTCCTAGCAGGGGCTGGCGGCTCCAGCCCATCCATGCCCAGCAGGAGGAACATCAGCTCCTGGAGAGACTCGGGTACCACCAGTGCAGAGATGGGCAAGTGCCAGCCCACACTGCACCCCTTTTTGGATGCTGAGGGGGGTGTTTCTAAACATTTCTGGCTTATCCACCTCATCCTTGGACAGTTTTGGGGGGATGGATTGGCAAGGGTCTGATGCCCGACTTGTCCATCCCACTGCCAGCACAGACGAACGCTGGCGCAGGTGGCTTTGTGCCAGCACCACGTCCCTGAATACAGACTCATAGAATTCTGTGCCTCTCGCACTCACCGTTATTACCTAGTGGAGAAGGGATCATAGCAGGCTTTATAATGACTTACTGAGAAACAGGCTCTGATTAGCTTAAAGGGAAGCGAGGGGAGCCACGCGAGGGGTGCTGGCAGCTGCCAGAAGCAGGGAAGGGCTCCAAAAAGCAGAGGGTGGGTGAACCCAGTCCCAGCCCTGTCCCTCACCGCGGCAACCGTGCCATGAGGATTGTGCCGTGCATTGAGCGGGCACCCTGCCTGTCACGGGGAAAGCAAGGACGTTGACTTTGAGTTTTTAATTGGCTCCTAAAGCAGTAGGAAATCGCCAGAGCCAGTGGAGGGGTAGGACTGTGGGGCTGGCACGGTCTCCTCCTTGCCCCCCTCCACAGTTAGCGGGGTTTGGCAGCCAGGCAGCACCTCCCTGCCCGTACGCTTCCCTCCAGCCCCTCTGTGTGCTCACGCGTGGCCCCGCGCCGCGGTGACAGCCCAGTCTCTGTGGTGGCTGCAGGTCACAGCTGCTCTGAGCATCACCTCAATTCCCATACTCCCCCTTTGGTCCGTGAATACTTTTCCTGGCCCTCCCCACTGCACACAAACGTTACCCTCCTCCCCCACCAGTTACAAACCACCCAAACAATCCACCCAGTTTGGGGCCACAGTCACATCCCATTCCCTGCCCCCCGCCTGCCCGCAGTGCAGAGCGGGTACCACTTCTCAGCATCTTTCAGCATCTCTTGTTCCTCCCGAGCCCCTGCAACACTTTATCATCTCCCCTTTCCTCTGTGACTGGATCACATGTGGACTATAATTAATAGAAATTAGGCTGTCGAGACCTGGCAGCCCCCATCCCGTAATTGCTTGGCCTTGCTGCATTCGAGGCACAGAGATCGGCAGCGAGCTCAGAAGCCACTGGTGATGGCAACGCATCCCCTTAACAAGCTATTTTTATTAAGCTTTTAATGCAGGCACTTGTGTGGCGCTGGGGGATGTGCCGCATCGCCACAAAGTCCGCTCCCAGGGGATGCACAGGGGGATATTTTTGGGATGAAATACCGGCATCGGAGCTGGACAAAGCACGATATTAGCAAAGTGCCGTGTCCCGACCACGTTCGTCGCTCACACATTAATTCCTGGCTCCCCACCGCTCCAGGCGCCCGCCGTCCAACCGGACAGATTTCAGGGGCTTGGCAAAGCGCTGATGCTCAGTGAGCAGTGACCTCCTCCAGCCCTCAGCTCCCCACATCCCCCTGCACCCCGAGAGCTGGGTGGGAGCGTAACGATGCCCAACATCTAACTGGGCACGCGACTTCTCCCCACTGGCTCATTAAACCTCCTAATGGTCCTCGTGCGCGGCACGGATCGGCCCTGGCTGATGGGCAGAGGAGCAGTGGAGCACAGCTATTCACACTGCTCCGCTTTTATCACTGTGCTTTTCACAAGCCGGTAAAAAGTTCAGCGCAAAGCACAGGAGAGGTCTCTGAAAGGCAGCAGCGCTCACGACCCAGCACGCTGGCGTCCGTCTCCATCGGGAATGGCCTTTTGCCTGCATCCCTGATGCTCGCTCGGCTGCCGACCCGCAGGGATGTGCACCTGGAGGACTCGTAGCATCTTGCACCCACCCTTCGAGGGCACCGAGGGCCTGGGGAAAGGTGCTGCTGCCCATTTTGGGGGCTGGAGAGAGACCCGAGGCTGCGGACTGGGCTCCAAATGACGCCATCACTGGGTTTTTTTGTCTTTGTGAGAAGAAAATGTGACAGAGCCGGTGGCTTTGATGCCCGCCCGTCAGTCTCCTTCCCCCCTGCTGCAGTCGGAATGATGTGCCACTGAATGGGGAAGAAGGTACATAACAGGCTCCAATTTGCCCTCTTCTCCACCAAATACAAGGACATCCAGTAAATCTGAAATGCAGAAAGGCTGAAAAGGGATGAAAGGGAGCTTGCGCGGCACGGTACATAATTGGCTTGCGGATCTTGGTGGCACAGGACACCGCCGGGGTCGGGACCTCAGCGGGATTACACGTTTGTAGAGCTAATGCTCTCCCTATTAGCCATGCTCGCATAAAAACACTGCAGAAGGGCCCTTCGCCTCCCTGTTTCGGGCCACCATCCGCTCTCTGCTCCCTCCAGGTAAAGGTCCATCCAGCACATCCCTGGTTTTCTGCAGCTTCCAGGTTTTGCATCTCTTGTGGATGTGGGTTGGATGGCGGGGCAGCCGAGCGTGCACCGAGAGCCCGGGCAGCTGTCACTTTGCTCTTCCATCTCACATTTGCTGTGTTCTGGCTGTATTTCTCATCCTAAAGAAACTCGGTAGGTCCTAGCCAGCCGCTGGCAGGGAAATGAGCTGGTGAATCTGCTTTCGCTACACATGAGCTTGCTCTGCATTTGATACCGATCTGGCTGGTGCTCATCTGGGGTGGGTTTTGTTGTTTCATCTGCAGTTGTTTCGCTCTGAAGCCTCTCCGAGGGCTCGCTAGCCGGCTGTTTTACGAAGGACATTGTACTTATTACTGCTGTGAATGAACTATTTTGCATTTCTGTGAATGGGAAGGAAAACTTGTCACCTCAGGACAAAAAGGGAGTGGAAGTATCTGATGATCCCCTGAGACGCCTCAGACAATCCACTAAGCTCAAGTCATCCTCCTGTATTTCTCTCTCCTGGGGCAATTGGAATTATTAGTCTCTTCTCGAGGACCTCAACATCTCTCTGTCCGTTGCCAATTCCTGTCCTAGCTTCGCTGCCGGCTGCTGGCACAACCCACCTGAGCCCTGTCCTGTTCCAGGGACCAGCAGAAGGTGCCTGGTTCCTGCTGAGGGTCAGGTTGGCGGTACCTGGAATCAGTGAAGCCCATGGCTGTGCTTGAAATCCTGCAGTATCTATCCACGCTGCGCTTGGGCTCTTCGCTGGGCCACACCATCCTCTCCCAGAGGAGCAGGAGCATCGTGGTGTCCATTGACACCTCCAGCTACAGCAGGACCTGAAGACTCATCCAACTGTAAAGCCAGACACGCTGCTTCCCTCTGGCGTGCCTCCACTCTGGGAAGGGCCCAGGGGCTTTGGAGATGCTGGTCCATTATGTGCGATGGGACCAGACAGAGACAATAAACCCTCCAGCAGCAGGGAAAGGAGAGTCAGGAAAAGAAGATTACCTCTGCTCCCTGGTGTCCAGTGACAGGATGCATGGAAGTGATTTTCAGCTGCAAGAGGGGAGACTGAGATGAGATCTTAGGCAGAAATGTTTTGCTGTGAGGGTGGGGAGGCCCTGGCCCAGGTTGCCCAGAGCAGTGGTGGCTGCCCCATCCCTGGAGGTGTTCAAGGCCAGGTTGGATGGGGCTTGGAGCCCCCTGATCCAGTGGGAGGTGTCCCTGCCCATGGCAGGGGGTGGCACTGGGTGGGCTTTGAGGTCCCTTCCAACCCATACTTTCTATGATTCTATGAATGGTCCAAAACTGCAGCAAGGGAGGTTTATACTGGACATTAGAAAGCTTTTCTTTACTGAGAGGGTGGTCAAACCCTGGAACAGGCTTCCCAGGGAGGCAGTTGGTGCTCCAAGCCTGTCAGTGTTCAAGAGGCCCTTGGACAATGCCCTTAACACCACGCTTCGCGTCAGCCCTGAAGTGGTCGGGCAGTTGGACAGGACGACCGTTGTAGTCCCTTCCAATTGAAATAGCCTGCTCTATTTTATTCTATTCAGTTCTGCATCCCATGCAAACAGCAGCCCAGGCTCTGATTTAGATAATTTTCTCCCAAACGCTGGCTTTTAGGCTCTGTGCTGAGGTACCACGTTTGCGCCCCGTGCCCGCGGCCGTAGGACCAGCAGCATCCAACCACAGCTGCACTCCAAGGGCATCCCTGCAGTGGAAGGCGTACGGCAAACTGGGGTTAAGCAGAGCAGATTACACGGGAAAACACATTCTACACTCCCTCTGTCTCTGCATATGTTAGATCTGAAACAAGCATTTAAATTAAACAAGTTTCTATAGCTGTGTTTCCAATCCCACAGCCGCTTCCACTGTTGGCATCCTTCTTTTCCTCCTCTTTTTCTTCAACTCGAGCAGCAGGAGGAGGAGATGGAGACGCAGAGAGGAGTGCTAATTAAACAGGGAGTTCCACGTTAGGGTACAAATGCTCTGGACCAGCACAAACCCAGCCAATTTCTGTATTTATTTATTATTTTTTCAGCCCAATTGTAATTTCCAGTGGTGCCTCCAGCACCACGAGAGAGTTCAGGGGCTGCTCTCGGAGAGGATTAACGCGCTGGAAGCATTATTACTTTCCTTCGCTGTGAATTCAGGAGTGATTCCCTGATGGCTGCACTCTATATAGAAGTGAATCGGTGCTAATTTGTTTTTGAGGATCACACATCCACCAACATGTGAAAGACAATCCTGCCTCTCAATGTATATTTCGAGTCAGTGCTACAGCAAACAACGAAAAATAAGCAAGCAAAGGAAGCCAGACCTCCCTCGCCCAGAAAGCCAGAGCTGGGAAAGAGCGGACTTTAATCTGGTTTTGCAGGTGTGAGTTGGTGCTGCATCGTTTGGGAGTGGTTTGGGTTTTGGCTGCGCTGCCTGCGTGATGGGCAGCAGGGCTCGGGCATCCCTCGCATGGAAAACCTCAGGAATGCTGCATCGGCCGGGATCTCAAAGAGACTGAGCATAAAAGGCTCCTTTTTAATTTTATTTCCCCCCTTTTAAATCAGCCTCGAGTTTAACTGCAAGAGAGGAATAAATGAACTAATTGAATCGGTAATGACGGAGGGGCTGGGCACCTGGCGGGAGAGCAGCCGCCCCACCACCCATCGCTCCGCTCTCTTTGTTTCTGTGATTCAGAGGGACGTGGTCCATGGGGAGATATCAGAGCCGGCTGAAATGGAAGACAAAGCTATTGTTTCAAACAGAGTTATTGATTTTTACATTATTACACTATGAAATTTATGGTCTGGTTTCAAACTGCAATAGGAGTTAATGACCACCATCCAGAAACTTCCAGGTGACCTTGGCCTTGACTTTGAGGGAGGAAGGTGAATAGCTCCAGATACCGGGTCAGCAAATGTAAAATGAACTTGCAGTGTCCTCAAGGACTTGATTTTGGGGTGCTGCTGACACCAGGTCTCTGCCCTGAGCTGTAGCTCACAGCAGATTCCAAGCTGGCTGACAGCACTGATGAAAGGGGCTGAAGTTGGACCTTCTCAGCTCTAGACAAAAGCCACTTCTGCTTTTAAGCGATATTTTGCTCTGCTTGAAGCCCCCAGCCAGAAGCACCAGGATGTCCTCAGAGCTCCTGAGCACAGTTCTCCATCCTCAACCACCTGCCCAGTGCAGCTTGGCTGACCAAGGGTTTGCTCTGGTCGATCACTGCTGGAGAAATGCAAACCAGGAGGCTCTGGGATAGCTGAGAAGCACCAAGGAAAGAAGGCAACGCAGCCTGGAGCAGGAGAAACCCTGTGAGAGGGGAGAGCAATGGGCAGTGCCTGCAAAGAGCATGGCCCATTCCTGGTGCCGGCCGGCTCTTCCGTCTCGGTTGCGCGAGAAGATTTGCTTTTTAATGTTGGGGCTGCCAAAGCGGAGACAGGGCGACCAAGAGCAGGTTTATACCAGTTAGCACGTCACATACTGGTGGGTTTGTAGGGGCTACAGCACTGCCCAGCCTAAAGCTTTTGCCTGGCCTTCCTTTAAACGGTACCTCCTGATGCATCGTTTGGCACCAGCCTCTTCCCAAAGCTTTTCTGAGCAATATTCTTTCCAAATTTCCTTGTATGCTTCTTCCTCTGGGAACATTCTTTCCACTTGCCAGCGAAGGAAGGCAATTTCCAGCTGCTGGAGAAGGTTCTTTTCTTGTAGTACCTTCTCCCTGGAACATCCCCAATGCTGCACCCTGAGCTA
This sequence comes from Neomorphus geoffroyi, assembly GCA_033558235.1. NCBI lineage: Eukaryota > Metazoa > Chordata > Aves > Cuculiformes > Neomorphidae > Neomorphus > Neomorphus geoffroyi. The sequence continues at coordinate 7,263,839 of JAUMJM010000018.1, forward strand.
AACTTGTGTGAAGCCGGTAGCCTCCAAGCTCATCTTCTGCCTCGGAGGTCATAATTGCCATTAAATCACAGCTTGCCTAACCAAATTATGCAAAACCGAAATTATCTCCAATGATTTTTATGTTGCTGAAACGTTCCAGAACTGCCGGGGTGATGACTGGGGGATTGGGAGCAGCTGTCACTCCATCAGAAACCATAACTCCAAACAGCTGGGATCTGTCAGTTATTTATGACACCGGTTGGAGAAAAAAACCAAACGCTGAAGGTGGCTGGGTGGTTGCCACTCTCCGGCTGCAAGGCAGCTCGTGCAGAAAGCAGAGCCCGGTGCCGTGGCCTGGGGAGCAAACCCGCCAAGGATGCTCCTGCTGCCAAGGACCGCGGGGCGGCACCTAAAGGGCTTTGTGGAGCGGCTGAAAGCAAGCTGCTGCTGGCGGGGGAGTTTAGTCTTTTGTGACTTTTAGTCTTTGTGACAGTCAAGACTGGCTTGTTTATTTTATCCTCTGCGTTGCAAAAAAGAGAAGGAAAAAAGCCCCACAGCACTAAGCACAGGTCTGACACTGCCTTGTCGAACCATCTCCCATCTGAAGTTTCGCTCTTGGCTCGCGCCCAGTTGCCGTCGCTGCTCCGGCCTTGCCTTTCATCGTCCTTCACTTGGAAGATGAAATTGTGAATATTTGAGGCTTCTTTTTCTCCCTAAACAGCAATTTATCTCCATGGCGGTGCGAACATCCCATTTGGAGTTAGTTCCCCGGTTTCAAAGTGTGTTTTCCCCTGGGGGTCGTAGTCATGTCGTTGTGTCCCAGTTCACTCGGAGCGGATTTAGAAAGCATCCTTTGATAGATCCAGGGTGTGAACGGGGCAGGAAAATCTCTCTCTGAAGCTCGTTGACAGTGGTGGTGTTACACCAGGTGTGAATTTGGCCTCAGAAGGGGGTGAGTGATGAGCAAGCTTCTGTCTTTTTGATAATCCCAGCTGCGAGCAGAAGCCAGATGCTTTGTCCCCCACTTGTAGCTCGCCCTGGTTAAGTATTATTATTTATATTATGTAGTAGCTATACATAGTGTTTTATGGCAGTAAAGATACATAAATCAGCAACCAGAAGACGAGGGCTTTGCTCTAAAGAGCTTATAAATCTAACAGCTTGAGCAGCACCGGTAATGGACATAGTAAGCAGGCAGTCAAGTTGCATGTAGACGTGAGCTAAGAAGGGTCTCCCAAAGCAGATGGCGGTTTAGGAGAGATTTGGAAGAGGAGCAAACTGCTCCATCCTCGCAAGCAGATCCTGCTGGAGATTTAGACGGGCCATGACCCATATAGCTTGTCCAGGCAGAGAGAGGAAAGCGTCCATGTGAGAAAAGCAGCTTGCAAAGAGGGACCCGGTAGGCGGTGGCGAGGGCTCGTGGCAGGGCTGCCTTTTGGGGGGCTCTGCAAGTGTGAACTGACTGGGGACAAAGCATCTATTTCTGTCTTAAGTGATTCAGAATCATAGAATCATGGAATGGTTTGGGTTGGAAGGGACCCCAAAGCCCATCCAGTTCCACCCCCTGCCATGGGCAGAGACACCTCCCACTGGATCAGGGGGCTCCAAGCCCCATCCAACCTGGCCTGGAACACCTCCAGGGATGGGGCAGCCACCACTGCTCTGGGCACCCTGGGCCAGGGCCTCCCCACCCTCACGCTGAAATATTTCATCCTCTTATCTCATCTCAATCTCCTCTTTTTCATCTTAAAACCATTCCCTCTCCTCCTATCCCTGCACTCCCTGATAAAGAGCCCCTCCCCAGTTTTTTTCTTCCCCTCGAGCCTGAGACTCTTAATGAAAATAAGAAGCAATACATCTTCCTAAATAAACCAAGGCTCTGCCTTGCTTTGAGATACAATAATGTGTTAAAAGCCTTAAAACGCAAGCAAACTGCCAGCGCAGGTGCACCCTGGGTCGAGCAGCGCCGTGGGGACAGGCTGCCTGCAGAGCAGCGCCAAGGCCAGCATCCCTGCCATGCTGGCAGAGCGCTCCAACCCTTTGAACCTTCCCCCTCCAGATCCTGGGTATCCAACCAGCTTTTTCTTTTATTTATTCCTTCCTGTGCTGGGAGGAAGCTGGGCCGGGTTGAGGAGAGAGAGCTGGGCTGAGTCTGGCCGAGCACGCTGGCTCCGGGCGTCTGCATTCTTCTGGCCGCTTTCAGCTCTTGCACAAATTGAGGCTTCACGCTAAATGCATTATGCTGTATAACAATTAATCCCGTGCTACATATAGAAAGTCCTTACTCATCAATAATGCATGTGGGAGGAGTGATTTTCACTCTCAGTAATCAGGCTAAGACAATGGAAACAAGCAGGTAATGGAGAACATTTATAACGATGTTAATCTAATAATGAGTCTAATGCTGTTAAAAGTAAGACTGCAAACTGGACGCATCCAAAGATAAATTATTTCAAGCATTCATTAACTGATGCCTAATTAATGCCTAATTAGAGAGATGCTACATGGGAAATGGTCTGGACGGTCGGACGAATTCATTCCGATCCTTGAAACCTCAGTCAAAAGCAGGAGGCGGCAGAAGGACACGGCAAGCAGAAGCCGGGGTGACACAGCGCATCGGTGGGAGAAAGCCAGGAGATAAACACCCCTGTGCTGGTTTTATCTGTGTCAGCAGGGCTTGGTTTTTATTCACTTCACCAGCGGGTTTCTGTAGGATTTTTCCGTACCGCTTTTGAAGCTCTCGCTCCCTGGTGAGCTCGGACACACATGCTGGTGACCTTCCATCTGCCTCGCAACCTTTACAAGATGAAGTCGAAAGGGCTGCATCAGGAATAATGAGTTCAACAAGTCAGGGAGGGTCTAATGCTCAGGGAAGCCGGGCTGGGACCTCTTGGGAAGCTCCCATGGTGCTTTCTAGCCTGGGAAACCCAGCGAGACCCAAGTACTCTTGGCTATCTCGTCCCGGTGAGGCTCGGTGACTGGCCATCGCAGTGCTTGTGTTGACAGCCTCAGGAGCTTCAGGGCTCCACGACCGCAGCCTCTTTGCTTCTTGAGGGGTCTCATTCCCAAATCTAAACCATGACCAAGCCCAGGGCATCCCAGCAGCAGCATTCCATAGCACTAGGCCATCAGCAGGTTTTATGGGCTTAGAGAGAAAGTATCCTTGATGAGACTGTGTGCCTTGAGTTGGTCCACTGGGAATTCCATAAGTTTCCCCTTTCCAAGTCCTGCCCACCCAATTATTATTTTTTCTAAGCATCCGTCCTTCATTTCTCCGTTCTCCTCACCCCTGAGTTGTAGCAAGTAGGCAGAAAGACATCTCTGGCTTTTCTTCCTACTGTCACATTCTTGGGAAGCCGAGAACCAGTAACACCTCAGACTGTCCCCACCACTGTCCGTAACTGTGGGAGTCACATCTCCCTCTCCATAGGAACTCCAGCCATCAACTCACAAACGCCTGCTAATTGGAGATGGACTCAGTTCCCTCTGACCTTTGACTCCTGAGTTCTCCCCGCAGGCAGGGAGCTGTTAAACACCCCACTTGCAGGAACCTCTACCTTGGCCGTGCTCCAGGGAGACCCAGGCTGCCTTGGTCCATCACTGCGCGTTGCTAACAGCCGCCTGTCATCACCATCCCCACACGTGAAATCGGGAATGCTCCGAGGTCCCTGCCCGGCTCCACCTCCCGTCAGTAATCCCGTTAGCCTGGCAACTGTCGTGTCACGGAAGAGCACATAAAACTGTTGTTTGGAAGCACTATGTAATCTTCCAACCTGCTGCTTGTAGCTGGGAGATGGTTTATTGATTCAAACCCTTGTGATTTGGTATTTGCAATAACAGACTCCGCATGTGGGAGCTCGTCACGGCGCTTGTGCCTGGCAGGATTTTACTAATAAACATAAGACCTACAGAAGGCTCCGTACTTCGGTGTCACCAAGGTGAGACAGGGAACACGGAGCCGTCCCACCTCAGTGGAGCACAGCCACGGGTGCAAAACCCAGCAGAATGTATCTGCGAGTGCAGCTTTATCTTCACCATCATTATCTGGCACTCGGATAGTCACAACACCCTCAGGATTCCGCTGTTTCCCAAGCTGCGCTTGCACGGCGAGTTGCAGCGAGGCCTCCCGTTTTGGCAGGGAGCACTCGATAGTCAGCGCCGGCACGATGCTCCCACCAGCGCAGCCCCTCTCTCATCGCCAAGGCACGACAGCAAAGCCAAAATGGTACGGCGGTGACTTGGAGAACGTTCCTTTTCCTACACAGCCGTAGGAGTTGTTGCAAATTAAACGTTCCCGACTTACAGCCCCTTTCTGGCAGCGGCACAGGAATGAGACATCCCTCCTGGTAGCCGGTGCTTAATTTCTGAAGGGCAGCGCCTGGAAGAAGTCCCCCGCTTCTCATCGCAGCCAAGGCTTGGTCCAACGCTTTGGCTAGCGATGCTATTTTTTTTCCTATTATCAGCCCAGTCAGAGATGACTGCCTCTTACTGGTGATTTATGGAGAGTCTGAATAACCCAGTTTATCTCAAAATGTGACAACTTTGCCATGAAAGGATGGGTCCAGATGGACGGGTCACCTGCTGTTCACTATATGGTAATAGATCTCCACACCAGGCAAAAGGCGATGGTAAACACCGAGTTATATTTCAAACACAATCAGTAATAAAACTGTGAAGGATTTTTGCCTCCCACTCGTATTCAGCTGTAGGCACTGAAAAGAGGGACTGTAAAAGCCCAGGGGGTCCAGGCTCATGGACGAGCTGGTGATAACGACATGGAGTAATTAGAGATGAACTCCACTTCCACTCTCGTTTTTCAGATTATTACAAGGCGAGTGCGAGGCAAGGACTCATGGGCAGGATGGCACTGGCAGCTGTACGCTGCTCCTGCGTTACTCCTTTCCCCTGTAAAGTCCAGAGGCAGAATTCATTAGACATGAGCAAGTTTTGCGTGTAAGAGGGAAAAAAAAGCCAAATCTAGGAGGAAAATCTGAATGAGAAATGACAAGGCTGGTGCAACGAGTCTGAAAAGCCACGCGGTGCAGAAGGAATAGCCTGAAAGCAAGCCTGGTGCGAGGAGTGGGAGCGAGACGGGAATGGGGCGGCAAAACCGGCACTCTGGGAGCTGAGCAGAGGGAGGGGATGATTATTGCCTTGCTCACCGCTTCTTCTCTGCAGCAAGAAAGCCCCGGTCACAAGCACATACTGTAGCATTAGAGGATGCAATATGCTTTGCCACAGGACATCCATTTAAAAATATGTCTGAGCATCCCACTTCCAAGCAGAGTTTGCAGCTCAGCCTTTTCCACCAAATGCTGACAACATATTTTCCTGTAAATCACTTGGTTCTCAGGGTGGATGGTGGTGTCTAACAACTGTAGGAGAAGGAGACGGTGGGGACAGGTCTGCACCTTCGGGGGAGCTGGGTTTGCCGTGCAGATGTGCTGCACACCTGTAATTTTAGGTGATTCGCTGGGAATTACTAGAGCTCTGTACCTTTTCCTCTCTGATGTGTAAGCACGGGCGATTGAAGGGATGGGGTGGGCACCTGTGGGGGGGGTGCGTCTCCTCTGTTTGCTCTCATGCGTTGGTACAACTGCCTTTCCCCTGACTGCAAAGGGCTTTGCTGCCTGCACTGCCAGCGTGAATTCCCTCGAGGAAGCTTCTCCTGCTCCGTTGGGGCTGGGAGCACAACCACCTGCCTGTTGCAGCAAGGCGAGGAGGCAGGGAATACTCCATACATCACGTTTAAACTACTGCGGGTGATGAGCCCACTCATCACCGCCGTGTGGGTAATTCATGAGTAGAGAGGAGGGCTGAGTTAATTGGAGGCGTTTTTCACCCGGAATAGTCCTCGCGGCAGCGATGGGTGGGCGGGAGGGTGCCCGAGTCCCCGCTGACGCCGCTCTCCCCTCTCTCTGCGCAGGGGGGTTTGCAGAGCTGCTGCTGGTGCTGCTGGGGCTGAAGGTGCCCAGTGCCCTGGGCTGCCCCACCGACTGCGTCTGCTACCCGTCCCCGATGACTGTCAGCTGTCAGGCTCACAACTTCGTCACCATCCCCGAGGGCATCCCCGAGGACAGCGAGAGGATCTTCCTCCAGAACAACCAGATCACCTTGCTGCTGCGGGGCCACTTCAGCCCTTCCATGGTCACCCTCTGGATCTACTCCAACAACATCACCTTCATTGACCCCAACACCTTTGAGGGGTTCGTCAACCTGGAAGAGCTGGACCTGGGGGACAACCGCTACTTAAGGGCTTTAGCTGCAGACACTTTCCAAGGGCTGGTGAAACTCCACGCCTTGTATCTGTACAAGTGTGGGCTGAGCTCCCTTCCCAGCGGGATATTCGGTGGCCTCCACAACCTGCAATACCTTTACCTGCAAGACAACCACATCGAGTTCCTTCAGGATGATATTTTTGTTGACTTGGTTAACCTCAGCCATCTTTTTCTCCATGGAAACAAGCTCTGGAGCCTCCATCAGAACACGTTCAGGGGACTAATAAACCTGGATCGGCTGCTCATCCATCAAAATCAGCTGCAGTGGATTCACAGGCGGGCTTTTCATGACCTCCGAAGATTGACCACCCTTTTCCTGTTCAATAACAGCCTCTCGGAGCTGCAGGGGGACTGCCTGGCCCACCTGGGAGCCCTGGAGTTTCTCAGGCTGAACGGGAACCCGTGGAGCTGCGATTGCAAGGCCCGTTCACTCTGGGAATGGCTGCACAGGTTCAGAGGCTCCAGCTCCAGCGTCATCTGCGAGTCCCCCGAGCAGATGCACGGCAAGGACCTCAAGGTGCTAAGAGCAGAAGACTTTAGGAACTGTTCGGGGTCCGAGTCGCTCCATCAGATTAAAACACATACTTTCTCCACAGCAGACAGAGGAGCCTCCAAAACCCACCACCCCCACCACTCCTCCAAGGAGAAGGGGAAGGAGAGAGGGGCCGAGAACAGTTTGCACAGCAGCCAACCCGCTGCCCCTCCCGGCTCCCGGCCGGGCTATCGCAAACCCGGCAAGAACTGCACCAGCCACAAAAGCCGTAACCGAACCTCTAAACCCGTCTCTTTGGGGCCGCGGAAAAACGGGCATGAGGTTCCAGACTATGTGCCTGATTATCAGCACAAATTCAGTTTCGGGGTGATGCCGACCCTGTCCCCCAAGCGCAAGGGTAAGTGTACCCGGCGGACGCCCATCCGCGCGCCCAGCGGGGTGCAGCAGGCGGCCGGCTGCGCGGGGATCAGGGCATCGCTCCTGGTTTTTATGATGGCGTTTGCGGCCGTCATACGCTGAGCGCGCGGCTGCAGCCGGAGCGAAGCTGTACTGCCACCAATCTACAAAGGACCAGAGTTTCTTTTCTTCTTCTTTTTTTGTACGTGGCAAAGCGTTGGCCTGGCGAAGGGGAAGAACGTTGTCTCGGCTTCTGATGGTCTCTCCGTGCCCGGCCGGGCTGCCAACGCGGACTGTGCCGATTGCAGCGGGAGCGGATTAAAAGGCATTATCACACCTTGTCACAAACAGCCTAACCGAGCACCTACAACAACAAAAAAGCCAACCTTACAAAAACCCAGATAACAGGGATGGTAGCCAATTCGTCGGTGACGACAACCGGACAAATGGACTGTATCCATGCTCTTGGGAAATTCTATTCGAGAGCGCTCTGAACGACCCCTCCAATTACCGAAAGGAACATAATTGCTGTAAAAAGGATCACCAATTAAGCCTACACTATTTCGCTGAAAGTGAGTGCAAGGACACTGATACCGATGTCATAAGGACATTGGTTCTCCCACGTTTTAGCCCTTTTGGCTCCAAACCCAGAGGCCAACGTTGGCTGGGAATCTCTTCGAAGACAATCTCAAACCCCTGAATATCTCAGGCATTACAGCAGAACAGGGCTTGCCTGCTGGGCTTGGAGTAGCCAACAACCAAAGGAAAGACTGATGAGAGGTGGAATTAAAAACCCAACAACAACAAACCCAACACTTAAAGAATTGAGGTACCCACAGGAGGTGCGTTTTTTTGTAGCCATGTTCACACACCTGAAAAAAACCAAACCCAAACCCAACAAATGCACAGGCTCCCCCGCTTCCCCTCAATTATCCATATGTATGTCTTATAATGTTTATAAACTATATGGAAACTATATCTGCAGAACTAAGGATTGTATTGTTGAATTTATAGCAGCAGACCAGTATATGATTTTCTTTTTTTCCTCAAGAAAACAAACCGGCAGCAGTGCCTACAGATGCTGAAAGCCATCGGGCGGGCTCAGTACGCGCGGGGGAACCACAGCGGACCAATGTTCTCAGCAATTCAGAGCACTAAACTTTGGGAGGGGTGGGGAGGGTGGTTGTATGCGATGCAGCAAAGTCCATATCCAGAGAGCCAAAACTCACCCGTACGTCCTAATTTGTAACCGGGGCGGGGAGAGAGGTTAATTAGCCCAAATAAATAGAGCCATAAGAGCTCTGTCTCCAGAGAGAGCGCTGCAAGGCCCTGGGGAGCAAAGGGGCTTTTTGGGGGGCTGGAGGCAGAGAGGGGCCTCCCAGCCATGCTGGTGGTGTGAGGACCTTTATAGCTGGACTAAGGTTTTCACCAGGGCAGCAAGGAGCAGTTCCCAGGCTGCAGGTAATCTTGACGGCATCAGGAGAGGTTTTGTTACTTAAAAGGAACAGATTGTGTCATGGGAAGAGTCAGAGAAGAGGGAAATGACAGCTCAGAGGGGATCAGCAAGTGCAGTGCCCAGGGTTTCCGGTCCGTCATGGGAGAGAAAAATAAATGGTCCAAGGCAGGTGTAAGACGGGCGTTGTGTATGGGTGGAGGAGAGGGTGTAGATCCACTCATTCCTGAATTAAACCCCACAGCGGAGCGATGGGTTTGCTGGTCAGGGGCACGGCAGAGCCGGCGGCGTCACCGCCAGCAGCCCACGGGCTCAGGGAGGTGTTGCCCACATTCTGCAGTCGGTGTGAATTCCCTGTCAGCGTGGAGATGTGAGACCAAACAGACACTGAAGTTAATGAAACAAGGGAAATAAAAGTGATCTTGGACAAGAAAAGGCTGCTTTTTCATTTCGTAATCATTTCCCAGCGGCGGCGGCACGTTTCTAGCCCGTGGCTCACGTGTAGGAAAGCCCAAAGGCAATGGCTGGTGTTTTCCATCCAACACAGCACCAGCTTCAGGAAGAACAAGCCAGGTCAGGAAACCCACCCTCCCAACCGCTTTGGGGTTAGGGAGAGAGTATTCACACAGTGGCAGATGCCCTGGAGGTATCTGGAAGAGGAAGGTGAAACTCCCAAGTGAAACAAGAAGAAAATCCCCCAATATTCTTATTTTTAAGAGTCGTTGGGTGCTGGGACTGGGCAGCTGGGTGGCCACAGCATCTTCTGTCCATCTCGCAAGTGACGAGGGGAAGAAGCTTGGATGTTCACTTTTAAATAGCTGTCTTGGGGAATAGCAAGGAATAACTCTGGGAGGAGAAAGGGAAAGGTTACTTCATCAAGCCCTCTCCCTTCCAGCTCCTGCCCAAACTTTTCTGTCTACAGGGCTCTCAGGCTCCACTAAAGGGATGTCCAATGCAGCCAGAACAAATAATCCGCGATCTGAAATAGCTCCCTCACGTCCTACTCTCTATAACCAATAGCAACTGAATGAGCCTGGCACTGTCCCTTAGAAGTGGAGAATGTTGTTATGCTGGTTATTTCGTTTCATACTCTGGAAATCAAAGCTCTCAGTGGGAGAATGAAGAAGAGAAGCACTTTATTAATTTTTTTTAAGTCTGTGTGTAACTCCTGTAATATAGGAGTAAAATGTCAGCACAGGAGATGCTAATGTTTTATAAATGATTTGGGTGCAGCAGGCACGATGGATAGTCTTTGAGATGAATTATATTAGAACAGACTACGCCTGGCTCAAAACCATAATTGTATTTTTAGTATCTCTTCCTTTAACATGTAGGAAAAATAAAGGCAACTCCACGGTGTATTACAAGCCTTGTCAATCAAGCACTCGAACTCCTAGCAATAAAGGCTACTGTTTAAAAACCAGAAGGGAGACATGATACACTGCTAAATAGGAGGTGTCACTTGACATGGACTATAGGTTTCTGATGTTCCTTCTGCCTTCCCCTTAGCTGACGCCCCTGCCCTTGCCCATCCTTCCCCCACGACCACAGCTCTTTGAGGATAAACTAAATTTTTATGGCATGTTTGACGCTTAGCCTCAATAACTGGCTTCTTATCTGCATGGTTCAGCTCTACCGCGGCCCCTGGTTCACTCTCGTGTGTTTTCTCCCCAATCCCTTCACGCAGCGTGTCTTCATGCATTTTGAATGTTGCTCTGAGGGCTGGCATAAATCCCTCTCTTCTCCCAAGCAGCGCTCGCGCAGCCTCAAAGCGAGCAGCACTTCAAGTGAAACTGATGCAGGTACAACCATGATGTGCCAGAAATTTAGGATTGACTTAGAATCACTCCCAGACATCAGTTGTTGGATGGAGAGGTCACTGGGGTGAAGAGCTGAATCTCGGGGTGGTGGTCAGCACCGCGGCCCCCTTGAGGCTATGCTGGGCAGTGGTCCACATCCTCCCATTTGGTCAGGGTGGATGGATGGGTTAAGGCCAACTGTACGAGATTCAAAGAAGTGCCAGGTCCTGCACATGGGTCACAAGAACCCCAGGCAGCTCCAGGCTTGGGGAAGTGTGGATGAAAAGCTGCCTGGTGGAAAAGGACCTGGGGTGCTCGCTAACAGTGGCATAACATGATCCAGCAGTGGCCCAGGTGGCCACCAGCATCCTGGCTTGGATCAGGCAAGGGGTGTCCAGCAGGAGCAGGGAAGGGATCGCTCCTCCTGGACTAGGCACCTCAAATCCTGGGTTCAGGTTTGGGCCCCTCATGACAAGAAAGTTATCGAGGGGCTGGAGCACATCCAGAGAAGGGAACAGAGCTGGGGAAGGGGCTGGAGAACAGTTGAAGTAACTAGGGCTGTTTAGTCCGGAGAAGAGAAGGCTCATTGCTCTCTGCAGCTCTTGGAGAGGAGGTTGTAGCAAAGTGGGTGCTGGTTCCAAGTGACAGGACGTGAGGAAATGGCCTCAATTTGTGCCAGGATGCTTTTAGATTGAATATTAGGAAAAAATTCTTCATTGAAAGGGTTGTCAGGCATTGGAACCGGCTGCTCAGGGAAGCAGCTGAGTCACCGTACCTGGAGGTATTTAAAAGGCATGGAGATGTGGCACTTAGAGACGTGGTTTAGTGGTGGACTCGGCAGTGATTGGTTTACGGTTGGACTCAATGATCTTCAAGGTCTTTTCCAATCTAAAAGATTCTGTGATTCTATAAACCTAACCCCTTCGGTGCTGCCCAGCTCTGCTTGGGCTCCCCTGGTGGTGCCACCGTTCACCTTCCCAGCGAGGGAGGATCAGCCATGAACTGGAGCACTTCACCATCACAAGCTCAACCTTTGAACGTGCATCGATTCCCCTCTCCGGGGGCCGGGCAGACGCGCTGCCGGTTGCCGACGTGGTTAGACACTGCTGATAGCTCCCCGCAGCTCGGCTGCGAGCTCCAAACGCCTCCCTTGGGAAAAGTGTCACTTGAGCATTTATTTGCTCACCGGTTTCCCGTTCCTTTAGCGTTCTCTAGGTTGCCGCCCGCACCTCGCGCTGCGCTGGCAGGCGAGACAAGTCCCTGTCGCAGCGACTGCCTTCCCTTTCTTTACATCAGTGAGCTTTAAAGCTCTAACTTTGGGCTGCTCATGCAAATCCTTTCAATTAAAAAAATAAATGCCAGAGAACCCAGAAGAGACCCCAGACTGTGCCTCTGGAAATTCACCCCCGGCGGCAGAATCCCGTTTCCTGAGTCGGAGCCAATTTTCTCTCCATTGTACCACTTTTCCACAGTTTCATCCCGTAATTGCTAATACGGAGCTTTTCATACATGCTTTGAAAACACAAACCAGACGACTCTGCATCTCTTTTATCCTCCCAAGCAGGATGAAAACCAAATACCTCTCGGATATTGAGAATAAATTTTTAGTTTATCAGTCTAAACCAAGACCACGAGCCTGCAGCTTCTCCTGTATTCCCCATGACTTCCCAGATGACATTCCTGCCCCCCCACTGCCATTTCCAAACGACTTCCTTTGTCCCAGAAATTTGCTCCACAACACATCCCCCACTTCAGAGGGACCGAGCAGAACAAAAGCATCACTTCATATTTCTCATAAGCCCAACAATACTTCTCGTGGTCCTTCAAGCTCACCCTTCCCTAAATCCTCCATGCATGTGCGTTTTCCCTGCCAACCACACCCCTCGGGAACACTTCCCCAGATCCCATGACCACAAATATTTCCCTTCCCATTGCTTACTGTGTCTTTGAGGTCTTGTACATTGGCATCACCCCTCTGTTCCACCAGCCCTCTTCCCTCCCTTAACACATCCAGCAGCCCCGAGCTTGCAAATGCTTTGGTGAAAGAAGAGATTGCCGACACCAGATGATGCTGATGGGAACGGGGATTACAGGGTTGCGCTTGTATTGCCGACCACGTTGGAGTTTGTGGGTTACAGATGGAAGCAAAACCAACTATGAAACCAGGACGAAGAGGACCACAGCGGTGCTGGCGTTCTGCAGTGTGTGTTTTCGAGAAGGTGCCACGCTGGCGAGCCAAACCACCTCTCTACCCACGTAAAACAGCCGCAGGAGCAGCACCCGCCAGAGTCCCCATCTATCTCAGTCTCTCAATACAATCCAGCATCCTCTCTCCTGAAGAAACTGCCTTCAAAGTGGAACAAGGATCTTTCATCTCCGTGACCACCTCGGTCCCCGGTCCCTGCTCAAAAGCAGCCAATTAAGTGAACAAAAGCAAGAGTTATAACACAAGTCCTCGCTACCCAGCTCGTTGCTGCAAGGAACCGCTCACTAAAATCCAGTTTTTTCCCCACCCCATGACTATGGGTGAAATTCTCCCCACGCCCAGCCGCTCTGCAGCCGCATCTTTATCTCTCTGCAAGCTCATCCTCACCCTCATCTGCCCAGCCTGAGTCCTTTCCGGAGCTGCCCTCCATCCTCTTCCTCCTTTGTGAAAACAGAATCAAAATAACTGTTTAACAAATCAGCCATTACCTTCTCCCATGTCACCAATTCCCCGCTATCATTTCGTAATTGGCCAATTTTCTCTTTTACCTTCTCTCTGCTCTGAATACGTCTCGGGAAGCTCTGATTGTGTGTTAAAATATCCTCCCTAATTCACTGCTCAATATCTCTTTCTGCTCTTCTAATTGCCCTTTTAACTTGCTTCTAATTTTTTTATAAATCTCCTAATCCTCTTCCCGCACAAGTTGTTTACACGCACCGGAGAATGTATATGTATTAGCAGATGTTCCTGGGTAAATAATGCACAAAAGAATATTACTGCTTCACACAAGCTGCAATTACTGCTTCCCTCAGAATAAGCCCTGGTTAACCCTCCTATTTAGGGCGCGCGCCCCTGCTCTCGCTGCACATCTCCAGGCTATTTCCCTCCCGCTGCAGAACATTAACACCACCAGCTCCACCCCAGCTCGCTGTCTTCTGGAAATAAAGAGAATTAAAAAAAGAATCAAAGGATAAAGGGAATGGTACAGTTATGCTCTAACAAATCTCTCCTCTTTGGGGGGGGAACACGGCTAGAAGAAATTAAACAAACCGGCTATGTGGCTCGAACACCGTGGCACAGCTCCGAGTGATAAACAAATTTGATTGTTTCAGTGCTTTGATTTATGGACAGCTTAGTGTGCTGCCCTCGCGCTGGGAGTCGGCCGTAAAAACCCTGGTGCCACAGATAGGCAGAGGGTCAGGCAGGCAGTGTTTGCCATCCTCTTTGTAAAAGACTTCCTAAAATGACTCAAAATCTCTTTTTTTTTTCCATTTCTTCTCTCCATTTGTTTGCGCTCTCCTAACAAAAACACTGCATTACTCGCCAGACGCTTTGAATTCTGCGTTTCCCAGCTAAAGGGTGATGCTAGTCACGGGTTTAAAGTTGCATGTCTCATTCAGATGAAAATTCTCAAGTCATTGCCCAGGGAAAGTGACCCTGGGGCCAGGCAGAAGTCAGCAGTTTGCAACCCAACCCTCGATCTCGCTTGGGAAGGAAAGGCATCGCTGGTACGGGGAAGCTCTGGGAGATGGGGGCTGTTCCGTGCTTCCAGCCAACACTTACAGAGGCACCTTGCTGCTGCTTAAATACCAACTTGTGATTAATAACAAAGCTCTGGCCACCAGAACTTCTCTGGACATCGCATCCACGTCTGTCACCTCCATCCTGCCAAAACCAGGTCCTGCCGCCTGCGCCGAGCATCGCGTCTTGCCCGAACCCGCCCAAGGGTCAGAAGATAAACAAGAAATAGAGAGGGAGGAAAACCAAAATCAGATGGAAACAGTAAAAGCTCACCTCCTGCTTTACAGAGGCTGCTCGGCCACACGGGGTCAAGAGCAAAACACTTCTATTAAAACACGAAATTGTTCCTATGACAGACTGCAGGTTTCTGAGGCTGTTAGGGAATAACAAAACTCGTGGCTATTTGCTGACTTGCCCACAAATATTTCCATTCCCTCCCCATGTCCATAGACTTTATTTCCCAGAGAAGCAGATCCCACTCCCCGCGAGGGCTGCCGTCTCCAGAGATGGGTTTTGTCTGCTTCAATTTGAGCTGCACTGGTTTCACCTGAGCCCCTTCCACCCCACGGTTCCCGCGGGCAGGTATCGCAGCCTCCTCAGCGCAGGACTTCACGCTGCACCTTCCCCACCTCGCGGCTGAGATTTAACACCTCTACTTCAAGCCTACCAGTGTGACTTGTTTCTTTTTTTTTTTCCTACAGACCTGATGAAACTTCTCGCAGACCTGATTTCTCAATAGTGCATAGAAATTGCTCTCCCTGGAAAAGGATTTCAGAGTTATTCCCACAGTCAATCCTTCTACAGCTAAATACCTTGTCATAAAAAGGCTTCTCACAGGTCTTCTCTAAAGAAGCATTTCTAGGTGGGCTGCCTCATGAACTGCCTTGCATGCCCTCATGTCCTCAGAATTAGCCCTGTTTAACCCTCCTGTGAGTGCACGGAGTATTTTCAGCTCAGGCATTAAGTGCATTCTGAAATGGAAAAATTAAAACAATACTAATTTAAAAGGAAAAGCAGAGTGACTCTTTTGGTACAGGTCCTGTCAAAGGGGCCTGAGAAGGACCAAATGTGCAAAACCCATCAGTGCAGAGCCAGCTGCCTGCACGGTACCATTTCGCTGCCCTGTGTCCTCTGTGCTCTAGGAGAAACCCTGCTGCCACATTTTTAGGGCTTAATTATAGAAGGAGGCCCTGTGACACTTGTTCCTCTCCAATTCTTACACTAATGCTTTTCATAGAATCACAGAATGGTTTGGGTTGGAAGGGACCTCAAAGCCCATCCAGTGCCACCCCCTGCCATGGGCAGGGACACCTCCCACTGGATGAGGGGGCTCCAAGCCCCATCCAACCTGGCCTTCAACACCTCCAGGGCTGGGGCAGCCACCGCTGCTCTGGGCAACCTGGGCCAGGGCCCCCTCACGCTCTCAGCAAAACATTTCTTACCAAGATCTCATCTGAATCTTCTCTCTTTCAGCTCAAAACCATTTCCCCTCATCCTGTCCCTGCACTCCCTGATCAGAAACCCCTCCCCAGCTTTCCTGGAGCCCCTTTCAGTACTGGGAGGCTGCTCTAAGGGCTCCCCACAGCCTTCTCTTCTCCAGCTCCACTAAGGAAAATGCACACAGAGCCACGAAACCACATCCTTCCCATCACGGGAAGACTTCTCGACTCCTTCCTGCATCTACTTAGCACGTAGAAAGCAAAAGGAAACAAGAGAACCCACACATACGGAGCCCCTGTTAATCCTGAACTAAATATATCGCGGGATGCTAACAGCCTGCCGTGACTTGCTGGTGCTTCAGCTGGCACGGCAGGACCCCGACCACCGCGTTCACCGGGTGCCTGGAAGGGTTTTCCATGCAGCAAACATGGGAAACCTCCAAAATCCCTCTCTGCACCGCTGCCAGTGAAAACCAGCAATGTGGTGCAGATAACAAAGACATGGCAGGAGAAACAGGGCAGCCGTGCCTTACAGCATCTCTTCTGATACTCCATCATCCTGCACGCTCGTCGGAGCCCCTTCCCTGCGGTGCCCGAGCACGCTGGGTGGGGAGCGGCGCTGGGACCAGGCAAGGACATCTGTGGGCGTGGGCTGCGCTGAACAAGGCTAAGGAGGCTCTCACATCACCTGGGTGGAGCTCTGGGAAGGGAGATGGGCACTTGAAGGATGAAAATAGTGAGAAACAAGCACATGGGAGAACAGCAGGAAGGGGAGCATCTGTGCAGGGTGGAGTGGCTGAGTGCAGCCTTGTAAAGGGGGAAAAAAGGGGGAAAAGGTGGTCACATTTGAGTCAAGAATGAAGGAAAGCCAGCTGAGATATCATTAGAGGCAATTATGTGAGCGGAGTACGTGAAAAGTAATCCCAGCTGCAGGGAGCTGGGGAGGAGGGGGTAAGAAATCATGATGTGATTCAAGGGGGCCCAAGAGGAAAAGCGGAAGAGCAGCGATGACCTGGTTTGCAGATGGATCCATTTCTATTTCTGCTCAGATGCTGAAGCTGAGCCTCACCCAGCGCGCTCGGCTCTCCGATGGTTTGCGTGACTTCTTCCTTGACTGGTGCAAGTGTCAGGCACATGCATGTACCGCGCGTCAGCTGGGACTCGTATTTGCCTTAACAGCCTGCACAAATGCAAGTGCAAACAAGAATTCACTATTAACATGAACCATTCTTCCAGCAGAACTGTTTTTTAGCCCAATATAAATATCCTGTTCCTGGGTGTCAATATTTGTGACACACACTAATCAATTTATTTCTATTTTCTCTCTTAATTTTCACATCTTTGGAAATAAAAGCTAACTCGTTGTGCTGATTCTGATCATTTCGAGTCATGCACTAAATACAACGCTTCTCAAATAGATATTTTCTTCCCCCCCCCCCCCCCCCCCCCCCCCACTGCGGAGCTTCCCCCAAGTTACACCAGATACAGCAAAACTAACAGCAGCTTCAAACGCCAGGGCAAGAAAACAAAAAGCAGCTCCTACATCAAGCCAGATCTCAGCTCCTCAGGCTTCCAGCACATCTCAACACAGAACTAGAGCAAAAGGGCAGATTATTTAAAGCCATCACATGTAGGCCAATTTTCACTGCAGTTCCTTTTGGCTCTGATTTTCAGGCCCCAGTGGAGTGGTGAAGTCATGAATAAATGCAAGTAAACTGAGCTTATCCACTCTTATTTTGAGCAGTGGAGTTTACTCACCTCATGCTGCTTCAGCTGGAACACGAAAAAGGTAAGTTTAAAGGGGAAAAAAAAAAAGGGGGGAGCGGGGGATAATCTACCGCTGCCCTTGCCTATCGACTCAGTGAGTCCAGCACGGAGCAAAGGCAGGGCCAGGATGCTGCAGCCCTGCAGTGTTTTCTGCTCCGAGTATTGAACGCCCATGGTTATCTCCTGGTGCGGTGGAAGGGCTGGAGCTCAGCCCCTGCTGGGTGATGGGCAGGGAGAGGCTCCCCATGCCCTCGCAGCGCAGGAGGGATTTGCAGCAGGTCCTGTCTAAAAGACCGCAAACAGAAAGCTTCCTTTGAGAAAAAGCCATCCTGAGATGATATTCTCCATGAGAAGGCAGAGTCTGGTGGAGAAGGGCTGGATTTTGGCCACAAACTCCATTACAACCTTCCAACTCGACAATACATGGGGCAAGTATGTGAGTTTAAGAGGTCACCGTTAGTCTCAAAACATTTCACCTGGCCATCAGTGTCCTTCCAATTAACCAAGCAGCATCAATGACCAAATGATGCTCAGCTGACCTTCCTCATCAGGGACACAGCAAGCTCAAGAGGCCCTCAGAGCAGGCCGACTACAGCATTGTGAAGGCTGTGGATTTAATTAAATACGCTAAATAACATATTCTGCTCCTCGGAGCCGGAACCATACTCGCTCACCCACCTGGTTTGTAGGACCTACAAGTTCCTCTGAGCTCTTGCCCAAGAGCGGCAGAGCCTGCAGAGACCCATGTAGACAGGATCTGAAGTCTACAGAGATAAATCCATTATGATTATCACATTAAAGAAAAAAAAAGAAGGAAAAACAGCCTGCAGTTTTATCTCCCTGCAGTTTTATCTCCCTGCAAGCATCCCTTCCGCTTGGCTTTGACCATAGCGGAGTGACTGCCGCACTTGTCTCCTTGTGGTCAAAACAGCAGCAAGAGCCAGTTTCTTCAAAGTTAAAAGAAAATAATAATAATGGAGTCCCCACATTCCTGCTGGGTTTATAAAGAGATGTTTTCTTCCTGAGCCATACAGCATGGCGGGTTTAATCTGAAATTTCTTTTTAATCATAGCAGGAGTCCCAATTAACGTGCCGGGTAATCGTTCAAGTAGAACTGGAGTTTCATGGCTGCAGCAAAGCAAGGAAGGGCTCAGGATCAGGGTACCAGGGAGGGCAGGGACTGGGAGCACACCTGGGTGCCTCGTAGCTTCCCCGAAACACGGATGGGCTGCGCCACTCCTGCCATATTGACACGCAAACAGGTCCCCCAGCTCCCCAAGCATCGGGGATGCAGCAGCCCCAAGAAAAACCGCATGGTGAGAGCGACCGCACCAGCACACTGTAAAGCACCAAATTGCTTTTACATGCACCATCCCAAAGGGGAAGAAAAAAACCCCATCCCAGTGGCTCCTGCTTCAATCTGCAGGCGTGTAATCCAACACATGTGCTTCCAGCGCGCAGGCGGGGAGGGGGACCTGGCACTGACCTACTTTCTTTTGTTGCTGGAAGTGCTGATCTCTCTGCAGAATTCAGCGAGCAGGCAGAAGCCCTTATTAGGATCTGGCTTCACCTCTGCCTTACACCACTCCTCACATCACTGTAACCACCAATTCCAGCCCAATTACTCTCGGTTGATACCAGTTCTGGTGACAGGACGCCCTGACCTCGTCCTTTCCGCAAGCGAAGAAAATTGCTGTCTGCCACGCAGCGGCTTTTGGCCACGCAGGGGGGTTACCTGCAGCCCCAGTAGCTAAAAGCTATACTTACCTGGAGGACGCTGCCGCGGTCAGCGTACCCCAACAGCCTAAACCGAAACAGCCTGGCTCTACAGCTTTTTTATTTTTCATTCACAAGGAATTTGGGTTCGAGTTTGGCACCGCACTGACCCGGAAAGCAGAGCTCTTTAAAATTCAAACACATACACCCAGGGTGGATCTCATCAGCAAGCGTTACAGAAAACACAAGCACACGATCTCTTAAACAAACACACATCTTTCTTTGAGTAGAAGAGGTCCAGCCTTCCTTATTTGCATCTAACAGGTCCAACGTGCACGGCCGACCTTCCTCCAGCTCCCGTCGCGGTCCCCGCAGCATCTCCTGTTTGGCTGCTGAGCTGCAGCCCTGAGGTTTGGGAGTTCCAGGCTCGCTGCAGTCACTGGGGTTTGTGTAAATTGGTCTTCAGAGAAAACCAACTCCATCGCCTTATGCAAAAAACACTCCTTAGTAACCTACTAAAGAGCTTCCCCAGGATTTCTCTTCCCTGCACTCCCAGGTACCTGCCTTGATTTTGCAGATTTGGAGATAAAAGGATGTTGTGTTTAACTCGCATCTTCCAGACCTCATAACGCAGTTATTCGAAACAAGCTTTGCCTTCTGCAATGGCTTAAGGATGGACCATTTTAATTGATTAGTTTGCCCATTATGGATAAGCAGAATAACAGCCTTGCAATTGAACATAAGTCCTTGAAATGCAGAAAGACATCAGCCTGCAGCACATTTGCAAGCCTCGGAGGCTAATTTCTGCCCTTTCTGCTGTTCCAATCGCTCAGTCTGGGATTTACCTAAGCACATAGGATGCGTCTCTACACCAGGCGAGGGGAATTTCTTCGCATTGACGTTCAGTCAACAGATTCTAATGATAAAACAATTCCAAATCCACGCTTTGATTAAAATCAAAGCCATGGAAAAATCACGCTAGGGTTCACCTAATGAATTTTGCTTTCCAAGACTTTAGCGGAAGCCTGCCAGGGACTAAATCCAAGGGGGTGCAGCTAAATTTGGTAGTCTGATAGTTGTCTTCACCCCAACTCCTAAAGCAGGCTTAGCAGTATAAATAAATCTGGCGTGGCCACCAAGGAAATAATCCCATCTATTTAGCAGCAACAGTCTACTGGGGAGAGGATAAGAGGCATTTGAAGACAAAACCAACAATCTCAAACTCTACATATATGAAATTAAAGGATGTAGGTAATTAATTGTTTGATAAGATAATAAAATCTGTGCTAAGCTAGGGCCATATGAGTCAGAGAAATAAGAGAGAGAAAATATGTTCATCACTCACTCCACCTCTTTACCAACACATACTTCCCAGCATTTGTCCAGTGTAGGTTTTGTTTTGTTTTTTTTAAGCCAATGAATCAACTTTTTTGATATTCAGCCCGATGCCAAACAGGAGCTATTGGCATTTGCCGAGGATGAATAAATAACCAGTAATGGTGCAGCCTCGTGAAGTGGTCCAGGAAAATCCTGAGAGAGGTTTCCCCGGGACACAACTTGCTCGATCACACTTCCCTCTGCTTTCTAAAAGAACATACATACCTACATACATATCTTGTTATACCAACCGCCGACGAGAGCCGCCCATCCTTCACCTCCCCGGTGATGCTTTTTTGCCTGCTGCTCCCATCTCCCCTAAATACCAAGTGACTTGTTTGGAGAAAGCTCATTTCTCCTGGCACCCTTACCTCACTCTTAGCAACCTTCTATTTAAAGTCACAATCTGTTGCAGCAAACCAGCTCAGGAGTATATAAACAAGCTGTTATGACCCCGCTGCAGGAAGGGGAGGAAATGGCCTCTGCTTTAAAGTCAGCTGCCTTCAGTAATTAGAAGCGAGTAGACAAACATGAAAGCAATGACGCTTCAATGTTCTGTTATTTAAAGGGTATGCCGGGCGCTCCAGTCCTTCATTACCACCTAGGTATGCAGATCCAATGCAATTAGTCAAGCAAAGATGAGTGTCACCTGCCCCAGGAGGGGGTCACAAGCTCTTTCACCATTGCTGTTACTGAAAGAAATACGTGGGACTTTATTTTTGAAACCAGGCTTTGTTTCTTAGCACGCAACATCAGCTGCTTCTCACATCAGATAGCCTGAAAGGTTTTTATTAGTCCTAACGCTCCGCAGAAGAATTAAGAGATAACAGCACATATGTTCTGCTCTGCCCCAAAGAGTGGGGAAGGGAGGGAAATGAGCTCTTCCGCAGCGATACAGCTGAGTGTGTGTGCCTGGCATCTACCGTAGTCAGCTCTTGAGGAAGGGAACACCTCTGCGCGCAGAGCACTCCCCCTGCAAAAGAGCAGCTTCTGCATTATTGGCCTGAGAGGGGGGAGGAAAAGGTCCCATAAAGAGCAACGGGAACATTTCTTTTGGAGCTGTCGTAGAGGAGACAGTCTCCTTGCGAAAGGCTCTGCTTTATTCCATCTCCCAGATGGAAAGTTGAGAAAAAGGCAGAATCAGCACTAACATCACACCTGGGAAGCTTAGAGTGCTGCGCGGTTTAAAACCGAACGGGGCACATCTCTCCCATTAGACTGACTTGACATTACACTCACAAATAACCCTCGAGTGCTTTGAGGGCAACAGCCACAAACTTGTTTGCTGAGGGACTCGTTCTCATCAGCATCCTGAGCAGGGAGCTGACTTCTTCAAAGCCTCTTTCTTTAGGGAAACACAACACCAAGGAGAGCAGCCACTCAGCTCTTCCAGGAGAGATTAAAGAAGAAAATTAGCAAAGCTACAGCTTATGCCCATACCAATAAGAGCAGGCGTTCACCATCACTTAAATAATTAAAAAGATTTTTCACTGGTGACCAGGTTGTCGCTGACTCATCTCCCAGCACCTGTGGATGCAGGCGGCAGAGGGGTGGCTGGGGGCTGCAGCCGGGTCGCATCCAAGAGGATCCTGCAACTCGGGTAATTCCAGCACAGAGAGCTGCAGGGAAGAGAGGAGGAGGAGAAGGGTGAAGAAGAGGGGAGGAGGAGGAGGGTGAAGAAGAGGGGAGGAGGAGGAGGAGGGTGAAGGTGAAGAAGAGGGGAGGAGGAGGAGGGTGAAGAAGAGGGGAGGGGGAGGAGGAGGAGGGTGAAGAAGAGGGGAGGGGGAGGGGGAGGAGGGTGAAGAAGAGGGGAGGGGGAGGAAGAGGAGGAGGGTGGTGAAGAAGAGGGGGGGAGGAGGAGGAGGGAGGAGGGTAAAGAAGAGGGGAGGGGGAGGAGGAGGGAGGAGGGTAAAGAAGAGGGGAGGGGGAGGAGGAGGAGGAGGAGGGAGGAGGGTGAAGGGTGAAGAAGAGGGGAGGAGGGAGGAGGGTGAAGAAGAGGGGAGGAGGGAGGAGGGTGAAGAAGAGGCAGGGAGGAGGAAAGGTTGGAGGAAAAGCTCCCTGCTTTTCCCAGGAAGCTCTGACATGATTTCTTTTGGGATGGGACCCAAGATTTGTTTTGAACAATTTTGAGCTAGACCATGTAGTACCAACTACATAAAAATGCTGAGTCTTTGGGAGCAATTATCCCAAAAAATAGCATCTCAGGCAGCGCGGTGCAAGGAGGCAATTAGGCAGCACGTTACAAGGCAGAATGCAGGCATTAGCACACAAGCCGGCGCACGCGGGATGCACACCGCATTTAGTGTATTTACAACACATGACCTAACAGTAAAAGCAATAATTAGCTACTATTAATACCAGTGGAAGAAAATAGAGGGAAAGGGAAGCCACATAGATAAACACAATTTATTTATACAGGGGTGGCTAATGCAAGCCAGGAGTAAAGATGACATGGTGTCACGGTATGAGCATGCTCATCCCAAGCCCCAGCCAAGGAAAGCAGAGATGGGATGGCCCATGGATGAGGGATGATCTTTGGAAACCTCTGTAGCTGCATCATGGGTGCTCCTCGCTGGGAGGATGAGTGCTTCAGGCTGGGATAAGCAGATTTGAGTCTCACCTACATCGCCATGTTCCGAACTCACAATAACAGCCCCTTACCATGGAGAACCTCTCCCAGAATTTCCAAATGGGATTAAGTCACACACAACCTGCAGAGGGTAAAACAGAAGGATGACATCCCCTTCCCCTTTTACTTATCTCAAATACTTCCAGGCAGTCAAGCAAAGCAACGCAGTGTCGATGGAGAGCAACGACCACAGTGACGAAGAGCAACGTGGTACCGTCTCCTGGAGCAAGGAACAGGACTGGCTCAAAGCTTTTGTTAGGGAGAAAAGGGTGCTTTCATAATACAGCCCTTTGTTCTGCCAGAGGAATTCAACTGCTATAAATTCATTCCGCTGGTAAATGCAGCAGTTATCAGGCATTTTACCACGGGATTCCTGGTCTCCTAGTGAAGTTAAATGCAGTGCCATTACGGCAGCACTTTAACGTGTAAATATTACATTCCTGGTTCTTTAGAAGATGTTCATTTAGTGAAATAAAATCCTGCTAGTAAAACACCTGATCAAACCCTTCAGCTGAACTGGCCCAGTAATTGCTCCAGGACTGGAGGGAGGCCAATGACTGGTTGCAATTTATGACCACTTTAGGAAAAAAAATCTACCTTGAAGCATCCGCTAAGGACTGAGTTGTAGATGAGATCATGGAGTACATTTACATCGCAGCTTTCTATACCGTTAAGTGGCCACTAATTCATGCTGAATCCCTTTGTAATTCTGACGGAATCGCATCTGACAATCATATAAATAGCAAAAAATTCCTCGGGAATAATGTTACTACAACAAGGAGTAAAAGGCAAAGGAGTGATTCATCTTTCATGGTGAGACATGCCCTTTTCTATCATCTCTACTCACCCAAAATAATTTGCCCAGCCCAAATTTCACAGCCGGGGCTGACAGACACCAAGTTGTAAAGGGGTCACTCTCTCCCAAGCCACAAGCAAACCACGGTTGCAGTTGGAGGGGAATACGGATAAAATACGAAGCTGCGAGAAAGCATAAAGACAATTAAGCAATGAGATGAGCTGCCTGAGGGAGGCTGCAGGAAAAGCTTGATGAAGATTTTGTTGCAGGCAGGGGGCTGCATTAAATGACCATCATCTCTGCTGTTATTCAAAATCCAAGAGTCGTGGTTGGAACCGGCCATAGAGAATGGATGCAAAATACGACCATATTAACCACTTCAATTCAGCATGGATGAGAAAAGGGAAGGGAAAAGACCAACAATGCAGGGAAAAGCAGCGAGTCATAAGTGTATCGGAAGCCTACGATCCAGCTGGAGATCTGTAAAATCACAGAAACACAGAATGGTTTGGGTTGGGAGGGACCTCAAAGCCCATCTAGTTCCACCCCCTGCCATGGGCAGGGACACCTCCCACTGGATCAGGGGGCTCAAACCCCATCCAACCTGGCCTGGAACACCTCCAGGGATGGGGCAGCCACCGCTGCTCTGGGCAACCTGGGCCAGGGCCCCCCACCCTCACAGCAAAACATTTCTCCCTAAGATCTCATCTCAGTCTCCCCTCTTTCAGCTGAAAACCACTCCCCCTTGTCCTGTCCCTGCACTCCCTGATCCAGACCCCCTCCTCAGCTTTCCTGTAGCCCCTTTCAGTCCTGGGAGATTGCTCTAAAGGCTCCCCACAGCCTTCTCTTTTCCAGGCTGAACAACCCCAACTCTCCCAGCCTGTCCTTGTATAGGAGGTTCTCCAGCCCACGGATCATCTCCGTGGCCTCCTCTGGACTCGCTCTATGTCCTTCCTGTGCTGAGGACTCCAGAACTGAGGCAGACTAGAGTTCGGAATAACACTAAAGAGATGCAGTGGTGGGATCTATAGAGGTTTTAAGACTTTTGATGCTTCCTCTTCTTACTCTGAAGTCAAGGAGTAAAGATGGGCTTAGGCTCTCTGCATCCCCCTGGCTCCAAAATGCAAACGCACTGGTTCTGCCCTGGAAGAAGGGAGCTTTCATCACCTTCAACAGTGCAGTCCTGCTCCAACAGGGCTTCATTAGAAACTTCATGATCACTTGGCCAAAATCAAAACACCAGCTCAGCTCTGCAGTGGAGCTGGTACAGGGACAGTGTTGGAGACAGCAGATTCCCCTCCTGTTTCCACATTGTCCCTAGCAGAGGAAATGCTTGGTTAAGCCACTGGGACATCTTCCCACCTTGCTCTGTGGACCCAAGAAGCCTGGAGATGAAAAAGAAGTCATATTTTGACTGCCTCACTTAACCAAACAGCTGAAAACTTTGTTATTTGCCTGGTGCCAGTAGAAGTCGGGGCCATATGCTGAATTAGAATGAGAACTGGTTTGAGGAATTGCTGCCTTGACCGTGAGATGCCAAAAGCCAGATGGGGGATCTGTAACAGTGCAAGGCTGGCTTAGCAGGCAGGGGCAGCGACAGCACAGCATGTTCCTGGAATACAACAGTCACCAAAGCAACAGGAAAGGGTTAAAAATAAAAGCAAGCAACTTTCTTATCATGCACTCCTTGCCTTCCACTAAATTAACGTCGGAATCAGAAATCAGACGACACTCCAGGCTGCCTGAAAATTGTTTTTACACTTCTAGTACGCCCGTGGCCAAAACCTAGACAATATACGTTGGGTGTGAGGTGATTATTTAATGAATTAAAGGAGCAGGTACATGAGGAGGAGCCGACGCTCTGTTCTGCTCTTCTTCTGAATAAAGATTCCACAACCAGCTTCACCCACTACTCAAACAGCAATAGCATTGCTGAAAAGATGACTTTTCAGAGTGGTGGATGCCACAACTCTTTTGGAGAGCAAACACGCCCTCCACTTCTTGTTGAATTTAAGTGCCATGGGTCTGATGCGATGATACACAACGAGAAGTTGCATTTTTAGATTCCCATTGGGTGCAATAATTATGGGAACGGAATAGCAGCAGCATCTCTCCTTAAGGCTGCTAATAAAGTTCACCTTCACCAACTAAGCCCATTCCTCTTTCCTAAAGACTGGAAGAGATTTTATAGCAGATTCATCACCTCCACCCTTTAATTCTATTTTTGGAGCCTATTGAACTCTTGCATATGTTGAAATGAAAAGAGTCTATATTAACACAACCACTTTTTTGTTACTGTAATGAGAGCCTTGAAACCACCACAAAGAGAAACATGCCTTTTAGCAGCTGAAACAAATTATTACAGCAACTGAGTCTTAAAAGGAATTTCAAGTTAAAATATAGTATTGCATGAAGTTGTTATGGCAACTGATGTTGTAGAGTAACTGCACTGGGGCAAGTTTTCCTCCTTCATCCTGCTCAGCAAAGTCTAGGAAAAACTTTATGATAAAATTGTGCCTTAATTAGTCAAATAAGTCATAAATATAGCTTATCCCAAAATCCTTAACATTCCAGCCTCATGCAGTCTGTGTGCAGTTAGTCTGCTAATGAGAAAATATATCTACTAAAGCCCCACTTACCATTAAAAATCCTATCCAATATTTTCCTAATACAATTTATCAATTTAAACACATTGCACAATGTAATATTCTGCAGCGTTCCATTAAAATGATAAATAGCTATGGAAAAAACAAGGGATTAAACATACTGTAATGTAATATAACAGTATTTAAACATAAATAAAAACTTAAACATGGAAGGGGGAAGTGTACCGTATTTCGGAGCGAAGAGAGCGCAAGTTTGGCTGTGGCTCTCTGGGCTGGAGTATTAATAGGACAGAGAGGGAGCAGGGCAATGAGAAATGACAGTCAACTTCAGAGGGTATAAAATTTCCATTAGGCTTTGTCATAAGATTACATCAAAGCAGTTCATATGTTTTAATCTGGGGAAAGAGAAAGCAGCTACTTGGGGTCCGTGCCTGGGGGCTGCCTCTGTGTACTGAACCAGACAGTTTGCATAATGAACAATTCTTATTCAATCAGGATTGCAGCGCAGATAGCTCCCACTCAATGGGCTCCTGCACAAATGGGCTTAGAAATTGATGCTATTCTTCAAGCTCCACCTGCTGGCTCTGGAAGAAGTGCCGGTGGCTTTCCAAACGGGCAGCTTTTGGAGGGACACCAACTTAAAAGCCCTGGATTAAGTCATTGGGATAAAAAGCCAAGCCTGGGTTCTGCACTTTTCGCCTTTAGGAGTTAAAAAAACCCCAACAAATCCCCCTCAAACATCAAAATAAAATGAAAAAGATAAAACCCCACCAAACAGCAACCCAAATCCCCAAACCATTCTATGATTCTTTGAACTCCAAGCCCATGTTTCTCTTGGGTTGCACCAATAATTCAGCTGATTTCAGTTTCCTTAGGCAGATCTTGGGCAGCAATCGTGCTTCTAGAGCAAAGCTGCCAAAATCCACCCGTTGGAACCCACCTGGTTACCGAGGGAGCTGTCTTGTGCTCAGAGTTCAGTCAAAAGGGCAGAGCAGCCAGAGAAACCGTTCCATTTAATGCGCTTTCTGCACGATAATTACTGATTTAAATTTTACTCTGCTGGTTGAGCCATTAGAAAATGCACTATAAACAAAGGGGGTTTGATGCAGACAATAGCTGAGCCAGTCATTTTTAAAGACAGGCACACGACGACTTATCTCCCAGCAAGAACAGCTTTTATGAAATAGCTGAAAACAAGGTTTATAGCCTAAACCCTATTTCCAAGGGTTATTCCAGTCGCTGTGCTGCCAGATCACCTTCAGCAGCAGCACGAAGCTCACTTGCCCCGCTGAGGCAAACTGGGGTCCGTACCGGTTTTATGGAGAGGAAGAGCCCAGGTGACAATTAGCTGCACAAAACAGTTTGTTAAATCTTAAGACGATCATTTAAAGGTTTCGAATAGACACCTGGTAATTCAGAGTTAATTATCACGGGCGTATTAGAGCCCTTCCTGCCAGCACCTCTGGGTTCTGCCTATTGATTAGGCACTGCGGCTGCTCTCCGGCTCTTGGAGGAACCGTTGCAGTGAATTTAGCTTCCTGAGTGAATCGGGTAGGCTTTCCTTCTGACGGGCATCAAATCCCTTCTTCCTATTTCCAGAAGAAAAATAGCTACATTTTAATCTAGACCTTCCAAGCTCCTGCCATGCCTGTGACGTCCTGAATGCAGAATTATTGCTTTCCCTGCTTTCTGCTCATTTCTCTGGAAGCCTGTAGATTGTTGTAGCTCACCCCTAGTACTTTTTGGCTGAATCCAGAAATATTCTTTTATCAGTTCGTCTGACAGTGATCCAACAAGAAGAGAGTGTTGGAATATGATGCTAATCCAGAGAGACTCGTCTTCAGTTGCAGCATTCAGGAAGTCTAATGAACTATTGGCAGAAAGGGACTTCTGGAGCGCAATTAAAACTTCCTTCTGCGAGATACAAAATATTGCGACTCCAAGTTTAACTGTGCCAAGCAGGAGAGGTGGATTAGCTCAAGGAACACAAATTGGTGAGAGAAGCCACTTCCTTCTCCCCCCCAAGCCTTATGCATTAAGCAAAGCTGAAATAATGAATATGCATCGCAAGGTGTTTGCTACAAGCCTGCTTATAAAGTGCACAGCCAGGAACTCCTGGAAGGGGGATTTATGGGTGCAGTCACACACTGCTGGCACGCTACCTTCTGCACGCATCAATTGGGATGAATCCCAACCCCTTGTAACCACCCAGCACCCACCACAATAAACTAAAGTGTATAAGCAGAGTCTGAAGTGGATTTTCAGGAGCATCCCTTATGGGAAATGCTAAATCATCCCCCCTTTAGGGCTGGGAAATTCAATGAGAAACTTGAGCTGGGAGAGGGGAAGCGACGCAGCTCCTGCCCTTCATGCTTTCCTTTCGGGAAAGCACAAAAGGCAGGACCTACATTGCATCCCCTCTCCCAGCTAAGATACAAACCACTCTCAAATCACTCAAAGAATAGGAGGCAAAGCACGGGAACAGGATGCTGCTTGGGGACCGGCCCCATCATTAACACCAGATGACATCTCATTAGTCCTAGGAAATGACACTAAAAAGGATTATTGCAACATTGTGGTGTTTCACCACTTTTGTTAATTTGGAGGAGGAAATAAACCCATTGGGAACCATCCCTGGAGGGGTTCAAAAAGCACATAGACGTGGCACTTCAGGACATGGTTTAGTAGGCACAGTGGCGTTAGGCTGGTGGTTGGACTGGATGAGCTTAGAGGTCTTTTCCAACCTCAATGATTCTGTAAGTATTAAAGCTTCAAAAAGAAATTCAGCTTCATTGCTTTATCTTTTTGTATTTGTTTCCAAACATGGTAATTAAAATTCTAATCAAAATCCAGACGCTCTTTTCCTTAGGAAAAAAGTTTTCCTTAACTCTTGCTTAGTAATGAGCATGTGTTCTCCTCAATCCGATACAAGACTGAAGTATAATGAGAGCAAGTCAAGCAAAGCTTACTACAAGGTGAAGGCAGCTCCTGGAGCTTTAGCATCAGCAAGAGCTGCGGTGATAGGAGCTTCCGACTGCAAAGGCTGATGCTACAGGCCATGTCCTCTGATGGGTGCTATATTAATGCTGTTCTTTTCTTCAACCCCTCTTAAGTCTGTATTGCTTCATGGGAGAGGTTTGAAAATTAAGATATATTTTCTTGTCTTATTAATCTCTTTGCAGAAGCCGTGCAATTGGAGACAGCACGGAAAATAGGTTAAGGCTCACAATAAGCTGAACGAGTTAAATCAGAATCAGGCAAGGATGCTGACAGGCAGTTACTGCGCCTCTTAAGCTTACGGGCCAAGGCACGAGTACAACAGAAACTGCAGTATCAAGTCAGATCAAATGAACATGGTGGGTTTGACCAGTCTATAAGGAAGAGGCAAGTATTGGCTTGCTGGTGGGACCCATTGCCAACACACAATGACCGGCTGAAGCAAAGAAGGACTGACATCACTTCTCCAAATTATAAATTCTGCTTCCCAATCTATCTGAATGGATTAACCTCAAAACATGAGATCCGGAATTTAAAGATTCAGAATTCAGAAGCTATTATGAGTCAAGAGCAGGAATTAGCATTTGAGTTATAAATATGCTCTAACAAACTGACAGGAGTCGGCTTGCTATTCCTTCCCTTTTTGAAGATGGTGGCATCAGGCTCGCAATATTTAGAGACATAAACCTAGAAGTGATTTCACATCCCAGCTGGATGTTAACAACACGGCTTGTTGGAAGAACACTGCTCCTCATATTCCAACCACTGCTACCACGCAATAAGCCGTCACGGTGAGGGAGGGTGATCCTGCTCAGCAGAGGGGATGGGGATCGTACAGAGAATCATAGAATCATGGAATGGTTTGGGTTGGAAGGGATCTTAAAGCCCATCTTGTTCCCAACCCCTTGCCACAGGCAGAGACAGCTCGCATCGGATCAGGGGGCTCCAAGCCCCGTCCAACCTGGCCTGGAACACCTCCAGGGATGGGGCAGCCACCGCTGCTCTGGGCAACCTGGGCCAGGGCCTCCCCACCCTCACAGCCAAACATTTCTTCCTAACATTTCATAGAAAATTCCCCTTTTCTAGTTTAAAACCATTCCTCTTGTCCTGTCTCTGCACTCCCTGATCAAGAGCTCCTCCCCAGCTTTCCTGGAGCTCCTTTCAGTATTGGGAGGCTGCTCTAAGGTGTCTCTGGAGACTTCCCTTCCCCAGGCTGAACAACCCCAACTCTATCAGCCTGTCCTCGTACAGGAGGTCTTTTCCCAGGACCTGAGGCTGTGGGATGCCAGCGTGAGCTCCTACAGGTCCTCACCCAACCAAAAGACAGGCAGAAGGGAAGCAGCCACCAGCATGCCCCAAATAAACAGAAGCCACCGATAGCAGAGAAAGTCTCCCAGCAGTAAGTAATGAAGGCACTAAATAACTGTGCCCGCTATTCGGATTTTCTGCCAAACATTAGCCAATTTAAAAGGCAGCAAGAGGCCTTTTACACAGACAGAATTTCTTTGAGTGCCGACTTACAAGCTGAAGTTTGGCAGGGAAGTGTCTGAAAAGGATGGGGAAGAGGTAAAAGCCAATTTTACCTGGTAATCTGCTACACTATTTGTGTCCTGCCCAGACCACACTCCATGCATTAAGAACACACTGCAGCTCTGCTCTGCGCCGGGGCAGCGGCGAAGCGAATGGTTTCTATTACAGGCACGCGCGGAGGGTGGCTGTGGCATGGCACATCTGTCCACAAAATAGAAGTAGCTTTGGAAAGCACCTCAACACCTTCACTCCCCAGCAAACGGAGACGGCAGCGGAGCTTTTTGGGCCCCCTCCCGGTGACTGACAGGGCTGGGAGCCGAGAGCCCGCACGTGCTCCCACTGTAAACAGTAATGCTTAAAAGCAGCAGCCCTAACAGACCATTTCACCGGCTTAAACTCGGTTACTCTAATGAGAATTTCCACACATACACAAAAAAAGAGTCTACGCATTCTTAGTGTAAGGAAGGAAAAAACCAAAAACAAACAACGAAATAAACAGCTGGTGAAGTGAAATACGAGGTTAGAGCCCTCTGTGATTCAAGAGAAGATTATTAAAACAGCTACAAAGATGGTGTTGGCATCTCTTGAAATGAGTTTGTTACATTCAGAAGAGGCAGTTACACATGACAAACCACTTTCTGTTTAATTAGAGGGCTCTGTGTGGAACACTTCCAGGCGGAGGAGGGGAGCAGATTGCTACCCAGCATCTCAATTATGGGACAGTGCCTTAACGATTCAGCATGCAAATGTTTTTAACTGACCTCAGAGGGGGGAAAAAACGGCTTTATTTGTTCTGTGGGGTTAAGGAACAGGAGATTTCTGCAACCCTTCAGCAAAGTTGGGCTTTCTGGTAACACATTTCACTGCTTAAGGTTTATTTCTGCCCAAAGAATGGCTTCTACTTGCTGGCTGAAAAAAAACCATTATGGGGAAAACCACGACAGAGACACCTGGCTGCCCAAACCTAGGTAAAAGCTCTCAGTTCTTCCAACCGGGTAAAATAATACCTGGTGCATGAATAGAGAAGGACCTCGGTATTCACACCAAAGCTCTGAAAGTAAGCAAGCGTGGAAAGGAAATTCTAGCTAATACAAGTTAAATATAGGTTATGTTAGCTGCATTTTACAAGCACTAAGAATGTTATTGGAGAAAGCTGTCATTTTTAATGACAGCACAAGCTCCAATTACCAGATAGCTGATACACTTGGGATTTGG
This sequence comes from Neomorphus geoffroyi, assembly GCA_033558235.1. Taxonomy (NCBI): domain Eukaryota; kingdom Metazoa; phylum Chordata; class Aves; order Cuculiformes; family Neomorphidae; genus Neomorphus; species Neomorphus geoffroyi. The sequence continues at coordinate 7,296,036 of JAUMJM010000018.1, forward strand.
AAGGTTTTTTTAAATCACTTGAAACCTAAAAAAACCTTCATTATCAGCTTCTGAGTTCGATGTAAATAACTTCACCTGGTGCTAAGAAGTTTAACATTTCACAGGGCACATGAACAACTTAAAGCCATTTATAAAATGTAGCTTCAGCTTCCTGGCAATTTAAACACAGTTTATGGCAACTTAAGCAGCAGCAAAGAATGTGAGGCTGGGCTGCAAGAGGAACCAGCAGGGGAAGAGGGTCAAGGCTAAGGGAACCAAAACGATGGGGCTCCAGCGCCACCCAACCCTGGAATAAGGCAGGAATGCACACTGGGCTGCAGATCACCTCCCAGTTCAAGAAGACAACTAAAACTTGCTGCTAGGCTTAAGAAAGGCCACTTTAGCTTAAAGCACGTATCACCTCGAGTCTAAAGCAAAGTGTACAGTCCCCAGGCACACACAGGGGCTGCTTTAAAAACACAAACGTGGCCACACCGATGGGAAATGCTCTGTCTGATAGCACCCTCCCAGGTCTACCAAGGTGTTCTTTGGATTCCCGTGTTTTCATTGCTCACCAAGATTAACAAAACCAAAAGCAAGCTCAAAAAGTCTGCAAACTTGCTTACAAAACAAAAAAAAAAAGCAGGAAACTGCTTGGAAAACTCTGGTTTCCCAGGAGCAAGAAATAGCGCCGCGCACACGGGTGCTCCAGCTCCAACATCTGATGCAAGAGGCAGCAAAGCTCAACGGTGGGAATTTTAGTTCCCCCCTAGATAATATGAAAGCCTCACAGTCAGCAAGAAGAACGGCAGCCTTCGAGCTTGTGGCAAGCAGAAAGTGGGATTGAATCATTACTTGAAGAAGAACGTGTTTCGATGTCTATAAATAAAAACCTGTGAGGCACGTTGCCAGAGGAGCGCAAGTCAATATAGCTTTTCTATATGCGCTGTCAAACTTTACTTTTAGACAGTATATTAATTACATAGTCAATAATTGTGGGTTTCATTAGTGTATTAAATACCTCAATCAATAATATTTATCCTTCTCAGAGACAGTCTTCTTCAGAAAAAAAGGGAAGAGTATTTTTTGATCCTGCAGTTCAAAAAGTCAGTGCAGCACAGCAGCAAAGCTGTAATGGAAAACATAAAACACTGGAAACAGACAAAAATTGGATTATTACTCTTTTTTTTCAGCCTTTTCTCCAATAAGCCATAAGGGAATTCCAAGAGCTAAACTGATGGCAAAAAAATTAGATTTCCTTCTCTTAATTGCTCAACGGTGATGTCAGAATGGATGTGACAAACGCTCCCATCTTTCATTGCTGCATCAGATAAACCCAGCTCCGTTCAACCAACTTCCTGAGGATAAAATCTGGGAGCAAAGAACCCATTTCTAGTGCATCCCCACACGGTTGTCTGCTGCAGCACAGCTTTCAAGTGCCTTTATCACAACCTGGACCATCCCAGGAAAGCACATCCCTACAAGAAGTAACCAGCTAATGTGGGACCCTCATAAAGCTCAGCAGGCTGAGCCCCAAGAAAATCACATCAGGCAACACCAAATGAGCCCAGGAGGACTTTTTTTCTCTTAAAATCATGGAATGCTTTGGGTTGGAAGGAATCTCAAAGTCCATCCAGTGCTACCCCCTGCCACGGGCAGGGACACCTCCCACTGGCTCAGGGGGCTCCAAGCCCCATCCAACCTGGCCTTCAACACCTCCAGGGATGGGGCAGCCACCACTGCTCTGGGCAACCTGGGCCAGGGCCTCCCCACCCTCACAGCAAAACATTTCTCCCTAAGATCTCATCGAAAATTCCCCTCTTTCACCTTAAAGTGATTCCACTCGTCACTACCTGCCCTACCCTGCACTCCATGATCAAGGGCCCCTCCCCAGCTTTCCTGTAGGCAATCCCTTAAAGTCTCCCTTTAAAGGGCACGAGGTTTGGGACGAATTAAAAAAATGCCTTTGCGAGTGTCCAGTTTATTTTAAATAACTTGCAAGAGCAGTTGCATACAAAGATGGAAAAAGAAATGCACTCCGAGCAGCCTAGAAACACTCCCCAAGGCACGCTTTTGGCATGGCAGAGAGGCTGAATTTAACAACAAATCAATGAACTATAAACAGGAAAAAACTAAAAACAAACAAACGCCCCACCCCCAAACACAGACACCTAAGTATTCACATAAAACACACGGAAAAACAGCCCTCACGAAAAAATCCATCTGGCAATTCAAACCATTTGGTTTTTTTTAAAATATCCATATGAATAAAATGTAAAAATGTAAACATGAAAAACAGACAAAATAAGCGAAAGGAGGTCTGCGTCCTCACAGATAATATATTAAAGAGAATTTCTCCTCCCTGTAATGAGATTACAGATATTTACTGTGCCTCTCTAATATTTAGAATGCATAATCACAGAATCACAGAATGGTTTGGCTTGGAAGGGACCTCAAAACCCGTCCAGTTCCAACCCCTGCCACAGGCAGGGACACCTCCCACTGGATCAGGGTGCTAAATACACTGCAGACCACTCCTCTCCCCAAACACAAGCACTGGAAGCAGGCAGCCAGCTCCATTTCATGTTTGCATGAGCTTTTTATATAAAAGTGATGTGAATTTTCTCTCTTTACCATCCATGTCACCTAAGCAGCCCTCCAGCTGCCTGCAAGCAGCGCCTCAAGCCCACAACCGGTGGGCACAGTGAGAGGGAAGCCCCACACGGTGGCCGCTCTTCTCCTAAGTGAGTTTGAGGGCTGGAAATATGAGAAAAGGGATAGGAAAGGGAAGATGATGAAACAGGACATGGAAGGAAAATACGTCTGTGTCCCCCCCCAGTCAAGATGTTACGCTGTACCTCGGGCAGCAGATGCAACTATCACTGCGAATTAAGAATCAAAACATCAGACTCATTGGCTTCCACTCGCACACCCGTTGCACTAAAAGGACAATCCAATGGTGCCGGAACACGGAAGCCCACGCATGCACTCAGCCAAGCTGCCAGGCATAGCACACACAGCGCGGAGCAACCAGCGACCAAACACAGTGCAGAGAGGTCACCTCTGATCTGTGCAAGACCACTGGTTATTTTTTAAGACAACTCTTAAAATATAACATTCCTCAAAGCCTCATTTTGGGGAAAAAAAGAAAACCAGAACAGAACTAATCAAAGCCACCACCTGATGCATCTCAGAAACCAGAATGTCCCCTCCAGAGACTCCTAAGGGTGACTAACAACTCATTTAAAATTCATATACAGTAAAAACAGCTAAATCCCAACAGCGGGAATGAACACAAACAGCAAACTACCCGAACACAGCACGTCAATGCACCAGGTCTTCTCTTGGCCACACAGAACTGGATGTTCTCACGTAACTGCCCTTGTATGTCCCTGATTGGAACCAGCAGCCTCCCAATTTCATCTCTGATTTGTACATTTAATTTAAAGCAAAAACTTCGCAGCCATGGGAATCTTCACCTCACAGAGATCCAGTTACAGGTTATTCCAGCACCCTTTTAACAGAACAAGCGCAGTCAGCCATTCTGCCCAGAAAATGGTTGAAGCCATCCAGCAAGAACCTGGACACTAACAGGGGAGATCTATGATGAAGGGAAGAAAGACATAGGCTTGTTTGCCAATAATACCAATTAGCACCACGAGTCCACTCACTGCTTAATTAGCACAGTCAAAAGAGCCCAGAGCCTTCTGAAGAGTCCCATTTTCCATGGCCTGTGCCTACAGTGAACTACCGGGGTTTGGATGGCTGGGGCCATTTGGAATGAGCTGCGAGAACAGAGACACTTTTACAGCTCCTCTGCCCTCACTCCCCAATTGGATTCTTCCTTCCTCACTTTCTTCTGATTGATAAACTATTTATTAACCAATTATCTCCAACAGTTCCAGCCTATGATCAGGGGAAGGAACCAGAGCTATAGATAGATGCATATACATTTTATATAAGTGGGAAATCACATCCCCCTCTCAGGATCCATTTTGCTAAATTAGCTCTTCCAGGCCCCTCCTAAAAAAGATCTTCATTCTGCTGCTCAGCGGGGTAGTCCTCCTCTGTACTCGCCCCAGCTGAGATTCTTTTTTGCCTCTCTATGTAGCAGCCCAGATCCGTACATGGCATTCGAGATGAGATCTCTCAGCAGAGGCTTACATAATCCTGTGGCACTTGGATAGCTACGCTACAAATACCTCGCCTTACAGAGCTCGATGTTTTTATCGTATACTAGCTGATTAAAGCATGATTAAAACCCTCCAACTCTTCAGTCACTAATGAGCATCCACTTTATAGCAGAGGGGTTTTTTATTAGTCCTCAAATAAATGACTTTTCACACAAACTGCTCTAAGTTGATTTTCTGTTCCAGCTCTCAAGGTCATTCAGCTGATCCTGTAAGACACCTTCATACTCTTGGGTATTGATACCTTCCATCTCCAGCGCTCTGGCTGACAGCGGAGTAAACCCAGTGATACGGATGCACAGCGATTCCCTCCAGGAGAATGAGCTGCCCCAGCGGAGGCCAGTGTGCAACATCGGCTCACAAAGCTGCAACACCCAACACAAACCCTTCCTCGTGCAAACAGGCCTGGGAAGTGGTAAGAACCCCCAGGAACATCACACCACTTGCAACCAGTTCCCTCAAACTGGGAAGGAGGGACAGAAAGGGAGGAGCTGAACTAAAACACTGGTTAGCCGAGTAGAAAGATAGATCAGCACTGCTAACCCACCATTTGTCAGTCTGGGACCTTGCTGAAGACTGTAATTTTCTCGTCAATGCTTTATAAGCAAGGTCAGAGGGAACAAATACTTCAATAAAAAATACAAGACATCAGCAGAACCACCCAGTCATGATCCTCCAGATCCAAAAAAGAAGGGGTTGTTTGTGCAATTAATGGGCCCAGAATAATGTCCTTCATGTCCATCAACAAAAATGGCAGTTACAGTTCTGAAACAAAGACTTGAGACGGCAAGCGGGAAATTACGGGGAAATAAAGAGCACCAAGTGAATACATGAAGAAAGAGCGCTCTACGGAGCAAAATAAATAAATAAGTGCCAGTTTTGCGACCAGAGACCCACTGCAGCATTGCCTGGATGCTTGGAACTGTGCAGCAAATGCCAAGCTGTGAGCTGCAGCCAGGGAACACATAATTAATGTGATTAGGAGCACACAGAGCTAGCATGCTCTGCTGACTGAAAAGCCCAGTAGCATAATTACTGTTTTCTGTACTTGCTCTATGTCTGAACAAATCTCAAAGCCTGGTTAGTTTTAGACTGCTGTGTAAACGTCAATAAAAATCCCAGAAGTGCCAGCTCATCAGCATTCCCAGGCACAGAAATGGTGAAAATACCACTGCATTTCCATGCCGTTAACATCGGGCAAAGAAGTCTCCATTCTTCAGTCTAACCTTAGAGTTTGTAATAAGGTAACATCTCCCCCAAGTGAATGCTTATTATGAAAGCTAATTAATTGCTTTCCAGTAATGAGAAGTCTTTGGTGTTCAAAGAAAGCAAAATTCACTACACAGGAATTAAACTGTTTATTGAAACAAAGCTCCCCCCATTTAAAGACCTGTATCTGGTTAACATCATTACAAATAAAACCAAAGAAACTGAACATACAAGCACAGAAATTATGCACAGGCAGGAAATGTGTCCTAAAATCAGTCAAAAACCCATAGTATTAATTGAAGAGAAAACTAAAGCAATGCTTTGTAGTTTCCTACATTTCCCTGGGGGATGGAGAGTCAATGCTTATCTGCCTTCCTCAGAAGAGACAATTTTGATTAATATCAGACCCATCTGACTCAGCCTATTAAACCCTGAAGGAAGGATATTCTTCAGATATAAGAGATAAGTCTTTGATTAATAATTCTACCATATTGCCATTCCAAGCATTAACAACTGCATGGCACCTGTGGAAAAGAGAAAGCCTTTGAATTCTACGGAAAGGACCTAACTTGTGCTAACAGACCTGTTCTCCCTTGTCCACATCTCAAAGCCGTATGACACTCTTCCTTCTGCCCTCCGCTGAACAAGTCAAAGTGTCAAGGTTGTCACTACTTTCTTGCAAAGAAGTCACAATGGTTATACAATTCAGCTTTACCTATAGTAAGAAAGCAAAAGTACTTCAGACTTGATTTGGAATGGCTTCTCTGAAGATCCTGGCAATCTGTCTGGAGATTCCTCTTTAGAGCTGTCACAGCTTAGCAGATGACAACATTCTGGCCGTTACAGTGCACTCTTACCTGACAGGTGCGCATCTTCAGAGAAATGCACTAAATCACTGAGCCTGCTACACTGGACTACCATGCGGGGTGTAACTAATGCCAAATTGTTACACATGGGGTGGGGAAAAAGTCAATGTGATATCATCAGTTGAGCTTTTCCTGGAAGTTCTAGCTTCAATCAGTCAGTATCAGGCTCCTCACCCCAGCTGAGCGTTTCTCCTGATGCTTGCGATCAACCTCTTGCTGTATTCTCTGTAGTTCACAGGCTTGACGTCCATTGCTGTAGCCTTAATACGAGATTCATCCTGTGGAAGAGAAACATGGTGTGTAAAAGAACCCTAAGCCTTCCAAATGTTTGGTTCCAACTTTCTTCTGCCCCAGGACTTAATGCTTTTGGAATCAGGGTCAGCTGAGAATGCAAACCTGACTCCCAGAGCAGCTTTGTTGTCTTCATTTGAAACAAGCTAGGTTTGATGAACCTCAGGGAGCGGCGCTAATGACAGCAAATCCCTCCTTCAGTGCTCAAGAAGTGTTTGTGTCTTTGGAAACTTCTCCCCATAAACATAAGAGGAAGAAGCCATCTCCTATGTGGACCAGCCAGCCTAAAAAAGCCATATGCTCCGTTATTTGCTTTCAGAAGGATACTTACATTGTAAGTCTCCAGTTTCACTCGGATCCTGAACTCATATGTGTTAAAGTTTGCATTTTGGAACACTTCTTCAAATGCCTGCTCGTTCTGCAAGAAGGACAAAGACAGATATCAGCCGCACACACTCCAGGTCTCCAGTAGCGCCGTGACCTTTCTGAACAGATCTGTTGCCGATATTGGCAAAACAGTGGAACTAACTGGATCGTGTAGGCAGAGCTGAACCCCCCCATCAAATTTTAGATGCCAAAAACATAACTTGAACTAAAATTTCTCTTAAAAGTTTAAGTTTGAAGCTTTTCATCTACCTCAACAAAATAATATCCAGCAGCACAAAGTCCGCAAACAAGTGTACAAAGTTAAAATACAATAAACCCATGTGAGATTCTCTCATGCTGCTTAACTGGCTGATTCTGATGTTCTGCTATGGGCACAAACAGTGACAGAGTTAACTATTTCCACATTCTAATTGTCTAACTAGGCATTCTCTTTCTTTGTTCATCCACCAAGGCTGTGTGTATCCTTCACATTCTGACACAGATCTATTTAAGAGGATGCTCTGTAAAAAAATCGGATGCATGTTTTGAACATGCTTTTATAACCATTAGAAGGCTCTGTCATATTTGTAACATAAGCTGCTTCTAATTACCATACGAGCACTAAACATCAGCATCGTTTATAACAGACAATTTGTCAAAACAGCAGAGAAGAGGCACAAGTTATGGAGATTGTGGAGTTCATTTTTGTAAAAATTAGTTGTAAAACCTTTGCTGACATTGCACAAAAATCCTGCAGCCCCATGACGCTGCAGACAAGTAATTATTAATGTATTTCTCTACCAGATGCACTTGACTTGATCAGTCATTCCAGCAGCAGACAGAGCATCTGATCTGGAACTGAACCCACCTCGGTTTCACTCCTATTCCAAGCGTTACATCTGCTGTTTTTAAGTGTGCGCAGCACTATTTGACACCACACAGCGATTCTCCTAAGGTTTAGAGGAGCACAACAAATGAAGGTGAACAGGAGTAGCTTGTTTCACAGACTGCAAAATTTAGGTGTATCCTTCCTGAATATTAAAACCCCTTCTGAGCATGGTATGTATTAGAGGATAAGAAAACTTGCTTAATAAAGCATTTGGCTTCTGTTTCCAGCTCTGCCACAAAATATGCTCACCATTAATGACTGGAAAGTACCGTTAGCATACCAGTCACTGCTACCCTACATTAGCTCCTTTGTTAACAAGCACAGCAGAGAAGTAGATGAAAAAGAGTGCATGCAATTCTACGCTTCGTGTGGTCACTGGCTGTACACGGGCTCAATACACACTGCGAGCAGCGGAAAGACTCCCACCAACTTCACAGGACACTGCATCAGGTCTTCAGAGAAAAACCACTAAGAACAGCTCACTGAAAACGCATCAAGTACCATTTTTAAAGGCTCATAAAAGTGTCAAATCAAAACCAATTTCTCCTGGCGCACAAAGCATTCCCGCTCAAGGGCTCATTCCGCATTATGTTCCATTTTCTATCCTCAGCCATTTCCATTAGGCAGCTCTTCAAAAGACATTACATGTTTGTAGTGTTACACAGGATCTGCTTTCTCCCCTTCCCCAACCCGGTTCTCTTCAGCATTAAAAGTGAACAAGAAATTTTGTTTGAACTCCAGCACAGATTAAGCACAATTGAAGAAAGAAAATACTAATGAGTTAAGAACGTCTGAAAATGGAAAGTGCAAGCACATTTAATTAGAATGTCCTAGCAACACATCTTCCTACAGAACAGAAGTGTCCAGCCTTCATTCTATCACAAGAACTTGCAGCATCCCAGAAGCAGCTTTGCACCACTTATCTTGGAGAGCTGAATTACAGGAAACTTCCAAAAAATCATTCCTGAATGCAAGTTAGAGGAAATCCAGCCCTGCTTCGCAGAAGCAGATCAAGTCTACAACATCGTCTCAGGAAACCCAGGAATGAACAATCACTCTTGCTTAATTTCCTTCCCACAGCCAAGCTTAACTGGTTAACTGGTTATCTAGGGAGCCCTGGTGTTAACCAGCCTCAGCCTGGGAGCACAGCAATGCTCACAGACAATTCAAGAACTTATTGTGCTCTGTACATCATTGTATTAAAAAAAACCCTCAAACCAACCCAGAACCACACAGATTTTACATAGCAGAACACTAAAAATCAGGAACAGACTATTTCAGCTGGAAGAAAGGAAAATGCAGCAGAGAAGCATATAGTGACAAAGGGAGAAAAATACTGCCTGTCAGTATTTAATGGCTTACAACCCTAAAAACTGTTCTAATCTGTCAAAGAAAGATCATTTATGCATCTCTGCCAATGACTGGTTTACAAGTCATGGTTTTCATATGGACCCACAAAGAAAAGAGCCTTCAGGAGTGGACTAACATACGTGAGTTCAAAAAGCTCCCTGCCTACTTACAAAGATACATACAAAGTGTTCTGGAACTTTTTGGGTTTGTAAACAAATTTTTGGAACACACCAGGGATAACGTTAGCACGCGTGGCTAAAACAAGTTTTTTTGTACCTAAATTGGAAAAAAATGCAATGATAAACCAGCCTGTCCTTCTGATCAGAGTCAGCACGTGCTAAAGGTGTCAGCCCTCTGAAGGATGTAGCTCTACTGACAAGTCATCAGCTCTCGAGGTCCAGGTGATAGGGACAGGCTGAGCTCCAGCTTTGAACGGCCAGCAGAGACAGACTGACTGTGGGAGCAAACTATGGGGGAGATCAGGCGAATCTCTGTTCTCCAGGCAGATGGCCCGTGGAAAATAATCCTGAGGAGAGTAAACAAGTCCCTGCCAAGAACTTCAGACTAGGAAAAAGCAACGATTTGTGAACTTGTATGAGATACTGATGTCTAACATCTGGAGAACAATCCTGGGCTGCCGGGCCCCAGAGTTGGCCAGTAACTTAGAGGGTGGGTAAGGTCAAATTCTTGCCAAATGAAGCAGAATATTCCTTTCTTTCCTATGGTATTTTTGTATTGTTTTTAATAATGCTCTTCATTTCATCAGCAACTACATGAACACAACCCACTGCCTTTGCCACCTCTGCTAACTTAGGAGCGCTATACGTGCACACAGGAATGAAACCATGTTCTGACTGATCACCACCGGTGTTCCACACATACCTTGCATCTTTCTCCAAGTTGCCTTCAAAGTCAACATTACAAGAATATTTCCTTACCAGGAGCATCAAAACAAGCAAGAAAACTGAAGGCAGCCCAACAACAAGATGTGTGAAGGACAGTTCAGCTTCTAGAATACAATAAGGCAATCAACTGACCTTTTCCTTCAGTTCTCCCAGGAAAGCCGCACTTTGCCCAAGAATGAATTCTGCTGACTCTTGAAAACACGTCACCCACTGATAGTCCAGACAGTCCGCAATGGTCACCTAAAAAATAACGGTTACTTCATCCAGTTGCCTCTTCCACAAGACAGACAGAAGGTAATACAAAAGAAAGATTTATTTCACAGCTAAAGAGAGTTTTAAACTCCCAGTAACTATCAGAGCCCTATGCACCACAGCTACTTTCCATCAGCTGAGGCTGGAAGGCACTGACTTTTCATGTTTGTTTTTTTAAGCTCCACAGAACGTCACAGTAGCTTAACGCAAGTTAATATTGACAGTACACTGTGTCGCAGGAAAAGGCCAACAAGATCAGAGTGGTGCACACTGATGGATATTCAGCTCTGTTCTGCTGCCACTGATGAGCTATGAGAACAGGTAGCCCAGAACAATCACCACCAAGGGAAACACCAGCAAAATTGCAATCTGCATTTACTTTGTACCCATCTCAGTACTCGAGCATAAATATGTGTAATACTCTGTTATGAGGGAACTATCAAAACAGTAAAGGATGAGACAGAGCAGTAAAAAGATCAAATACATGCTTCACAAGCATTTCCTAGCTGCTTTGACAATTAGGAATGGGAAAACAGGAGACACACTGTTCCGAAGGCCACGATTGTCCCCTCAGTGTCCCCTTTATATTCCAGGAGAACAGTTCTGCTATGTAAAGTAGTTCATAAATTCCTAGAAGTTCTCTGCTAGAAATTATTCAACACCAATTGGTGTTTCAGTGCGGCTGCAGGGGTAGCTCCCTCCTCTCTGCATGCCCACCTGGCACAGCATTTCTAAGAAGTCAATACAATTCTTAATTTATAATGTAGAACAGAAGAATGTTCAGTGCCTATGGTGTAAGCGGGCATCACAATAATCATCCTCAGACAACTTTCTGAAGCAGACTCCATTAAAAGCATGAGATAGAACAATACCTACCAAAAAAAAATGTACTAAATATAGGTAGCAGCTGTAAAAGTGCAATTACTGCTCTCCAGAAATGCCATTTTACTTCAGTTTATCTTCACTACTGAAGAGGCGTAGGCCATCTGTACTCTGCACTGCATAGTACACTTGGAAACCACAATCAACAGAGCTAGCATCAACTTTTTGGCAAAGAGAAAAGCTTTTAATTGGAGCACTAGGAAAACAAACTGCTAATCAGCTCAATGAACCATCCCCCCTCACTCAGGTACAGCATACAAGCTATTTAAATACCCTTTAACCTACAGGCACCACAGGGAGACCAAGAGTATCAACACCCCATCCTCTCCAAAGATTCCTGTTGGGACGGTACAAGGAGAGTGGGGCAAGACGGGCTCAACTCTAATCCTCTTACTTACCAAAAGCATCATGCGGTACTTGAAGTTGGGGAATTCACGATCGCACTTTTCACAACGATACAGGCCATTTTGCTGGTCTATCACTTTCTTATTGCAATCCTGCGAGGGACATGCCTGGTACATACAGTTCTCTTTGCGCAGATGTACGACTGTGCCCACACAGCTAAAATAATCCGCCTGGGAGAGTGAGTGTGCAACATTAGCCTCAAAATACTCAATGTTTTCCAATTCTGAATTAACTACAAAGCAAGGCACCCATACTTGGATATTTAGGATTAGAAAGCTTAACAGCTATGGATTATTGGGAAACTGTAAATCAACCCCTCTGTTGCAATCATTTTCAGGCTTCCATTATGTTAAATAAAGCCCCTACAGCAAGATTATTTTGTGTTTCCATTGCAGGAAACTCCAATTGCTAGGTTTTTCTTTAGATAAAGCATATTTGCTTCTCCATTGTGTCTGTTCAAATCTCTGCTTTTTCACAGGATTAAGATTCTACGCTTTCCTATGCTTCTTTTGGGAGCCAATACAAAACCCAGAAAGCCTACTGTGTAGTGCTACAGATAAGTATTTGATTAAACTATAGCCTACAGAACAAAATACCCACTCACCATACTAAAATAATCATCCTAATGGTTTAAGACCACGGTCAAGTCTTTCAAGAGATAAACAGAGGCTGCTTAAGAGTGAGTGCAAAAAATCTCATGGAAAATAGGTGAATTACAGGTAAAGTTTTCTCCTTAGATAGAAATTACTGCATATCCCGAATAGCTCAGCACTTACTTTGGAAAAAATAAAATTAAAGATAAGTCAAGAAGCCATGTAAGCCCAGAGAGGTCACTGGTCTGGTGTGTCAGAGACCCGGGCTTTATTCCTAGCTTTGCTATTAACCAAGCGCGCACCCTTGAAAACCACTCCCTCCTAATGCACCTGTTTCTCTAGAACACTTTGTGCTATACATAAATACATCTTTGGGGTGAGCTCCCTCTTGTCCCCATTTACATAAGGCTTAGAGTTCTCTTGCAAACATGGTATTGTAGAATCATAGAATGGTTTAAGTTGGAAAAGACGTTTAAGATCAAGTCCAACCATCAATCCAGCTCTGCTAAGCCTGCCACAAGATCATGTCCTCAAATACGTCATCTACTCATCTTTTAAACACCTCCAGTGATAGAGACTCAACCACCTCCCCGGGCAGCCTCTGCCAGTGCCTGATCACCCTTTCAGTAAAGAAATTCCTCCTAATACTCAACCTAAATATCCCCTGGCATATCTTGAGGCCATTTCCCCTTGTCCTGTCAGTAAGCACCAGGGAGAAGAGACCAACACTCAGCTTGCTACAACCTCCTTCCAGGTAGTTGTAGAGAGGTCTCCCCCTCAGTCTCCTTTTCTCCGGACTAAACAACCCCAGCTCCCTTAGCCGCTCCTCATAAGCCTTGTGCTCTAAACCCTTCACCAGCTTTGTTGCCCTTCTCTGCACACAGTCCAGCAGCAACAGGCTTAAACACACCTGAAAAAAATATTTAATAGCATAAATTCTTTAGCATTTAAATTTAAATTAATTAGAATTGATGCTGTTAAAGAGTAAGCACATCCTGCTTCAGCAACCAGACTACTGCAATAAGCAGAACACCCGCATAAAAGCCCAGCTTTTTATTTTCTCCCTAACACACAAGGCTTGCACTCAGCGGCCGTGCTTTACCTTATCTCCTTGTCCCAAGTTTTCAGATTTGGCTTCATATAAAGTTTTCCAATTGGTGTTGGCCCCTGCTGCTGGCCCACCCCTCACATCCGAGATTGAGGCACCTTCCAGCAGCTGCCCCTCGGCGTCAAACCTGGAACCACAAAGATGCACGTCTCTTTTTGGATAACAGACCATACAGGCTTATCAAAAGCCTACATTTAGTTTCATGTTCTTAAAACATGAGGGATTTGTTTATCAATGATTGCAAGGGAAACAATTACAGTAATTTGTGTATATTGCAAACAAAAATAGCATTTCAGAATAAGTTAAGTCCGACTTAATTAGCGCAGTATTTTATAAACCCACAAAAGGAGGACAGCTTTGTTCTATATAACTGCAATTTGTTTGCCAGCTAGTGGTCAAACCACACACTGCATGCTTCTTAAAGGCAGGCAGATAACAAGATTTAAGGGCATCAAGATATTTCCATAATTAAAATTAAATTACACGGTACCATTATCTTCGCAGCAGCTTTGAAAGAAAAAAGCAAAGAGCACTGAACAGATTATGCTGCCTCTGTTAAAATCAGAAAGCCCTGCTTTTCAGCAAAAGGTTGCGCTGCCACCCCATTGTGGTGGTTTTTTTGTGATTTGAGAAACACTCCGAGACTCAGAATCTGAACTTAATTGAAGAGAGACAGTCATAGCTAAGACTCACAATCAATTTTATCTTTAACAACCCTCTGAAGTACAGGAGAACCATAGCTCAATGACAAAGGCAGAATGCCCTTCTATTTTATCCATGTTTGGATGATTTAGAGAATCTGAAAACCCAGAATTCAGGAATCTGATGCTGTCAGCACTTACCCCTATTCAAACCAGACACCACATCTCACCGTATTAGCACTTACGAGCAGACAATTTAGCAACTACCTACAGCAGAACCAACAAACCACCAAGAAATCACTTCGTTTTCCTGACAACAACAAAAATGTTATTTTGCTATCTAAAAAATATCTGATAAGGAATATAGACCAGAATAAGCCAACATAACTCCTCCAGTCCGTATCAGAGTGCGTGTCAGATCCCACACAATGGAAAAAGCCTGGGAAAAAAAGCACTGTTCTTTCAGATAACACCTCGGTAAGCGGAGCTGGTCAAGTCTGATTTCATGCTGCCTTCCAAGGCTTTGGGTCAGCATGCACTACTCCTATTTCAATTTTTCAAGGTCTGTCATGGAATTATAAGTTTTCTGAATTGAACAACTTAAAAAGGACAGCCTTTCAGGCTCTAGCGCTTTCAAGGAAGAGAAGCTTCTATAACCCTGGAACCCACATCCTCTGTTGCCTTTCTTCAGTAGTCTACAGACTGCTCAAGTACAGAGAAAGAGAATAAAACAAATACTCTGCAGCAGGCTGGAATGAATCAACATAAACACACAGTCATACCATCCTCGGAGCTTAAAAGCCTCTGGGCTATCAGGGTTGATGACAACTGTACTGGAGGACATGACAGACAGGCTTCTACCACCAAAATCAGACACTCGGGCTCCTTTGATGGCTACCACAGGTTGTCTAGAACCATCAAACTGTTCAGCCTGCATGTGAAAAGACAAAGCATTAGTAGCACGCTGCGGTAAAGGTACTGAACTCAAGGTCATAACTTAGAGACCTTGCCAGGAGACCAAATCTCAACCAAATAATCTTACTGTATTTAGAAGATAAGGCTTTAAATGATATCACTAAGAGTTTAAGAAAAGGTAACTAATAATTAGAGATGTAATCCTAACACCCCATTTCCTGGGCAACCAGAGAATCCTTAAGTCATACCACTGGTCTGGGAAAAAAAGGATTGGTCCGCTCCATTAGGAGTTTTACACAAGGATTTTAGAAAGGGAGGTGGGTTATGGGAATGGAGGTTTCTCCAAACAGGAAAAATTTTTTGGTCAGATTAGACTCTTCAGGAGATGAAACAACTCACTTGGCTCAAATGAGCCAAGCCTGTCTACCCTACTACAGTTTAAAAAGTACAGGTGTAGCTATGCTGACCAAATACTTTCCCTTTTCTTTCCATTTTCTAGTTTTAATCTCATAAAGCTGTTTTAATGCCATTCAATGGCCACTGGTTTGTTAGCAGAGCAAAGTCTGACACCGACAAAGAACCCCTTGGCTTGAGAGAGGTTTTGAAGAGCATAGATTTTCTGGACCCCACTCTACTTAGAAAGCAAGGGGAGGATCATGTGCTTAAAGAGAGCAAACGAGCTGGAGTAAGCAGCAGCATTCCCTGTATCCATGAGATGCACAAACAACACAAACTATATCCCGGCAGTTAGGGCAATGACTGTTATAAAGGAGATGCAGATTCGAACCCTAACTGTGCCAGCTGCGAGCCATACAAACCTTCCCCTCACAGCTTATTGTTGTCTCTACTCTACAATCAGATTTAACTTTGTAAAATACAGATGCTGATCTGTCGGAAGAGTTACGCCAGGAATTGATTACCAGTAGCCTCTCTGAACAACCTGATCCAACCTCGAAACTTTGCGATATTGAACTCCAGTTTACTTTGTTTATATCAGCAGATGGTTAATGGTGCTTAGCTATCTACAATATCAGTGCACTTGATCATTTTGCCATAAAGCATCACTGTCGAGCTGGCAGGATCACTCCCATTTTATAGACCGGAACATAAATCCCTAAGTATCTACAACACCGCTGGAAAACAAAGTAGCCTGTTAAAAGGATAAAGAAGCAGTTTACTGCAACTACTCAAACTTTCTATTCCAAGGCTCTAATGGTTTAAACTCCTGATTGGAGACACAGCCTCTCAGCCCCCTAGTTAAGCAGCAATTTATGCAGGGTAACATGTATCCCACCCTACGAATAAAACTCATCTCAAAGGAGACAGCTGTAGCCACTGGCCTTTTCCATAATCGAAGTGCAACTCGCATCCTTTCCCAAACTAGAAGCCTGTTATCTTGTCTTTGGGCTCGAGACACAATGTCTGCAGTTGTTCAGAACACATTAGTCACATCATGTCAGCAGTTTGTCAGAGAGAGGTTAAGAACATCACACCTGAATGAAACCAGACAGTCTTTCACCTTCTCCCTGCCCCCGACCCTTAAGCACCCAGGACGCTGTCTCAGTGCTACCCCCATCCCAATACAGTATTGCACTCACTCTACACAAAGGGACCTTTGCTCAGGAACAGGCAGGAGAGCACTCACCTCGTTCCCCCATAGTGTAGCTGTCACCAGTTTCCCTGATGTGTCCATCAGATGCACGTTCCTCTTTGATACCTCCCTGTTGTTAGATTTTGTTACAATTTTAGTGACATCTTCATAGCTCTTACAAATTCCAATTACATCTGAAAAACAGTTACGATTTAGAGTTACACAAGGGTCACAACTGGGGAATACAAGATCACAAGAGAAGAATTCTGACCTACTGTCGGATTTTTACCTTGTATCCTAGCTCCCTATTCAAATCAACTCTGATATGGAAATTGAGTGTATTATGGTAGGAATGCTCCACTACAGAACCCTTCAGTGCTTTAATTTCGTTGACAAATTCATTAAGATATTCATGAATGCAAGCCTCAGCACATTAGCAAGATGAAGGCATTGTACTATCTTTCCCATCGCATTCTGCCAAAGGACTTCAGCCTTGATCCTGTAACACACACACACTCTCGCTGTTTAAGCACAACTCTCTTAGGCAGGAGGTTTCAAAGTGACTGGAACACAACAAACTGGCTCATGCGTTCACCATAGCCCCGCAACCATGAGCTACAACTTAAACAAGTCTGCACATTTGGGTAGTAAGAGCTAATGCAATCATAGAATGGTTTGGGTTTGAAGGGACCTTAAAGATCATCCAGTTTTAACCCCCTGTCATTCCTTTGTGCTCCCTAAAAATATACCATTTTTACTATTACAGATCTACCTTTAAAATCCCTAGCTGAACGCCTCTGAATCACAGGCATCTTGTGCCTGTGAAACCTGAGAACCCTCGCCCCCACCCAAGCCTCTGATTTTTCCGGAGTACTCTGCCCAACAAATTACAAAAAAACAAACCTCCAATACTTCACAAAGCAAGCCAAAACAGTCATGCAACTTGGACTGGGATGCAACGAATTATGCCAAAATAACTACAGAGATAATTAGATAGTGAAAGAAATCAAGACCACAGAAGGTATGAAATGCACACGTGCTGAGCAAGGACATTTTTCCTTCAGCCCTTTTCTGTGGAAAACAATGGCTGTAGTACAAAAACCAAGTATCATTTACTGTCTTTAAAGCATAGGCTTGAAGAAAAAACATTATATATTGATAGCAGAACAGGATAAAGACATCTTAATGGGAAAACTGCCCAAGGTAAAAGAAGTCTGTAGCAAGGTGGGGGTTGCGTCTCTTCTCCCTGGTGCCTACTGACAAGGGGAAACGGTCTCAAGGTGTTCCAGGGGATATTTCGGTTGGATATTAGGAGGAATTTCTTTACTGAAAGGGTCATCAGGCACTGGCAGAGGCTGCCCAGGGAGGTGGTTGAGTCCCCATCACCGCAGGTGTTCAAAGAGTAGATGTCGTACTTGGGGACATGGCAGACTTGGGACTGGATCGGTGGTTGGACTCAATGATCTTACAGGTCTTTTCCAAACAAAACCATTCTGTAATTCTAATGGCAACCACTGGATATCTTCATTTAAGAGGTCACAACACTCAAAGCACTGTATGCTCACTGCCTCCCCAGTAGTCAAGACATAAAAGAAACACCAGAACTTTAGAGTTTGCCATTTTGCTACTTAGACTGACCCACAATTGAGTCTTTGGGCGTGTTCTCCAAGTCAGCGATGGATACAAATTCAAACTGAACAGATGGAAGATGCTGGGCATCATCACAGGGTACAACTGAAGTCTCATTAGTGAATGTAATCTCATAGTCATTCTTAACAGCTGTATATTGCTTGTTAGCAGTCTTCAAATTGCCTTTGGTAAAATAATATACCTACAGGAGAAAGCAATGAAACAGAGGATATCATCACAAGTCAGACAGAAAATGGATTGTGTGCACATTTAAAATCCTTGCTATGCTGAAGTTTCTCTCTCCTAGCTCGTGTCAGTCTATGAAAGCACAATGCTACTCTACCTTGTTCAATTCGATGAGTGGAAAGAACTTGTCTGCTTGATCATTGAATGCAGTAGCTCTAATCTCACCCTGCAGGAAAATAGGAGAGCTGGTCAAAACTGAAATTCAGCATGAAAAAAATACAAAGAAATCTTTGCAATGTTAAGTGGCATCAGCTCTACAGACACAGCGTGGTCTGCCAGGCTGGCTCCAGGCATGTGAGAGACAAACAACATTCTCCTCGCATTTGTAGCTATAGCTAAAATGACAGATTCCACACCTGACCATCAAATCTCTCATTCAAGTTTCATTACTGTATCTTGAGCTTCAGAACGAAATATAAAGAGCTACATACATCACATCTACACCTCTGAAAAGGTACTCAAAACTGGCATTAATTACCATTACAAGCAAAATAAAATGTAAATATCTCAGGCAGCACCACAAGTCAGCACACAGGATCTTGTCCTGTCTCCCACTCACGCGTGTCAAGTCTTTAAGCAAGAATTAATAAAATTATAAACTTAATAGATATAAATACTGTTTTTTTTAAAAACATTTAAACCCATACAGTATGCACAGAAAACAAACGGCTGATGACAAGACGTTACATTATTAACCTCACACTTTATACTAAACATAATCTAGCAAAATCTTGTTTGGTTTTGCGACAGAAGGCTGTAATTTGATAAGAGGTTTGACAAACTGCAAGTTTAGTTAGATTAACCAGATATCGTTCCTCAAACAAACCACAGATGAAATTCCCTAGTATTACAGTAATTTGTAATCTGATTTCCTCGTGAAAATGAAAGTTTATAATGTAGAGGCAATGCTCCTCTCCATGTTTTGTAACGTGTATCTGAACAAGGAGGAGACCGCTCTCAATCTACAGCAAACAACCACAAACTGCAGTATTAGGTTGTCACTTTCCATAAACAACTATATTTTGAAGCTGCAAAAATTCAGTCACACGCTATAGACTTTGATGAAAAATAATCAGTAATGCTATACATTTAAGACTTCATTCTGGATAAAAACTGGGTCGTTGATGCTGAACTTAATGAATACAGGAACACAAGCCTCAGTCATAATAACAAAAACTATTTCCTATCATACACTTTATTTCCTCTATTCTTTATGAAGGCGTCATCAGCATCTGGCATACATTAGCTTTTTCTCACCATATGACACTTACGCTTTCATCAACCAGCTCTATAGAAAAGAGCTTTCCTTCACCACGGGAGTTGCTCCACGTGCGGATCTGGCCTTTTTGGGTAACACGAGCACAAATGGTCCACCTGAAATTGTGCAAGAAAACACTGTTCTATGCCTTTTTATTTTTTTTTTTTTTTTTAAGAAGAGATTGAATTGACAAATCTTTGGAACTGGAATGTCACTATTTAAAAGCCAGAATCTTTCCACTGCATCTCAGCAACTCTTCCTGCTTTTCCGCTTTCTATTTTAATGGTCTAGACCGTTAAAGACGGAAAGTTGTACAGAAAGCAGCCCGCCATAAAGCACCCAGTATGATAATAGCAGCGAACAATCCTTCGGCATAGAAGCAAGCCTCAAATTTTTTTACTCATCTAGGATACACTTCTCGTGCAGCCATTTGCTTGTTCTGAAAAGCCATCCTAGAACTCAAGAGCTCAATTATAGGATTCGCATTTAACTCGGGTAATCAAATCAGTTTGCATAACTTAAAAATGTCATTCACAAAATAATTACATCCTCATGCTTTTTGAGAGAACAGTAGCCAGAGTGAATAGCTTACTGAGCTGCTGGGGCATTAAGCTACCAAAGAGGAGAGGAAAAAAAAAGAGAAGTCAATTGATTTTCAACTAAAACACTAAAAACCTATCAAGCTCAGCAGGGTAACTTCACTAAGACAATGCAACAGCAAATCTCAGGTTGTTGGAGCGTTGATGAAATTAAAAAAAAAAAAAAAAAAAAAGTAAAAAAACCCAAACAAAAAATACTCCCAAGTCACAAACAAAAATCAACACAAAACCTGTTTTTGTGGAAGTTTTGTTTGATTTTTTAGGATGGTTTTGTTGTTCTTGTTGGTTTTGTTTGTTTGAAGTTAACCAATAAACTTGTAAGAACTCCAAGAATGATTTGGCAGAGATGGATATATGACAAAGCAGAGATGCTATTGTTCCTTCACGCCTGTGGCTGAGCAACACTTGGCAAACCAGGGTAACTCACTTGGACTGGTAGGGGTTCAAGCTGGCAATCGGCACTACTTTGGCCTGCGGCCCCACTGGTGCCTTCATTGAGCTGGGAGCGCTCGCTTTACCAAACTGGTTTGAGGGAGGATGGTACTTCGGAGCAGCAGGACCTTTCAAAAACCACAAAGCACAAAGCATTTCAGTCTTGCAGACAAAAGCTGGGTTAAAACCAACTCCTGGTGCAAGGTCAGGCAGAATTTTTCCCACCATGAAGACAAAGTCACACCCAGCGCTGGGCAGGGACCTAAAGCTTCATTCACTGTGTTACGGGGAACAGGGTGGCTGCAAGATTGTTGGATTGCTTCTCTTCTGGGTCACGGATGTTTTCTAGGCTGCAAACTGAGGCAGAAGAGAACCATCCAGACCTTTAGAGCACTTACACTGCAAGTGGAAATGCGTCAATCCCTTAAATGCGGTCTAAGTGGGAAACAACCAGTAGTCAGCAGTAAGTTCTCTAAAATATGGCCCAGCAAGTTTTATATCCACATCATTTAGGGGAAAAACTAAGAGAGCAACCTGTGATTACCTTTAATTACAGGAAAGAAGAGTTTGTTTGCTGCTGCAGTAAACAAGTGCTAGAATTTTACTATTTCAAAGTACTTTTTAAATGCAGGGGTAAAGAACGCAGACAGGTTAAAGCAGGAACAAGGGCTAGGAATGACAACTTCTTTTGCTTCAAAAAGTCTGCAGGGTGGCATTTAAATTGACTGCCTTTTTCAGCATCTCATTATTTGAAGTCTTCATCAAAAATTGTGTTTATAGATGTACTATCAAATTATTTCAGCCCTGAACCACATGAACTGCTTGGCCTCAGTATTCCAACACCGATAACAAGCCTGTTGATCGCCCCCCAGCTGTGGCCCACTCAAGCATCCACAGAGCTCTGGTTTAACCAGGCAAAACTGCTTCAGATTGGATGTTCAGTTTTCAATGCTTTGTCAAAGTTGTTTCCTATTTATTTAGCTTCGGGAAGAGGAACAGATTTTCTGCTTATTACTAAATCCAAATGTACTGTAGCCTCTTAAGAGAATTCACCTTTTAAAGCTACGGGTTAGACTTTAATGCAGTGTTGCCCATGCAGCACCGTTACAGAAAGAATCCTTTTTAAATCTAAGCTGTAGTTTCACACCGCACAAAACAAAAACCAGAATTCCTGCCCAGGATGGCTCTTACCTGGTACTGAAAAATTGCTGTTTGGTTGCTGGGGTTTGCTGGCTGCTGGGTTTGCTGCTGGAGCTGAAGGACGTTGTTGCCCTTGTCCTGGTAAGCAAATGGAAAGAGACCACATAGTACAGTGGGGAGCACAATAATTAAAACTGCCCTTAAGCCTTTTTTAGGAAATAAGGCTTGCATGAAAAAAAATAATTTAAAACAGAACACACACTAAAATTCAGGTGTTATAAGACATAGTAGCAAGCTATCTGTTGAACAATATTACTATGGTGGAATTTCAGTCAGATCTCTTTCCTCAAGCCACTGCTTTCTACAGAGAAAGAATTCAGGGTTGACAGTTAAGAGGACAGCACTGAAGCAATCTTGACAACCTCTCAGTTTTTGTAGGCTTCTATTGCTCTGACAGGTAGTTTCTGCTACTACCTAACAGCTAAGATGAAAAATGATAAGAGAATTCCCTCTTAAAAACTCAGAAAAGGCAAAAAACCCACCGGGTAAAGTCAAACCTGGAGAGAACACAAGACAAAGACAACATCTGCTATATTTTATTTCCAAATATGAAGATATATGAAGTGAGGGTGATGGAGTCATCATTTCAGCACTCACATAGCATTCACATAGCAGTATATTGCACAGGAGCAAAATGATCCCACAGTAAAGTACATAGGGGATGGACGGCATTTTTTTTAGATTCCAGGATTTTTTCTTGCTTTATGTTGATGATTAAATTACCAGAGAAAGAGCAGAGTGACATATCTAGAGAAATAGTACATGAGAAGACTAATCCACAGTTCAAATCTTTGAACTCCTTTACAGAATTGTCCTATCATTTTGCCTCCAGATGCCTCCAACATTTTAGTCTTTTTGATGCAACTAATTCTTAAGCATCAATTCGCAGGCCTGTGCGGGCAAAGCCCTCCTCATTGCCCAAACCAGGGGGAAGACGGGCAGAGAAAATGGAAAAGAAGGTCAAACCGAGCCCGTGAGCATCACAGGGAACAAAAGCAGAGAATCCCAGAATAGAAGGCAAGAAAGGATGACATGGAAGCTAAGGTAAAGGAGCAGAAGCACCACAAGGAGCCCCTGATGTGGCGTTGCCTGATGTTGTGTAGTCTACAGAGGTAACCCGCTGGTTATTTTTAATCCAAAACAAGGTCCTTGCACAAAAAACAAGCTGCTCCTCTAACTTGCCGCAGTAGAGTCACATCGGTGAACTGGTGACAGCAGTCTCCCTGGCAACGGAGTGACGTCAAACAGCAAAGTGTATTTACTGCAGAATCCGCTAGATGGAGGCGCCCGATTTTACCCTTGCTCAGCTGCCTCGGGTACGCTGAGGACCCAGCCAGGGTCAGCACTCAGCACCTCAAATTAATTTTATATAAGAGAAGGTGGTAAAAAAACCACAATAAGATGTTAAGAGTATAATATGTCTGGGCTGGGAAAGCATATTCAAGGACAACAGGAACATGCAAAGGCCACAGAGACTTTCTTACTTCCAAAGGTTTTTTTCCCTAGGATTTTTTAATTAACACTCCCTCCCCCCCCAAAAAAAACAACAAAAAAAAGAGACCACTACATACATTTAAACACTTGTGTATTAGGAAACACTTGTGTTTTATGAAACATAAAATCCCATTTTTATGGTTGCCTACCCACAGCTTGGTGTTTCTCAACAGCTAAAGAATATATTAACACATCTACGCACGATGTTCAAATACAGAAGAGGCAGAAATACCTCTCCAATTTTCTCACTTGTAGAGTCCAGGGACTCCTAACTTCCAGCAGCTGGTGGCCTACAGATCACTTAGGGTGCTCAGAAAACTGACTCCTCTGCCTGATTTCCACTGTTAGTTTTTATTAGCAGAAGCTGGAAAAACACCTGAAACACCTAATCACAGTTGTGCAATACGCCTAGGTCAGTCAAACCCAAGATTTTTGGCCAAAGACAGCAACACAGCCCACTCTAACGTAACAGCTGCATAACAGCAATTCTGTGCTTCCAGCAATTCGTTACCATGAGGTCCTGCTACAGAGCCACAGTGACAGAGAACCTGCCCCAGAATGGAGAGGCACCATGGAGGAGCAAAAATGCACATGGAAAGAATGGACACCAAAAAGCAACGGTGGGACTGGCAAGAAGAAAGAGTTCAACTGAATACGTAAGTACACAAGCATTTCAGTGCTGACAGATTAATGACAGGAGTTAAAAGCAGAGTTGCAGTTAATTGTCATTGGAAGAAGAAAGTCCAGCGTCAAAGTAATTTGACTGAGACTAATGACAGTAATAACATTATCATCTAGTTTTCTTCTAAGAACTGAACTGCTCAATCTTAATTTTCAATACTATCAGGAAATGCTGCCTGAAAAGTTTCTCTCGTGTGTATTAAGAAGATTGTGTCTCTGGCTTCCTTGTTAGGCAGATTAACCTCCTACTGCTTCAGCATAAGGTGATCAAAAGCCAACTTCTCACTCCATGGGTCCTACTGTGGTATTACAGCCTAGGAAAGAATATTCCTTCATCCTTGGTCTACCAATTACAGATCCGTATTTCAAGTAACACCAAAAGTAGGACTGAACATTCTTTTTTAAATACCTGGATTTTTCATCTATGAAAACCACAAAGTGCTCTTCGATCCTCATCCTGCATTAGCTGAGTGTTCCTCAAGAACAGTCTCTCGATATATAGAGGAATCTAAAGAATCTGCAACCTGAACTACACCTTGGTCGTTTTACCAAGGCCTTCAAGGCAACTCAGATGGCCCTGCAGAGCCAAAAGGCTGGGTTAAGCATATCTAAACTATCATTGTCTTCTTGTAACAAAAAATTTTATATAATATCAAATAAAAGGGTACATAGTCTGCAGGATAACATCAGTGTTAAAATTAAATACACACCACATAAAATTTGACACCTCTTGACCATCTACTGCAAGACAACACTTAATGTGATCCTAAACACGTAACATGTCCAGAAGCATTTAGATTCGAAAACTTTATTGCTAGGTACTTTTCTAAACCAAATGATTAAATAATTGTAATTTTACCAGAAAATATACACTTGAAGGTATATTTTCGGCTCGGTTCTGTAAGATATCACATTTCCATTCGTTTCTAAGCAACAATAAACTGAAAAAACACTATAGTTCACAAGCTCTTGTATCACACAAGCAAGGGAAACGTGAGAAAGACAGAAAACAGTCTGCTCAATAGCTATTCTGAAAATCTTGGTCTCTACAGCAACTGTGGGATTAAAGCATAAAATCCGAGATGTCAACACATTTTTAAAACAGCAATTAGCTAAGTAACTATCGAAGGAACAAAGGAATCTTTAGGCTCATGTAACAAACGCCCCTCTAATTCCCTAGGAAAAAGAAAAGTTAATGAAGAAAGATGTCTTTGCAAAGTCTAATTTCTACTTCAATTAGTAAAGCAGATTTCTTACCAGAATGGCAGTGCACCTACCACACTGCTTGTCCAAAATATCCTAAGAAAATTGTTGCTATTAATGTGTGGTCCCTTAGCAATAAAAATATTAATTCACTTCCACCAGGAAAAGAAATAATTCTTCAAGAAGAGCTATTTGCTGTTACATTTCAGCCATTATCTGTATATACGTCTGTGACAGAGCTGTTCAAATATTTTCTTTAAGTGCTTATTATCCTCTTACTTTTTTATAGATCAGAACTGGAAGAACAAAACCCAATTTTGAACATATCTCAGGGGAAAAAATATATTAATTCAAAAAACATTTCCTTGAGAACTGTAAGCTCAGCACATGAAAATGAAGAACACAGGTACTTATACAATATAATGAAAACAAAAGATTAAGGGCAGATTAAGGTCCACTCAGTGCATCATTGCTCGTCAGCTGGCAGGGCAGGGCAGGAACGGGTGCTTTAGGGAAGTCTGTGTGCTGGCTGTGTTTTCGTATCAGCATCTCATCTATGAACCTTGAGCAATCTGAGTTTTAGTGCTTCCTGAACCCAACATCCACGCAGAGGATGCATTGTTATGTTTAACAGCCTTTAATGGATTTTTCTTTCACATCTAATTGCTTTCTGAACCTGTGCCAATTTTCAAAACCTACCTCAACAAGTTCCGTGATTTAACTCTGCTCTGTTTGGGGTTGCAGCACTGCCTTTGTTTTAAACCACAATATGAGAACTAAAGAGCATCAAATGAACATAGGAAAGAGAGAGACATTCATCATCCTTTATTCATCCCCTCCATGCCATCTTACAGTTTCACAGATCATTATTACATCTTCCTCCTGCTGTTTTCTTTCCAGACAGAAGAAATTAGAATCTATTTGATTACTCATTATGAGGAGACATAGAGCAGCTTCCGCATGCTTACTGGAACTCTAGGTAGAGACCACGGATGTATCAAAAACCTGTCAATGTTATGGTAAGGTACAAATACTTCCCAATATCTTGTAGAGAGTGAGCCTTCGGCCATGGTGTAGAGTTTATTAGAATATGAACAAGACTTATTTTGCATTACACAAACAGAAAGGGTTTTCATTTTTAGCCATTGCTGTTCCAGGCTTAGCAAAGAGGGACTGCTTTTTTTTAAGTGAAAGACACAGATAGCTGAAAGACTACTGTGTTTGGAAAGGAATTTGTTTGCAGAGGACACTCACCTTCATTGTACGGCACCGGGTTGCCAATATTCCCACCAACCTTATCAGCGGTTTTCAGCACATCTACATCCATCAGAATAACCACTCTCCTACAAACACAGGACAGACAGCAATAAAGACTTTCGATCCCTCTGCGAGCCTATCAGATGCTGAATATCCTTTGAGTGCAGATAAGAGAACCAACCGTTAGGGGCTGATTCTTTGGATGAGGCACCTGGAAGACAAAAGCTCTCCACTGTCAACTTAACCTTCTCATGAGGTACAAGTTGGCTTGAAACAGCATCACATTTCATCAGGGACAGCCGATGGCGGGCTGAATGGGCACACAAAACCAGCTTGAAACAACATAGTGTGCTAAAAGAATCAAAACCACGCCAGAATTTACACGAAAGAATCTATCCCTGCCTCAAGTGTTGTATTCCTTCCACAAAAATACGAATAAAAGTAATGTGAACTTCAGTTCATATTCCTCTAGACACATACAGTTTTTATGTGAGCACTTCAATCCTATCCCTTCGTGTTCTGCAGTATCTTATCTACCTTCCCTCAAACTTTCATAAAAAGGAAGACCAGAGTCCACAACACCTCAGTAACAAGAAATCTTCACTGTTTCTCTTCCACAGCAGATAATTTTAGGTGAATTTTAATGAGATTTTGTACAATTTGGAGTATTCCACCTATAGGCTTTGAATTACTAAATCACTGTACTGGGCACATCTGCACCCACTGCAGTCACGTTCCACCAGTTTATGTTTTTGCTATGACTTGTTCTGTGCCCTTTCTCCCCTGCACCCTAACACGGAGTGTTTTCAGACAATCCCAGTCAAAATGTTTGCTCTCTGTTTAGGCACAAACTGAGCACTCGCTAATACCGCTGCCCTTCTGGAGAACCTAGCTTTAAGAAACAGATATACCTTCCATCTTTCAGGCTGTTGACGATGTATCTGTTAACCTGGCAAATACACTGGGCTGACAGGCGTTCCTCTTCCACCAGGGAGTTCAACTGTGTTGCCAACATGAATGCTGCAGAAACAGAAGTGAAACAATTAACATGTGCCAGCCTTAAAATGGGCTGCCATGGCCGGCCACGACTTTTCCAGCCAGACTAATGTTGCATTAGATCTACAATTTTGTCCTTAGTCAACACACCAAAACCAGCTTAGCCACTAATTCACCAAACCTGCACATAAACTATGCTACACTTATTTATAGCCCAAACTTCAGAGCGTGGTAACAGCTAGAATGATCATACAGCAAAGAAGTCAGAGAAAGATTAAGCAAAGATACCTTAAAATCATCTTACAAAAGCAGGTCAAGTTTCTATATTTTCATTCTACGCTATAGCAAGCTCACTGCTTGAAGTTCACAAAGAAGTGCCAGGAGAAGGATTTTGTCCAAATGTTAAAATGCAGTCGCACGCTTTGGAGCCTGTGGTTCCAATAGAAGTCACATTCTCCATCAACACTCATCTCACCACTTTGCACCTGGACACTGGACTGGGAACCTGAGCACCTTCAGTAGCTCTACACTTACAAAAACCTCACTGCAGTTTGTCATACTTACAGGACAGCGTGTTAACCCCATCGCTCATCAACACTCGGTAACGCGGGGGCCCATTTCCTGTAGCGATAGCCCGCGTATTCTGTGCAGACACAACAGATCATTAGCTCTCTGTTGTTCACAAACATTTCAAAACCATAAAGTGAAATTGTTAACACACAGCCTATCTATTCAGCTTCTTTTTGAGTGCTGTTACCAACAGCGTAGCCCAAGCCAAAGAATCATACAATGGTTTGGGTTGGAAGGGATCTTAGAACCCATCCATTTCCAAGCCCCTGCCATGGGCAGGGACACCTCCCACCTGATAAGGCTGCTCAAAATCACGTAAAACAAAGTTAAC
This sequence comes from Neomorphus geoffroyi, assembly GCA_033558235.1. Lineage (NCBI taxonomy): Eukaryota > Metazoa > Chordata > Aves > Cuculiformes > Neomorphidae > Neomorphus > Neomorphus geoffroyi. The sequence continues at coordinate 7,324,364 of JAUMJM010000018.1, forward strand.
CTTGGCTTCTCTGCAGAGAAAGTCTGGCTGCCCATGGAAATGCACACAGTCACTAACAGACTGGCACAAAGAGGTAACAAGGAGTACTCACGATGACTTGCAGCACAGGCTTGGAGACATTCTCCCCTTGCATTATGGCCTGGAGAAAAGAACGAAAGAGCCTCTCAGGAAAGTGCCATCACCACCTCCCTCGGGAAGGCTCCAGGACCCACAGCTGAGAGGGAATCGCCATGGAACGGCCAGAGACACAGGAATGGCTGTCACGGCTGGACCCAGTCAGGGCCCTTCCCGACCCTGGGGACAGGGACCGGGCCGGGGAAGCAGGTCGAGTGACGGAGGACCGGGCCGGGGAACGGGGGCCGGTCCCTCCTGTGCTTCTCCCCATGCTCAGGCCCAGACCCGCACCAGGCTTCCCCCACCGATGAGGCCCGACCCCCCACCTCACCTCACCCCACAGCCCCCAGCGCGGCCCCTCACCGCAATGGCGCCCTCGCTCAGCCGCGCGCTCATGGTCCCGCTCTGCCGCCGCGCTTCACTGCTGCCGCCAAATCCTCCCGCCACCCGCGGCCGTGCCCCCTGCTTCCGGCGCGCCCTGACGTCAGCGCCGCGCGGGACGCTGCCGCGCTCCTATTGGCTGCCGGAGCGCCGTGCGGCGGAAGCGCTGCCGCGCTCGTGGTGCTGTACGGTGGAAGCGCTACTGCGCGCGCTGTGCTGGGCGCCGCCATTACAGTGCGGGCCATGGCGCTGCCGGTGGAGGAGTGGCGGCTCCGCGCCGCCCGGTGCTGGGCCGCGCTGGACCCGGCGCTGAGGGAGCGGCTGGCGGCGGCCTCGCTGCAGGACGCGGTGCTCCTGGGCTGCGGGCTTCTCGGGTGAGCGGCCGGCTGGGCGGGGGGACGCGGGGCGGGCGCGGCGCGGAGTTGACCCGGTGTCCCGCAGCCCCGAGGAGGCGGAGCTGCGGCGGCTGTGCCGGGGCACGCGGGCGGGCAAGGACCCGGAGAGCGCCCGGTGCTGCCGCGAGGAGGGGAACCGCCTGTTCGGTCGTCGCCGGTACCGCGCTGCCGCCAGGCTCTACTCGCAGGTGGGTGGGGAGGGGCCGGGGGTCCCGGGGAGGGGGAGGACCAGGGAGGAGATCCCGGGGGGGGATCCCGAGGAGGAGGTGTCCCGGGTGGGAGGGGGGGGTGGGAGAAGGGGTGTTCCGGGGAGGGACGGGGTGGGGTCATCGGGAGGGGATCCTGGGGGAGGAGGGGTCCGGGTGAGGGGGATCCCGGGGGGGAAAGAGGGGACCGGGTGAGGGGGATCCCGGGGGGGAAGGAGGGGTCCGGGGGGAGGGGGTATCCCGGAGAGGGGAGGGGGGGTCTGGAGGCGGGGGGGGAATCCTGGGGAGGGAAGGGGGATCCCGGGGAGGAGGGGTCCTAGGTGGGAGGAGAGGTGTTTGGGGGGGGAGGGGATCCCCGGGGATCGGGGGGCGCCGTGCGGGAAGCCTGGGGAGGAGCGGGGGTTCCCGAGGAAGGATACCGGGGAGGAGCGGTGGGGGTCTCGGGAAAGGAGAGAGGGGGATCCCGGGTAGAAGGGAGTCTGGGGGAGAGGGGTGTCCTAGCAAGGGGATCTCGTGAAGGGGATCCCAGGGACAGGGGTGGAGGGGGGCCCGAGGAGGGGCAGCTGCCTTGAGGAGGGGATCCCTGGGAGGGGAGGGGTCCCGGGGAGGAGTCTGGCAGACTCAGCCTGGGGAGGGAGAGGAGTGTGTGATCCCAGTGATTGGTCTGGCAGGCCGAGCATGAGTGGTGTCTGGGATGAGAGCATCCCCGGGAGGGGGTGGCCCTGAGAGGGTCCCATTGAGGGTCCCTGATCCTCCAAGGCAGCCGCTCTCTGATCTCCCCAGGCAGCATCCCACGAGCTCCCCAGCAGCCCCGAGCTGTCAGTCTGCTTCGCCAACCGCTCCGCTGCCCTCTTTCACCTTGGGTACTTTGAGGTAAGCGATGATGAGGCCCATGGCCACCCTCCCTCCAAATCAACCTGAGCTCCTGGGTGCCCCTTCTGCACACCCTGAGGCCTCCCGTGTGGCAGGAGAGAAGACTGGGACCAGGAAGAGCCCAAGCAACATCCAAGGTTTTACAGTGTTTGCGCTCGGGGTTTCGGGTGGGTGATCATGCAAAGCACACAGTAACAACCGTTCGGTTGCTGTAACAAGAGGCTGTAGGACCCAAAGCAGTGTTTAAACCTATCCATCATTACTTAAACTTCCTAAAGGGTTCCTGGTTCTTGTCTGTGTCAGGAGGCTTTGCTTGGCCAGCAGATTGGCTGCACACACGGAATTTGCTAATTAACATAGTCTTATTAAAATAGTCTGTGTCTTAGGAATAATAAAAGAGCAGCTGCTTTTCAAGTACATTTGAAAGGCCTTGTCTTTGTCTCTAGGTTTGCCTGGAAGATATTGCCAGGGCTGAAAGTCATGGCTATCCAGACAGGCTGCTGCCCAAGGTCTTGCTGCGGAAAGCTGAATGCCTGCTGTGTTTGGAGAGGTTACAGGATGCAGCGGCCGCCCTCAGTGCGGTGGAGGATAAAATCGCTGCGGATGGGATCCTGACTAGTCCTACGCACAAGGCACTGCTAAAAAAGATAAGTCAGCTGAAGAATAAAATACGTGAGAAAGAGAGCTGTCCAGAGCGTGCACGAGAACCATGTGGTGAGATTCAAAGACAGTCAGAGATCTGGGAAGAAAACGACAGTATTTCAGGCGCATCTTCATCTTTGAGCTTGAAATTTGATGCAGAGAGAGGACGTCACTTGGTGGCCTCCCAGGATATCCTGCCAGGACAGAGCCTGTTGAAAGAGGAGGCCTTTGTAAGCGTGCTTTGCCCAGGGGAGAGCCTTCTGCTGGACAGCGATGAAACAGCGTGGGACACTCAGGTCACTAATGCAGATCTTTATTGCCACCGTTGTCTGAGGCAGCTCTTAGCCTCCGTGCCTTGCCGTGGGTGCAGTTATGCCAAATACTGCAGCCAGAACTGTGCAGACGTGGCATGGGAGCAGTATCACCGGACAGAGTGCTCCCTGGGAGCACTACTTCTCACATTAGGGGTCTTCTGCCACGTTGCCTTGAGGACTGTCCTACTGGCAGGATTTGCAGAAGTTAGCAGGCTGGTGGAATGGTCCCACGGTGGTGACAAGGACCTTCACAACCCTGAGACAAGATGCAAACATTTCAGTGAGGCACCAGATACGAGAGCTGGTAGTAGAGATATCCCTGGTTGTAATGACACTGGTCAATACCAGAGCTCTTACCAAGCTGTGTTCAACCTTTTGCCGCACGCTGAGAAGCACAGCCCTCAACATAAGTTCCTTTGCGTGCTGAGTGTAGTAGCTATCTGCAAACAGCTGCAAGAAGCTGATCTCGAGGCTGCTGCTTTGAACCAGGAATCATCTGAGAAGCGATCCAAACAAAAGGCATGTGAGAGAACATCTGGTGAACTGTCTCCAGAGCTGACGATTATGGCAGAAGCAATGCTGAGGCATGTGCTGCAGCTGCAATGTAATGCGCAAGCGATCACTGTGATGCGGGAGTCGGGTAAGATAAAAGCTTGTAAGCCCTTCCCTGTTGTCCTTGCTAATCTAGCTTGTGTAAAGTGGAGAGAGTAAATTATCACTTGCACAAAGCTCCCGTTGCAGATGGGAATGACTTGCTTAAAGTTTAATGGCCCATCCCATGCTTGCCTGTTCTCTGGTGCGCGTGCAGAGCGTATTTAGCTATTATTTATCACAGCGATGTACCGGCAACGTGTCTTGCTTCCATCTGCAATTGGTCACAGTGCCCTTTGCATAAGTTGCGTGGGTTACTGAGCAACCTACTTGTTTTTCCTCTGTCTTTAGAGTCCGGAGATGGTGCTGTTGTAAATAAGAAGCCTGTGCGCCTGGCGACAGCCTTCTTTCCTGTCCTCAGCCTTTTGAACCATTCGTGCTGTCCCAATATCAGCGTGTCATTTAGTGGGACAGCTGCCACTGTCAGGGCATCGCAGCCAATCCCAAGCGGCCAAGAGATTTTCCATTGCTATGGTAAGTATTAACTCTCTGTTTGTCTCAAGGCACAGACATTCTTTCACCTCTACTTGGTATGCTAACAGATTACTATTAATATCATATTTCCCAGTATATTGTTGCTCAAGTCTTTGTTTATGTTTAAGCCTTGATCAAAGATACCAAAGCAAGAGTTGATCTCCTGAGCCAACTCTTCTGTTTTCAATTTCCAGTTAAGTCCTTTCCAAAAGATGATTTATTCAGTTACAACTGTAACAAAGATAGATTTAGTCTGATGTTACAGACTGTACCTGTTCAGTGATTTCTACACTTGCCATCCATTTGCAGGGCCGCACCGATGCAGAATGAAGGTTACTGAGAGACAACAGCTTCTTAGTCAGTATTTCTTTGAATGTCGCTGTCAGGCGTGCCTCGATGAGTTGGAGTCTGATGTCAAGAGTGTGGTGTCCAGGAGAAACTCATTCTGCTGTCCTAGCTGCCAGGCTTCAATGCAGGTAGTTCTTCTGTAGCTATGATTTTATAACCTTATTGGGATGCGTAGTGCTTGGGTCTGGGAAGGTTAAGAGCTAAAGACCTCAGTCCATGACCTCTGCTCAGAAGGCAAAAGCCCCTGTAGGGTCAAGACAGTATCTCACTGTTCTTAGCAGTTTCTTGTAATGTTCTTGCATATCAGTCTTCCATCTTTATAGGGTAAATAATCATAGAATGATTTGGGTTGAAAGGGACCTCAAAGTCATCCAGTTCCACCCCCCTGCCATGGACAGGGACACCTCCCACTGGGTCAGGGGGCTCCAAGCCCCATCCAACCTGGCCTTGAACACCTCCAGGGATGGGGCAGCCACCATCACTCTGGGCAACCTGGGCCAGGGCCTCCCCACCCTCACAGCCAAACATTGCTTGCCCAGATCTCATCCACAACTCCCCTTTTTCAGTTTAAAACTGTTGTTCTTGTCCTGTCCCTGCACTCCCTGATCAAGAGCCCCTCCCCAGCTTTCCTGCAGCCCCTCTCAGCTCTCAGTACTGGAGGCTGCTCTAAGGTCTCCCCAGAACCTTCTCTTCTCCAGGCTGAACAACCCCAACTCTCTCAGCCTGTCCTCATGGGAGCTGCTTTTAACAGCAGTTAAAATCCCTTTGAACTTGCTGAAGGAACCTTAGAACTGTCATGGAGATAGTTAGGAAAGAAAACGGAGACCTGGAGTCTAGAACAGAAGGTGTCCATGCAGGGGCTGCAATCAGAGAGTCATGCTCTCTGTGCTTCACGGAACGGAAATGAGAACAGTGTGTAATGCGAGTTGGATGGGGAGAAGTCAACGTAGTCTGCATTTTGTATGAACATTAGTCGTGTACCACGTGGCCCTGCTTTGACCTGATGAATAGCTGCCATCATTGGAGCTATTCCTGGAAGTTCCTCATATAATTGAGTAAGCTAATAGCAATTTACAAGCGAGTCACTTTGTTTGATGAATGCAATAGAGAAACAATTTAGCATCTCTATAACACAACACAGAGATAGGAGTGATGGAAAGTAAGCCTTGAGTTGAACATGCACAGGAATGATCACATGGATCATTTCCACAGGGACAAGATGTGCTTTGTTGTTCAAATGAAGCTTGTGCAACCTCAGTCAGCAGAGAGAGCCTGTCACGCCGTTTATGGGACCTTCAGCAACAAATCAAGAAAGCATTAGAACTGCTAAGAGACGGCAAGGCTGGTAAGGCTCAGCTTTCTACTTTTTAAGGTCAGCAGCTGAAGAGGGAGATGGAGTTCCAGCCATGAGATGGCACTGTTGGGTATTTGGTTGGGGTCTTCTGGCTTGGAGCCTGGTGTCCCCGGGGACTTGAACTTTAGGTTTTTTTATACCCCTGATCCGGGTGTTAATCTAAGTCACACGTTGTTCCATGGTAACTAAAAGAACTCAGGGTAACATTGGAGTTAGGCATCCCCAGGCCTTGCTTTCCTGGAGTGAGTCGAGCCAACGCTGCGTTAGAATAAGCAAGGTTGCAGATGAAGGCAATGTTGAATCCTAACCAAATCCAAATCCAGCTGTGTAAGATGCAAAGATGAAATTGGACTGATTTTTATTTCATGGCTCACGGAAAGCTGGAGGCTGGCCAGTAGGATGAATTTTATACCCTCTTTTGTTACAGATCAGGCTATCAAAATGCTCTTGAAGTGTCAGATAGATGCTGGAAACTTCTTGTCTCCAGAGCATTTGCTGATGGGAGAGATGGAGGATCATCTGGCACAGGTCTATGCTACTCTGGGTATGTCTTCTCATTATCTTTAGTTTTCTGAATGTAGTATGGATGGCCTTTTCTCAGACTGGCCCTTTCACTTTTCCCCTACTTCTTCTCTCTAATTCTGACAGCAGGGCTCTCAGAAAGACTGCCTCAGCCAAAACTGCTACCCCAGCAGCCAGCGAACGCTAATAGTGATCTCATGTTCTTGTAGATTCCCTCCCCTGGTTCTGAGGCCAGCAGCCTCCCATGAATGCTGTGGACATGGCTCATCACATTTTGCATAACGCTGTCAGATTCTTCGGGTGGCAGTAGCTCTAGCAAGTAATTTATTCATGACTCATTTCTTCTGTTTCGGTTTGGTTTTTTCCATCAGGGAAGTGGCAGGAAGCAGCCAGACACCTGGAGAGGAGCATTGAGATTGTCCAAATCCATCACGGGCCATCAAGTGTAGAAATGGGTCATGAACTTTTCAAGCTGGCACAAATTCTCTTCAATGGGTAAATACACTTCCGTTCTCTGCCCCTTCCCTGCACCGCTCCTGGGTGTCTGACGTGATATCATGGCCCTCAGCACCTCGCAGGATGTCTCACACGAGCCTGGCCAGTCTGGCACAGGTACAAAAGCTGGCCATGACTCAAGTGCAAGGTCATTAACCTCACTGGGGTTCGCTTATGCGTCATGGTTCTCTCTGGACCCATTTCTTTGCTTCATGCCTGTCTATTCTTTTCTTCTCCTTGGATCCATTTATTCCCTGTCCTGTTGTTTTACTTGGACAACCAGTCAGCCTTGGTGTTTATATCACAGTTTTGTAATGTTGCTGACATCTTTTCAAAGGGGGACCTAAAATTCCCTTTCTGTATTTTGGCCCCCTTTTGGCAAGCAAATCCTCTGACTGCTTCTGAAAATCTTCTCACACCACCTCCCTTTAAATGAATTAATTCTAGCAGGAGCTGCAGTGAGGAAGTAGCGGGTACCTGTACTCAATTGTTGAAGGTTTTGTCCATGTCCTTGGCTTTTTTCCCCTCCCTCCTTCCTTTGCATGCTATTTTCCTGGTGCTGAAAGGCAGTGGAGGCTACTGTACCCATTAACAAGCTTAGCTTTTTGTTGAAGAGGGGTTAAAGGTTGTGTAGGTGAAGGAGCTGAAGGAAATATTTTGTGTACCCTGTTCTTATTCTCTTCCTATTTCAGATTTGCAGTTTCTGAAGCTCTGAGCACGATTCAAAGAGCAGAGGAGATTCTGTCAGTGCACTGTGGTCCTCAGAGTACTCAGATCCAGGAACTACAAGAGATGAAGACCTGTCTGTTAGAGCTTCCCAGAAGCATCCTTCAGAGGACTTAATTTCCCTGTCAAAGGAAGCTGCAGTGTGATCTTTCATCAAAGCTAAGTTTCATGTGGTAAGGTAGTCACATAGTACGAGCTGGAAAATCATGTGTAACAACTTGAAGGAAATCTGAAATGCTCTTTAGTGACACTGTTGTAAATAAAATGACCGATTCTAACATATGAGGGGTCTGTGTGTGGTGTGGTGGGAATAGAGGCTGTTATATAATTTCTGCACAAGGGTTTGAAGCAAATGTTTGAGGTGCATCTGTATGCATGTGTTCCTAGAGATGTGAATCTCCTGTGTGAGATACTCTGATGGTTATGAACTTGCAGTTATCCAGACCACACTACCCTGTATTTCTAATTATATGAAACACTTTTCTTGCCAGTGTGAAATGTAAATGGTTGGAATGGGTGAGGCAGCTGGCTGGGAAGTGCAAACTTACCAGCTGTAAGAGGGGGCACTGCTGAACCTTGAAGGCTACCAGCATAGACCTGTTGGTGAGGGATTCAGTGTAAACAACTGGCATCAGGTTGGAAGACAGAATAGGGAAATCACCAGGTGATGCTTGCATATAGGATGTGCCACTGCATTGCAGCACATCTGGGGAAAGTGGGAGTGTGAAGGTGTGTGATGCAGGCAGTCTTTCAAGGGACAATACTGGGGCTTGCTGAGATTAATAGCAAAAGCTCTTTTATTGCAGCATGAAGGCATAAGATTTGCAAATTGTGTCTCTGAGCAGCAGAGCAGGGAGCCAGTATCCCTCCCAATACCACCCTTTCCATTTGGGCCCTGCAATTACAGGTTATTGTGAAGGGATCTAAACACTCCTGGGATCCAGGATCTTGCCGATAAAGAGGAGGGTTCCAGTGGTATCATCTCTCAGTACAAGAAGGAAAGGTCTGTCCACATGATATTCTATGGGGAAGGTCAGACGAGCAGCATTCACCGCAGGATTGGGTGTGGATCTTTCCCCATCTTCACTAAGCTCCAGAACTGCCTTGTGTTGCACATGAGAGAGCTTAATCGGTTTGACAGAAATCTTGGTAAAATCAGGTGATGCAAAAAGTGATTGGAGTCCTGGAGGAAAGAAAGACAATTCCATTAGCTAGAAGCAGATATTGCAGGTTGGGCAGCAGTACTGCTAATGCTGTGATCCAGGAGGGCATGTAGCGGCTCTGGCAGAGCTTACGAGGGGTAATGGGGAGAAGTAGCTTCTGTTTGTACTGAGCTCCTGCCTCTCAGCCTCAGAAGCTTTGCATGAGCTTGGTGGAGAGATCTGACAATAAGTTGAGGAGTTCTGGACCGAGGTGGTTTAGTTGCTGGTGAATTCTCCACAGACTAAGCATGACCTAACTTATAGCCTACCAGCTTCACATTCTTCTAAGAGCAGGAGGCAACTTGCCCGCTGCTTTGAGCCCTGGCAGTCTTGTAGAGGATGCGTGATATACGTACTTGTCTCCTTTAGAGTGCTACCAAGGGCCTCTTCATAATTCAGCTTTAGTTTGGGCAAGCTTAGCACAGCGTGGACCGTCTTCAGCTCCTTGTCTACATCATGGACAAACTCAGAAGTAAGGCTTTCCTCAATCAGACTCATATTCTGGGTCACTTTCGTAGGCAGGAAGAACATAGCACTGATTCCCTCTGTCAGTGGTAGCTGGGCAATCTGGAAAGCCAATTAAAAATGAGAAAGGATCACATCAATAATAAACAGTTTACCCACCCCATACCAGGCACAACCCTGAATCTCGACCACCTGGTCAGCCTTTCCAGTTAACATTTTGTCATCTTCCGTGTTTGCTTTTGTTGGACTTGATGCTCCTCAACCCCTCTGGTGCCCAGGCTTTCATCAACCCATGCCATGCTCTTTCTGCTATTACGTGGCAAGTGCTTGCTCTCTCTGAATGCTGTAATGACCTGCAGTATTGCTTTGGGGATTCTCAGCTGGAACACCTTTGAGCTCATGCTACAGTGAAAGATTTGTTGAAAGAAGTGACAATGGAAAAGTTATGAGGAGTGTGCCCTGCCCTTCTTGCCCAACTTTAGGTCATGCAGTACAGGCTAGCAGGACCTGTGTGTTATTTAAATTCTGGACTAGGATCCTGCATTCAGTTCTAGAGTCCTTAGCACAGGAAGGAAATGGAGCTGTTGGAGCAAGTCCAGAGGAGGCTATGGAGATGATCCAAGGGCTGGAGCACTTCCCATGAGGACAAACTGAGAGAGTTGGGGTTGTTCAGTCTGGAGAAGAGAAGGCTGTGGGGACATCTTAGAGCAGCCTCCCAGTACCGAAAGGGCTCCAGGAAAGCTGAGGAGGGGCTCTGGATCAGGGAGAGGACAAGAACAACAGTTTTAAACTGAAAGAGGGGAGTTTTCGATGAGATCTTGGCAAGAAATGTTTTGCCGTGAGGGTGGGGAGGCCCTGGCCCAGGTTGCCCAGAGCAGTGGTGGCTGCCCCATCCCTGGAGGTGTTGAAGGCCAGGTTGGATGGGGCTTGGAGCTCCCTGATCCAGTGGGAGGTGTCCCTGCCCATGGCAGGGGGTGGAACTGGATGGGCTTTGAGGTCCCTTCGAGCCCAAACCATTCTGTGATTCTGGGAGTGCTTGTCACTTGGCCAGTGTAGAAGTAGGATATTCTAAGAATCAACACATTGCCTTTCAAGATAGGGATTGCAAAACCAGCCTGATGGGAAGAGCATGGCTGCCGTCTGGAATGGGTTAACTGGTAAGTGTCGCTGAGCCTGTTGCTCAGCAGGTTTAGGAGACCTTGTGCAATATTTGCTCTCTGACCTTGCAGTTGAGTTCTGAGTCGAAACCATATCGCAGTATGGCTTTGGGGTCTGACATCATGGACACCTTCACCGTTCTGTCCTCATCCAGGTGGAAGTCCTTCAGGGCAGTCTTCTTGGTGTCAAATTTGGTTTTCCATGTCCCTGTTTTTTAAAAGATAAAATGAAGGATTTTCTGGAATAATAGCATATGAAACTGGAATTGTGTTTGTGGCTGAGTGATCTTGTTCTTTATAGATACAGTATTTGTGCTTTAAGGGTTGAGCGATGATAGAAATGGAAGTAGACAGATTGGACTTACTGATTTACCGCCTCTTTGGCCCCTCCTTTTCATCTGAGAATTGGCTAAATGGGAAATAAAAAATCACGCCAGTGTATGGGTGGAGTTGCTGTTGGGGAGTTGATGTCTACTTATGTAATTACAAAACTATTTTAAAGGGTAACTATTGTGTCAATGCGTATGAAGTGCTTCTCTCCCCGCCCTTTATTTTGCTCCTTGTCTCTAAGCAGTAATTTCCCAGGACACTGGCTGTCAGCATGTTCTAGAACAGCTCTCAGTATCTCAGTCCATTCTCTCTACAGTAGTAAAAATGCTCAGTAGCTGAGCCTTCCCTAAATTGCAATATTCTGCCTCTTGTGGAGTTTTGTGAACTTAAACTTTCTTCTCTGGGCTCTTACTGCAAACAGGTCAAGATTCAGCTTCACAAGAGTAATAATTCCTACCTCAAGGACTATTTCTGTTGAGGTGGTTTGCATTTTTTCTTCTTTACTGAGCATTCTCAAACACTTCCTTACATTTTGTCTCCTTGGCAGTCTGTTTGCTCTGCTGAAGGGAGAGCATTCCTTCGCACTTCTTCTAACGTGTGCTTATAGACCATTTCGGTAACCCAGTATGCAACATTCTTACCCTTGAAGAAAGCAGCCCCAGCAAGAAGAATGCTGACATCCATGGGCATCTCCTTCATAAACCGCATAATCCTCCCCTTTGTCTGCTGCCGTACCCAGTTGTTGATTTCTTGGAGGTCTAACTGGGTGTTGCCACTTAGTGCCCTCAAACGCATCTTGTAGGACTTCTCTAGTTGGCTGTGAAAACCAGGCTTCACCCTCAGTCCTGGGAACAAAGAGATCAATATTGCAACTATAGCTCCCTTATCCAAACAATCTCAACGCAGCAGATTGCAATCCAAAGCCCCTCAGGAATTCTCTCATAAGGCATCGGTGGCTGTGTGCGTACAGAAAACTGCTCTGAAGAAGGAAGATGGAAGGCACATGGAGGAAACTGATCCAAATCCTATAGCCACCCAGGCTGAAATATGCAATAACTCCCTCCTGAAAAGTAAAGAAGGGAGATAAGAACAGAAGGTTTGGACACAGCTATTCCTACATCAGTCTTTCTTCTTTCTCCAGCTCGCTTTATGAGCACAGCTTACTCAATCTATTGGATTCCTGGAACCAGTAGGTTCCAAAAGACAGCTCTTAGCTTTTTCTGCAGATGTTTATTGCATGCTGAAAGCAGACATTTCAAATAGTTCTGTGAGGAATTAAACAAAGGAATATGGCTGAGTGCTATCGCAAGTAGAAAATGTGATTTGTGATTCCTGGAAGCTAGCAACACCTGCCAGGAAACCTGGAGTGAAGGCAAAATTCTCAGCAAGTGTCTTCTAGGTCTTTGGCATGAGCTTCTCTGTCACCAGTGCCTTTGTGTGTGCTTGTGTCTAGTCTTTTATTTATGTGCACACAAACTTTCCAGGCTTTTTCTGGAGCAGCAACAGCATTCCATGCACTGTCTGTGTCCTGGCTCAGCAGTGTGTCGAGCCAAGGCTGCTAGTGCAGTTTTATTCAGTGTGTTCTACTTGCTACGGGTCATTTAGGTACGTTTTGATAGAGGGGAAGGAGGACTTTTACTTTTCTCCAAGATGATACGGGAAGCGCTTTTCATGCTTTTCTCTGGTCCAGTCACGCTGGTCAGTAGATCTTTGTAAGTGTTGTGGACCTCAGCTTTGTTAAGGAGATCGTAGAAGAGAGCACGAGAAATCACATCTTCTGTTCGTTCTCCAGCCCCTGATGATGACAAGGACAACGGTGTAAGGGAAGGCCTGTCAAGCCAAGCAATGCCTGAGGAGAAGGGAGAGGAACTCACCAAGCGAGAGACCAGAAAGTGCGGTAGCCAGGCTTAATGGAGACAGTAGCACGTTGGCAGTGGCTGTGCGGCTGGATTGCTGACGGTACAGATCATAGCCAAAGTTGGAGACTGCAGCTGCCAGCTTGTTTACAGGGCTCTTATAGAATGGGTCTTCCTCTTCGACCTCACCAGCGTTCGCTCCATCAGCGGTGGCAGGGTTCTAGCAGGTACAGGTGTGCAGTTCACAGGGGTGGGTTCAGTTGTGGTAAACATTTCATAGAATCATTGAATCATAAGGTTGGAAGAGCCCTCTGAGATCACCGAGTCCAACTGTGCCTGTCCCTACTAAACCACATCCCTAAGAAACTCATTCACCTGTTTTTTTAAACACCTCCAGGGATGGCGACTCCACCACCTCCCTGGGCAGCTGTGCCAATCCCTGACCACTCTTTCAGTGAAGAAATTCTTTCTAATGTCCAGTCTGAACCTCCCCTGGTGCAACTTGCAGCCATTTCCTGTTGTCCTCTCGCTGTCACTAGTGAGAAGAGACCAGCACCCACCCCATAATTTCAAAGGAAAGCAATCACAAATACTCCCCTATGAGCCACAGAAGTGCTGGCTTAATCTTGCTGGTAGAGCGTAGGAACAGTGACTTGACTTTAAAGCATCCCAGTAAAGCCGAAGGCAGCGCTTAGATTGGAACGCACTATTTCTGCCTCCTGGTCATCCCCTGATGTAACTAGTGTGGTTTTATCTAGGTAAAGCAGGAGTTAGTCTCATTATGTTGCTAAATAAAATCCTAGTAACTTAGGAGGGTAGTACTTAATCCTTCTATAAGATTCTCTAAAATTAAATTGCCTGCTCCAAGTATCTCTCCCTCATTCTCTGCTGTTGTTTCCTACTCACCTGCTCAGCAGCCGAGTTCTGGGATCTGCTTGGGACAGTTAAGAGACCCAGGATGAGGAGAACCGCTGGAATCTGCATGCCTGAACCTACAGAGTAAGAACATGACCAAGGTAGTTCGAGCTACTGAGCGAATACATCTCTGCCACTACTGTTCGTTGTACCTGGTTGTGACAGAAGCTGCAAAGACACATGCTGCTGCCTTGTCCTTTCTAACTGTGAAACACACACCTGATCTGAGCTGGGTTTTCTTCTTCTCCAGTTTGAAGTGCTCAGCCAGCCTGGCCCCAGTGACTTTGACGTTGGGCGAGCACACGTTTGGGTGTGCCTGAGCACAAAAGCAGATGCATGTGGCCCAGACCACGCTGATGATGGCAGTTACTGAGTGCCGAGGTGCAGAAAAGCACTAAAGCATATCTTCTGAGGTTTAGACTTCCAAAATTCAATACTTCAGCATTTAGAAAAGGTCACAAATACGTGTTGTTGAATGGGGCAGAAGGCAAAAACTGGCTACTGCTCTGCTATGCCGGTTACCTGCTTTGGGCAGTAGTTTGTTTTGTTTCTGTATCTGGAAGGCTGTACAGCCTGTATGAATCCTTTGCTTCTTATTTGCAGTTCTATATAATAAAGTAGAAGAGCTTTCTTAGAGATTGGAAGGAGATACCTAGTGCTGGGGCAAGTCTAGAGAAGAGGTGAAAGACATAACTTATGGGGGTGGGATAAAAGTACCAAGTTCCCCCAAGCTGTTAAGCTTGTTCCTTCTGTAGAATCCACTTCTAGTCACTCCGGTATTGGCATATGTGGCACTTCCAGACAGATCTGTCTGGTCCAAAGGGCAGTGTGTAACCCAGGGTTTCGCTGTGGGTAAATCGGAGCTGCTGCAGACGCGTCATGCCCCTGCGAGCAGACACCACGGAGGCTGGTCTGAAGCAATATTTATATAGATTCCCAGAAATTAAAAGAAGAGGGCTGTATTTAACTAACCCCAGTGATCCAGGCACCCAGTGAAGCTGGAGAAAGAACATGTGTTTCAGATTAACTTCAACTGTAAAGAAAATATGCCTGCTGGTAGAAATACAACTTAAAGCCACGTGGCTACAACAGCTCCAGTTCAGGACCCAGTCCGTTCAGGCAGAAATTTTACATCAGTAAAAGGCAAGCTTGCCGTTTCCCTTTCTTGCCAAAACCCTTTTCTCTACCTTGAAGAAAAAGGTGTCACAGTGGAGGGTTTACGTTTTCATCTATGTTTAGAAAGCGTAACAAAGAAGTGGTCCCTCTTTTTCCCTGTGCATTTGCACCTGGTGATCTGCTGCTCTCCTAGATGTGGAGTAGGTGAGATACAGAATCACAGAATGGTTTAGGTTGGAAAGGACCTTAAAGCCCATCCAGTTCCACCCCCTGCCATGGGGGCAGGGACACCTCCCACTGAATCAGGGGGCCCCAAGCCCCATCCAGCTTGGTCTTGTACGCCTGCAGGGATGGGACAGCCACCGCTGCTCTGGGCAACCTGGGCCAGGGCCTCCCCACCCTCAGTGGAACACTCTGGTGCAGAAGATGTGTATCAAGAGGATTTTCTATACTGGAATGAAGGAATGCGTTTGGTGGTGTGATACTGGATGCAATGTTGAGGTTGCTCATGTCATTGCAGTTTTACAATGAATAGGCACCGTGTACAAAGAGAGATGACAGAAGCCCTGTATGAGTCTAAGTTAAGCAGATCTTAGTGAGGGGTTTGTGAGGATGCCTGCACCAAGCAGTACTCTGGCATGCTGAGAGGGAGAGGTTTGGCCCTGTCCAGTTCAGAGATGAAGGTTTTCCATGGAGCGTAACCTTTTCTCTGAAAAGAAATAATCATCTCAACCTCTGCTTCCAACTACACTGAGCTCTGGGGAGCATGAAAGCGGAGATTGGTTTTGCAGAATCGTATTGTTTTTGCCAGCACTGTCACCAGCTTCATATTTCCCCAACTTTGCCAAAAAGCTATTTCCATTTTAGAAAGACAAAGCCTTTTGCGTTTGAATTGGCCTGAACATCTGGATTCTATTTGCCTGTCTCTCAGCACACAGCCAAAAATACAGAGAAAAGAATTTGGTTGAAGCAGAGGTGGGATGGTTTCAGGCATGATGTTGAGATCTGTGGCTGCCTTTAACGAGAAGGAGCAGCAGTGTGCAGCGTGTGATGTTACAGTCAGGAAGGTACAGGAAGAAAGCTTTGAGAAATGAGCTGAGAAGGAGCTTTGTGTCTGGGAGTTGTCTATTTGTGAAGGCCTGCAGGTGCAAAGGACATATTTTACTGTCCATCTGCGGTGATACAAGTCTCACATCATTTATAAAGGCTTCTGATTTAGGGGTGCTGTAAAACATCACCCACGAGTTCAGGCTGGTCGCTGTCATTGCTCCACCCCATAGCACTAACTCTTTCTGAAGCATCTTGCAACTGCTAACTCTTCAAGGTTTGACTATCACCAAAATCATTACTGTCACAAAGAAAAAGCATGTTCCAGCTACAAGAGAAAGTCAGAAACCCACCCCAGTTCCCAAGCACAGTTCAGCCCTGGAGTCAAAAAGATGCCTGAGGTTGCTGGTGACTCCCAGCCCTTGGTGAGATCTCTCATTTGGTGGGAATCCCACCCTTTAACACCTGCTGAAGAACCATTCTTCCCATTTCCCAGGTTCTCTGATTGCTCCCCAGCCCCTTCCCTCTGCTCCCCTGGCTGCTGGTATTGAGCAGGGTGAGCTGCCCCTTACCTTGGGCTCCCCTCAGCCGCTGCTTCCCAGGCTCCCAGCCTGCTCCAGTGGAGGACAGTGTGGGTTTGGTGCAGCCACATCTGCTTTTTGCTGCTTCCCCCAGCCCAGCCTTCCTCAGGCTTCAGGTTACAGCTTCCCAGGGCTCTCTTAAAGTGCTCTGCTCCCATTTAGCACTGCTGCTCCCCTCCTGCTGAATTGCACTCATTTTTTTCACTCTGCCTTCCGAAACACATCTGCGCCATCTGATAATGATGGTCCAGCAGGTAAAGCATGGGGTGGAGAGGGAAATGCTCCCTGCCCGCAGTTTTGCCATGGTTCACATGAGGGAATTTCTTCTGTCTCTGAGGTATGGTTAGTGCAGCAGTTTTTAATAGATTTCTGCCCAAGATTTAATGGGAGAGGCTTGTAAAGTGGAAGCAGGATTCTATACTGTTTGAAGTAGTTAAGGGGAAGGCATTCAGAAGTGGTTCTGTCCAGTGATAGTTACTGGTTAACAAGAAGTCATTAACGTAACTGGCTTAAAAGTTTTTGGCCCAAATGAGAGAGACTGAAAAGCAAAAGGGTTTTGGTAAAAAAATATAGTTTAACAGAATGTTGTAGGAACTTACAGAACGATAAATGATCTGGAGAAGGGAAAGGGGCCAAGGAGTTTCATTGTTTTATGCAATAGAGGACAGTAATGGAGTGCCCGTCAGTGCACATTGAAATCAAGAGAGTGTATTTTTGTAAGTATTAAACTCTAAATCTCATTGTAACCAGATGCTGCAGAAGATGAAAGATAAATATATTTTAGGGGAAAAAAACCTCAAACCAAATTAGTTGAAGACAGCTCCATTGAAACTAACAGTGGTCAGATGTAACGTCAGACCCAGCAGCTGGGCAATGCAACCAGAAAACAGTTGTTTTTCCCTGTTCCTCATCATTCTTGGCTGTTTTTCCCCCAGCTGTTTGTTACTGGCTGCTGGGAGAGCCAGGATGCTGGGCTGACTGGACCCGTGGCTACCCTGATCCAGGGCAGCTGTTTGCCTGCTTGGGAATGCTGAAAGTGAAGTGTAGGCAGTGGTGTCAGCGCCCTCAGTCTTGGTTTGCAGTGGCAGTCCTCGCTGCTAGCAGGTACAGGAGTTACTCACACACGCTGGCACTGAGCTCGTAGTGTGCTTCAGCAAAGCAGAAAGGATGCGTTTAGAGGAGGATTTGCTGCTGTACTTGCAAGCCAGAAAAGCAAATCAGGTGGTCGGCCCTGTGATGAGTCAGTGCTTCAAAGGTGACCCTTCCTGACAAGTAGAGTAACAGCTCCGCTTTCAGCCGTTTCTCAGCTTGCTCTGTGAGGAGCCGTCTGCAGAGATGTTTGTACTTGTTAGTCCTCCATTGTTGGCCCAAGGATGGGGGTGTCAGCTGTGATATCTTCTGGTGGTTTTCGTCTCTCTTTGATACCTTATTT
Organism: Neomorphus geoffroyi; assembly: GCA_033558235.1. Classification (NCBI taxonomy): domain Eukaryota; kingdom Metazoa; phylum Chordata; class Aves; order Cuculiformes; family Neomorphidae; genus Neomorphus; species Neomorphus geoffroyi. The sequence goes on from JAUMJM010000018.1 coordinate 7,341,960, forward strand.
GTGGTATTAAAATGCCTTTTATGGAAGGATCACTAGGGAAGGTTTTACATCTCATCTGTATCTTCAAATGAAAGCCTGTCTGTTTGAATCCAGACTTGATTTTAACCTATGGAAATCAGCGTGGCAGTTGTAGAGAATGTTATTAAAGACGGAAGCGAGCTTCGTTCGTGCAGGTGAAGGGCATACCTGAAACGGTGCGTTATACTCACCTGATGAGACGCAAGGGCTTAAATCGGTTGTGTTAAATCAACACAAACATTTTAGTGTTGCTCGGGTTTGGGTTCAGGATGCTGTCTGAACAGGGTTCACCTCTGCTATGGAAGTGTGGATCATGTTCGTATGAATTTGCTCTAGTAAGGAAAAAATACGTCTAATATTAAAGATATTGAGATATTTGATATTCTCAGCCAGTGATGCAGATGAGCTGTAGAGCAGACACCTTGTGCCAGTCGTGTCTTTTCAGAATACAGCTCAGTCAAAATGAAAGCTTAGTAATGCAAAGTGGAAATTCCAGAGCAGAGACGTTAATGTTACTTTGCATTTTACAAACTGTCTCTTCTGGAGAGTCGGTGGAGTGAAAAAGAGTCTTAAGGTCGGTGTAACTGATAATTTGTTAAGGGGTAGTGAAGGGCTGCTGTGCTGTCAAATCAGATGGAATTAATAGTTTGACAAGAATAGCTTGGGGGAAGAGGGATTGCAGGAAGATGGAAATGGGAAATAAGAACCAAGCTGTTTGGGAAACTGAGAATGAGGAGGAAAAAACTTTATAGAAGAGGGGGAACTGGAGGGCAGAGGCATGAAAAGGAAGACTTGCACTTCAGATTTTGCAGTGCAACAGCGTGGAATTCGGGAGGTTAGGGCTGAGGTGGCAGTAGCCAAAGCTAGACGTACCTAAGGCATGGGATGATGTTTCTGCATGTCAAGCAGGAGCCTGTATAAATAAATCAGCTAAAATGTTCCCTGTGGGCTAGAGCTGTGCCCTCATAGTAGGGCTGGATTCTTGTGGGTTTGCTTGTTAAAATTACGTGGCCCTGTAATTACACCCTCTTTTTGAACGATACGTGTCATTGCATTGGTTAGAGGGGTAGACGTTATCTTTAGCTGTTCTTCCCCTTTTAGACTGCAAGAAATGTGTAATTGCAGGTTTAAGCCAGGACTTTTTATTCCCCAAAGTCTCCCCGAAATTCATGGTTAGTGAGTCAGTCCTTCTCTTATTCCAGCAGATGGTGCAGACTATTCGAGGACGGAGGCTTCCAGAAGCATTCTGCTCCTTCCTTTGAGGGAAGGCAGACTTCCCGAGTGAGGAAAACACTGCCAGAAGGATGGCCCTCGTGCTCTGTAACTGCTGTTTTGCAAAAACAGAGCACTATCCTTTTTACCCAGAAGCTGAGGGAGTTCGGAAGCAGAATCTGCTACTAACAGCAGTTGTTTTGTACAGAAATAGCTGCAGCGTGGCAGGCTACGGTGAGTTAGACCAATATTTTTAAGTGGTAGGATGGCTTGGTTGCATGAAAGGTTCCCAAGATTCTTTTATGGTAGCTGATTTCGGACATGCACTGCTACCTCAGAACAAAGACCCGGGGAGCTGTGACCATCTCAGACAAAAGGAAAGCTGTAATGGGATGTTGCTTCTTGGTTAAATAGGGCAAAAGCAGTGACATTCAGCTACAGGTGTCAAAATCCCTCCCTGCCTGTCCCAACCATCTGTAGCGTTGTGCTGTGGAGCCAAGAGTATCCCAGTCAAAGAACAAATTGCAGACAGCAGATGCCAGCTCAGCACCTTTGAACCTCCTAGTAGATACCAGCAATGGTCAGGTTTTGCCCAAGGGAAAGGTTCAGGACTGTCACATCCCTGTTTATCACTGCTGCTCACAGGCAAAGCACCCTCTTGTCCCTTTGCCACTGAGTTCACGTTCTAATCCAAGGAATTCTGCCCGTTTCACAAAGCCAGCTCTGCCCCACTGAATGTTCCTTTCATGCGCTGCAGGTGAGATGCCCAAAGGTCATTTGACTTGGTCCTTGGACACTTTACAGATCGGCCATTTCACCTTTCAGCCCTTGTTGTTCTCTTTCCATTTGTCACATCCACACTTTTATCCTCCCAATCTTTGCAGAATTCGAGTTGCGTGCCTTTTTCCTTTCTATGTTGGGTCTTTCAGTGCGACACCTTAAGCAAATACATTCTGCTTTACTCTTTATTATTCTGCCAACATAAAAATTACTAAAAAACACTTTATAAAATATGTCTCGAAAAATCTAGCATTACCCTAGAACCTAGAGTTTCCCAGGGAAAGGGCTGGAGATGAGGATCCAAAGGGGTTTCCCACTGCAGACCCTCCCACATCAGATCCCAACAGCCAAGGAGTGGGAAAAAAGAACCTTTGAAAGCCTGGAACTGGCTGTGACACATCCTGGAGAAGATAACTGGTTACTAGTCCAGTTGATCTAGAGGTTGTTTTCTAGGTGGGTACAGACGGTTTTCAGAGGAACACTTTGAGGGAGACTTGTTCACAGGAACTGCGGAAGGAAGAGCCATATTAATTTCACTGGCTGTTCTCCAAGCTGCCAGATGCTAATGATGATTCCAGGCTATGGGGGACTCTAATAAGAGCTTAATAAAGACTCTGATAAGAGTCTGGGGACAAGGAAGTCTCCTTTCCAGGACTGAGAGCCCTGGAAGGGAAATCCAGGCAAAGCAAGCTTTTCAGGTTCAATAGAGGGGAACCCCAGACTGGAGAAGCTTGTCAAGACTGGAATGGGCTATCCCAGGGCTGGTCTCTAGGGATCCGTAAGGGAAAACAGCAAGGGATTGATTCCTGTGGCTTTGGAGGGAGGTCTCCAAGGACAGGAGGCCTCTCTTAGCTGGTCCAGTGGTCAGGTAGCAGTCCCAGGACACTTAGGCTCTGCTCCGCTCTTATTTGGGCATGGGGTACTCATTGACATCTGTTGCTTCACGTGAGTCCCAAGGCTCTTTCATCTGGGGAGCAGCGTTGGGGTTAGGGTTCTGGACACTGCCTATGAAAAGCGGGATGCCTGTTTCGTCGTCGAAGATAATGAAGACAAAGGGCCGGTCAAGGCTGAAGGCAGAGACCGAGCGTGAAACCGCGATGCTGGTAGCAGCAGATGCTTCCACCCCATCTTCTTTAAGCTCCAGGGTAGACTGGTGCTGGATGCTGGATACGAAGAGAGGCTCGTCTGTGATCTTCTGGAGATCTGGGCTTGTGAACAACTCCTGGAGGCCTACAAAGATGTGAGACTGAGTTAACCGCACCCAGTTGATGCCACCAGCTCTGATTTTTCCCAAAGCTGCCTGAAGAAAGCAATTCCCTAATCTGTTGCTGCATGTTTTGTCTGCCAGAGGGGACAGGAGAACTGGCAGGCAGCAGGAATAAACACTGCAGACCAGCCAAGTTCCCCAACCCCTCTCTGCATGAAGAACTGGGGGTGCCAAAACCAGAAGAGTTTTCACAAACTCTGTCCCCCCCCTTTTAGAATAGCAACGTAAGATCTTAAAGCCTTCCTTAAAAAGCAGCAGCAAGCCCGAAGGCTCTTTCTTGGAAGGCTGGAAATGCTTTTACAGAGATTTTTTTGCAAAACCAAAGTGAACTCAATTTATTCTCATCTGGAAATGCAGTGCTTAGGGTTTTATTTCATTGTAGCAGGTTTTTTGTAATCTGCCTTCATCCTGGACACTACGTCCAATGACAAAGTAAGAGATAAAAGTCAGTGCACGGGAGGATGTTGGTCTTGGCTCTACAAATAAGGGAACAGGAAGAACTTGTAAAGCTTGTCAGGAACTGTGAACACTGCCTGCTCTGTAGTATCATCTTATTGGAGCAAAACATTTGGTGCTAGGCAAGCAAAGAGTAAGGAGGAGGAGAGGAATAAGAGAGGAAAGAGTAGGGCTGTTATCTGGAGCAAGCTGTGAGGCACAGCTTTAGAAACAAGGATGGCAGTTTTTAGCGTCGGCGAACAGATGTCGTATAGATTGATCAGCTTCGCTTGTTCTGTGCAAATCCTTACCCATCTGACTGAGAACCTTGTTGAGCTCCAGCTGGTAGTCCAGTTTTATTTTGGGGATCTTCACTGCGGTGGGTACCTCTTTGGGGAAAAGCCTGCAGAGTTGTTTGTAAGGGATGTTCTCCAGCACATGAGAGGTGTTCCAAGTATACTGGTTTGGTACGATGACCACAAAACTCGTATTAGTCTTAAAGGGAAGCTTGGCCACCTGGAAAGAAAACCAAACGGAACAATCTATGGAAGAGGGTGTCTAGGAAGTGATACTTTGCATATAGTCTTTTTTTAACTGGTCTACAGAGCCAGTCTACCTATCAGACAAAACATCCTGGTGGGAAGGAGGTATCTGATTTCTTCAGAGGAGGAAGTTTCTTGAAATAACAGCATTAGGTTTTAGGTTTTTACACTGACTGGTAAAGATTGAACACGTGGCAGAGTGGAAGCCCGCACGCACGAACATTGTACCCACTCCAGCAGCAGCTGTAATCATAGAATGGTTTGGGTCAGAAGGGACTATAAAGCCCATCCGGTCCCACCCCCTGCCGTGGGCAGGGACACCTCCCTCTGGGTCAGGGGGCTCCAAGCCCCATCCAACCTGGCCTGGAACACCTCCAGGGATGGGGCAGCCACCACTGCTCTGGGCAACCTGGGCCAGGGCCTCCCCACCCTCACAGCAAAACATTTCTGCCTAAGATCTCATCTCAGTCTCCCCTCTTGCAGCTCAAAACCGTTCCCTCTCCTCCTGTCCCTGCATTCCTGATCCAGAGCCCCTCCCCAGCTTTCCTGGAGCCCCTTTCAGTACTGGAGGCTGCTCTAAGGGCTCCCCAGAGCCTTTTCTTCTCCAGGTCTCTCAGCCTGGCCTCGTATGGGACATATTTTGAAGGGCTCCAACAGTGCATCGTTTGAGGGAATTCCTTTCCTTGCTTATCTTTAAGTCAAAGCTTTAGAAGTCCATTATTTCCATCTTAGCAGGAATATCTTCTTGTGGTTTCTCCTATAGATTGAGAGTGAAGATACAACATTCTTGCTAGAAGCAAGGATAAAGGATGCTTATTACATTTTTGTGTGCTATGCCCATTGAAAGACATTTGGTTTTTGGAGATAATACTTGCAATCAGTAAAATATCACAGCAAGAGGAAATTCCAGTCATAGCTTGTATTGCTCCTAGTAAAGTCCTACCTGAATGTCCTGGGACTCCAGTGTAAACCAGCTCAGGGAGTACTTCTGAGCTTTCATCATCTCAACTGGGACCACAAACTCATTGTCAAGGTGGAATACATCTGGCCCAGTGAGGTTAGCATCAAACTTATTCCTCCAAAACCCTGTCAAAATTCAAGTTCAAAAATCAAGTTAAATTTGGGTAGGGAAACAGAAACTGCCCAGCTGACACTCCAATCATGAGTTCTCCAGCAAGGCAGATAGTGACCAGGCAAGCAGAAATACAGCGAAGAGAAGTCAGTACCAAGGCTGGGAAAGCCCTAACAGCAGGAAACTGTTATCTTCCAGAGAGGGACTACGGAGTAACAAAAAGAACGAGGATCAATCTTTGTGCCTCAGCGTGGGAGATTACTGAAGGCTATGAAGATTAAGTATGGATGCTTACACTTTGAAACATGAAGACTTCGTGCTGCGTAGGGTGAAACAGTGCTCCAAGACCAAACTAAAACATTCGCAGATTCGCACTGGAAGTGTTTGGTTTGTATTGGGATGCAGAGCCCTCAGGGAATGAAAAGAGGAAGATGTGCCTGATCACTGTGCTGTAGTTGGAAGAAAATCCACAGGTACTGCCTCTGAGCTCTCTGATTGGTGTGGACTGAGTTACACGTGCCCTGGATAAGATCAGTGGTGATGGAATCCTGCACCAGGAGGTGAAAATACTGCAGGTCCCACATGCTGTGCTCTTTATCTGCTGTCGAGTAACATTTTTAGCACATGTGAGACAGTCGGGGATAAGTACTGTAAAGAAATCAAAGCACTTGTACAAGAAAAGACCAAGCAGATTGACTAGCAGGAAGGAATGAAAGGAGATGTCATTCGGCTACAGCATGTGCAGAAAATGAGTAGATTTCTAACTCTTTCTCTTGAAAAGTAAGGCCTGTGGAGCTCACCATGGAAATGGATTGCGTTGAGCAAGAGCATCACCGTGCTGTCAGGGAGCTGCTGTAGGAAGGTGGGTATTTGCCCATGAGTCGCTTCTTTTACCCACTTGTTTATGGCCACGAGGTCATCCTCATTGATCCCAGAAAGGGTCATGGGCTTTGCTCCATAGAATTTCTCGGAATCCTCCAGGAACTTCTCTTTCACCTCAAATCCTGGCAGAGGGGAAGAATTCTACATGAAGTCATCGGACGTTGACCAGTGTTAGGTTAGTGGCTCAGGCAGTGACGTGACACTGCCCCAGGAGCAGGGCTCAGGGAAACAGAGACGTCTCCCGGTGCGGCAGCGTGCTTCCATCACTCTCTGTCATTGGGAGCTTTATTCTACACCAGTGCAGGTCCTCCCATGCCAGCTCTCACCTTTCTGCAGGTACAGACGCGATGCAAAACTGAGGGTGGATTCTGCGAGCCTTCTGCTCAGGGTACCCAAGATGTGGTGGAGGCAGGGCGCTGACTCCAGATGCATCACCTGCAGCAGGTGCTTCTCTGTCTGATTTGCTGCTCCTAAAAAGCAAAGTTAAATTCCTGTTAGGTCCCTGTTAGTAACAGGGACGTTGTTCCTGGTGCCCCCTGTTAGAAACATACTGTGCCTTACAAAAGAGGCTGGAGAAACCTAAGAGTGGGAGCCTCAGCAGGGCAGCTTCAATTGTAGTTGTACCTAATTAAAGCTGCAGCAGCAAGATTAAGTGGAAGGTGCTGTGTTTAATCTTTGCGTTTTGCACATTGGGTCCCGGTGCCTGCAGGAGGGGGGGCAGGGGAAGGTGGGAACGTGTGCTGTTGTAACTAAAACGTTACCCAGTGCCAGGTGAGACAAGGCGACGGCGATGCTGAGGGGTGACAGGATCACATTGGGTCTATTGGACTCCAGCTGGACCTCTTTCAGGAGATCAATGCTGAATCTCATCAAGCCATCTGCTAGCCTCTGGCTCTTCTTCCGAGTCATCTCACAGTTTTTATCTTCAGCCTCTCCTTCCTCCTCAGAAGAGGCATTTTCCCCAGATGGTTGCTGTTCATGACAGCCCACAGCCCCAGCTACGGGTTCATCTTCTGAGCTCCACTCATTCCTCATCCTTGGTGGGGTGGTGGTGAAAGGTAACATGGGCCCATCAATCTCCTGGAAGTTGTCATAGGTATAGTCTGCCAGCTCTGCGTTTGGCAGGGTTGGGATGGCTCTCAACTGTGCAGACTGTGCAGGTACAGCGCTTTTCACGTCCTGGGGAGAAACAAGAAGGGTAACGCTGGGAAATGAGCAGGCCAATACTGTCCATCATGGGCTTTACTGCACGCCTAAATGGGTTGGGAAAACTCTCCAGCTTCTCTACCCTGGTGCTGTATTCACTTCAGTTGGCTTCTAACCTTGGGGTTAAAAGCACCTTGATGAGCATGGAAAACAAGGTGTTGTATCCTGGGAAAAGGGACTGAGTGAGGGTCTTGCAGTGGTTCCTCCTCCTCTTGCTCCCAGGGCCTGCCTCAACAAATGAGCCCAACAGGCACACTTTGAGGGCAGGAACCACCACCTGCTCAGCATGTCCTGTGCCTTCACCATTTGTAGATCCATTATCCTCCACCGGGATTTCACCACCTCCTCTCACGCACTTTAGGACCTGCCTCATGCTGCTACCACAGCTTGGATCCATCCTGGCACAAATCCTCCTCCAGGCATCTGCATCTTTCTTGACTTCTCTGTTCTATTCCATCCCTTTACTCTCCAAATCCCTCCTTTTCCAGTTTTCTAAGCCTTACCCTATAGCACTGCTGCTATTGTCCTCGCGTGTGCATGGTCTTAAACACATGCTTTCTTCCTCAGATCTCCGTGTTCCCACCTGCATCCAGACGGCAGGAATGCTGTGCTGTCAGAGCCAAGCTCGGTGGGTGGCATCAGCTATGGGTCTTTCTCCCTGTCACTCTCATAGCTGGTTGGTTTCCTCATCAATCAGCAATGAAATAATCCACCTGCCAGCCCTGGTACACACCAGCTCCTGATGTTTACTCCGTTTGCTGCCAAGTTATTTAGGCTGGAGCTTTCAACACGAAGGAGCACAGCGTTGGCAGGAGCGGTGGGTGAGGCGGGGAGGGGAGCTTGCACAAAGATGGACTTTCTCGTTGCGCTGGCGCTGCTGGATTGCACTGCCTGGGCTCATCCTAGCTCAGGACAAACTGGAAAACCATTGCAAATATCACAACGGAATTTCAGGCCCCTCAGGTGAAAACAATCATCGCTTACCTTCAGCTTCCCGTCTTTATCTGGGAAGAGGCGCTTTTGCTCCATGGCGAGTGCCGAAGGAAACTAAAGGGGGAGGGAAACCCAAACCAACAAAGAAACAAAGTCAGGTCCCAGATAATTTTATCTGAATTTCCAGAGTCAGTCCTTGCTCCCACTCCTAACGCATTCCCAAGGGAACAGGTCAGAGGCTGGCACCAGCCTGGCTGTAGCAGTCCTGGCATGGCCACAGCGCGGGCAGGGCATTAGAATGCAGATATAGAGGTGGTGGAGTCCCTGGTGGGGAGGTGGAAGTGAGCAGGAGCTGGGAGAGACTGCAGATGCTGGGTTTGTTTAGAAAGGGACCAGGTCAGAAGGGTAGAAAATAATGTATCCTCTAGGGAACGAGCAGTGGGGTTTTGCTATCTCAGATCTGATGAGGATCCAGATTTAAAGAGGGAGGAAAAAAAAGAGCTGTTATTAAACATCTTGCTGTTAACCCTGAAAGGTCACAGTCACCAAATGCAGCTGAAGCCAAGTTCCCAAAGGTTTTCTACAGAAATCTACTTGAATAATGAGAATATCCACAGCTATGTTAGAAACCTTCTGGTGCTGGGGGACAGGCTAACCCCAGAGCAGAGAAGCCGCATCCTCTACCAATTGGCCTTAGAACCATGGGGCGGTGTTTGCCCCATGGTCTGGTGCAGGAGAGCCACCTCGCTCCCCTTGCCCTTTGCTGGCTGCGGAGAGGGCTTTGCTTACACCACAAAGCCTCCCACCATCGCCGGAGCGAAGCAACTTACCCGCAGGTGACTGTGCAGGGCAGACAGGCAGAGCAGCGACAGAGCCCAGAGGAACACCATGTTTCTGGAACAGAAGGACCAACCGAGAGAGAAGTTATTTCCAGCTGCCTGGCAGCAGCAAGCTGAGCCTGTTCAGGTCTACGGGGAGAAAATTATCAACCTGGCCAAACAGGTTGGCGCAGGAGCTTGCAGAAAGCAATAGGGACGTGAACAATGCTGCAAAGAAACAACACAGAGCTCCTGAGTCCAACGCCAAGGCAGCGAAATCAGAGAGGAACAGGAACCCGCACCGGAACAGAGGTGCCGTCGCAGCCAGGTTCCTACACAACGCTCTCCTACTTGGATCCTGCCTTCCTGACCCCATCGCCCTCGTTTCTCTGGATTGCAAATGGTGTTGCCCTAATCAATCCTGCACACACTGTGCCTCTGGAAGAAAGCGAGAGCCTCTGCTCTTTGCCCATGCAAACGACCGAGGGACAGACAGAGCATCCTCAGCTGCACCCCTGGCTCTTGGGAGAAGGGATACTGACCTGACCTGCCTCAGGGCTGCAGGCACTCAGCGATGCTGTCTGGGGGGGAATTTGCAGGTAGAAAATGCAATAGCAGAGCAGTTTCTCAGCAATATGTCCTAGAGCAGAGTCCTCCCCTTCCCAGCACTCGCCTTCCCCCTTTGCTGGCACAGCCAGCCTCCCCACCCCCACACTCCCGTTCCCGTATGGAACAGTGGGAGCAAGGCTTCCAAAGCCATGGGTAAGACCCTACCCATTCCCTGGCCACTGCTTCACCCAGCCACTTTTCCCATTCAAACAGAAATAACTCATCATCTTTTTAACATAAAGCTTCAGTGCCAAAGCCGAGTCCTCAGCACAGCCGCCATACGCGTAATTCCTGGGGCTGCTTTCCGCTCTCCGAGCAGTCCCTGCTTTGACCTGAACTGCTATCCCAGTTGCCAAGTGGAAGAAGCAAAACTTGAGGCCATTCTATTCCTCCTCCTCCCTCACCCCAAATCCTGCAGCCACGTATAACCCCTTCTCTCCTTGATTGTCCCCATCCTTCTGCCAAATTCACCCCCTTCTCACGAAGAGGCACTATAGCTCGTTGGAGAAGCCCCCATTTACTGTTCATTTGTCCCTCACCTGCTGTTATTCATGTCCGTGTCGGAGCTGGCACCTGCTTTAGCCCAGCCGAGAGCTCTGCGTGGGGCAAACGCTGCCTCTTTTCCAGCCCACTCCTCCTACCCTGCCGGCAGCGACCTTCGGCACCACTCTCTGTTTGAGAATTTGGCAGGCAAATATTGACCTACAGCATCCGGTTAAACATTTGTTTGGGGGAGAAGAGTGAATTTGTTTCTGGTGCTTTTGGAATGAGGAGATGCTGTACCCTCAAGACAATGTTAACACCGAGTTTCCCAGCTCCAAAACTCCCATCAGCACTCAAAGTCTGTTGTTCCCAGTAGTGGCTCTGCCTTCCACACGCGCCCTGTGCTGGGAACACGCTCTTTTTATTCATAACCTTTAATGAAAATGCAGGGCTTGGTATTTACTGCCACAGGGCTCACTCTGTTTTTTAAACTTTCCTTTACAGAAACTCCAGGTATTTATCCCCTGCATCCCAGCTGCTTCTGCTGCAGAAAGCAGGAGGCACCAGTTTTAGCAGATGGCTGTGCCCAAGGCCCCACGGCTGCGTAGCTGAGCAGGAGGCAGCATTGCTCAGGCTAGGCTGAGCCACGAGCAGCTGGTACCTCCGTGGGGCACAGCATGCACAGAGCCCTCTTAGAGGTGTTGTCCCTGGTGCCAGGCTCCACAGCACCGCTGCGGCGTGGAACAAGAGGCTGAGAGAGCTGGGGGTCAGTCTGGAGAAGAGAAGGTTCTGGGGAGCCCTTAGAGCAGCCTCCCAGTACTGGAAGGGGCTACAGGAAAGCTGGGGAGGGGGTCTGGATCAGGGAGTGCAGGGACAGGATGAGGGGGAATGGTTTTGAGCTGAAAGAGGGGAGACTGAGATGAGATCTTAGGGAGAAATGTTTTGCTGTGAGGGTGGGGAGGCCCTGGCCCAGGTTGCCCAGAGCAGGGGTGGCTGCCCCATCCCTGGAGGTGTTGAAGGTCAGGTTGGATGGGGCTTGGAGCCCCCTGATCCAGTGGGAGGTGTCCCTGCCCATGGCAGAGGGTGGCACTGGATGGGCTTTGAGGTCCCTTCCAGCCCAAACCATTCTGTGATTCTATAGGAGGCTCAGGGATGGCAGCGCTCCAGTCCTGTATGGAAGGACAATGATGATCATTCCTGGCTCTGTCCACGTCCTCAGTGTGAGAGGAGTCACCAAGGAGCGGTGGGGAATGCTAATGGGATTGCAGCACTTGCAGCCATTCATTCCTTGGTTCCCAAACTCACCCCAAACACTGGGAAGAGATGGGATGGAGACAGGTCTGAGCTCTGCAACCAGAAACTACTTTGGGACCCACCACTGGCAACACAGGGAGCTACTTCCCCTTGGAAAGCAGATCTGTGCAACAAAGTCCTACCTTACATCCAGGGCATCTTCACAGCTCACCCAGGAACACCAGAGGTGCCCAAACACAGAGCTTTGGCTGCTGAAGAGCTGCAGGCAGCACCCCCAACCCTGACCCGCATCACACCTAGGCCCCTTCAGCACAGAGCCCCACACACACCTGTCTCTGCATCTCTTTCAAAGAGTTTATTAGAAGTCAATATTTACATCTATTGCAATGGTTAATAGGGACTGAGAGCTCCCCGTGGGCAGGGGAGGGCAGCATGGGCCAACTGCTCCCCTTCCCACCCACTCTGGAAGCAGAGGGTGGCCTTCCCAGCTGCAGGTGGCTCAGCTGAACCGGCAGCTGGATTCAAGCCCTTTCCTCTCCCAGGACAACCCGCAGCAGGCTCCTCCTCTGCCCAAGGTAAGAGCTTCCCGCTCCCGTGATACGGCTCTAGGATGGATGGGAAAAGGGCTGCAATAGAAGTGAGGCAACTGCTCCTACTGTGGGGTCAAAGAGCACTCTCCTCGCCTTTGGGATGGGAACAGATGGTGCTGTCCCGAAGGGAAGGTCAGAAAACCATGCTGGATGGTGCCCCTTGGCTTTCACCCTACAAGGGCAGGAGGGGACAAAACTAAGCACCTTTTTGCTGTTCTGTCTTCCTCAGGAGTCTGAGCAGCACAAAGGAGAGGATTAGAAGGAGGATTTCTTGAGAAACACTGCCAGTGTGTGGCACGCAGCGCATCTCTCACCCCTTGCAGGATGCAGTGCTGCTGGGCAGAAACCAGTGACAGTCCATCCCTACCCTACAGCTCCAGAAGCCAGAATCCTCATGGAAGCATCTAGTTCTGGCATCCCTAGAGAGTAACATTCCCTTCCCAAACTGTCCCTCTGCAGCAGCTCATTCCTAAATGAATTGGCGGAGCAGATGGGGTTTGTGCCTTGGCCGACTTCCATCCCAGTCTTTGCCCTGGAGCCAGTAAGGCAGCAGAAGTGCTCTAGTTTTAACCTCTCCTCCTCCCATACAGGCTCTAACTCAGCCAGCAGAACCAAAACTTTGATAGAGAACATCCTCTGGGCTTTGAACACAGATCACAGGAGGAGGAGATGCCCGGCACCACGCAGCTCCAAAGGCAGCATTTCCCAGGCCCAGCTTATCCTACTCTAGTTCAGTGATTCAGGAGTGGAACTGCAGGGTAAGTGCAGATGGCAGTAGCTACACTCATCAAGGGGCACCTCTTGCCCCCTAACTGAAGTGGGGAGGATACCTGTGGTCTGTATTACCCTGGTGGGTAGCTCACAGTCCCCTGGGGATCAGGCACACACGGTATGGAAAGCTCCAGGCCTCTCTGCAGGGGTGACAGTGACCTAGAACGCCCATCTTTTCTCCCAGCAGCAGCGGAGGTTTCTCAGTTATGGCTTTTTTAAAGATACAGAAAGAGGTTAGAGATGCTTTACCGAGTGCTCACAACCAAGTACGCCTCCCCCCTGCATCTTCTGTTCAGAAATATCTAACTCTGCCTCCTCCGTAAGCAACGCTGCCGGCTTTCAGCACTACCACCGGTGCTGTGGGACAGCCATAAGCTCCTGGGCCAGGGATCGCTATGCCAGGAGGCGTATGACGCCGTTGTCCGAGCCCAGCAGGAGATGGCATTTTGTGGGCAGCACTGCCAGGCTGGTCAGCGTACCCCGAAAATTCTCCGAGCTCAGCTTGGTCGTGCTGCTGGGCAGGGTTGAAGACTCCAGCATGGAGTAGACGCCAATCTTGTTGGCCACAGTGCCAGCGACCACTTCGTTGCCGTAGAGGTCAAATGCATGGATGGGTTCAGATGCAGATTTGTAGTGGTGCAAAGGTTTCTGCTCCAGTTCCTTCCACACAGTCAGGGAATGATCCGAAGAGGAGCTGATTAGAACATTGCCCTCTGCAGCCTGCATGAGAGGAAAGGCCAGTGAGCCAACACTGCTGCAGTAAAAACTACCCAACTCATCCTGCAAATGAGATCAGCAGGCAGCTCCAATAACCCAACAGCCCCCAGTGCAATCCCTTGGGATAGTCCCAGCCATTTCCAAGCAGCTCATGGTACCCAGCAGTATCAACAAGGCATCCAGGTGGACACTGGAAGCTACAGGACTCTCTGGTAGCTGGCAACCACCTCCGGCACTATCCTTCAAAAGATGGGCTGCATCTCTTCTCAAGAACGTCCTGGTTCACAGCACAACTAATTTATCATCTGTTAGTACTGTTAGTACTCCTGTGGTCTCCCTTTCCATCAAACCACCTGCCAAGTTATTTTCCTTCTCAGGAAAAGGAATTGGGAGGCTCTCTCATGGTAGAAAACACTGCTGAGGGCAGATGCCTGCAGCTGCTTATTAGCAGAGTGAGTGGGAGGGTAAACAACCCACACTGCCAAACTTTGTTTAACCTGCATTTGGGTCGAGGACACTGGAGCCCCAGTGCTGCTCCTGAGGGCAGGTAAATATGGACAAGAGTTACTCATTAGAGTAAAGCTCTCCCAGGGGGCTGAGAGCCCTGCGGAGAAAGCATCACATTCACTTCTTCACAGGAGATGTGTCTCCTCCTGCCCCAGCTGCAGACCTGGGAGGGCTCATCTCCCTTCAAGCACAGACAGGACCAAGAACAGCCGCTAACCGTGGGGCAGGAGAGCCTGAGCTGCCTCTTAGGGTCAGCAAGTGATGGAGGAACACCCAGAGGATGGAGCAGACAAGCCCTGCCAGGCAGCATGTGCCAGCAGGATGCTCCACACAACCTCAGGGTATTGATGAGGCCCACAAAGCAGCCCTGATCCACGCCGAACCTCTCACCTTTATCTGCAGGATGTCTCCCTCATGCGCAGGCCACCCGCGCATGATGAGTCCTGTCCTGGTGTCCAGCAGCACAATGAAACCAGAGGAGAAACCAGCCATCACGCTGCGCCCGTTAGGACTCACAGCCAAGCAGCGGATGAGCCCAGCGTTTACCCCGCTGGCCAAGCGGAACTCGTGCTGCAAGAGAGAGAGCCCAGCTACTGAGGGATGAAGATCCAGCATTTAGGGATAAGACATCCTAGGGTCCAGGTGGCTTTTGTAGAGTCACTGCAGCTGGCTTTAGGCCAGCTGGGATGCCACCATTAAGCACAGGGATGGAGGAAGGTGGCTTGCAGGGCGCCAGACTCCCTACCTGTAGTCCTGGCTTCCTGTGATCGATGAAGCGCAGCACAGAGTCTGCGCTGGCCACGGAGATGCTGTGATAGGGAGGAGGCATGGTGGTCACTGCTGTAATGGGGACTTTGCTGTCCAATTCATCAAAAGTCCGGAGAAGTTTACCTGTGGGAACATGACAGAGACCTTATGGCAGTAGATGTAAGGAAATGGCACTCCAGTTCTGCCCTGGTTTTCACCAGGAGCCATTAAAACTCAGTATGGTCCCTCTGTCTTTAAGAGTTGGATGAGTTCAGTCCAGCCAGCCCTCACCCTTTCCCTTCTTACCCGTGAACTGGTCCCAGATGTGTACGGTCCCATCACAGCTCACCACATGCTGCGATGCTTCCAGCTGGCTCACGTAGAAAACGGACTTCTTGTGCTCGGCGTACGTGAAGCGCGGTGGCACCTCGCTGGTGCCATCCCCGTAGTTGTACAAGGGCCAAAGGCGGACGGTTTTGTCCTTGCTGCCACTAAGGAAGAAGTCCTCGCTGCTGAGCGGTGCCACGCACTTGATGGACCCGGAATGCCCTGAGAAACTCTGCAGCTTGATCTGGTGGAAGTGGAAGCGAGGGTCGTGTTGACTGACACCAATCTCGTACTGCCAGTAGGCCAGCCAGTTCCCACACAGCATGTGGGTGCTGCGAGGAAGGTCACGCTTCAGGGCATCCTCCTCGCTGGATGAGCGAGGAATAAAGCCATCAGCGCCAGCACTGAGGCGAAGTAAGCCGAGCCCCTCACGCTGTGTGTCCACAGGCACCTGGATGCGGTTCCCTACCAGCACGCTCCCAAAAGTCCCAGAGTGACTGTCCTCGTGGTGGTTAGCAAAGGGCTCGGTCCCTCGCATGTCCTGGTCTGAGCCCACCGCGCTCGGAGTTTGTTCCAGGCTAACCATCTGCAGGCTCTTGGGGTTCACATTCTCCAGGTAGAGGCTGGCCAGCTTCTCAACCAGCAAGTGGTTGGGCACAACCGTCCGGATAACATCACCTGAAGAGAGAGAACGTGGCTCCAAGGGAAGGAATTTTCCCATCGTCACCCCCACTCACCACCAACAGAACGAGGGTCAGTGCGAGGATGTAAACACCACGTCCCCCACAAGCTGGCCACATGCTGCTCCCAGCCAAAGCAGCCCAGTGGGCTCCTGACCCAGCAAGCAGACCAAGCCACGGTGCAGAAGCTGTGGGTTTCCCCCAGCAGCCCTACACCCTCTGACTTCTCCTGCATTCAGGTCCCGCACACGTGTGCAGAGCACAGAGTTCTCTCACAAACCCCAGGAGATGGTGGCCAAGCCATACCTAGCAAGCAAGAGAAGGGGATGTAGGTGATGTAGGCCATCTCAGGGTTAAACACCTTCTGTAACTCCATCAGCACGGCTGGATCCAGGGCCTGCAGCTTCCCATCTGAAAGGGGCACCTCCATGATCGGCACCTCACAGCTGCTCAGGGACTCTGCTGTCAAGCCCTGGACAAGAGAAAAGAGGAAGATACCCAAGATCAGATGGTCTCATCACATGATTACACAAACACAGCAGCTGGGTACTGAGGGATGGCAGGAGGATCTCTTCCACTGACCTGGTCTTGCAGCTCCTGCAGCAGGGAGAATGCCCCAAAGAAGTTTCTCACCGTGTCACTCAAGTGCTGCTGCACCATCTCCTGCCCAATCCGCAGGCAGATCAAGGCAATTAAACTGATCGTCTTAACGCACAGGACAACGCGGGCCTGGGCACCACTGGGGAAACTGAAGAGGACATCTGTTACCAGCTTGTCCCCCCCATCTTCATTTTCCCCTCCTCTGCTTCATGTTTCTTGCCTTGTCTGCTTTATCAGAAGCTCTTAAGCAGCACAAGCTCTACATCTCTACATGCACGATCTGCACCAGTGCAAGGAGGTGCACATCAGGGCAGGAGCAGCCCAACCATCTCAGGAGCCTTAAGAACCATTTCCAAATCCCCAGGTTTGAGTTGTGCCAGTCCTGGCTGAAGGCACAGCAGACTGCAGTGCTTACCCGATGGCTGGTGAAGTGAGGAAGCCCAGCACAGGGAGCAGCACCTCCTGGTTGATCTTGGGGAGAATGTCCATGAGCGTGGTGTCTGAGAGACACACCACGATCTTCTGAGTCAGCGTCACAGCAGCCAGGAGCCCTGCCTCCTTCCGACTGTTCAGCCGGCCACCACCGGAGCCGCCGCTGGATGCAACCTGCAAAAGGAGTCCTCCAGTGCCAAGGGCCACCATCTCCCCAGCAGGACATAGCAAGGGTGATCCTGGGATCACCCGAACTCAGCCTCAAAACCCAGCATGGTAGTGTTGGTCTCAGCCCCTGGAAGAGGAACCTGAGCACTGAGTCTCAACAACTCATGTCTTGCACTCCAGGGATGAGCCTGAAAGCTGACAGAGAGAGATTAGCTTGCAGAGAATCACAGAATCATTAAAGTTGGAAAAGACCTCTAAGCTCACCCAGTCCAGCCGTCAGCCTAACCCCACCGTGCCTCCTAAACCATGTCCTGAAGTGCCTACATGGGTTTTGGACTAGGGATGGTGATTTCACCACTGCCCTGGGCAGCCTCTATCAGTGCTTCACCACTCTTTCATGAAGAAGTATTTCCTAATATCCAGTCTAAACTTCCCCTGGCACAACTTGAGGTCATTTCCTCTTGTCTATCGCTTCTTACTCAGGAGAAGAGACCAGTGCCTACCTCACCACAACCTCCTTTCAGGTAGTTGTAGAGAGGGCACGGCATCCCCAAGCTCACCAGCATCCTCTGGAGGGCATCTCCCTGCAGGATGCTCCCACAGCTGGGAAACTCAGAGAGATGAGAGACAACTCGAGACTGGCATCCATCACCAGCCTGGACACTGCAGAGCCAGCACAGAAAGAGAAGAAACCTATGACAAGCACTTAAAGTAAGAATCGGTGTCTTCATCCCATGGTGTGCTGTGCCTGGATGCACAGAGCGCAGAGGAACAGCCCTTCCATAGACTATTCAGGCACAAATTATAGGCAAACCTGCTGCTGACCTCCAGAAATCCAGCTCCAATACCTTCACGAGGCAGAAGAGCACATCCTTTTTTGCTAACAACGCTCCGATGCCGGTTACGGCAATGCCGAAGAGTTAACAACATCAGCAGCAACACAAAAAGCCTTTTCTGGCCCGTCCTATTTCCTAACTCCTAATCAAACATCCAAGAACCAAGAGCCAATGACAAAAACCCATAAACAACTCCCAATTTCCGCTATATTTCTGGTACACCTGCCAGCTTCCAGCTCATCACGGAGGCTCCAAACACCCTCCCTGCCAAATCCTGCCACAAGGACTGACTTTAGCCTATGGGTGACCCCCGAGTTTCATCGCTTTTATGCCAAATGCTGTTCACGGCGGGGGGGGGTTTCATTCCCCCAGCACCCCTGGGCAATAAGCTGAGCCCAGCAAAGCAGAACAGCTGGAGCGACGACTGCAACTGGGTGGGGAAGGATTTTGCTGAAAAATGGGATTCTTTCCCCTGAAAAATCTCCCCTTCGACACTGGAAAAACTGACAATGCCTTTTTGTTTTCTTTAAATAAGCAGCTGTGGCCTCTTTTCCTCAACGTTTAAATTATCACAAAGCTACTGAAGTTTTCCATTTCAACAAAAATCCATAACCAAAGTGTTTAGAACTGCTACAAAGGGAGCAGTATGAAAAAGAAGCCTGCTTAGAACATTCAAAACCATCTTTTTTAATGAAAAAATGGTTTGTTTTTCAACCAGCTGCATTACACACATTTTCTTCTTGCTACGAATTTCAAGCTGAAAAGTTTGTAAGTCTTGCCAGTATTTTTTATACAGTTGAAAACTCCTTTAGCCTCTCCCAGCTCAGCCCCTATCTGCCCACACAGACCCCAGAAGCACTTGTCCCAGCAACCCCACAGCAGCCCCAGCTGCTCCGCCTGCCCATTATCACAGAATCCCAGAGTGGTTTGGGTCAGAAGGGACCTCAAAGCCCATCCATTCCACCCCCTGCCATGGGCAGGGACACCTCCCACTGGATCAGGGGGCTCCAAGCCCCATCCAACCTGGCCTGGAACACCTCCAGGGATGGGGCAGCCACTGCTGCTCTGGGCAACCTGGGCCAGGACCTCCCCCCCTCACGGCAAAACATTTCTTCCTGAGATCTCATCTCAATCTCCCCTCTTGCAGCTCAAAACCGTTCCCCCTCATCCTATCCCTGCACTCCCTGATCCAGAACCCCTCCCCAGCTTTCCTGGAGCTCCTTTCACTACTGGAGGCTGCTCTAAGGGCTCCCTGGAGCCTTCTCTTCTCCGGGCTGAACAACCCCAACTGGAATCAGACCAGAGCTGATGGCAGAGGGGTCAAAGTGTCTCTTCTGGCTGCATCAGCACAGCCCTTCTTGGCCAATGCAGCAATAGATGGCCCAGAGGGAGCTCAACCCAGCAGAGATTTCCGTGCGGGAGGCTCCTGGGGAGGCTGGACTGTTTACCATACATCCTCCTTTTGTCCCAGGACACAGCCCTCACCCCGACACACACAAGAAGAAGAGAAAGGCCATACTTACCAGGTAGCTGATGTAGGGCAGGTACTGATAGGTGAGGACAGGCTCTCCGTACAGGTACGCCACGTGCACCAGACAGGCCAGCACTGGCTTGGACACCTGATCTCCCAGCACTGGCCGTTTTTGGTAGATATTTCCTGTGCTCAGGGGACTGTTCTCATCGCTGCTTGGTACAAAGTGCTGCCTGGTGGGGCCTGCCCAGAGACAACACCATGAGCTGAAGCAGCAAGGCTACACCCAAGCTACAGGGCACCCAGCAGTGTTTTGGGGCACAGCCCACCCAGGGACCCTGGGGTCCAAGGAGCAGACATTACCAACGTAGCAGGACGTGAGCAGACGGAGCAGGTTCCTGGCGATGAAGCGGGACGTGACAGTAGGGCCCAGCTTGGCTGAGAGCCACCTCACCATCTTACAGGCTGTGTCTGCAAAACAAGAACAGTTGCAAGGACAGAGTCCGGCACAGCACAGATTAGCTATCACCCAGCTGGTGCCTGCAGCAAGCAGCTCCTTGGGTCTCTGATCCACATACTTCAGTGGAGACCTGGCCTTTCACACTGGTTTCATCACTGTCCTCAAGCCAGGACCATAGACACCCCCAAACCTGGACCCAGTTCTTCCCAGGCTCTCCCATTCTCTGCTTTGTTGGGTGTTTGTCACGCTTGGCTCAACGCAAGCAGGGTCTTACCCAGGAGTATTGTCTGTTCTTTGTCATCAGAGTGATCTGGTAGCTCCTCTCCCTCTCCATCCTCTGGCTCACTGCTGTCATCAGCCAAGGTGACATCCACGGAGGCACCAACATCCACAGCCACCGCCAGCTCTGCATCCACCACAGCGCCATCATGCTCCTCTTCTTCATGCTCTTCTTCCTCCTCCTCCGAGTCCTCGCTCTGCTTCAGGTCCTGGCTGCTGTCCACTGACTTCAAGCTGCTCTTGTCCTTCTGGGAATCCCCGTCCGCAGGTCTGTCCTCCCCCAGGGACACCTCGCTGGCGCTGCTCTTGTCACTCAGCCGCCCAAGGCTGAGCGACTCCTGCTCCTGAGGCTGCAGGGACTCCCCAACGTAGAGGCCGCTCTGGAATTCCTCGCTCTCGGGCAGGTAGGCTTGGTCATGAAAGCTGACACCAGAGGTGTAGTCGAGGAGGTCGAGCGCAGCGGAGCTGTGCTCCACATCCATTTTCATCTCCTCCCCGAACACACAAGACACCGGGCTTTCCCCTCCACTTTCATCATCCTCAGCCATGCCAAGGAGGGCTTTGTTTTCCTCCCGCGAGCTCTCGATACCAACAAGAATCTGCAGGATGTGTGGCAGCAGGTTCAGGAGGAAGGACTGCAGCCCCAGGCGCACGATCAACTGCGCGACGAAGCAGTCCGTGTAGAGGTAGAACCTGCCATGACAGTAGCAGGGGGTCTCATAGGCTCCGATCAATGGCTTCAGCAAGTATTTGTTGGCATTCTTCGGCCCTAGGGATTTAGCTATAGGCTCAAAGAGATACCACGCTGCGTAGACAGCGGTGTTCTCCTCGGACATCAGAGACAATATGAAGGGCAGAAGAATCTCCAAACCTTCTGGAGTGATTTCAGAAAGGATCCCCTCCAGCTGCTGCCACAGCTGGAAAACCAGTTCCCGGCCCTGACCTTCATCCTCTATCTTCTTCACCTGATAAGTGAAAATGAATTTGTGCAGGGCTGGGAAGTACGTGGGGAAGGGGACAATGGAGCTGAAGGGGCTGAGGAGCTGCATGGGACAGGGTGGGGGGAGGCCCTGGGAGATGGGTTCGTATTCAAACAACTGCACGGCGTCCTTGCCCAGCCTGGTCTTCAGAAGCTTCTCCACCGGCACGTTCAGCTGCAGCAGGACGTGCAGCACATGCTGAAGCGGGGACGGGATCTCCTTGGGATGGTAGCGACACAGATTACGCACCATCAGGAACCGCTCCAACAGGGATGCGTCAGGCTTCGAAGGACGAATCCTTGGTGCAAATACAATCTCAGCTACCAGAATGCCCAAAGTTTGCATGTCCCTCTGGAAGAGGTCTGAGAGACCCAGGGGTGGCTCTTCCCACGGTTGCTCCATTGGCTGCATCTCACTGCTTAAGCCTTTAACCAAGAAATTGTCCAGTTTCTCCAGTTCTTCCAGGGCTTGGAGTGGATTGAAGCCTTCAGGAAGTGTGATCTTCATGTCAGCCTGATCCACAGCACCTGCCTTACTCCGACGGAGAGGTCGGACACCTGAGGTTTTGCCATCGGTGGTGGCATAAGTTGGGAGAGTTGAGGGCTGTGCTGAAGGCACGGTGGTGCAGGGCTGATCGGCAGCTCTACCAGCAGCAGGAATCGAATCCAGGGCTTCTGTGCCTTGCTCCAAATCATCCTCACCAGTGATGGGTTTCTCCCCAGACCAGGTGGTTTCACTAGGAGTAGCCTCCAGGACCAGCCCATTAACCACATCCGTCACCTGGCCTTGGATATCCTCCAAAAACACGGTCTCCCTGATGTTCTGCAGGAGAGGCCGGGCAATGGCTGGAGCTTCAGCAGGGGTGTAGGCAGGTCCCACCATGCGTCTGGGATGTGGCTGGTCAAAAAGCTGTACAACCCCGTAAGTCGTCAGATGTGTGTGGTTGTCTACTAGATGGAGGCAGACGTTCTTCTCCTTGACGGCGTCCTTCCCCAGCAGCTTGTACCCAAAAGTGAGGTCAATCCAGTGGTGGAGGTCCTGAGAAACTTCCCGGCTCTCAAGCAACATGCGGTGAACTTCAATGAACTCCTCGTAAGAGCTACACCAAGACGGCACATCCAGGTCAGGCATATCCGGATGGATGGATCGGAAGATGGTGGGGTCCGTATAGAACTCTGGGATGCACTCATCCGGGGTCCAGCTCTGCATGCGCTCCATGCTGGCTGGATACTCGTTGGGCTCCCACTGGGACCTCACGTGGCAGCACAGCACTGCCTTGGGCGTCCTCCGAGCTGTGTACACATAGTAGGTGATATCAGAAAGGACATCGGAGATGTGATGAGGGACGTGCAGCTGCTCCCCACTTGACCCACCAGCCACAAACGCCTGCTTGGTCATCTCATAGGTGAAGTCCAGCTGCTTATCTCCCTTGTTGAGTCGGAACTTGGATTTCCTTAGGTCTCTGAACTTGCCATTCTTAGTAGTGAAGTCCACCACCCACGGAAGAACTGGATGATAGTTGGGGTCTCCCATTCTCCTCCCAGCCAAGCTGTTTAGACGCATCAGGTAGTCAAAATTGCTGACCTGCCCATGTACCCACTGTAACACCAGGTCTTGGAGGTCCTTCTGGCAGGCAGCACATCTCCCCTCCCGTCCTCGCACACCAGCGCTGCTTTGCTCGTTCATTCGTTCCAGCCCAGCCTCCAGATTCGCTTCCTCCTTCTTTGGTCCCTCGTACTCTCTGAAGTTCACGCGGAGCCGGCTGCACAGCTTCTCATCCACAGCCACATCCCGAAGGGAAAAAGCGCCGCATGCCAGTCCTGCCTGGTGACAAGCCCTCATGGCCTGCAGCACATGGAAGAGGAGGAAGAGGATTTTGGCGTGGCTGTTGGTGAGCTTGGCCGGGCTGAAGGTGACAATGTCATGCAAGCAGTACTGCACGTACGGGTAGATGATGTAGAGCATGTTGGCCGACTCCAGCAGAGCTTCTGCCTGCAGCACGTTGGGGCAGGAGGAACCCCCTTTGGTGGCCACCATGCTCTCCTTGGCAGGGGAAGCACCTGGCACGCTCTTGCCCACCTGAAGGACAGGGCAGCCGTAAGCCTTCTGCAGGGCGGCCCGCAGCACATCCAGAGCTGGCGCGGTGGGCGGCACGTCTGCATGCCGGTACGGCCGCACGTAGAGGCGGTGAGCACGGCCCCAGAGGTTCCGGTAATTCTGGGATGCGACGCTCTGCATGAAGCCGTACAGGGTGTCCAGGCTGCCGTTGCGCTGGTCGGACGTGAGGGGCTGCACCCGCAGCGGGTAAGCCAGCCGCTCCTTCCGCAGCCCATGGATCTCCACCCGGGTCCAGCCCATGGGCAGCTTCTGCACGGAGTGCTGCAGCAACGTCCTCACCTCCACGTCACTCAGCCCCTCCGGGCGCGGGCACGCGCTGGGCAGCACCCGGCGCTCCTTGAGGCTCAGCAGCCATTTCAGAGGGACGAAGGCCGTGACGTGGGTCCCCTCGGTGGCCGCAGCCAGCTGACGGCGGTCGATGTTCAGGTCCTTCTCCACGCTCTGGAGGAAGCCATCCATATCGACGTCTGCTGGAAGAAAGGCAGCCCAAGAGAGGCTATGAGTGGGCGGGCAAGCGCGGCACTGGCCCTGCCCTCCCCGCAGAGCCCCAGCTTCCCCACCAAGCAGGCACTGGGTGGCAAAGTCTCACTTCCCCATTGCCACCCGGAGGAAAATCATCAGGTTTGAGAGCTTGCTCAAAAGCTTTGGAGCTTGCTCAAAAGATCTGGGAGGAGTGAGAGTTGAGAAAGGACCAGCTCTGGCTGCGGGGGTACGAGATGGAACCTCTGCAGATAATGAGAGGCACATGGTGGGACCTCTGCAGCCAAGGAGAAGGAGATGGTGGGACCTCCACAATCCTAGGGTCAGGGAGGGGGGGATGTGATGGGATTGACTGGGGCCATGGTGGGACCTGCACAGGGCTGGAGAAGAAGGACGCGATGTAACATCCACAGCCCCAGGGCCAGCAGAGGGGGACACGATGGGATGTCCACAGCCTCGGTGCTGGTGGAGGGACAGGATGGGACCTCCACGGCCCCAGGGCCAGGAAGGGGGAACGTGACAGCACCTCCGGAGCCCCGGGGCCACAGGATGGGACCTTTGCAACTGGGGAGGGGGACACGGTGGGATGTCCACAGCCTATCCACAACCTTGGTGCTGAGAGAGGGGACACAATGGCATCTCCACAGCCTCCGTGCTGGGGGTGAGACAGGACAGGACCTTCACAGCCCCAGGGCTAGGGAAGAGGAATGCGACAGCACCTCCGGAGCCCTGGGGCCACAGGGGGGACGCGATGGGACCTCTGCAGCTGGGGAGAGGGACGTGATGGAGCCTTTGTAGCTGGGCACGGGGGTACGATGGGATGTCCACAGCCTGCGTGCTGGGAGAGGGGACCCTCACAGCCCCAGGGCCGGGGAGGGGCGACAGAACAGCACCGCTGCAGCCCCGGGGCGACACGAGAGCATCCCCAGCATCCGGCCGGGGGGGGCAGCCCGGGGCCGCTCGCTACCGGCGGCGATGGGGAGGGGATAGCAGGGCCGTGCTGAGCCCCACAGCCCCTAGGCCGGGTCCCGGGAGACCCTACCCCCCCGGCCCCGCGTTACCTGGCGGTGGCGGCGGCCTCAGCCGCGGCGGGCGGCGGCCCCGGCCATGTTGGTCACGTGACGGGGGTCACATGCGGCCGCCATGTGCGGGGGGGTGGGGTGGGAAGGGACAGAAGGGGACGCACAGAACCCGGGTGACCCCGGGCGGGACGGGAGGGGGGGGAATGGAGTCTGCGCAAGGCCGGGGCGCGGTGCTTGAACACGGGCGGGCTGGGCGTGACGTCAAACCGCCCCAGGGCTGCGGCCCCGAACGGGGTCCCCGCGGTGTGTGGCTGCCCGGCCCCGGTGCCCCCCCCCCCCCCCAGGCTGTCCCGGCGGGCACTGCCCTGCACGCCTCTCCCAGACCCCTTGCGGCTCCTTTAAGGGCGCCGGAGGCTTCCGCTGGGCAGTGCTGCATGGCGCGTGGGAGTCACGTGGGCGTGACGTTGCGACAGCCCATTGGTCACCTGCCCCCCGCCCCGCCCGCTGCAATCAGCTGTTACTGGGGCGAAGGGCAGGAAACAGCCTTAAAGGGGCAACGCGCCACCAGACCACACACCCCTCCACGCACACACTGTGGCTCGGCCTACAGCAGCTAGCCGGGCCCGCTGCGGCAGCGGGAGTGTGGTGCCCGCCTGCGGGACTCCGATGGGTCTTTAGAGCCGGGCAGCGCCACCTCCATCCCCCGGCTCCCCACCCCAGGGCGGGCGCGACGGGCACGGCCGCTTTAAGGAAGTTGCCCAGTCACGGCGCGGCGCTGCCAAGTCAGCGGGGTCAGCCGAGTCCGCGCGGCCCCGCCCCTCGCGCGCGCCCATTGGCCCGGGGCGCCCAGCTCTCACTTCTGATTGGCCACCGACTTAGAGCAACTTCTGGGAAGCGGGGCTGTGGCCCTGGCCCCGGCGCTGAGCGGCCCTGGCCCCGGCGCTGAGCCGGGCCGGCTCTACTACAGCGCCTCGCCCCGCTCGGGGCCCGCAGGGCAGGTCGGGCCCTTTAAGAGCTGCCCTCCCCCTTCGCCGCCTCCTTCACCCTCTGGAAAATGCCAACTCACAGCACGCGGGGCATGCCGGGAGCACCAATGAACTACAACTCCCAGCTTGCCCTGCGACGGGGTGGGCCCGGTAGCGTCCCAGTGGGCGGGGCAAAGCACCGGCTTTGCTTTCTCATTGGCTGAGCGTCGGGTTGCGCTATGTCACTATTGGTGGATGTGAGTGGCAATCGTGGCGCGGGGGCGGGCGCGAGGAGGACGGGGCTGGCTGGGCCGTGCCGGGCGCTGATTGGCCGGGGCGGGGCCGGTGGGTGGCTGCGTCACCGCTCCGCCAGCTGATCCGAGACGGAGCCGGCGCGGCGGGGGGAGCGGCGGCACCGGGAGGCAGTGGCGGTGGGGCTGGGGGCACCTACAACGGCGGCGCAGCCGCCGCCGCCGAGCTGAGCCGCGCCGGGCAGGTGGGTCTGGCCGTGCCGCGCGTCACGGGCAGCCGAGCCCTTAACCGGCAGTCCCGGTAGCCCCCACCGGGGAAGGTCACCTTTCCCCGGGGTAAGGCGGTGTCGGGGGTTCCATTCGATGCCAGCCCTGCCTGGGGGCCCGCCTGAGCTCGGCGGTTTCGCCCCCGGTGATGGCAGGGTGGAGGGGGTTGGAGCCGCCAACGGGGCGCGGCCGCCGGTGCACGGGGGTCCCGGTGCGGCGGGCGGGGCCGCCCCGCGGCGGGCGGGGGTGACCTTCAGTCCCGCACCGGGTGGGGCAGACTTTGCCCCGGGGCCGCTCCCCGCCGCGGGCACGGACAGAAGCATCCCGGGTGGGGGTGGAGGGCGGCGGGGAGGAGCGGTGGGACCGGCTCCACCGGGGAGCGGCGGAGTGGGCTGCTCCCGTTCCCGGGGGGTCGGCTTTACTGCGGGGAGAGCTGGGGGGGGGGTGACCCGGATAAACCAGGAGGGGGCACAGCGGGGTTTAATAGAGGGGTGAGCTCCCACTAGGGCCGTTCCCGGGGCAGGGGGGGGTGGTGTCTGTCGGTACCGGGAGGGGCTGAGGGGGAGCGCTGCACCCGACGGGCCCCCCCCCGCCCCCGTCAGCCCCGGGGGCCGGTGGCTCAGCGGCGGGTGCTGATTCACGGGGCCGGCGGGGGTGGAGCAGGGCCGGACCCGCTGGCTGCGATCCGGACCAGATGTACCCGGCACGCTAGGAATGCTCGGCATCCCCGCCGGGCCCGCTGCCACCGGCGGCCTCCCCCCCGCAGCCCCCCCACCCAACGGCACCCATCAGTGTCCCCGCAGCCCCCCCTCCCCCTGCCAGGGCACCCACCGGGACACCGGGTGGCTTCCCTGCCACGACACCAGGCAGCCTCACCGCAGCACCGATCGGGACCCCAGCACCCAGCAGGCTCCCCACAGTCCCCTGCTGCAGCACCCAACGTGACACCGGCACCCACCAGTGTCCTTGCAGCCCCCTGCCACGACTCCAGCACCCACTGGCCTCCCCGCAGCCCCCCACCATCGATGGCCCCCCCACCCATCGGCGGCCTCCCTGCAGCCCTCATCATGGCACCCATCGGTGGCCTCCCTGTAGCCCCCCCTCCCCCAGCACCCACTGGCACACTGGCAGCTTCGCAGGCCCCCCCTGTGGCACCAGGCAGGCTCCTCACAGCCCCCCGCTGCAACACCTATCGGGACACCCATGTCCCTGCAGCCCTCCCCCCACAATGGTACCCACTGGCCCCCCCTGCCGCCCCCCATCATGGCACCAAGTGGGACCCCAGCAGCCTCCCTGCAGCCCCCCACCGTGGCACCCGCTGGCACACTGGTGTCCCCACAGCCCCCTGCTACAGCACCCACTGACACACCGGCTTCTTCAGGCCCACTGGGAGCCCCGAGGCCCTTAGAGTGACACTGGAGGGAGGATACTGTGGGGCGGCCTCCGGCATGGCTGACTGGGAGGGTCCCCTAGTCTGTCTGTCCTTCCCAGTAAGGCCAGACACCCAGGGGGTTCCCAGCACTCGATCCCTGTGCTCAAAGTGCTGAGTGGTGCAGAAAAGGAGGGTTTTTTTCCTGCATGGAGAGGGAAGCAGCAAGGTCCCGTGCTGGCCCCAGCGCTGACGTGCTCTGACAAAATGACATGGAGAAAGGGCTGCGCTCCCCCAGATTCCCCTGCCGGTGGCTTGGCAGCAGCCGCCTGACAAAGTGTCTTCCCCGGCAGGCGGTGGCTGGACCTCAGCCAGGTGGGACCCTGCCAGCTCAGATGCCGGAGGTGAGCAGCCAGGGAATGCCTTAACCCCTACCTGCGGCAGCCTCGCGGCTGTGGCTGCGGTCCCTGCGGTAGCAGGTTGCTTTATCTTTTATTTTCCAGCAGAAATGGCCTTGATTTCCCTGCCCGTTACATTTTCAGGGCCGGCTGGAGGTGCTGGAGCTGATACAGCAGCTGCTTTGGGAGAGGGGAGGGATGGGAAGAGTTGAGGTTGGAGCTGCCTCTGGATCCCCAGCGACAGGGGGGTGATCCTGCGGGATCTCAGCCCTAGAGAGATGAATGAGGCGGTGGATGAGGACTTGGTGCTGGGGTGGAGGAGAGGAGCAGTTCTGCTGCCTGGAATGGCTTCTGTGGTGAGAGCTCAGTTCAATCCTGGCTCTGATGTGTGTGTTCCCTTCCCAGGTGCTGCCGCGCCGCCCCGCTCCTGGCTAACCAGCACCAGTTCTTCAGTGGCAAGCTTTATGTCCTTCTCAGTAGCTAAAGCTGCCAGTTGAAGAACTGTTGAATGTAGCCACTCTCTTCTCATCACCGGGACCTCGGATATCAGCTGGACCTGTGCCCTGAGCAACCGGGATGAGCCAGGCTGCAGCATCCTGTAGATCTGAGGGCTGAGGATGAGCCCAACCGTGATGAAGAAGCCTCCTCGCCGCCTCCAAACAGCGCCTTGGCTGGGGATTGCCTGGCAGCGCCGGCAGTCAGGCTGTCAAGCGGGGTCCCTCCCACCGGTGGGGTGACTGAGATGACTGGAGAAGACCAAAAGAGACATTAAACTTTCTGTTTTGCTCAATAGTTCAGTTTTAGGAAGCTTGTTGCCCATGGGGTGCCCGGATCTGCTGGGTGGGAGGGTGCTGGGGGACTGTAGCACCAGAGCTCGGTCCTCAGCCGAAGCTGTATTGGGGTCCACACGTGGAGGGTTGGTTTTTCAGGTCGGTTTGGTTTGTCCCAAGCGAAAGAGGTGACCTGAGGCTGGGTGTAGCACACAGGACTGACCTGCTGCTGAGCTCAGGAGCAGGATTAGTCCTGCAACATGCCGGCCTGTGGGATGGAGCCAGAGGAGAGGGCTGGCTCTACACCCACGCTGCCCTAGTGTGGGTCAGGGCTGGGCGTGGTGGAGTCGGGAGTGGAATGGGTGACTCAGGGACGAGTCACGCACGGCTCCAGACGTTTGTTCCGGGAACCACCATCCCGCAAGGCTGGGCAGCCTCAACTGCAACCGGCTCTGGGGCATTGCCAGGATTCCAAATATTTGGAGCTGAAAGTGCTCAGAGGGGCCGAGGTGAACCTTGCTGGGCTCCTCCACGGTCCAGGCTCTGTCTCCCTGTTGGTCAGAAGCAAAAGACTGCCCTGAAGGAGACTTGGAAGCTGCTCTCCAGGGATGGAGATGCCCCTACCTTGCACTGGGTGAGAGGAGAGCTGTGCAGTCCTATGGTTTAGTGCAGGGTGAAACATCTCTGTGTGGACCCAGGAAGGTGCTTCTGGGAGACTCTGCACCCCCAGAGGTGCCTCTCCCATGGCACTGCCAAGACAACCACCTGTGCAGCCTCAGCTACATTTCCTGTCTAGGCTCCAAATTTTGGCACCTAGCAATGTGCAGAAAGTGGCCTGGTGTCCACTAAGTGGTAGAAGCAGAGCAGGTCTGTTATCCTGAGGTCCATCCTATAAAGCTGCTCTGCTTGATGTGTGCTTGCTGATGACTGGAAGAACTTGAGTTTCTTTGAGGTCACTGTCACCTCGAGAGATTGGGACTGCTGAATCCCCTTGGATTGCTCTCTGAGCAGAAAGGACCATGGACAAACACCTCCAGCTTGAGGCAGAGCCAGTCTCTGCCACCACAGCTGACCTGTCCATACCAAACAGCTGGCACCTGCCCAGCGCTCAGAGTCCTGGAGTGCAGCAAGGGGGCTAAAAGTGGTTGGGTGAGTGTGTGCAGGGTGCCTGAGGGCAAGAAAAAGCAGCTCCTGGGCCACACTCCCCATCCCATGCATGGCAGCACGGCGCTATCGATGCATGGTGGAGGGGAGCTGTGAGCTCTGGCCCCCAGCACCTCTGCCCTTGTGTGCCTTGGTGTGTGGGTAAAGCTTGGATTTGCTGCTCCCTCCTGTCATACGATGGACTGAGCTGCTCTGCTGAGATCCAACTCTTTCCATGGTAAGATGTGGCTATTTGGGGGCAAAGCCTTGCCCTGAGCATCAGCACCAAGCCCCTGAGGTCAGGAAATGAAAAATCCCACCTTTAAGGTCAACTTTTTGTATATGAGAAGGTGCCAGAGTGCAGGTTTGTGTGTTTAACGCAAACCCAGCGTTGCAGGACCTCACCTGCTGAGCCAAGAGGCTCGGGCTCTGGCTAACACCCATCTAGTGCAAAAGCAGAAGGGTTTTAGGCTGGCAAAGTCAGTGGCCCTGCGGGAGCTCACCCAGCTCTGGGGCTTACCCTTCCTCCTCCAAAGCCCCATGTGACCGGTGAGTAAGAGCAGCGCTTCCTGCACAAAGCACAGCCTCGCTCGCTCGTGCCTTGCAAAAACCTAGAGACTCTTCCCTGCAGCATCGCAGCTGTGTTTCCCACAGTATCGGCCACCTCCTCGAAGCATCCAGCAAGCAGTGACATGGCAGGAGGGGGGACACTGGAGCTGGGGTTTCTCTGCCACAGGCTGGCTGCTGTCAGGGGGTGGAAGCGCTCGCTGTGGCAGCAAATGCAATATTGGAGGCGGCTGTAGCGATGTCAGCAGGCACTGCTTGCTCCGAGGTTGGGTGGCAGCTCTCTGCCCTTAGGGGTAGGGTATTCCGTGCCAGTTTCTGCCCATGGACTATCTAGTTTGCAGCTGGGAGAGCAGCTTGCCTCGGTCACAGCTCCCCTTGCTGGGAAAATGTGCTTTTACGAAGCAGAAGGTCAGCGTGACCGGTGTGCTGAATGAAAGCTCCCTGCCAAGAGTGGAGCAGGAGGGGCTGGTGGATCTGTGAAACACGGGGCGGCTTCTGCCAGCTCAGCTCCAGGACACAGGCATCTTCCTCTTATCCAGCCCAACAGCTCCCTGTCCAGAAGCTTCACTTTGCCCCAGCATGCAAATGAGCAGCTGAGGGCTGTCTGCAAACACAAAATGCGGGTGCCGAGTTCAGCTTTGCTCATGATTTTATTTCCCTTGTGCCAGGGCAGGAGGATGTGGAGCTGTTAACTCTCAGTTGACTGTGCCCCTCATGGCAGGGCACGTACAGGGCTTAGGTTTCTGCCAGTGGGGGGGCATCGCCCATGTCGTAGGTCCTGCAAGTGAAAGGTACGTTGAGGATTTGCAGTAAGTCATCTTGAGTTTGTGTCTTAGTGGGCTTTGCTGGCACCGGGAGCGCGGAACAGAGCCACCCACCAGCGTGGCCAGGGCGTCACTTACTCCGCTTCTTGCTTAGAGATTTGTCTCCCCGAGTATAAAACTTCTGCAATCAGAGACACCATGGGGTCACAGTCCAGGCTGGCAGCTGCAGTCACGAAGCCATCCCTGAAAGGGAAAGCAGAAGAAGGTGGATCTCTTCCGTGTACGCAGCTCAGCGCCACAGCATCCCTGTGGCACCCTGGGCAGAGGCCAGCTGGTGTGTGGAAGGCTGGGGCAGGGTGGCTGGTGCTGCACACTGCAGGGGACACGCGGCAGATCGCCTGGTGCTGCTGGGAGCTGGGCACCGAGCCTGCAGCAGTGGGCAGAGGGAGAGAAGATGTGTCCCAGGCTCCCTGCCCAGCTGGTGTCTTCATTGAAGCTCTTCTCCTTCCCTGCCCTGCTTTGGTTTGCTCTGAAACCGTCTCGCTGCCAGTTCAGCAGCCAGCAGCTGCCTGCGGTGCGCAGCCGTGGGAGGGGATGCGGAGCCTCTGCGAGAGCTCTGCAAGATGTAAGGGAGAGAAACATGCCGTGTTCCCAGGGTGCTGCCGTGTCAGGGCATGGATTCACTCACCTGATGTAAAAGATCAGGAATTTGCGTTGCTCCAGGCTGCCCTTCACAACAGTGTCCGTGTATCCCTCTCCGCAGCCTGCGAGAGAGAGCATCACAGCGCTTGGGGATCTGTGGTAGAGCAGCTGCCACCCACCCCACCTCAGTGCCATCGCAGGTAGGGGCAGAAGGGAGAGCTGGGGCTGGGACAGGGCTGGGGGCAGGCGTGGAGACCCTGGACGAGCAGAACTGACCCAGAGATGTAGGACTGCATCGTGAGCCCAAGCCTCTCCTTGGCTTAGAGAGGGAAGTTTATCCTCCTTTGTGACCTCTAAGCCACTGGAGACGAGCAAAGAACGAGAGATGTGGTTACGCTACGTGCCCAGAGCTCAGAAACCGGGTTCACAAACGCACCACGGCAGCCAGGCCAAAACTTGAGCTGCTTCAGGTAAACTCTGCAACCTCTGTGTGTCTACAAGCCCCAGCCCCAGCTGGTGGATTAGCAGACAGGCTGGGGAGCCGTTTGGCCGTCCCCATCCCTCTGCCTCCTCTTACCTGCGTAACGGATGCTTTTCCCAAGCATCGTAGTCCAGAAGAAGGGGACAGTGTGCAACTGCTTTTCTCTCTTCAACATGTTTAAGGCAGCAACGTGACCTGTGATAAACCACCGTGTTTCTTAGAGATCCTCGAAGAAGCGTCCCTGCCTCTTGTTACCCTTCTGCCCATCTCCGAGGGGAGCTGGAACTGGAAAGTGAGGCAGTTGCGTTGTCTCACCGTGGGCCTCAGCCACCTGCTGGTGATGGATGCTGGACTGGTCCCCGTTGAGCAGCGCTACTGGAAAGGAGACCACGTCCCCCGCAGCAAAGACATTCGGGATGTTGGTTTGCATGCGCTTGATGGGACAAAAAGCAATTAGTGCGATGGCGGGAGGGAACGGATTGGGTGTTGACCAGGGACACTCACGCGGCGCTTACCAGATCCACCAGGATGGCACCGCGGTCGTCTCTGGTGATGGAGGTGCCTTTCAGAAACGCTGAGTTTGGGGACACCCCTGCAGGGAGAGGAGCAAGGGCAATGCAGCAGAGCTCTGCCAAGGCAGCAGACCTGGCTTTGGCCCGTGGTGCCTGTTCAGCCTGCTCGGAGCAGAGCAGGTGGCAGCAGTGCCCGGCGCTTGGGCTGGTGCTGAGCTAACCCAGGGGCAATAAAACCAGGGTCTGGAACGTGGCACGCTCTGATAACGCAGCAGTGACCTACGGAGCTCAGCCAGGGGGCCAAAGGTATGCTAAGAGCGTAAGTAGCTCCCCTCCTGCCAAGCGTTTGCTCCTGGGCAGCTGACCTGCTCCAGGTGTTTGGGGCCAAGAGGAAGGTCTGGATCATCAGAGAGTGGGAAAGAGACTGCAAGGAACGGTGTCCTGGCAATGCTCTGGGCTTGGCTGTTCTCCCCATTCCCACAGCTGCCCCCCCTCCCAAGCGGGGTCTCTCACCGATTCCCACCACCACCACATCTGCAGGTAGCGTCCCTCCACCCGCAAGAACAGCCTCTGTGACCTAGGACGGAAGCAAGAATCGTTAACAACGGGTTAAAAACTCTGTCCTAATTCCTGCAGCCTCCCTGCTGCCTCATTCTTTGCTGTCTTTTTTTTTCTTCCCCAGGTTGGGATCACCTTGTCCAACTATCGTGTGTTGCCAGGAGTGTAAGAAAATCACGCTGCTGTCCCTGAGATACGGACATATATCGGTGCCCTTTGCACCCAGCGTTGTGCTCAGGGAAAAGAAACGTGAGGGTATAGACATGGGAGAGGAAAGCCTGGAAGCAGGCACCGAGTTATACCTCGGTTTGGGTTTTTTCCTTCTAAAATTAGCAGTTCAGGGATCCCAATGGCATGACTGACCTTTCCATCCTTTCCTTTCAGCTCACGGAGTTCTGTTTTCATGTAAAACTTCACCCCTTTATTTTGCAGCATCTGAAAAGGAAGAGGAAGCTGGTTGGAGAATTCACTAGGAAATTCCAGGCTGTACTGCTGTAAAAACAGTCGTACCCAGCCAAAACCCAGGCAGACAGCTCAGCTGCTGCTCCAGGCTGCAGGGAGGTTGCATTTCTGTCCCTGGCTGGTACATGATGCCTGGAAAGCTGGCTTTGCTTTGCTGTCCCGGTCAGGACTGGTGCACGAGGTGGATCTAGAATGAAGGAGGGCTTGGGGATGACACAAGGCTTGGGGATGGCCTCGAGTTGCACCAGGGCAGGTTCAGATTAGACATCAGGAAAAATTTCTTCACTGAAAGTGTTCTCAGGCACTGGCAGAGGCTGCCCAGGGAGGTGGTGGAGTCACCATCCCTGGATGGATTCAAAAGTTGGGTGGATGAGGTGCTCAGGGATCTGATTTAAGTGTTGGGCAAGGTACGGTTGGACTCGATCTCAAAGGTCTTTTCCAACCAAGCGATTCTGATTCTATGAAGCTGAGTCAGGGACTGTGATGTGTGCGTGAGGGAGGTCGGGACCAGGCGTGTGTGCGCACAGCGCCTTCAGAGAGCTGTATGTGAGAAGGGTGGCTGGGCAGGCAGGGGCTGGATTTCCTGGGCTGTTGTGGATCACGAGGCTGCTTAGATAACGTGTTCTCCATCCTAGAAAATAGCACCAGGTTTTCCTAACCTTCATGGTGACACCTCCGACCTGAGGACCCAGCACACGCTGGAAAGGGAACTCCTTTTTTTCCACCACTGAGACGGTTCCAGCCTTGTCTGAGAGGAAGGCAGCCACCTCCATTCCTGCAAGGGAAAGGCATGCCCGAGGTAAGCCTGCTGCAAGCATCAACCTGAACCCTCCTTCTTGGAAATCTTCTCCTCTTCCAGGTGAGGAGAACAAATCTGATGCAGTGCCAGTGCTTAACTGCTCTTCTGTGCATCTCTGGGCTGAGATATTTAGCTCCCCTGTTCTTTGTTCCCATGCACTATTGGACCTGGATATTAGGAAATGCAGAGAACGCTCCTGGTTGTGTACAGAATAGCTGCCTTTCCGTGCCTTGTCTCCTCACTTTCCCAATGTTTCTGGGAAATCCAGTTCCTCTGAAGGACAGCGACCTTTTCATAAGGGGTATTTCCATCTGTCCATACCCAGAAATTGTTCATAGCTCTCAAAGGCTCTGGCTACCAGAGGAAAGGATGAAGGTGTGCTGTTTAACACCCCCCCACCACCAGCTACAGGGCTCCAAGGAAGAACCAAGCCAGGCAGCGAATGAACATCGCATTCCTGAGGGCCTACAGTAAATCTGCGCACACACAGCCCAAGTGGCTTTCGAGGCTCTCACTGATGACAGTATCCACTCCAGCCTGCTACCTATGAATGAAGCTCCTATGATCACCAGATTCCTCCCAGTTGCCAGCTCTGAGATCTTGTTGGAGTCTTCCGGGGTATGGAGAACGCACACGTTCTGCAGGTCTGCACCTGGGACTTTGAGGAAGCTGGAGCTGAAGAGACAGATCTCAGGATCAGAAATGGAACAGAATGAGGTGGGAGCACAAACCCACGCAATCTCCTGACTGTGTCATCTCATCCTGTCCTGTTGTCTCGTCTCCCACCGCCTCTGTCTCACGTGCCTCTGGAAGACCTCCACACCCCAGTGCTGGCCCATCTTGTCCCGTCTAACATGGTGTGCGTAGCAAATGCTGTGTGCACTCACTGGCAGCCTGTTGCAATGAGCAGCTGATTGTACTTCTGTGAGGACCCATCCATAAAGCGAACCTTCTGCTTCTGGAAATCCACTGACGCTGCCTGCAGGAGAAAGGAGGCAAAGATCAGGCAGGTGCTTCTGGTCAACGGGTGTCCTGCCACACCAACCCATTCTTCTTGCCTGTGACTGCATGCCCTATTTCTGGACACTCAGGTGAGATGAGGAATGCTGGGGGCATTTCCTGCAGGTCCTGGGCTCTAGGAGCACTGAGTATGACAGCACCAAAACTGTTCCTTTCGGGGCCGTGCAGAGGGCTGGCTTCAAGGCTTACCCACTTTGCATGTGACGGGCATTTTGTTCACAGGTAGCACAGATCAACGCTACACCCAAGGCACTCACCCCATCCCTAGCCCTGACCTTCAAGTGTTGTCCCAGAAGATGATGTGTGTGCTTAAGCAGAGCCCTAATTTCTACAACTGGGGCACTCTGCCTGCAGGTGTGGGCATCCCCTCCCCATGGCAGGGACAGGAGCACCCATGGAGGACTAAGTCACCTGCTCTTGTACCTCTTTCTCTGTCCAGAGCTCTATGCAATGAGCTTCGAGGAATTCGGGTTTCCTCAGGTAGATTTCCTCAGCTTTCATGTTCATGTTCTGGAAACAAAACAGAAATATGAAACAGATCACTTCTTGCAGCCAGCAAAGCCCTTACAGTGTTTGCTGGGCGGTAAGTTTGTGTAAGAGGCAGATTTTGCGTTAGTAAATCACAGCTTCCCACTCTGCCTCAACCCCACCGTCATCTCATTCCCACTTAGAAAAACCCATCAACTCAAACTCCAGTGGGAAGAACCCAGTGAAAGGGGATGGAACTATTGGCTTATGGTGGACTCCTTATGGATGGACCCTTCCAACCCAAACCATTCTATGACTTGACATTAGGAAGAAGTTCTTTACTGAGAGGGTGATTGGCCATTGGAATGCGCTGCCCGGGGAGGGGGTGGAGTCACCATCCCTGGAGGTGTTTAAGGAGAGATCGGCTGAGGCTCTTAGTGCCGTGGTGTAGCTGACAAGTAGGAGTAGGTGTAGGTGTTGGGTCATGGGTTGGACTCGATGATCTCAAAGGTCTTTTCCAACCTTATGTGATACTGTGATGCTGTGATCAAAGACTTTCTAGGAGGAAGAAGCGAGATGTTATCTGGAAATGACACCCCTTTTTCTGGTGGGCATCTCAGCACTCCTTCTGCTTTGCCAGAATGGCTCACTCAATTGCTCAGTCTGGTCCCAAATCCACCCATGGTACCCAGGCACAGTCCTGCCCTTCCATACAAACCTTGCTGAGTTTGGCCTTGTCGTAAGGAACGTGTTTCTCTTTGGTAGCCATGATGATCCTGCCAGTAAAGCCCTCTTGGCGAAGTGTCTCTGCACACACCAGCGCAGCCACACCTACAAGAAATGCTCATCTCAGCCCTCTCACACGTCATGATGGAGTAGGAGGAAGAAGGTCAGGCTTCTCTGGAGAAGAGAATGGCAGCTCACAGCCTATCTGGGGAAGACGCAGTACGGACCACTTGACTGACCTCCTCCCAGAAGCAACACCGTGTCCCGGTTGAGAAGGCATCGCTTGCTTGTGTCCTTCACCCTCCGGCTGCTTTCAAGATCCTAGAAGAAAATGAGAAGTGCTGAAATCATAGGGAGCCTGAGGTGCTGCTTGTGCTTAGAGAAAGCAGGTAAGGTCAGTACCTTCTTTTTTGCTGTAACAAACACCTTTCCACCTTCCACTGTTACCTGAGGGGGTGAAAGGAGAGTGCATTTAAGCAGTGCATTCCGGAGGTAGTGGTGGGAGCTTTCCTGGGAGGTTCTGGTCTGGTGGGCCACTGAGAGTGACTTGTAGGGATCTTGGGTGTCAAGTGATGCTGAGGAGCTTGTGAGCTTTTCTCCTCATCCCAAAGGCTGTCGGGAAGAGCTGTGCTGGCTGTGAGGGATAACGGGACGTACAGAATTGTCTTCGATCAAAATGAGATTTAGGGCAGGGAGTTACATGGCCCAAAGAAATCATCCCATGGGTCGCTCCGTGTGACCTGGACCACGGAGCCGTAGCCAGGGCAGGGTCCTTTTAGCTGGTATCAAGCACCACGACACTTTTAAGAGTGAATGAATGCAGGTGGTGTGGAGGACGTGGACCAAGCTGGGAGGAGAATGAGACGCGAAGTGACCTTAAAGCGGGGAATACAGTCCAGAGAAGGGTATTCCTCGATGTCTCCAGTCCTGATGTTAAAGCAGGCACCGTGCCAGGGGCAGCGCAGCCTCTCCCCTCTCAGCACGCCTGCAATAGAAAAGCCCCCCATAACCGAGCGGTGAGAGCTGCCTCTGCTGATGTGGCTCCTCCCCCTGCCCAGGACCAGTGTCACCTTTGCTGAGTGGGGCACCATAATGGGGGCACTTGCTGCCCAGGGCTCTAAACTGCTTCCTGTTCCTCATCAGCAGCACCGGGTAGCCGGCCACCATCACCTCCAAGAGCCTGCAGGAGAGGGGAAGAGGTGGGCACCTTGGAGAGCCAAAGCGGGACCTCTCGCAGCCAACATTCTGCTCCTTCAACCAACAACATGGTGGCTGCCACCTCTGCTGCCCAGGCCAGGCCTCAGCCTCCCCCTGCCAGGTACTCACTCTCCATCCCCAACGTCATCCTCCTTGCAGACCTCAGCAGTGAAAGTGTCATCGCAGTCCATGCCAGCAGCTGTGGGCAAGCAGAGGGAAGGGTTGGCCACCATGGATGCTGTCACCTGTAGGCGCTATCTTTCACCCCTCAGCAGATGGTTCTCCCTGCACCCCCTCAAGCCATCGCTGCAAAATCCCACCCCAAAATGCAGGGCCACCACCACCCCAGCTGGGAGTGGGTCATGGAATCATGGAATCATGAAATGGTTTGGGTTGGAAGGGACCTCAAAGCCCATCCAGTTCCACCCCCTGCCATGGGCAGGGACACCTCCCACTGGATCAGGGGGCTCCAAGCCCCATCCAACCTGGCCTGGAACACCTCCAGGGATGGGGCAGCCACCACTGCTCTGGGCAACCTGGGCCAGGGCCCCCCCACCCTCACAGCAAAACATTTCTTGCCAAGATCTCATCTAAAATTCTTCTTTTTTAGTTTAAAACCATTCCCCCGGTCCCGTTGCTACAGGCCCTGCTGAAAGTTTTCCCCACCTTTCTTATGGGTCCCCTTTAAGTATTGAAAGGCCGCAATCAGATCCCCCCAGAGCCTTCTCTTCTCCAGGCTGAACAACCCCAACTCTCTCACAGGGGAGGTGTCCCAGGCCTTTGATCACTTTTCTGACCCTCTTTTGTGGGCTCACACCACGTGCTCAATGAGCGTCAAACTCCTGGGACAGCAAGAAAAATCTCAATTGGTGGAAAACACACATTTCCCCCCTTTATTAACCTTGTGTCCAAATCTAAAGCTCATTCCTCTGCCTTTTTCTTCTCTGACTTAACTCACTTTCACTTTTCAGCTCCACATCCCATTGAACTCAACTGCAGCACAGGGCAAGCGAACAAATATGATTAAAGGCTCCTGTAAATAAATACAATTATTTATGGTGAGGTGCTGCCGCTGTAGCCTGCGGCTCCCCCAGATCAGAGCCTGGAGAGGCATTTCAGCCTCTCTGAAACCTCCCCAGTGTCTGTGAGAGATGTTCGGCGCGCTGATTGCCATGGAAGCTGTAATCCCTGCCCAAACTGCCTCCAGGGCTAGAGAAAAGCCAAACCCCTTGATCCTTAGAGCTATCCCTGCCTTAGAAATCAACTCAGAAGCTGATTAGAAATCTCCTTCTCTGTTTCGGGGGAAAAAAAAGGCAAGAAACGGAGCAGAGGAGGGTGGCTCAAGGCTGGTTTTGGTGTGAAGTGGGGACTTGCTAATCCCCACCGTGCTGCTGCTCCACCCCTGGGTCCCTTAGGAGAAGAAAAGGTGGGTACTCACCCAGCCCTGCCGTGGAGGAACCTGGTACCCGTCCCCCGAGTCACGAAGCCACCGCCACTGCTGCCGTCTGTGAGTTTCTCCTCCACTGCGGTGACACCCTCGCGTCTTGCCACAAGCTCTTTCCCGACCGCCAGCCCACGGCTGGGTGATGCTCTCCTGGAGTTGCCCAACTTCCCTGTCCGTCAAGAGGTGCATCTCCTGGAAGCTGCCTGCCAGCGAGTGTTATCTGATTTCTTCCACTGATCTGTGCCTAATTAAGTGTATTTTTTTGGGTTTGGAATTGCAAAAGCGTTGAGGGCATGGTAGGAATTATGGTGCAGGTGTGGGCTGAAGACGGGGTGTGTCATGTGCAATGTGAACAGAAACTTGAACGGATTCAGTGATACCCTGGTGCATCTTCCCGTTGCCCCTTTTCTCGGTTGAAAGCGCTCTAGCTCAGTGCAGTGTGGGTTTGCAGCACTTTGGAATGATATCACTATTTATTTTATATATCTATAACATTTTTTAGCTTAGAGAAGAGGAGGCTGAGGGGAGACCTCATCCCTGTCTACAACTGCCTGAAAGGAGGCTGTGACAAGGTGGGTGCTGGTGTCTTCTCACAGGTGACAGCGATAGGACGAGAGGAAAAGGCCACAAGTTGTGCCAGAGCAGGTTTAGACTGGACATTAGGAAACAATTCTTCACCAAAAGGGTGGTCAGGGATTGGCACAGCTGCCCAGGGAGGTGGTGGAGTCGCCATCCCTGGAGGCATTTAAAAGATGGGTAGATGAGTTACTTAGGGACAGGGTTTAGTAGGGAGACAGGCACGGTTGGACTTGGTGATCTCAGAGGTCTCTTCCAACCTTCTGATTCTGTGATTCTATGATATAAAATAATTAAATTTGCTCTTTTTTTAAGACAGAGCCTGTCTCTCCATTGATTTTAAGGAACGTGAAGGGTTCGGCACCTCTGCGTGTCCCTGAGGTGCCAGCTCTGCTTCGGGTCCAGTCCCTCCCTGCCCAAGCCCATGGTCCCATCGTCGCTCGCTCCATGAAGGATGGCACAGAGCAGCGTGCTCCTTGCTGTTCTATTTTTACAACAGAGTGGGAGTTGCAAAAAACCCAGGAGTAATGCCTACACTGTTTGTGTCTACTCTAGTTCTTATCTCCATTTTACAGTCAATATGTTTCACAACCTGAAAATGTGCCTCAAAATTCAGGAAGGTGGGGGGAATAGTTACTAGCAGTGTCCTTCCATCATCTCCCGTGCAGAACCAGAGCTTCGCAGGGACCAGCTTTCTGCCGCACAGCACGTTCCCAAGTCCAGCGTGGCAAGGGGGTTAAAAACCCTTCGGTGGGCACGGTCCAGAGAAGAGGGAATGCACGGAGATGCTCCACAAGTGCAAGCTGGCTATTTTGTGAAGCAGCTGGCTTTGTTGGACCCGCCAAGCACACCTTCTTTCAGTGCCAGGTGCCGGGGCGCTGCCGTGCAAGGAGTGATCGTAGCCCACGGGCGATGAACGCCCACGATGGGCACAGGTACAAGGTATTTTCTCACACTGCCAACGAGCAGCTTTTGGGCTCTGCCTTCCTGGCCAGGAGCCTGAATGTGAAGCAATTTGGCTGCCGACCGTCCCTGTTTAAACTCTCTGTAATTATTCCCCAGAGCTTGTTCCCACGTGGTGGAGAAGCAGCAGCCCTCGCGGAGGCTTTCTCTGACTCAGCAGAAATCAC
Organism: Neomorphus geoffroyi; assembly: GCA_033558235.1. Lineage (NCBI taxonomy): Eukaryota > Metazoa > Chordata > Aves > Cuculiformes > Neomorphidae > Neomorphus > Neomorphus geoffroyi. Next base: position 7,383,165 of record JAUMJM010000018.1, read on the forward strand.
TGGAAAATGTTGTTTGCCTACTGATGAAAGCTGCAGCGCCCTGGCAAAGCGGCAGGTACGAAGGTGTGCAGCTGCGAGAGGCTGCAGGAGGAGCCAGGTGGAGCCTGTGCCGTAGGGTTTGCAGTGTGGGGTTGAGCAGCACCACTGGGTGCTGCTGGGTGATGCCAAGCCCCCAGGGAAGGGCTTTTGCGAAAGGGAAAAGGCTAAAGGCAAAACAAAATGCCCACGTCTGGTAGAGACAAAGGTGATGGGACAGGATAGAAAGTTGAAAAAGGGGTTGGGTGTAGGAGAGAAGGTCTGGGTTAGCAGCAGGGTTGCTGTGTTGCTGCATCTCTGAGAGCCAAGCGCCTGGGAATACGCAAGATGCCCACGAGGGAGTCAGGCAATGGGATGGTATTGGAGGCAGGTTTCTGGAAAGATGCTCTGTAAGCATCTTCTGGTCCTTTGTTAGATAACCCAAAGGTTACTCAGAGCGGTTACGACTTCTGCTTGTAACAAACAGCAGGATTAAACCTAGGAAGGAAGAGAGCAAAAGGAAGCGTTGCCCTCAAATGCAAACAGAGCCCAGGTAGGCATCGGAAATGTCCTACCCAAGCTGCCACCCGCATTGGTGCTGACTCACACGAGCTGCTGAGCTGCTCTCCTATCTTATTAAATATCTCCTCTTTTGCTGTGTCTCTCCAGTGTTGTCAGCACTCCGGAAAACTCAAGTTTAGAGGTGAAGATGTAACAGCGATAGCTCTCCTCCCTTCAAGTCCCTGTTACTGACAGCCAGCGTAGCACGATTTCCACGCTGTAACGCAGCCGTGGCTCTGTGGGTGGATCCTTGTCCCACCTTTGCTTGCCCCCAGCTTGCTCAGGATGGGGTCCTTCGCTGCCCTCGCCGATTTTAACCAAGCACTTCCGACAGAGTCGTGTGTTATTGAAGACCATTCAGGCATAGGAAAAGGAAGAGAAGTGGAAACTGCAGCAGAGCTAAAATGATTAATGGGCCACCGCTCTCAGAACAGCTTGGTTTGTGATATTAATAACGAGAGAATTCAGGAGGGAACCTAACCTGTTCCAAGCGGCGGAGCCGACAGCAGCAGGAGATGCAGTTAGGAAGCTCCTGTGCTTGTATTTGTAACGCAGGAGGAAGCAAGTGGGCTCAGCAACGTGCGATGCTGCAACGGAGCAGGTTCCACACGGAGAATATTCAGGGTCCACGACAGGAAGGTGTTTCTGGCTGGAAGGGGTGGATGTTTGAGTTTGCGTTGATTCCAGCTCTCTCCACAGCTGCCTCTGCAACGCCTGGGCACGCTTTGCCACACACGGTGCGCGTTTTGCGCTGTAGATCCTTTTGTAAGGGTGGAATTACAGCCTTTCTCAACAAAAATGTGGCTCTGTAGAGCAAAGCCGTCTGAATTCCTGTGGCCTAGCAGACAGAGCGGTGACACACTTCGGAGAGGGACGGGGACGACAGCTAATTAAAGTCTGCCAGCCAAGCTGCTTCATTTGTTCCGAGATCTTCGACTCCTCAAATTATTTTAGGTGTGAGCGAGGTCTGGCATTAGATGAGCAAATGGACTTCATGCCTCCCTGAAGGGGTAGAGGCCGATTCAGGGAAGAAGGCTTTCGAAAAAGACGAGTGCGACTTTTGCCAGGACTGTGCTGTGTCAGGAGCTCCCACTTCTGTTGGAGACGGCGAGCCCTGAGCGGTGTCTGGGAGCAGAGCAGGCTCCTCCTTGTGTGAGGGACCACGGAGCAGTGAAAGAACACCCAAACCCCCACCCAGGAGTAGTGAGGAGCATCTGGGGGATGAAACGGTTTGCCTAGCAGAATTCATATGAGGGATTATTGATAAACTGGCAGCCCTTCCTTGTGGAAAATGTGTTATCTGTCTCAAAAGTAGGGAAGGAAAAGCCGTTGTCCAGTTATTGAAAAAACAGCTGTACCCTCATTTACACCCTGGAAAGCCCCCGTTATGGGATGAGCTGTGGTCCCCGTGGCGCTACGGGATGGACCCAGGCACACACTGACATCTGGAAGGAATCCCCTCCCCCGCCGCGAGCAGGCACCGGTGCAACCGGTTACCTCCCTGCAGACAACGAGGCCGTTTGGGGACTGCTGGAAAACTGCTGGAAAATTGGGTGAAAAAGGCAATCTCTCCAAATAAGGTGTGAGTGCAGAGTCCCACCAGCTGGGGCTGCTCTGCCCGGCTCTGCAGCGGGCGGGGGGGACCTCTTGTGGCAGCAGCGCCCTGGCTCTGCTCCCTGCTCTTCTCCCGGGACAGCCCTGCCCTCCAAGCCGCTGGGACCCGGGTGAGTGTTTGGCCTGATTTGGTGGCACGGGACCTGTTTGTAACCAGGCTTGGAAGCCTCCAGCTCAGAAACCACCCCTGATTAACGTCATTGCTGCAGAGGAAGGAAGAAAAGGCTGGGAAAAGAGCTTGTAAGAAACCACTGCCTGATGGCAAAACCTGGTAAAATTAAATATAAAAACTGGGCTGAAAGTACTCAAGAAATACCGAGTGTGTAAGTGCAGCTCAGTGCGATCAAAGTCCCTGAACCAGGGGGTCATTAATCATGGCTTAAATTCCTCCGGTGTGGAAGTGGTAGGTAAAAGCTCTCCAGTGTGCACAAACATTTTAACTCTTCCTGTACCCAAGCCTGGCCAAAGGTTTGTCTTCAGAAGAATGACCCTGTTGGAAGCCCCGTTGGAGCAGGTCCAGAGGAGGCTACGAAGGTGATGCTGAAGCAGCTCCAGTATGAGGACAGGGTGAGAGATTTGGGGTTGTTCAGCCTGGAGAAGAGAAGGCTGCAGGGAGGCCTCAGAGCAGCCTCCAGGACCAAAAAGGGCTCCAGGAAAGGTGGGGAGGAACTTTTTACAAGGTCCTGGAGTGACAGGATGAGGGGAAATGGTTTTAAACTGGAAGGGGAAGTATTAGACATTAGGAATAAATTCTTCACCATGAAGGTGGGAGGCCCCGGCACAGGTTGCCCAGAGCAGTGGTGGCTGCCCCATTTCTGGAGGTGTTCAAGGCCAGGTTGGATGGGGCTTGGAGCCCCCTGATCCATGGCAGGGGGTGGCACTGGATGGGCTTTGAGGTCACTTCCAACCCAAACCATTCTACGATTCTATGAAGAATAACACTGGGAACGGAGGAGCTCCTGGGAGGTGCAGGTGTTTTGTGGTCTGGAACTTCTCCTGCAGGCAGGTAGTGGGCACAGAGATCACCATGGAAAGAGGCAGTTGAAATTCCTGAGGCTCAAGCCCTGCAGACTTCTTATTGGGAAATCAGCTCTCTGCAATTTTGTACTATTACATGATTTTCCTCCTTGGTGCCCTGGGCAGCCCGTATCTCCATGGCACATCTCCCTTTCCTTGGCGTATCTTACACTGAATAGAAATGTCTTTGTGTTTGGCCTCCTCAGTAGCAGATGAGCCTATGTGATCCTTCAAGTCCTAATACATGAGATTATTTATAATCCCTTGAGCAGTCAGATCTGCCGATTACTTTAGGCAGCACCTCCCTGTGCCACTTAGGCACTGTGAAATTACATTGTCTTTTCTGGCTTTTAAGCAAATTTCTCCAGCATGAACAGATGCTTTTCTATCAGTTGGGACCATCTCACCCCTCGCCTCAGAGCTGGTTGAATCGCTGCTCTCCTCAGTGCCTCTTGTGTCAGCATTTGAATTGAACCATAGAATCATGGAATGGTTTGGGTTGGGAGGGACCTCAAAGCCCATCCAGTGCCACCCCCTGCCATGGGCAGGGACACCTCCCACTGGCTCAGGGGGCTCCGAGCCCCATCCAACCTGGCCTGGAACACCTCCAGGGATGGGGCAGCCACCACTGCTCTGGGCACCCTGGGCCAGGGCCTCCCCACCCTCACGGCAAAACATTTCTCCCTAAGATCTCATCTCAATCTCCCCTCTTTCAGCTGAAAACCGTTCCCCCTCATCCTGTCCCTGCACTCCCTGATCCAGAGCCCCTCTCCAGCTTTCCTGGAGCCCCTTTCAGTCCTGGGAGGCTGCTCTAAGGTCTCCCCACAGCCTTCTCCTCTCCAGGCTGAACAACCCCAGCTCTCCCAGCCTGGCCTCGTACAGGAGGTGCTCCAGCCCTCGGATCATCTCCGTGGCCTCCTCTGGACTCGCTCCAACAGCTCCAGGTCCTTCCTGTGCTCAGGACTTCAGAACTGGACTCGGGGCTCCAGGTGGGGTCTCACCAGAACAGAGAGGCAGAATCCCCTCCCTTGCCCTACTGGTCCCACTGCTTTTATCCCTTGTTGATATTTGCATCCATCACTCCAAACAAGGGGTGATCAGGAGCTCAGGCTCTACACGTTTCTGTTTCAGCAAAGAGAAAGTAGAAGATTTCATCCAAACTTAATACCTCAAAGGAGAGGCAGAGTTTGACGTTAATCAGTGTGTACACGGTGAGTCATCCCGTCTGCAGAGGAGACACAAGGTCTGTGCAGCAGTTACGCTTCTGGTAGAGACATCAAAAAGCAACAAGGGAGCGATCAAATTAGGGGAAGCTGGAGAAGCAGCGTAGTTGTAGGATGGAAGTAAAGAAATTGCAAGTACGGGATCCTGAATTCCCACAAATCCCAGATAGCAGAGCTGGGTGTCCCAGGTGTTGGGGAGCTCCTCCTGGGACCAGATATGGAATCATAGAATCACAAGGTTAGAAGAGACCTCTGAGGTCACTGAGCCCAACCGTGAATATGGGACGGGGGGGTGGAGGACAACGTTATCGTGGCAAGGCAATAGGATCTTCTTGTCTGCTCGATGTGCTGCCAGAGGGGGTGTGGGTCGGTGTGGGTCCTCACCTGGATGAGGGATGGTGCTCCACCAATGGTGCAAGAGCTTCACCCGCATCACATGCCAGGGATACTTTGGGATGAAGGACCACCAGCTGCTCTCACTGGTGAGGTGTTCAGCCACCCGGTGCCACCGAGGTGGAGGAGTAGAGATGAGAAAGGTGTCCCCAGCTCCAGTTTTTGGGCTGGCCGTCATTTCTGCCACGCGATGCTGGGGGGAGGCTGACGCACACCCTGGGGTGGTCACCCCTATCCCCTCCCTCTCCTTGAGTCCCATGGGACCGCTGTCCCTGCAGGGGCATGTGGGCATGGGGGGGATCTCGCAGCCCCTGGCCCTGCCCAGTGGCAATGGATGCTCGTTGCTCCCCACTGCCTGTGGGACCACACAGCCCGGCCAGGGTGGTGCTGGTACCAGTGCCTGAGGTGGTGCTCCACCCGTGGTGGTGCCCACAAGGGTGTCAGGGTGGTACCTGTACTTGGGTCCATGTCAGTGCCTGGTGCTGGTAGCCTGGGTGGTACTGGAGTCCGGGGTGGTGTCAGAGCGGTGCCGCACAGGTGCCCAGGTCGGTGGCAGTCTGGTACTGGTGCCAGTGCCCAGGGTGGTAGCAGTGCTTGGGATGATGACACAGTGGTACCAGTACCGAGAGTGGTGCCGGTGCCTGCGATGGCAGCAGGGCTGTCTGGTGCCAGTGTCCAGGGTTGTACCAGTGCCTGGGACGGTGATGAGGTGGTGCTGATGCTGGTGCCCAGGATGATTTGTTACCAGTGCCTGATGCGGTACAAGTACTGAGGTGGCGCCAGTACTGGTAGTGGTTCCCTGGACAGGGATGAGGGCGGTGACTGGGGCAGTGCTGGTGCCCAGGGCGGTGCCCATGCCCGGGGCGGTGCAAGGGCGATGCCAGTGCTCAGGGCGGTGCCCGGGGTGGTGCTGGTGCCCAGGGCGGTGCCCATGCCCGGGGTGGTGCAAGGGCGGTGCCAGTGCTCAGGGCGGTGCCCGGGGCGGTGCCGATGCCCGGGGCGGTGCAAGGGCGGTACCGGTGCTCGGGGCGGTGCCTGGGGTGGTGCCGATGCCCGGGGCGGTGCCCATGCCCGGGGCGGTGCCGGTGCTCAGGGCGGTGCCCGGGGCGGTGCCCATGCCCGGGGCGGTGCAAGGGCGGTGCCGGTGCTCAGGGCTGTGCCCGGGGCGGTGCCGATGCCCGGGGCGGTGCCGGTGCTCGGGGCGGTGCCCATTCCCGGGGCGGTGCCCATGCCCGGGGCGGTGCAAGGGCGGTGCCGGTGCTCAGGGCTGTGCCTGGGGCGGTGCCGATGCCCGGGGCGGTGCCGGTGCTCAGGGCTGTGCCCGGGGCGGTGCCGATGCCCGGGGCGGTGCCTGGGTCCGGGCGGGGCGGAGCCACCGCCCAGCGCTGCCGGTGCCCATGGGAGCCCCCGGGTGCCCATGGCGCTGAGCCCGGCGCTGCTCTTGGTCGGCGGCTCCTTCGCCGCTTTCCGCCTGCTGAACCGGGCGCTGGAGCGGGCGGTGCCACCGCCGCCCTCCGCGCGCCGCAACCGCTGGAAGTGGCGCAACATCTGGACATCCCTGGTGCACAGCGTGCTGAGCGGCGGCGGCGCCGCCGGGTGAGGGGCACCGGGCACCGGGGGGGACACAGGGGCAATGGGGGCACCGAGGGAACCCCCCGGGAACCTGCAGCCGGGGGGCACCGGGGGAGATGGAGCCCACCCGGGGGATGGAGGGGGACACACAGGGGTGCAGGGGGACAGAGGGACTCCTGGGGAAACAGGACAGGGGGCAATGGGACCGTTGAGGGACCCTCGTGGGGGCGACTGGGGGAGATGGAGCCCAACCGGGGGATGGAGGGGGGGAATAGGAGCATTGGGGAGGATCCTGGAAACGGGGGCACTGGGGGACGGAGGAGAGATCGAGGGGTACAGGGGGATCGAGGGACAGAGAGGCTCTGGGGGAGACAGGACAGGGGGACAGCGAGGGAAATGGAGCCTGCTGGGGAGGGAGAGGATGGGGTGTTGGGGTACGGTGAGGGGTATTGGGGAGAGTCCTGGAAACTGGGGGTACTGGGAGATGGAGGAGGGATCAAGGGGTACGAGGAGATCAAGGGACTTATGGGCAAGCAGGAGGACAGGGGTGGCCGTGGGGGATCAGGGGAACAGGAGGGCTCCAAAAGGGGTCATGAGCAACAGGTGGGCCCCAAGGACACTGGCAGGGAACTGGGGGGGTCAGAGGCTCTGCCCAGCACTCACAACCCCTCTCCCCGCAGGTTCTGCCTTTACCCGGGGCTGTCTGAGGACCTGGTGGGCACACACCCCCCCGGGGCGCACAGCCTGGTCGCTGTGTCTGTAGGTGAGGTGGGGAGTGGGCTGCCCCCTGTTCTCCCTCTCAGGGGATCTCTAGAAGCTCGTTGGTGCCTGACACCAGTCCCTCGAGCCACGCTGTGCGCAGGGATGTCTCAGGCACACCAGACAATCGCCCCATTCTTGGCAAAGGACAGTGGCTCCTTTCTGTCCCACGGCACATGCAGCCAGGAGGTACTGGGCACCAGGCTGCCCACAACCGTCCTCATGGGGCAGCCAGGGCTTGGAACATCCCAAAAGTGCCCATGGTAGGGGGATGATGCAGATCCCCCCAAAGCCTCAAGCTAAACCTGCCAGCGTGGAGGCAAGGAGCTGTGAGTCCTCTGGCCGTGTGAAGCCTCCTCTCTGCCCCCTTGTCACCTTCTTGCAGGTCTGTCATCAGGCCTGTGGTCAGTGCTAGCAGGCTTCCCGGCACGGCTACAGCTCAGCGAGGAGGTACGAGTCCCTAAAATGCCAGCGTGGGGTTGGTTTGGTGGCAGCGAATCCTGCAGCTGTAAACAGGGCTCCAGGCTGAAAGGACGCAGAGTGGGATCCGATCCCTCACGGTAACGTGGGTGAGGGTTTGCATGCAGCCTTCGCTCTCACCCTTCGCTGGGAACAGATCCAAGGGATCCGTTAGTTCCTCTCCTCGTGAGCAGGAGACACCAAACCACAGCAACTTCCTTCTCCTGCTCTGCCTGATTCTGCTTGGTGCTGAGCTGTGGCCATCGTTTTCCTGGAGGGGCTGCTCAGCCCAGTGAGGTGCAGAGCCTGCTGGGGGTGTCCCTCAGCGCAGCCCTTCCTGCCCCACTTTGCTTTGCTCACAGTCTCTCTAATCCCAGGTTATTTCCTTGAAGACTTTGTGGACATGTTGTGCAATCAGAAACTTCACCAGTCCTGGGAGCTGCTCTTCCATCACTCCGTGGTGAGTCCACCGGCCGCTCTCTAATGGACAGACCGTGGCACTTATGCCACCAGGGGGGCTGGGGGACCTGAGTGGGGCTCCTGCTCTTGCTCGTGTGGGTGTTTGTGCTTGTTATGAGATGTGATTGTTTGGCCTCAGGAGTGGAGCCTGGCAGCAGGACTTGGAGCTCCTCTTGGTCCTGTGGGACTCGAGCCCTCTGAGGGTCTGCAGGAAGGAACCTATAGACAGGGGTAGGAAACAACCCCGAGTGCGCACAGGACAGGAGGGCGGAGAGCGGGGCCAGGGAGTGATGTGGACACACAGCGAGCCAGGTATCGCTGCCGGCACAGGTGAGCAGCTCAACTCCTGCTGGCTCTCGGCCACTTGAGCAGCTGCCAGGAAGGGCTGCACATCACCTCCTTCTGCCTCCTGCTTCCCGGGGTGCTTTCCTCTAATTCACGTCAGAGTCGTGGCCGTGGGGCTGGGGTGGCTGGAGCAGCCATGGTGCAGCAGCCCCCCATGAGTGCCCTCTGCCTCCCTGGCTGCACCCAGCGTGGGTTTCTCTTTGGTCACCTCTGATGTCTGGGTGCTGGAGCGTCGCAGATGCTGTGGGGCAGAGGGCTGGCACAGCCTGGAGCTGAAACGCAGAGATGCTGCGGGGTGCACAGGGGTCTGCTGGACTGGGGCTGGAGGACAGGGACAGCACTGGGACCCACCTGGGATGAGGCAGGGGAGGCGATGGTCAGACCTGCTGGCTCGCAGAACCCAGCGAGCCCTGCAGCTCCGCTCGTGAGTCAAAAGGTCATCTCCACAATAGAGCTAATTAGGGCCAAGACAGTGATTTAACTCAGATAATCTCATTAGAGCTCAAATACAGAGAACAGCATTAATGGTATAAACCCAAGAAAAGCCGGAGTGTACTAAAGCGCGCGCAGGCAGAGCCTGTGCCCCTGCCCAGCAGGGAGGGTGCGGGGCAGGAATCACACCTGCTCTGCCCTCAGCAGCCCCATTCTCTGCTGCAGCTTCCAGCAGCCCCAGGGTGCTTTGTGCCAGGCTGGGGAGATCCCACTGGGCTCTCTGCATCAAAGCCACTTAATCCCTGCAGCGTTCATTCGTGGCCTGGGGAGAATTCCTGAGCCAACAGCAACCGTAGCCCTAGGCTGCACCTCTCCCTTCCTGCCCTGTTCACGGTGTGAAGAAAAACCTGCTGGGCCACAATCACCTGCATTCCCCAGGCCATAAAAGCCGGGTTAGGTGTGGCTGTGCTGTCTCCTCTGCCAACTTGGAGTTTATAGAAGTATTTCCCTCTTCTCCGACTGGAAAAAAACAAACCAAACCTGCTTAGGTTTCATGCAAAGGTGGAGAAGGCTTTATCTGGTGCTGCAGCGCTGGCTGGAGGCTGCAGTGCTGTAGAGATACCTGTGAGGTGCTGACCAGAAGTTTAGCCCAGGTGTGATAACCATTTCTACATCTGCTCCATGCTGTTGCCCAAGACAGCTCGAGAGGGCAACCATCTCTCTCTCAGCTGTTGCAGCTGAGAGCAACCAGCTCCTGGGCTCAGCCTCTCTTCTTTCTGCTTCCCAGGTGATCATCTGCTTTGGCATTGCAGTCGTGCTCCATCAGTATGTTGGGTTTGCCCTTGTGGCTCTACTGGTGGAGATTAACTCCATCTTCCTCCACCTGCGGCAGATCCTGCTCATGGCCAACCTAGTGCACACCACCTGCTACCGCCTCAACAGCATCATCAACCTGGGCACCTACGTGGTGTTTCGCATTGCCACGCTGGCCTGGATGACCCGCTGGCTCTACCTCAATTGGGAGAAGGTGCCCCCAGCAACGTACGCCGTGGGCACAGTGGGCATGGCAATCATGACGCCCATGAACATCATCCTCTTCTACCGCCTGCTGCGTAGTGACTTCTTTAGGTCCAGCAGGGACGTGCAGCAGAAGAAGGAGCAATAGCCCCCCTCCCTGCAGGGTCCAGGGGATGAGCAGCCCCAAGCCTGTGGAGGAGGTCAGCAAAGCGCAGTGGAGAACGAGCGTGGCAGTTTCAGTACCTTGAGGGTTCACACTAATGGAGCGTGCGGACTTTTCTTGTGGCTGCAGATCCTGAGCCTTGCGCAGCAGAGGAGGTTCTCAGAGACCGCACACTGGGGCTCTGCTCCCCCTGCACCTTTGGATGATGTGGTCAGATGACTGGGAGCTGCACAGAGGAGCCCCAGCAGCTCTTGCAGCTCTCTGAGGCACCGCTGAGATGAGAAGGGAGCAGAAGAGCCCTGTTTCTTTGCTCTCTTGGACATCCAAACACCATAGTGCGTTCCGAACCCTTTTGGTGCTGCACCCTGCAGCGTCCCATCAGCCAGGGGACACCGTGCTCAGCCCTGCATTCTCTGTGACACTTCCCATGGGAGCATCACCGGGCAAGAGAGACTCCAAGGCTTCACCGGTGAGGCCAAGGCCACTAAAAAGCAAATCCTGCACTCACAAGTCCTCCCCGAGGAGATAGTCCCAGGTGGGTGATGGAGGGAGAGGCTGAGACCTGTCTGGGTGGGATGCTGCCTGCCGTGAGGGCCAGGTTAGGGGCAGAGCACCGTGCTCGGGGACAGCCAGCCAACTTTTCCTGACAACTGGAGCTTTTTCCGTGTCGTTTTGTTCCCAGATACGTTAAGTGCCAATAAATGAGTGTGGGAGAGTATGAGTTGCAGGCCAGGATGGTGCTGTGTTGGTCACTTCCCATGGATGAGGAGTTTTCAGCCATAGATATGTATTGGATTTAGGCAATAAGGAATGAAAAGTCCTGCTGCAGAGCCAGCGTAACACTTACCCAGCAGCAAGAGCTCTTACTAACACAAGCTTTTAATAAACAGGTGCAAATTAAATGGCTTGAGGGGAAGGGGCTTAGAGGGGAAAAAGGATCTCAGCATCCTAGCCTGTTCTAGGGGTGTCCCTGCTCAGCTGAGGGGCTCTCAACCTGTGTCTCCTCACCATGGGGTAAAAATACACTGCACAGTGGTATAGTCTACCTCTCTTGGGATTTTTTTCCTCCACTCTTTTCTATGGAGGAAGAGGAAGGCTTCTCCCATTCCTCCTGATGTTCCCTTATCCTCCTGGGCAAGGGAGGCTGCGCTCTCCTTGGGGCTGGCAACTGGGAGGCTGAATGGCAGCAGGAGTGGTGCCAGCTGCTGCCTTTAGCTCTGCTGCACCAGAGGTGCAGGTGATCCGTGGGGTTAGAAAGGTGCTGGCTGTGAAACAGGGCAGGCTGCAGGCAGAGCACCCAGCCCTTGGCTTCACTGCTCACATTCCCAACGCTGGATGATGGCTTAGAATCAGAGAATTGCTTGGTTGGATCATTGAGTCTAACTGTACCCATCCACTACTGAACCAGATCCTTAAGTGCTTCATCTCCCTATCTTCTAAATTCCTCCAGGGATGGTGACTCCACCACCTCCCTGGGCAGCCTCTGCCAGTGCCTGAGAACACTTTCAGTGAAGAAATTTTTCCTGATGTCTAATCTGAACCTCCCCTGGTGCAACCTGAGGCCATTTCCTCTCATCCTATCACCTGTGACTTGGGAGAAGAGACCAACACCCACCTCGCTACAACCTCCTTTCCGGCATTTGTGATTAGATCTCCCCTCAGCCTCCTCTTCTCCAGGGCTAAACAACCCCTGTTCCCTCAGCCGCTCCTCATAAGGCTTGCAGCAAAGCTGGGAGCTTTGTTTTAAGCTGGTTTTTAACCCCACATTTCAGATATATTTCATATACTATATATTTCATATACTGATGCCTATATGCTGAACTGTTCTCCAGCATAAAAGCAAGACCATCCTGCTTGGGTTTATACGTACTGGTTTGAGAAATCCACTGGATCTGTTGTGCTTTCTGTATAGCAAAGAACCTTTAAGTCCAAATCTCCCCCTTGGTTTGAAAAGCTGGGGTCAGGCTGGACCAGCGTGCTGCTCACAGTGGGCAGCACTTGTTTCAAGGAGGAAAATAAGGCAACAGCCACGTTTCTGCCTGGGCAGGGAAAGCCGAGCGATGCATGTGGGCAGTGGGAGGCTGGAGACGACTGGTGGCCAAAGCCGCTTACGTTTCTATTTGTGGAGAGCGCAGGGGAGCTCGCAGGTGCTGGAGACACCTCTTTGTTTGGGTTTGTCACCTCGAGCAGTGGTAAAATGCCCGTGTGCTGCTCCCGGCTCCCAGCTGGAGCGGAGCTGGCAGCCAGGGCTTTCCCTTTGGTTTGACCCATTTACACCCAGGTTTTCAGGAGCTGTTCTGCCAATCCCTGCCCTCAGCTCTGGGCTCCAGCCTCTGCCCACACCAGGGACGTTTCTCAAGGCCTGAATTGTGTTACAGCATTCCTGCCGTCACGTGGATGTCGGGTACCCGGGGCACACAGGGTTGAGGGCCTGGAAAGCCTGTTTTCCGAGCCTCCGATCTGCCAGGAGCCTCCCCCAGTGCCACAGTGGGATAAGTGGCAGATTTGCCTCTCGCTGCGGCCAGAATCGGTGTTCCCTGTGCTTGTCCCTTCTGATGGAAAACACCCCAGCTTTGCCTGGAAGGGCTTTGGGAGGGGACCTGCCTCTCTAATCCCCCCATAGAGGTGTTTATGGGGGTAGAGGGACCATCTCCATCGGGGAATTCACTGCCAGGAAGCTGCGCCCCAGCCTGCCACTCCAAGGGCTTGCATCCCCCCCAGCAAATACACCATTCCATGGGAACTGCCCCCTCCCAGGATACCATGGGCATCCCCCCGCAATGCCCCATGGGGGTCCCATCCCCCAGACGCCATGAGGGATCCCCCCAAGACCCTATGAGGGATGTCTCCACACCATTCCATGGGGATCCCCTCCTCCAAGGCCCCACAGGGGACCCACACACAACTCCTTGGGAATCCCCCCCAAAGACCCCATGGGGGGACCCAACCCCCCCCGACCTGGGGTGCCGCTTGCCCCGGAGCGCCCTCTACAGGTAGCGCGCCATACGCTGTCCAATCAGAGCCGGCAGCCAGCTGTCACTCTTGCCTTTTCGACCAATCAGAAGCAGCGAAGGGCGGGACCAGAGGAGGCCGGGCGTCCCACCGGATGTGTTGTCGGACGCAACTTCCTTCCGTCTTCCGCCCTCACCCCGCCTCCTCGGCGTTCTGATTGGCTACGCCTGCTGTCCGCCAGGCATCCCGAAAGCTGATTGGACAGGCCGCTCTGCCTGACATCCGGGTCTCCGAGGCGCGGCGGTGGCGACGGAGTTGCGCCGCCATTGTGGTGGGCAAGCGCGGCAGCGGGTGAGCGCGGCCGCGGGGGCGACGAGGGCGCGGGTGGGGATGGCGAGGGGGAGGCCGAGGGTGGCCCCGTCGCGGCTCTGAGCCCATTTTCCACCCGTTTGCAGGTGCGTCGCCATGGCCGCCGTGTTCCCGTACCGCGGCGGCTGCGCGCCCGTGCCCAGCCCGCTGGCGCCGCTGCCTGACTACATGTCTGAGGAGAAGCTGCAGGAGAAAGGTGGGGAGCGCCGGGGCTGGGGCTGCTGCCGGGGCAGTCCCTGCCACAAAAGGGCCGTGTTTGAATTTAAGCTAAAGTAGAGCTCAGTTTCAGCTAAGTAACTGTGGGTTTTGAAAGGCAAAATGCCCCTCTGAGGCCACGTTTTCTTTATAGCACGTTTTCTGTATAGAATCATAGAACGGTTTGGGTTGGAAGGGGTCTTCAAGACCATCCAGATCCAAACCCCCTGCCCGTGGCAGGGAAATCTCCCGCCAGATCAGGCAGCTCAAGACCTCGTCCAACCTGGCCTTCAACTCTTCCAGGAATGGAGCATCCGTGATTTCCCTGAGCATTTTTCTTTATAGTGCGTTTCCTTTATAGCATGGGGTTTTTTTCCAGTAGTGTTTTTCCAGACACTGTACTTTGAGAAACAATAACGTCTTGTGTTGCGTATGGTCTGTGCTGAACAGATGTGTCTTCTCTAATCGCCTCTGTTTGCAGGCTTTCCCTGCCTGAAATGCAAGGTCAGACAGAGGTGGCTCCAAAGCTCCAATTAGCAGGGATTTGGTTGTTCTGAAGTTCATAATAACATTAAAATTAGTCCTCGGAAAGTAATAGAATATGTATGAAATTTCTGGGAATATTTATACACGTGCATGTAAATAGGAAATATCTTCTGTCCCAGCTCTTGTCTCGTTACACGACTGATGGAAATCATTCCCTCATGCATCCAGCACTGAAATAAAGGATGCTGCTTTCTAAAACCCCAAACTGAGTCTTAGAGAGTTTATTTGCCAGTATTTTCAGTATCAATTCTGCTGTCTCTCTCCCTGCAGCCCGCAAGTGGCAGCAGCTGCAGGCCAAGCGCTATGCGGAGAAGAGGAAATTCGGCTTCGTGGACGCGCAGAAGGAGGACATGCCCCCCGAGCATGTCCGCAAGATCATCCGCGACCATGGCGACATGACCAACAGGAAGTTCCGTCATGACAAGCGTGTTTACTTGGGGTAAGGGGACCCCCTGCTCCAGGTCAGGGAGCTGAGCCCTCTGCTACCCTATCAGAGCTCATGGTTCAAAGGAGAACCCCTTCTCCTCAGGGCTTTCTGTGCGAGTTGTGCATGGAAAGCATCGTAGTGACTTGGTGAGGATGGGGTAATCAGATGCACTAGGGTGGAAGTGCGAAAGAAGATAAACAAAGGAAGTTGTTGCTTTGAATTTATGACAAAGACACTGCTGTGGATAATAAGTAGTCCTAGAAGAAGTGGGGGGAGAGTATGAAGTAGCCAGCATGGTTTTTTTCAAGATTGAAAAGCATTGCGAGTGTGTCTTTGCTGCTGGGATTCAGAGCCATCTCCTGCATGTGATCCATTGTACTAATTTACTCATAAAAACTCCAGAAACTCAGTTGAAAGTTTTCACTTGTAATATTCTTAACGGGTAACAATTTCTTAGAAGCCAAACCAGTAGAAAACTTTCTGGTAGTGCAATGCATGAAGCACAAGGATAGAATTTGTGGATTTGTCTCTGGAGGCCTTTATGAACAGTTCATGGGCAGTTTTCAGGTGTAGAGCTAATCAGGCTTGTGGCTCTTCTCTTGAGATCCCTTGCAACCGTGATTTTCCATGGTTTCTGCTTATAGTGCTCTGAAGTACATGCCTCACGCTGTTCTGAAGCTCTTGGAAAACATGCCTATGCCCTGGGAACAGATCAGAGATGTCCCGGTCTTGTACCACATCACAGGCGCCATCTCTTTCGTGAATGAGATTCCCTGGGTCATAGAGCCGGTGTACATCGCTCAGTGGGGGTAAGTGCCTTCTTCCTTCTCTCTAGTGGGAAATTGAGAGCAAACACTTCTGTGTCGACAATAAAGGCGATGTCTAACGGTCTGTGGGTTTCTACCAGGTCAATGTGGATTATGATGAGACGAGAGAAGAGAGACAGGCGTCACTTCAAGAGGATGAGGTTCCCCCCTTTTGATGATGAAGAACCCCCTCTGGATTATGCTGATAACATCCTGGATGTGGAGCCCCTGGAAGCAATTCAGCTTGAGTTGGATCCAGAGGAGGATGCCCCAGTGTTGGACTGGTTTTATGACCACCAGCCGCTGAAAGACAACAGGAAGTACGTGTCTCCGGTAGCCTGGTTCATTGGGAAGGGGTAAAATACCACACCATTATGAGCTACATAAGTTACCTGTGCACAGCAGTAGGTAGCCTTTGGTTGTGTAATACTGGATTATGTGTGATAGCTGGAGAATAAGCCCTACGAGGAGTTGCTGAAGGACCTGGGGTTGTTTAGCTTAGAGAAGGGGAGACTGAGGGGAGACCTCATCACTGTCTACAACTGCCTGAAAGGAGGCTGTGGCGGGGTGGGTGTTGGTGTCTTCTCCCAAGTGACAGCGATAGGACGAGAGGAAATGGCTGCAAGTTGCACCAGGGGAGGTTTAGACTGGACATTAAGAAGAATTTCTTCACTGAAAGAGTGGTCAGGGATTGGCACAGCTGCCCAGGGAGGTGGTGGAGTCATCATCCCTGGAGGTGTTTAAAAGACTGGTAGATGAGTTTCTTAGGGACAGGGTTTAGTAGGGAGACAGGCACGGTTGGACTCGGTGATCTCGGAGGTCTCTTCCAACTTTCTGATTCTATGATTCTGTGTTGTCAGGGAGAGAAAACTTCCTCTAAAGGATGGGAAGGAGAATCTGACTGCTGTAAAACTCTCCCTCTGTCTTCAGCATCCAGCAAGGGCAGACGAGGTCTCTGGGAGGACTGCTGTGCAGTTAACTGCCCAAACTGATGGTTCTTATGCCATAAAGATGAAAACTTGGATTGTCTAGCTGGAATTTGAATTGATATTTGCTAAGAGTGTGCATACATGCCAAAAGCTCTTGAATATGACTTAAGATGTTGTGTGTCAGTTTGGGTATGGAGAAGGAGAGGAACAAGGCTGGTCAGTGTTTGCTGGGCAGGTGTAGTCCATAGTGGTCTTCAACAGTCCTGCAGCCTTTCTGTCTGCAGGGGCCCATGAGTTAGCTGTCCTTTGTATTTTCTGCACATGATGGGCACTGAAAGATGCTTGGTTATTTCTGGTCGTTTGGTAGAGCCCAGTTGTCTTCCGGCTGTGTTGTGAATGTCCATGCCTTGTTCTTCTGCAGGTATGTGAATGGTTCAACATACCAGCGCTGGCAGTTCACTCTGCCAATGATGTCCACACTGTACCGGCTGGCCAATCAACTGCTCACTGACCTTGTGGATGACAACTACTTCTATTTGTTTGACCTGAAAGCGTTCTTTACCTCCAAGGCGCTGAACATGGC